>JAQSUU010000703.1:18996536-19616676 GCA_038087645.1 Saccharum hybrid cultivar R570
AGGTGATGAGGCTCAAGTGGAAGCTTGTTTTGGTCCGTTTGGAGATAGTGCTAATCTTAATGAGGTGCACGGGTTGCGCCAAACCTACCATAGGCTCAGAAATCGGTTTGGACGCATCTGATGGAACTCCGAGGTGACGTGGGTCATGTGGAATCTTGTTTCAGTCTATTTGGAGATGGTGTTAGTCTCAGTGCAAGATAGATGGACGGTTCGTGGCAAACGTACCATACGCTCAGAAATCGATTTGGACGCACCAGATGGTACTCCTAGGTGACGAGGCTCAAGTGGAAGCTCGTTTGAGTCCGTTTGGAGATAGTGCTAATCTTGACACAAGATAGGTGCGCAGTTTGTGCCTAGCGTTCCATAGGCCCAGAAATCATCTTGGACGCAGCCGATGGAACTCCTAGGTGAGTGGGTTATGTGGAATCTTGTTTCGGTTCATTTGAAAATAGAGTCAGTGTCGTTGCAATATAGGTGCACGGTTTGCGCTAAACGTACCATAGGCTCAAAAATTGTTTTGGATCCACTCGATGGTACTCCTAGGGGACGAGGCACAAGTGGAAGCTCGTTTCAGTCCATTTGTAGATAGTGCTAATCTTGACGCAATATAGGTGTACGGTTTACGCCAAACGTACCATAGGCTTGGAAAACGTATTGAACGCACTAGGTGGAACTCCTAGGTGATGTGGGTCATGCGGAAGCTTGTTTTGGTCCGTTTGGAGATAGTGCTAAACTTGACACAAGAAATATACCAAACTTGATGCACAATAGGAGTTCCAATTGGAGTTGGGGCTAAACTTGATGCACGATAGGTGCACGGTTTGCGCCAAATGTACCATAGGCTCAGAAATCATTTTGGACACACCCAATAAAACTCCTAGGTGACGAGGCTCAAGTAGAAGCTCTTTTTGGTCTATTTGGAGATAGTGCTAAACTTGACGAGGTGCACGGTTTGCGTCGAACCTACCATAGGCTCAGAAATCTGTTTGGACGCATCCGATGGAACTTCTAGGTGACGTGGGTCATGTGGAATCTCATTTTAGTCTGTTTGGAGGCAGTGTTAGTGTCGGTGGAAGATAGTTGGACGGTTTGAGCCAAACGTACCATATGCTCAGAAATCGATTTGGACGCACCTAATGGTACTCCTAGGTGACGAGGCTCAAGTGAAAGCTCGTTTTGTTCTGTTTGGAGATGGTGCTAATCTGGCCGCCAGATAGGTGCACGGTTTGCGCTGAATGTACCATAGGCTCACAAATTATTTTGGACGCACCCGGTGGTACTCCTAGGTGACAATGCTCAAGTGGAAGCTTGTTTGAGTATGTTTGGAGATAGTGCTAATCTTGACACAAGATAGGTGCGCAGTTTGTGCCTAGCGTTCCATAGGCTCAAAAACATCTTGGACGCACCAGATGGAACTCCTAGGTGAGTGGGTCATGTGGAATCTTGTTTCAGTTTATTTGGAAATAGTGTGAGTGTCGTTGCAATATAGGTGCACGGTTTACGCCGAACGTACCATAGGCTCAAAAATTATTTTAGATGCACCCGATGGTACACCTAGGGGACGAGGCTCAAGTGTAAGATCGTTTCAGTCCATTTGCAGATAGTGCTAATCTTGATGCAATATAGGTGCGCGGTTTGTGCCAAACATAGGCTCAAAAAATGTATTGAACGCACTAGATGGAGCTCCTAGGTGATGTGGGTCATTGGAAGCTTGTTTTGGTCCGTTTGGAGATAGTGCTAACCTTGACACAAGAAATGTGCACGATTTGTGCCGAACATACCAGATAGTTGCACGGTCTGCGCCAAACATACCATAGGCTTAGAAATTATTTTGGATGCACCCGATGGTACTCCTAGGTGACGATGCTCAGGTGGAAGCTCATTACAGTCCGATTGGAGATGGTGCTAAACTGTATGCAAGATAGGTGCACGGTTTGCGCCAAACATACCATAGGCTCAGAAAGCGTTTTGGACACACCCAATGGAAGTCATATGTGATGAGGCTTAAGTGAAAGCTCATTTTGGTCTGTTTGGAGATAGTGCGAATCTTGACGAGGTGCATGGTTTGCGCTGAACCTACCATAGGCTCGGAAATCGGTTTGGACGCATCCGATGGAACTGCTAGGTGACGTGGGTCATGTGGAATCTCGTTTCAGTCTATTTGGAGACAGTGTTAGTTTTGGCGCAAAATAGTTGGACGATTTGCGCCAAATGTATCATACGCTCAGAAATCGATTTGGACGCACCCGATGGTACTCCCAAGTGACGAGGCTCAAGTGGAAGCTCGTTTCGTTCCATTTGGAGATGGTGCTAATCTTGCCGCAAGATAGGTGCACGGTTTGTGCTGAACATACAATAGGCTTGGAAATCATTTTGGACGCACCTGGTGGTACTCCTAGGTGACGAGCCTCAAGTGGAAGCTCGTTTGAGTTCATTTGGAGATAATGTTAATCTCGACACAAGATAGGTGCGCAGTTTGTGCCTAGTGTTCCATAGGCCCGAAAATTGTCTTGGACGCACCCAATGGAACTCCAAGGTGAGTGGGTCATGTGGAATCTTGTTTCGGTTCATTTGGAAACAGTGTCAGTGTCGTTGCAATATAGGTGCATGGTTTGTGCCGAATGTACCATAGGTTCAAAAATTGTTTTGGATGCACCTGATGGTACTCCTATGGACGAGGACCAAGTGAAAGCTCATTTTAGTCCATTTGCAGATAGTGCTAATCTTGATGCAATATAGATGCACGGTTTGCGCCAAACGTACCATAGGCTTGGAAAACGTATTGAACGCACTAGATGGAACTCCTAGGTGATGTGGGTCATGTGGAAGCTCGTTTTGGTCCGTTTGGAGATAGAGCTAACCTTGACGCATGATATGTGCACGGTTTGCGCATAACGTACTAGAGGCTCGAAAATCATTTTGGACGCACCCAATAGAACTCCCAGGTGTTGGCGGTCATGTGGAATCTCGTTTAAGTCTATTGGAGACATGTTTAGTGTCGGTGCAAGATAATTGCACGGTCTGCGCCAAACATACTATAGGCTCAGAAATCGTTTTGGACGCACTCGATGGTACTCCTAGGTGACAGTGCTCAAGTGGAAGCTCGTTACGGTCCGATTGGAGATCGTGCTAAACTTGATGCACGATAGGTGTACGATTTGCGCCAAACATACCATAGGCTCAAAAATCATTTTGGACACACCCAATGGAGCTCCTAGGTGACGAGGCTCAACTAGAAGCTCGTTTTGGTCCGTTTGGAGATAGTGCTAATCTTGACGAGGTGCACGGTTTGCGCCGAACCTACCATAGGATCAGAAATCGGTTTGGACGCATCCAATAGAACTCTGAGGTGACGTGCGTCATGTGGAATCTCGTTTCAGTCTATTTGGAGACAGTGTTAGTGTCGGTGCAAGATAGTTGGAAGGTTTGCACCAAACATACCATACACTCAGAAATCGATTTGGACGCACTCGATGGTACTCCTAGGTGACGAGGCTCAAGTGGAAGCTCGTTTTGTTTTGTTTGGAGATGGTGCTCATCTTGCCGCAAGAGAGATACACGGTTTCCGCTATATGTACTATAGGCTCGGAAATCATTTTGGATGTACCCGGTGGTACTCCTAGGTGACAAGGCTCAAGTGGAAGCTCGTTTGAGTACGTTTGGAGATAGTGCTAAACTTGACACAAGATAGGTGCGTAGTTTGTGCCTAGCATTCCATAGGCCCGGAAACATCTTGGACGCACCCGATAGAACTCCTAGGTGAGTGGGTCATGTGGAATCTTATTTCGGTTCCTTTGGAAATAGTGTCGGTGTCTTTGCAATATAGGTTCACGGTTTGCGCCAAACATACCATAGGCTCGAAAATTGTTTTGGATGCACCCGATGGTACCCCTAGGGGACGAGGCTCAAGTGGAAGATCGTTTTAGTCCGTTTGCGGATAGTGCTAATCTTGACGCAATATAGGTGCACGGTTTGCACTAAACATACCATAGGCTCGAAAAACATATTGAACACACTAGATAGAACTCCTAGGTGATGTGGGTCATGTGGAAGCTCATTTTGGTCCGTTTGGAGATAGTGCTAACCTTGACGCAAGGTATGTGCACTATTTGCGTAGAACGTACCAGAGGCTTGAAAATCATTTTGGATGCACCCAATGGAACTCCTAGGTATCGGGGGTCATGCAGAATCTCGTTTAAGTCTTTTTGGAGACATGTTTAGTGTCGGTGCAAGCTAATTGCATGGTCTGCGCCAAACAGACCATAGGCTCAGAAATCATTTTGGACGTACCCGATGGTACTCCTAGGTGATCATGCTCAGGTGGAAGCTCATTACGGTCCGATTGGAGATGGTGCTAAACTAGATGCAAGATAGGTGCATGATTTGTGCCAAACATACCATAGGCTCAGAAATCGTTTTGGACACACCCAATGGAAGTCCTAGGAGACGAGGCTCAAGTGGAAGCTCGTTTTGGTCCGTTTGGAGATAGTGCTAATCTTGACGAGGTGCACGGTTTGCGCCGAACCTACCATTGGCTTGGAAATCAGTTTGGACGCATCCGATAGAACTACTAGGTAACATGGGTCATGTGGAATCTCATTTCAGTCTATTTGGAGACAGTGTTAGTGTCAGTGCAAGATAGTTGGACGGTTTGCACCAAACGTACCATACGCTCATAAATCGATTTGGACACACCCGATGGTACTCCTAGGTGACGAGGCTCAAGTGAAAGCTCGTTTCGTTCCGTTTGGAGATGGTGTTAATCTTGCCGTAAGATAGGAGCACGGTTTGCGCTGAATGTACCATAGGCTCAGAAATCATTTTGGACGCACCCGGTGGTACTCCTAGGTGACAAGGCTCAAGTGAAAGCTCGTTTGAGTCCGTTCGGAGATAGTGCTAATCTTGACACAAGATAGGTGCGTAGTTTGTGCCTAGCGTTCCATAGGCCCGAAAACATCTTGGACGCACCTGATGGAAATCCTGAGTGGGTCATGTGGAATCTTGTTTTGGTTCATTTGGAAAGACTGTTAGTGTCGTTGCAATATAGGTGCACGGTTTGTGCCGAACGTACCATAGGCTTGAAAATTGTTTTGGATGCACCCGATGGTACTCCTAGGGGTCGAGGATCTAGTGGAAGATCGTTTCAGTCCGTTTGCAGATAGTGCTAATCTTGATGCAATATAGGTGCATGGTTTGCGCCAAACGTACCATAGGCTCGGAAAACGTATTGAACGCACCTGATGGATCTCTTAGGTGATGTGGGTCATGTGGAAGCTTGTTTTGGTCCATTTAGAGATAGTGCTAACCTTGATGTAAGATATGTGCATGGTTTGCGCAGAACGTACCAAAGACTCAAAATTTGTTTTGGACGCACCCAACGGAACTCCTAGGTGTCGGCGGTCTTGTGGAATCTCGTTTAAGTCCGTTTGGAGACAGGTTTAGTGTCGGTGCAAGATAATTGCACGGTCTACGCCAAACATACCACAGGCTCAGAAATCATTTTAGACGCACCCGATGGTACTCCTAGGTGACGATGCTCAAGTGGAAGCTCATTACGGTCTGATTGGAGACGGTGCTAAACTTGATGCAAGATAGGTACACGGTTTACGCCGAACATACCATAGGCTCGGAAATCGTTTTGGACACACCCAATGGAACTCCTAGGTGACGAGGCTCAAGTGGAATCTCATTTTGGTCTGTTTGGAGATAGTGCTAATCTTAACGAGGTGCACGGTTTGCGCCAAACCTACCATATGCTCGGAAATCGGTTTGGACGCATCTGATGGAACTGCTATGTGACGTGGGTCATGTGGAATCTCATTTCAGTCTATTTGGAGACTATTAGTTTCGATGCAAGATAGTTGGACGGTTTGCGCCAAACGTACCATACGCTTAGAAATCAATTTGGACGCACGCGATGGTACTCCTAATTGATGAGGCTCTAGTGGAAGCTCGTTTCGTTCCGTTTGGAGATGGTGCTAATCTTGCCGCAAGATAGGTGCACGGTTTGCGCTGAATATACCATAGGCTCAGAAATCATTTTGGACGCACCCGGTGGTACTCATAGGTGACAAGGCTCAAGTGGAAGCTCATTTGAGTCCGTTTGGAGATATTGCTAATCTTGACACAAGATAGGTGCGCAGTTTGTGCCTAGCGTTCCATAGGCCCGAAAATTGTCTTGGCCGCACCCAATGGAACTCCTAGGTAAGTGGGTCATGTGGAATCTTGTTTCAGTTCATTTGGAAATAGTGTGAGTGTCGTTGCAATATGGGTGCACGGTTTGCGGCGAACGTACCATAGGCTTGAAAATTGTTTTGGATGCCCCGATGATACTCCTAGGGGACGAGGCTCAAGTGGAAGATCGTTTCAGTCCGTTTGCAGGTAGTGCTATTCTTGACGCAATATAGGTGCATGGTTTGCGCCAAACATACCATAGGCTCGGAAAACGTATTGAACGCACTATATGGAACTCCTAGGTGATGTGGGTCATGTGGAATCTTGTTTCGGTTCATTTGGAAAGATTGTCAGTGTCGTTGCAATATAGGTGCACGGTTTGCGCTGAACATACCATAGGCTCGAAAATTGTTTTAGATGCACCCGAAGGTACTCCTAGGGGGCGAGGCTCAAGTGGAAGATCGTTTTAGTCCGTTTGTAGATAGTGCTAATCTTGACGTAATATAGATGCACGGTTTGCGCCAAACGTACCATAGGCTCAAAAAACGTATTGAACGCACTAGATGGAACTCCTAGGTGATGTGGGTCATGTGGAAGCTCGTTTTGGTCTATTTGGAGACTGTGTTAGTGTCGGTGCAAGATAGTTGGACGGTTTGCGCCAAACGTACCATATGCTTAGAAATCGATTTGGACGCACCTGATGGTACTCCTAGGTGACGAGGCTGAAGTGAAAGCTCGTTTCGTTCCGTTTGGAAATGGTGCTAATCTTGCCGTAAGATAGGTGCACGGTTTGCGTTTAACATACTATAGGCTAGGAAATCATTTTGGATGCACCCAGTGGTACTGCTAGGTGACAATGCTCAAGTGGAAGCTCGTTTGATTTGGTTTGGAGATAGTGCTAATCTTGACACAAGATGGGTGCGCAGTTTGTGCCTAGCGTTCCATTGGCCCAGAAAACGCCTTGGATGCACCCGATGGAACTCCTAGGTGAGGGGGTCATGTGGAATCTTGTTTTGGTTCATTCGGAAATAGTGTTATTATCACTGCAAAGTAGGTGCACGGTTTGCGCCGAACGTACCATAGGCACAAAAATTGTTTTGGATGCACCTGATGGTACTCCTAGGGGATGAGGCTCAAGTGGAAGCTCGTTTCATTCCGTTTGCATATAGTGCTAATCTTGACACAATATTGTTGCACGGTTTGCGCCAAACATACCATAGGCTCGGAAAACATGTTGAACGCACTTGATGGACCTCTTAGGTGATGTGGGTCATGTGGAAGCTCGTTTTGGTCCATTTGTGTATAGTGCTAACCTTGACGCAAGATATGTGCACGGTTTGCGCAGAACGTACCAGAGGCTCAAAAATCATTTTGGACGCACCCAACGGAACTCCTAGGTGTCGGCAGTCATGTGGAATCTCGTTTAAGTCCATTTGGAGACAGGTTTAGTGTCGGTGCAAGATAATTGCATGGTCTACGCCAAACATACCACAGGCTCAGAAATCATTTTAGACGCACCCAATAGTACTCCTAGGTGACGATGCTCAAGTGGAAGCTCGTTACGGTCTGATTGGAGACGGTGCTAAACTTGATGCAAGATAGGTGCACGGTTTGTGCCGAACATACCATAGGCTCGGAAATCGATTTGGACGTAGCCGATGGTACTCCTAGGTGAAGAGGCTCAAGTGGAAGCTCATTTCGTTCCGTTTGGAGATGGTGCTAATCTTGCCGCAAGGTAGGTGCACGGTTTGCGCTGAACGTACCATAGGTTCAAAAATCATTTTTGATGCACCCGGTGGTACTCCTAGGTGACAAGGCTCAAGTGGAAGCTCGTTTGAGTCCGTTTGGAGATAGTGCTAATCTTGACACAAGATAGGTGCGCAGTTTGTGCCTAGCGTTCCATAGGCCTAGAATGTTTTGGTTCATTTGAAACAGTGTCAGTGTCGTTGCAATATAGGTGCACGGTTTGCGCCGAACGTAATATAGGCTCGAAAATTGTTTTGGATGCACCCAATGGTACTCCTAGGGGATGAGCCTCAAGTAGAAGCTCGTTTAAGTCCGTTTGCAGATAGTGCTAATCTTGATGCAATATAGGTGCACGGTTTGCACCAAACGCACCATAGGCTCGGACAACATATTAAACGCACTAGATGGAACTCCTAGGTGATGTGGGTCATGTGGAAGCTCGTTTTGGTCCATTTGGAGATAGTGCTAACCTTGACACAAGAAATGTGCACGGTTTGCGCAAAATGTACCAGAGGGTCGAAAATCGTTTTGGACGCACCCAATGGAACTCATAGGTGTTGGGGTTTATGTGGAATCTCGTTTAAGTCAGTTTAGAGACAGGTTTAGTGTCGATGCAAGATAATTGCACGGCCTGCGCCAGACATACCATAGCCTCAGAAATCGTTTTGGACGCACCCGATGGTACTCCTAGGTGATGATGCTCAAGTGGAAGCTCGTTACGGTCCGATTGGTGATGGTGCTAAACTTGATGCAAGATAGGTGCACGGTTTGCGCCAAACATACCACATGCTTTGAAATCCTTTGGACACACCAATGGAACTCCTAGGCGACGAGGCTCAAGTGGAGGCTTGTTTTGGTCCGTTTAGAGATAGTGCTAATCTTTACGAGTTGCACGGCTTGCGTCGAACTTACAATAGGCTCAGAAATCTGTTTGGACGCATCCGATGGAACTCCCAGGTAACGTGGGTCTTGTGGAATATTGTTTCAGTCTATTTGGAGATAGTGATAGTGTCGGTGCAAGATAGTTAGATGGTTCGCGCCAAACGTACCATACGCTCATAAATCAATTTGGACGCAGCCGATGGTACTCCTAGGTGACGAGGCTCAAGTGGAAGCTCGTTTTGTTCTGTTTGGAGATGGTGCTAATCTTGTCACAAGATAGGTGCACGGTTTGCGCTGAATGTACAATAGGCTTGGAAATCATTTTGGACGCACCCGGTGGTACTCCTAGGTGACAAGGCTCAAGTGGAAGCTCGTTTGAGTCCGTTTGGAGATAGTGCAAATCTTGACACAAGATAGGTGCGCAGTTTGTGCCTAGCGTTCCATAGGCCCGAAAATCCTCTTGGACGCACCCGATGGAACTCCTAGGTGAGTGGGTCATGTGAAATCTTGTTTCGGTTCATTTGGAAATAGTGTTAGTGTCATTGCAATATAGGTGCACGGTTTGCGCCAAACGTACCATAGGCTCGAAAATTGTTTTGGATGCACCCGATAGAACTCCTAGGGGACGAGGCTCAAGTGGAAGCTCGTTTAAATCCATTTGCAGATAGTGCTAATATTGACGCAATATAGGTGCACGGTTTGCGCCAAACGTACCATAGGCTCAAAAAACGTATTAAACGCACTAGATGGAACTCCTAGGTGATGTGGGTCCTGTGGAAGCTCGTTTTGGTCCGTTTGGAGATAGTGCTAACCTTGACACAAGAAATGTGTACCGTTTGCGCAGAATGTACCAGAGGCTCGAAAATGGTTTTGGACGCACCCAATGGAACTCCTAGGTGTCGGGGTTTATGTGGAATCTCGTTTAGGTGTCAGGTTTAGTGTTGGTGCAAGATAATTGCACGGCCTGCGCCAGACATACCATAGCCTCAGAAATCGTTTTGGACGCACCCGATGGTACTCCTAGGTGACGATGCTCAAGTGGATGCTCGTTACGGTCCGATTGGAGATGGTGCTAAACTTGATGCAGGATTGGTGCATGGTTTGCGGCAAACATACCATAGGCTTGAAAATCATTTTGGACACACCCAATGGAACTCCTAGGTGACGAGGCTCAAGTGGAAACTCGTTTTGGTCCGTTTGGAGATAGTGCTAATCTTGACGAGGTGCACGGGTTGCGCCGAACCTACCATAGGCTCGGAAATCGGTTTGGACGCATCTGATGGAACTCCGAGGTGACGTGGGTCATGTGGAATCTTGTTTCAGTCTATTTGGAGACAGTGTTAGTATCGATTCAAGATAGTTGGATGGTTTGCGCCAAACATACCATACGCTCAGAAATCAATTTGGACGCACCCGATGGTACTCCTAGGTGACAAGGCTCAAGTGATAGCTCGTTTCGTTTCGTTTTGAGATGGTGCTAATCTTGCTGCAAGATAGGTGCACAGTTTGCGCTGAACATACCGTAGGCTCGGAAATAGTTTTGGACGCACCCGGTGGTACTCCTAGGTGACAAGGCTCAAGTGGAAGCTCGTTTGAGTCCGTTTGGAGATAGTGCTAAACTTGACACAAGATAGGTGCGCAGTTTGTGCCTAGTGTTCCATAGGCCCGGAAATCGTCTTGGACGCACTCGATGGAACTCCTTGGTGAGTGGGTCATGTGGAATCTTGTTTCGGTTCATTTGGAAACAGTGTCAGTGTCGTTGCAATATAGGTGCACGATTTGCGCCGAACATACCAAAGGCTCAAAAATTGTTTTGGATGCACCCGATGGTACTCCTAGGGGACGAGGCTCGAGTGGAAGCTCGTTTAAGTCCTTTTGCAGAAGTGCTAATCTTGACGCAATATAGGTGCTCGGTTTGCGCCTAACGTACCATAGGCTCGAAAAATGTATTGAACGCACTAGATGGACCTCCTAGGTGATGTGGGTCATGTGGATGCTCATTTTGGTCTGTTTGGAGATAGTGCTAACCTTGACACAAGAAATGTGCACCGTTTGCGCAGAATGTACCAGAGGCTCGAAAATCATTTTGGACACACCCAATGGAACTCCTAGGTGTTGAAGTTTATGTGGAATCTCGTTTAAGTCCGTTTAGAGACAGGTTTAGTGTCGGTGCAAGATAATTGCACGGCCTGCGCCAGACATACCATAGCCTCAGAAATCATTTTGGACGCACCCGATGGTACTCCTAAGTGACGATGCTCAAGTGGAAGCTCGTTACGGTCCGGTTGGAGATGGTGCTAAACTTGATGCAAGATAGGTGCACGGTTTGCGGCAAACATACCATAGGCTTGGAAATCATTTTGGACAAACCCAATGGAACTCCTAGGTGATGAGGCTCTAGTGGAAACTTATTTTGGTCCGTTTGGAGATAGTGCTAATCTTCACGAGGTGCACAGGTTGCGCTGAACCTACAATAGGCTCAGAAATCGGTTTGGACGCATCTGATGGAAGTCCGAGGTGACGTGGGTCATGTGGAATTTTGTTTCAGTCTATTTGGAGACAGTGTTAGTGTCGGTGCAAGAAAGTTGGATGGTTTGCGCCAAACGTACCATACGGTCAGAAAACGATTTGGACGCACCCGATGGTACTCCTAGGTGACGAGGCTCAAGTGATAGCTCGTTTCGTTCCGTTTGGAGATGGGGCTAATCTTGCTGCAAGATAGGTGCACGGTTTGCGCTGAACGTACCATAGGCTCAGAAATTGTTTTGGATGCAACCGATGGTACTCCTAGGGGACGAGGCTCAAGTGGAAGCTCATTTAAGCCCTTTTGCAGACAGTGCTAATCTTGACGCAATATAGGTGCACAGTTTGTGCCAAACGTACCATAGGCTCGGAAAACGTATTGAACGCACTAGATGGACCTCCTAGGTGATGTGGGTCATGTGGAAGCTCGTTTTGGTCCGTTTGGAGATAGTGCTAACCTTGACATAAGAAATGTGCATGGTTTGCGCAGAACGTACCAGAGGCTCGAAAATTGTTTTGGACGCACCCAATGGAACCCCTAGGTGTCGGGGGTTATGTGGAATCTCGTTTAAGTCCATTTAGAGACTGGTTTAGTGTCGGTGCAAGATAATTGCACGGCCTGCGCCAGACATACCATAGGCACAGAAATCGTTTTGGACGCACCTGATGGAACTCCTAGGTGACGAGGCTCAAGTAGAAGCTCGTTTTGGTCCGTTTGGAGATAGTGCTAATCTTGATGAGGTGCACGGGTTGCGCCGAACCTACCATAGGCTCGAAAATCGGTTTGGACACATCCGATGGAACTCCGAGGTGACGTGGGTCATGTGGAATATTGTTTTAGTCTATTTGGATACAGTGTTAGTGTCGGTGCAAGATAGTTGGATGGTTCATGCCAAACATACCATACGCTCAAAAATTGATTTGGATGCACCCGATGGTACTCCTACGTGACGAGGCTCAAGTGGAAGCTCATTTCGTTCCATTTGGAGATGGTGCTAATCTTGCCGCAAGATAGGTGCACGGTTTGCGCTGAACGTACCATAGGCTCGAAAATTGTTTTGGACGCATCCGGTGGTACTCCTAGGTGACAAGGCTCAAGTGGAAGCTCGTTTGAGTCCGTTTGGAGATAGTGCTAATCTTAACACAAGATAGGTGTGTGGTTTGTGCTGAACGTTCCATAGGCTCGAAAATCGTCTTAGACGCACTCGATGAAACTCCAAGGTGAGTTGCTCATGTGGAATCTCATTTCGGTCGGTTTGGAAATAGTGTTCGTGTCGGTGCAATATAGGTGCACGGTTTACGCCCAATATACTATTGTACCTAAAATCATTTTGGATGCACCCGATGGTACTCCTAGGTGATGAGGCTCAAGTGGAAGCTTGTTTCAGTCTATTTGTAGATAGTGCTAATCTTGATGCAACATAGGTGCACAGTTTGTGCCAAACGTACCATAGGCTCGGAAAATGTATTGAACGCACTAGATGGAACTCCTAGGTGATGTGGGTCATGTGGAAGCTCGTTTCAGTCTGTTTGGAAACAGTGTTAGTGCCAGTGCAATATAGGTGCAAGGTTTGCACCAAACTTACCATAGGCTCAGAAATTATTTTGGACGCACGCGATGATACTCCTAGATGATGTTGCTCAAGTGGAAGGTCATTTTAGTCCATTTGGAGATAGTGCTAATCTTGACGCAAGATAGGCTCGGAAATCAGCTTGGATGTAGCCGATGGAACTCCTAGGCGAGTGGGTCATGTGAAATCTCGTTTTGGTCTATTTGGAGACAATGTTAGTGTCGGTGCAATATAGGTGCATGGTTTGCGCCAAACATACCATAGTCTTAGAAATTATTTTTCGATGCATCCAATGTACTCCTAGGTGACAAGGCTCAAGTGGAAGCTCGTTTCGGTCCGTTTGGAGATAGTGCTATTCTTGACGAGGTGCACGGTTTGCGCCAAATGTTCCATACACTCAGCAATTGATTTGGACGCATGAGATGGTAATACTAGGTGACGAGGCTCAACGGGAAGCTCGTTTGGTTATGTTTAGAGTAGTGCTAATCTTAACTCAAGATAGGTGCACGGTTTGCGCTGAACGTACCATTGGCTCAGAAATCGTTTTGAACGCACCCGATGGTACTACTAGGTGACGAGGCTTAAGTGGAAGCTCCTTTGAGTCTGTTTGGAGATAGTGCTATTCTTGACACAAGATAGGTGCGCGGTTTGTGCCGAGCATTCCATAGGTCTAGAAATCGTCTTGGACGCACCCAATAGAACTCGGTGAATGGGTCATGTGGAATCTCATTTCGGTCTGTTTGGAAACAGTGTTTGTGTCAGTGCAATATAGGTGCATGGTTTGCGCCGAATGTACCATAGGCTCAGAAATTGTTTTGGATGCACCCGATGTTACTCCTAGGTGACGAGGCTCAAGTGGAAGCTCGTTTCAGTCCATTTGAAGATAGTGCTGATCTTGACACAATCTCGGTGCACGGTTTGTGCCAAACGTAATGTAGGCTCGGAAAACGTATTGAACGCACAAGATGAAACTCCAAGGTGATGTGGGTCATGTGGAAGGTCATTTCGGTCTGTTTGGAGATAGTGCTAAAATTGACGCAAGATATGTGCACGGTTTGTGCAGAACGTACTAGAGGCTCGGAAATCATTTTGGTCGCACCCAATGGAACTCCTAGGTGTCGTGGGTAATGTGGAATCTCGTTTCGGTCCATTTGCAGACAGTTTTAGTGTCGTTGCAAGATAGGTGCACCATTTGCGCTAAACATACCATAGGCTCAGAAATTGTTTTGGACACACCCGATGGTACTCCTAGATGACGATGCTCAAGTGGAAGCTCATTACGCTCTGATTGGAGATGGTGCTAAACTTGATGCAAGATAGGCGTACGGTTTGCGCCAAACATACCATAGGCTCAAAAATCATCTTGGACACACCCGATGGAACTACTAGGTGACGAGGCTGAAGTGGAAGCTCGTTTTGGTCCGTTTGGAGGTAGTGCTAACTTGACACAAGGTAGGTGCACGGTATGCGCTGAACATACCATAGGCTCGAAAATCATTTTGGATGTACCCTATGGTACAGCTAGGGGACGGGGCTCAAGTGGAAGCTCATTTGAGTCCTTTTGGAGACAGTGCTAATTTTGACACAAGATAGGTGTGCGGTTTGTGCCAAATGTTCTATAGGCTCAAAAATCATCTTGGACGCACTCGATGGAACTCCCAGGTGAGTGGGTCATGTGGAATCTCATTTTGGTCCGTTTGGAAACAGTGTTCGTGTCGGCACGGGTTGCGCCGAACCTACCATAGGCTCGAAAATCGGTTTGGACGCATCTAATGGAACTCCGAGGTGACGTGGGTCATGTGGAATCTTGTTTCAGTCTATTTGGGCACAATGTTAGTGTCGGTGCAAGATAGTTGGATGGTTTGCGCCAAATGTACCATAAGCTCAGAAATCGATTTGGACGCACCCGATGGTACTCCTAGGTGACGAGGCTCAAGTGATAGTTCGTTTCGTTCCGTTTAGAGATGGTGCTAATCTTGCTGCAAAATAGGTGCACGCTTTACACTGAACGTACCATAGGCTCGGAAATCGTTTTGGACGCACCCGGTGGTAGTCCTAGGTGACAAGGCTCAAGTGGAAGCTTGTTTGAGTCCGTTTGGCGATAGTGCTAATCTTGACACAAGATAGGTGCTCAGTTTGTGCCTAGCGTTCCATAGGCCCGGAAATCATCTTGGACGCACTCGATGGAACTCCTAGGTGAGTGGGTCATGTGGAATCTTGTTTCGGTTCATTTGGAAACAGTGTCAGTGTCGTTGCAATATAGGTGCACGGTTTGCACCGAACGTACCATAGGCTCAAAAATTATTTTGGATGCACCCGATTATACTCCTAGGGGACGAGACTCAAGTGGAAGCTCGTTTAAGTCCTTTTGCAGATTGTGCTAATCTTGACACAATATAGGTGCACGGTTTGCGCCGAACGTACCATAGGCTCGAAAAACATATTGAACGCACTAGATGGACCTCCTAGGTGATGTGGGTCATGTGGAAGCTCGTTTTGGTCTGTTTGGAGACAGTGCTAAACTTGACACAAGAAATGTCCATGGTTTGCGCAGAACGTACCAGAGGCTCGAAAATTGTTTTGCACGCACGTAATGGAACCCCTAGGTTTCGGGGGTTATGTGGAATCTCGTTTAAGTCCATTTAGAGACAGGTTTAGTGTCAGTGCAAGATAATTGCACGGCCTGTGCCAGACATACCACAGGCTTAGAAATCGTTTTGGACGCACCCGATGGTACTTCTAGGTGACGATGCTCAAGTGGAAGCTCGTTACCGTCCGATTGGAGACGGTGATAAACTTGATGCAAGATAGGTGCACGGTTTGCGGCAGACATACCATAGGCTTGGAAATCATTTTGGCCACACCCAATGAAACTCCTAGGTGACGAGGCTCAAGTAGAAGCTGGTTTTGGTCCCTTTGGAGATAGTGCTAATCTTGACGAGGTGCACGGGTTGCACCGAACCTACCATATGCTCGAAAATCGGTTTGGACGCATCCGATGGAACTCCGAGGTGACCTGGGTTATGTGGAATCTTGTTTTAGTCTTTTTGGATATAGTGTTAGTGTCGGTGCAAGAGAGTTGGATGGTTCGCGCGAAACGTACCATACGCTCAGAAATTGATTTGGACGCACCCGATGGTACTCCTAGGAGACAAGGCTCAAGTGGAAGCTCGTTTCGTTCCGTTTGGAGATGGTGCTAATCTTGCCGCAAGATAGGTGCACGGTTTGCGCTGAACGTACCATAGGCTCGGAAATCATTTTGGACGCAACCGGTCGTACTCCTAGGTGACAAGGCTCAAGTGGAAGCTCGTTTGAGTCCGTTTGGAGATAGTGCTAATCTTGACACAAGATAGGTGCGCAGTTTGTGCCTAGCATTCCATAGGCCCAGAAATCGTCTTAGACGCACCCGATGGAACTCCTAGGTGAGTGGGTCATGTGGAATCTTGTTTTGGTTCATTTGGAAACAGTGTCAGTGTCATGGCAATATAGGTGCACGGTTTGCGCCGAACGTACCATAGGCTCGAAAATTGTTTTGGATGCACCCGATGGTACTCCTAGGGGACGAGGCTCCAGTGGAAGCTCGTTTAAGTCTGTTTGCAGATAGTGCTAATCTTGATGCAATATAGGTGCACGGTTTGCGCCAAACGTACCATAGGCTTGGAAAACGTATTGAACGCACTAGATGAAACTCCTAGGTGATGTGGGTCATGTGAAAGCTCGTTTTGGTCCGTTTGGAGATAGTGCTAACCTTGACACAAGAAATGTGCACAGTTTGTGCAGAACGCTCCAGAGGCTCGAAAATCATTTTGGTCACACCTTAGCTAACTCCTAGGTGTCGGGGGTCATATGGAATCTTATTTAAGTCCGTTTAGAGACAGGTTTAGTTTTAGTGCAAGATAATTGCACGGCCTGCGCCAGACATACCATAGGCTCAGAAATCGTTTTTGGACGCACCCGATTGTACTCCTAGGTGACGATGCTCAAGTGGAAGCTCGTTATGGTCCGATTGGAGATGGTGCTAAACTTGATGCAAGATAGATGCACGGTTTGCACCAAACATACCATAGGCTTGGAAATCGTTTTGGACACACCCAATGGAACTCCTAGGTGACGAGGCTCAAGTAGAAGCTCGTCTTGGTCCGTTTGGAGATAGTGCTAATCTTGACGAGGTGCACGGGTTGCGCCGAACCTACCATAGGCTCAAAAATAGGTTTGGACGCATCCGATGGAACTCCGAGGTGACGTGGGTCATGTGGAATCTTGTTTCAGTCTATTTGGAGATAGTGTTAGTGTCAGTGCAAGATAGTTGGACGGTTCGTGGCAAACGTACCATACGCTCAGAAATTGATTTGGACGCACCAGATGGTACTCCTAGGTGACGAGGCTCAAGTGGAAGCTCGTTTCGTTCCGTTTGGAGATGGAGCTAATCTTGCCGCAAGATAGGTGCACGGTTTGCGCCGAACGTACCACAGGCTCGGAAATCATTTTGGATGCACCCGGTGGTACTCCTAGGTGAGAAGGCTCAAGTGGAAGCTCGTTTGAGTCCGTTTGGAGATAGTGCTAATCTTGACACAAGATAGATGGGCAGTTTGTGCCTAGCGTTACATAGGCCCAGAAATCATCTTGGACGCACTCGATGGAACTCCTAGGTGAGTGGGTCATGTGGAATCTTGTTTCGGTTCATTTGGAAACAGTGTCAGTGTGTTGCAATATAGGTGCACGGTTTGTGCCGAACGTACCATAGGCTCAAAAATTGTTTTGGATGCACCCGATGGTACTCCTAGTGGACAAGGCTCAAATGGAAGCTCGTTTTAGTCCGATTGCAGATAGTGCTAATCTTGATGCAATATAGGTGCACGGTTTGCGCCAAACGTACCATAGGCTCGAAAAACATATTGAACGCACTAGATGGAACTCCTAGGTGATGTGGGTCATGTGGAAGCTCGTTTTGGTCTATTTGGAGATAGTGCTAACCTTGACACAAGAAATGTGCACGGTTTGCGCAGAACGTACCAGAGGCTCAAAAATCGTTTTGGACACACCCAATAGAACTCCTAGGTGTCGGAGGTTATGTGGAATCTCATTTAAGTCCGTTTAGAGACAGGTTTAGTGTCGGTGCAAGATAATTGCACGGCCTACGCCAAGCATACTATAGGCTCAGAAATTATTTTGGACGCACCTGTTGGTACTCCTAGGCGACGATGCCCAAGTGGAAGCACGTTATGGTCCGATTGGAGACGGTGCAAAACTTGATGCAAGATAGGTGCACGGTTTGCGCCAAACATACTATAGGCTTGGAAATCATTTTGGACATGCCCAATGGAACTCCTAGGTGACGAGGCTCAAGTGGAAGCTCGTTTTGGTCCGTTTAGAGATAGTGCTAATCTTGACGAGGTGCACAGGTTGTGCCAAACCTACCATAGGCTCGGAAATCGGTTTGGACGCATCCGATTGAACTCTGAGGTGACGTGGGCCATGTGGAATTTTGTTTCAGTCTATTTGGAGACAGTCATAGTGTCGGTGCAAGATAGCTGGACGGTTCGTGCCAAACGTACCATACGCTCAGAAATCGAGGCTCAAAAATTGTTTTGGATGCACCCGATGGTACTCCGAGGGGTCGAGGCTCAAGTGGAAGCTCGTTTCAGTCCGTTTGCAGATAGTGCTAATCTTGACGCAATATAGGTGCACGGTTTGCGCCAAACGTACCATAGGCTCAGAAAATGTATTGAACACACTAGATGGAACTCCTAGGTGATGTGGGTTATGTGGAAGCTTGTTTTGGTCTATTTGGAGATAGTGCTAACCTTGACACAAGAAATGTGCACCGTTTGCGCAGAACGTACCAGAGGCTCAAAAATTATTTTGGACACACCCAATAGAACTCCTATGTGTCAGAGGTTATGTGGAATCTCGTTTAAGTCCATTTAGAGACAGGTTTAGTGTCGGTGCAAGATAATTGCACGGCCTGCGCCAGACATACCATAGGCTTAGAAATCGTTTCGGACGCACCCGATGGTACTCCTAGGTGACGATGCTCAAGTGGAAGCTCGTTACGGACCGATTGGAGACTGTGCTAAACTTGATGCAAGATAGGTGCACGGTTTGTGCCAAACATACCATAGGCTTGGAAATATTTTTGGACACACCCAATGTAATTCCTACGTGACGAGGCTCAAGTGGAAGCTTGTTTTGGTCCGTTTTGTGATAGTGCTAATCTTGACGAGGTGCACGGGTTGCGCTGAACCTACCACAAGCTCGGAAATAGGTTTGGACGCATCCGATGGAACTCCGAAGTGACGTGGGTCATGTGGAATCTTGTTTCAGTCTATTTAGAGATAGTGTTAGTGTCAATGCAAGATAGTTGGACGGTTCGCGCCAAACATACCCTACGCTCAGAAATCGATTTGGACGCACCCGATGGTACTCCTAGGTGACGAGGCTCAAGTGGAATCTCGTTTCGTTCCATTTGGAGATGGTGCTAATCTTACCGCAAGATAGGTGCACGGTTTGCCCTTAACGTACCATAGGCTCGAAAATCATTTTGGACGCACCCGATCGTACTCCTAGGTGACAAGGCTCAAGTGGAAGCTCGTTTGAGTCTGTTTGGAGATAGTGCTAATCTTGACACAAGATAGGTGCGCAGTTTGTGCCTAGCATTCCATTGGCCTAGAAATCGTCTTGGACGCACCCGATGGAACTCCTAGGTGAGTGGGTCATTTGGAATCTTGTTTTGGTTCATTTGGAAACAGTGTCAGTGTCATGGCAATATAGGTGCACGGTTTGTGCCGAATGTACCATAGGCTCGGAAATTGTTTTGGATGCACCCGATGGTACTCCTAGGGGACGAGGCTCCAGTGGAAGCTCGTTTAAGTCCGTTTGCAGATAGTGCTAATCTTGACGCAATATAGGTGCACGGTTTGCGCCAAACATACCATAGGCTTGGAAATCATTTTGGACACACCCAATGGAACTCCTAGGTGGCGAGGCTCAAGTAGAAGCTCGTCTTGGTCCGTTTGGAGATAGTGCTAATCTTGACGAGGTGCACGGGTTGCGCCGAACCTACCATAGGCTCGGAAATAGGTTTGGACACATCCGATGGAACTCCGAGGTGATGTGGGTCATGTGAAATCTTGTTTTAGTCTATTTGGAGATAGTGTTAGTGTCAGTGCAAGATAGTTGGATGGTTTGTGGCAAACGTACCATACGCTCAGAAATCGATTTGGACGCACCAGGTGGTACTCCAAGGTGACGAGGCTCAAGTGGAAGATCGTTTCGTTCCGTTTGGAGATGGTGCTAATCTTGCCGCAAGATAGGTGCACGGTTTGCGCCGAACGTACCACAAGCTCGAAAATCATTTTGGACGCACCCGGTGGTACTCCTAGGTGAGAAGGCTCAAGTGGAAGCTCGTTTGAGTCCGTTTGGAGATAGTGCTAATCTTGACACAAGATAGATGGGCAGTTTGTGCCTAGCGTTACATAGGCCCAAAAATCATCTTGGACGCACCCGATAGAACTCCTAAGTGAGTGGGTCATGTGGAATCTTATTTCGGTTCATTTGGAAACAGTGTCAGTGTGTTGCAATATAGGTGCACGGTTTGTGCCGAACGTACCATAGGCTTGAAAATTGTTTTGGATGCACCCGATGGTACTCCTAGGGGACAAGGCTCAAATGGAAGCTCATTTTAGTCTGATTGCGGATAGTGCTAATCTTGATGCAATATAGGTGCACGGTTTGCGCCAAACGTACCATAGGCTCGAAAAACATATTGAACGCACTAGATGGAACTCCTAGGTGATGTGGGTCATGTGGAAGCTCATTTTGGTCTATTTGGAGATAGTGCTAACCTTGACACAAGAAATATGCACGGTTTGCGCAGAACGTACCAGAGGCTCAAAAATCATTTTAGACACACCCAATAGAACTCCTAGGTGTCGGAGGTTATGTGGAATCTCGTTTAAGTCCGTTTAGAGACAGGTTTAGTGTTGGTGCAAGATAATTGCTCGGCCTACGCCAAGCATACCATAGGCTCATAAATCATTTTGGACGCACCTGTTGGTACTCCTAGGCGACGATGCCCAAGTGGAAGCACGTTATGCTCCGATGGGAGACGGTGCAAAACTTGATGCAAGATAGGTGCACGGTTTGCGCCAAACATACTATAGGCTTGGAAATCATTTTGGACATGCCCAATGGAACTCCTAGGTGACGAGGCTCAAGTGGAAGCTCGTTTTGGTCCATTTGGAGATAGTGCTAATCTTGACGAGGTGCACGGGTTGTGCCAAACCTACCATAGGCTCGGAAATCGGTTTGGACGCATCCGATGGAACTCCGAGGTGACGTGGGCCATGTGGAATTTTGTTTCAGTCTATTTGGAGGTAGTGTTAGTGTCGGTGCAAGATAGTTGGACGGTTCGTGCCAAACGTACCATACGCTCAGAAATCGAGGCTCGAAAATTGTGTTTGGATGCACCCGATGGTACTCCGAGGGGACGAGGCTCAAGTGGAAGCTCGTTTCAGTCCGTTTGCAGATAGTGCTAATCTTGACGCAATATAGGTGCATGGTTTGCGCCAAACGTACCATAGGCTCAAAAAACGTATTGAACGCACTAGATGGAACTCCTAGGTGATGTGGGTCATGTGGAAGCTCGTTTTGGTCCCTTTGGAGATAGTGCTAACCTTGACACAAGAAATGTGCACGGTTTGCGCAGAACGTACCAGAGGCTCAAAAATCATTTTGGACACACCCAATAGAACTCCTAGGTGTCGGAGGTTATGTGGAATCTCGTTTAAGTCCGTTTAGAGACAGGTTTAGTGTCGGTGCAAGATAATTGCACGGCCTGCGCCAAACATACCATAGGCTCATAAATCGTTTTGGATGGACCCGATGGTACTCCAAGGTGGCGATGCTCAAGTGGAAGCTCGTTACGGACCAATTGGAGATGGTGCTAAACTTGATGCAAGATAGGTGCACGGTTTGCGGAAAATATACTATAGGCTTGGAAATCGTTTTGGACACACCCAATGATACATCCGGCCCAGGTGGGGTTGGCCGAGGCCCAATAAATTAAGGTTGCCTGGACCCCAACAGTTCTTATGCACACCTACTCGGGGAAAAGGCCCAATGTCCCTAAAAGACTAGTCCGATAGGGGAAGGGTGGCTCTCTCTTTTAAGGTGGCTTCCTCCTCCCAAGCTAAGCAAGGTGGGATTATTCTGAGGCTCACACGATCGCCGCCCGACTACAACTAGGTCACTAGGCCTTTTTTTGTTGCGTCTTTGCCAGCGGGTAATAGTGGAGGATGTCCTCATCATTCCCACCCCCTTAAACAAGGGCCCAGCTCTGATACCAAATGATACATCCGGCCCAGGTGGGGTTGGCCGAGGCCCAATAAATTAAGGTTGCCCGGACCCCAACAGTTCTTATGCACACCCACTCGGGGAAAGGCCCAATGTCCCTAAAAGACTAGTCCGATAGGGGAAGGGTGGCTCTCTCTTTTAAGGTGGCTTCCTCCTCCCAAGCTAAGCAAGGTGGGATTATTCTGAGGCTCACACGATCGCCGCCCGACTACAACTAGGTCACTTGGCCTTTTTTTTGTTGCGTCTTTGCCAGTGGGTAATAGTGGAGGATGTCCTCATCACCCAATGGAATTCCTAGGTGACGAGGCTCAAGTGGAAGCTCGTTTTGGTCCGTTTTGTGATAGTGCTAATCTTGACGAGGTGCACGGGTTGCGCCGAACCTACCACAAGCTCGGAAATCGGTTTGGACGCATCCGATGGAACTCCGAAGTGACGTGGGTCATGTGGAATCTTGTTTCAGTCTATTTGGAGATACTGTTAGCGTCGATGCAAGATAGTTGGACGGTTCGCGCCAAACGTACCCTACGCTCAGAAATCGATTTGGACGCACCCGATGGTACTCCTAGGTGACGAGGCTCAAGTGGAATCTCGTTTCATTCCATTTGGAGATGATGCTAATCTTACCGCAAGATAGGTGCACGGTTTGCCCTTAACGTACCATAGGCTCGAAAATCGTTTTGGACGCACCCGGTCGTACTCCTAGGTGACAAGGCTCAAGTGGAAGCTCGATTGAGTCCGTTTGGAGATAGTGCTAATCTTGACACAAGATAGGTGCGCAGTTTGTGCCTAGCATTCCATAGGCCCAGAAATCGTCTTGGACGCACCCGATGGAACTCCTAGGTGAGTGGGTCATTTGGAATCTTGTTTTGGTTCATTTGGAAACAGTGTCAGTGTCATGGCAATATAGGTGCACGGTTTGCGTCGAACATATCATAGGCTCGAAAATTGTTTTGGATGCACCCGATGGTACTCCTAGGGGACGAGGCTCCAGTGGAAGCTCGTTTAAGTCTGTTTGCAGATAGTGCTAATCTTGACACAATATAGGTGCACGGTTTGCGCCAAACGTATCATAGGCTCGGAAAACGTATTGAACGCACTAGATGAAACTCCTAGGTGATGTGGGTCATGTGGAAGCTCGTTTTGGTCCGTTTGGAGATAGTGCTAACCTTGACACAAGAAATGTGCACGGTTTGCGCAGAATGCACCAGAGGCTCGAAAATCATTTTGGTCACACCTTAGGGAGTTCCTAGGTGTCGGGGGTCATGTGGAATCTCGTTTGAGTCCGTTTAGAGACAGGTTTAGTTTTAGTGCAAGATAATTGCACGGCCTGCGCCAGACATACCATAGGCTCAGAAATCGTTTTTGGACGCACCCGATGGTACTCCTAGGTGACGATGCTCAAGTGGAAGCTCGTTACGGTCCGATTGGAGATGGTGCTAAACTTGATGCAAGATAGGTGCACGGTTTGCGCCAAATATACCATAGGCTTGGAAATCATTTTGCACACACCCAATGGAACTCCTACGTGACGAGGCTCAACTAAAAGCTCGTCTTGCTTCGTTTGGAGATAGTGCTAATCTTGACACAAGATAGGTGCGCAGTTTGTGCCTAGCATTCCATAGGCCCAGAAATCGTCTTGGACGCACCCGATGGAACTCCTAGGTGAGTGGGTCATGTGGAATCTTGTTTTGGTTCATTTGGAAACAGTGTCAGTGTCATGGCAATATAGGTGCACGGTTTGCGCCGAACGTACCATAGGCTCGAAAATTGTTTTGGATGCACCCGATGGTACTCCTAGGGGATGAGGCTCCAGTGGAAGCTCGTTTACGTCCGTTTGCAGATAGTGCTAATCTTGACGCAATATAGGTGCACGGTTTGCACTAAACGTACCATAGGCTTGGAAAACGTATTGAACGCACTAGATGAAACTCCTAGGTGATGTGGGTCATGTGGAAGCTCGTTTTGGTCTGTTTGGAGATAGTGCTAACCTTGACACAAGAAATGTGCACCATTTGCGCAGAATGTACCGGAGGCTCGAAAATCGTTTTGGACGCAACCAATGGTACTCCTAGGTGACGATGCTCAAGTGGAAGCTCGTTACGGTCCGATTAGAGATGGTGCTAAACCTGATGAAAGATAGGTGCACGGTTTGCGCCAAACATACCATAGGCTTGGAAATCGTTTTGGACACACCCAATGGACCTCCTAGGTGACGAGGCTCAAGTAGAAGCTCGTCTAGGTCCGTTTGGAGATAGTGCTAATCTTGACGAGGTGCA
This sequence comes from Saccharum hybrid cultivar R570, assembly GCA_038087645.1. Lineage (NCBI taxonomy): Eukaryota > Viridiplantae > Streptophyta > Magnoliopsida > Poales > Poaceae > Saccharum > Saccharum hybrid cultivar. Next base: position 19,021,063 of record JAQSUU010000703.1, read on the forward strand.
CGGGTTGCGCCGAACCTACCATAGGCTCGGAAATAGGTTTGGACGCATCCGATGGAATTCCGAGGTGACGTGGGTCAGTGGAATCTTGTTTTAGTCTATTTGGAGATAGTGTTAGTGTCAGTGCAAGATAGTTGGACGGTTTGTGGCAAACGTACCATACGCTCATAAATCGATTTGGACGCACCAGATGGTACTCCTAGGTGACGAGGCTCAAGTGGAAGCTCGTTTCGTTCCGTTTGGAGATGGTGCTAATCTTGCCGCAAGATAGGTGCACGGTTTGTGCCGAACGTACCACAGGCTCGAAAATCATTTTGGACGCACCCGGTGGTACTCCTAGGTGAGAAGACTCAAGTGGAAGCTCGTTCGAGTCCGTTTGGAGATAGTGCTAATCTTGACACAAGATAGATGGGCAGTTTGTGCCTAGCGTTACATAGGCCCAGAAATCATCTTGGACGCACCCGATGGAACTCCTAGGTGAGTGGGTCATGTGGAATCTTGTTTCGGTTCATTTGGAAACAGTGTTAGTGTGTTGCAATATAGGTGCACGGTTTGTGCTGAACGTACCATAGGCTTGAAAATTGTTTTGGATGCACCCGATGGTACTCCTAGGGGAGGAAGCTCAATTGGAAGCTCATTTTAGTCCGATTGCAGATAGTGCTAATCTTGATGCAATATAGGTGCACGGTTTGCGCCAAACGTACCATAGGCACGAAAAACATATTGAACGCACTAGATGGAACTCCTAGGTGATGTGGGTCATATGGAAGCTCGTTTTGGTCTATTTGGAGATAGTGCTAACCTTGACACAAGAAATGTGCACGGTTTGCGCAGAACGTACCAGAGGCTCAAAAATCATTTTGGACACACCCAATAGAACTCCTAGGTGTCGGAGGTTATGTGGAATCTCGTTTAAGTCCGTTTAGAGACAGGTTTAGTGTCGGTGCAAGATAATTGCACGGCCTACGCCAAGCATACCATAGGCTCAGAAATCATTTTGGACGCACCTGTTGGTACTCCTAGGCGACGATGCCCAAGTGGAAGCACGTTATGGTCCGATTGGAGATGGTGCAAAACTTGATGCAAGATAGGTGCACGGTTTGCGCCAAACATACTATAGGCTTGGAAATCATTTTGGACATGCCCAATGGAACTCCTAGGTGACGAGGCTCAAGTGGAAGCTCGTTTTGGTCCGTTTGGAGATAGTGCTAATCTTGACGAGGTGCACGGGTTGTGCCAAACCTACCATAGGCTCGGAAATCGGTTTGGACGCATCCGATGGAACTCCGAGGTGACGTGGGCCGTGTGGAATTTTGTTTCAGTCTATTTGGAGACAGTGTTAGTGTTGGTGCAAGATAGTTGGATGGTTCGTGCCAAACGTACCATACGCTCAGAAATCGAGGCTCGAAAATTGTTTTGGATGCACCCGATGGTACTCCGGGGGGACGAGGCTCAAGTGGAAGCATGTTTAAGTCCGTTTGCAGATAGTGCTAATCTTGACGCAATATAGGTGCACAGTTTGCGCCAAACGTACCATAGGCTTGGAAAACGTATTGAACGCACTAGATGAAACTCCTAGGTGATGTGGGTCATGTGGAAGCTCGTTTTGGTCTGTTTGGAGATAGTGCTAACCTTGACACAAGAAATGTGCACGGTTTGCGCAGAACGCACCAGAGGCTCGAAAATCATTTTGGTCACACCTTAGGGAACTCCTAGGTGTCGGGGGTCATGTGGAATCTCGTTTAAGTCCGTTTAGAGACAGGTTTAGTTTCAGTGCAAGATAATTGCATGGCCCGCGCCAGACATACCATAGGCTCAGAAATCGTTTTTGGACGCACCCGATGTACTCCTAGGTGACGATGCTCAAGTGGAAGCTCGTTACGGTCCGATTAGAGATGGTGCTAAACTTGATGCAAGATAGGTGCACGGTTTGCGCCAAACATACCATAGGCTTGGAAATCGTTTTGGACACACCCAATGGACCTACTAGGTGACGAGGCTCAAGTAGAAGCTCGTCTAGGTCCGTTTGGAGATAGTGCTAATCTTGACGAGGTGCACGGGTTGCTCCGAACCTACCATAGGCTCGGAAATAGGTTTGGACGCATCCGATGGAACTCCGAGGTGACGTGGGTCATGTGGAATCTTGTTTCAGTCTATTTGGAGATAGTGTTAGTGTCAGTGCAACATAGTTGGACGGTTTGTGGCAAACGTACCATACGCTCAGAAATCGAAATGGACGCACCAGATGGTACTCCTAGGCGACGAGGCTCAAGTGGAAGCTCGTTTCGTTCCGTTTGGAGATGGTGCTAATCTTGCCGCAAGATAGGTGCACGGTTTGCGCCGAACGTACCACAGGCTCGAAAATCATTTTGGACGCACCCGGTGGTACTCCTAGGTGAGAAGGCTCAAGTGGAAGCTCGTTTGAGTCCGTTTGGAGATAGTGCTAATCTTGACACAAGATAGATGGGCAGTTTGTGCCTAGCGTCACATAGGCCCAGAAATCATCTTGGACGCACCCGATGGAACTCCTAGGTGAGTGGGTCATGTGGAATCTTGTTTCGGTTCATTTGGAAACAGTGTCAGTGTGTTGCAATATAGTTGCACGGTTTGTGTCGAACGTACCATAGGCTTGAAAATTGTTTTGGGTGCACCCGATGGTACTCCTAGGGGACGAGGCTCAAATGGAAGCTCATTTTAGTCCGATTGCAGATAGTGCTAATCTTGATGCAATATAGGTGCACGGTTTGCGCCAAACGTACCATAGGCTCGAAAACATATTGAACGCGCTAGATGGAACTCCTAGGTGATGTGGGTCATGTGGAAGCTCGTTTTGGTCTATTTGGAGATAGTGCTAACCTTGACACAAGAAATGTGCACGGTTTGCGCAAACGTACCAGAGGCTCAAAAATCATTTTGGACACACCCAATAGAACTCCTAGGTGTCAGAGGTTATGTGGAATCTCGTTTAAGTCCGTTTAGAGACAGGTTTAGTGTCGGTGCAAGATAATTGCACGGCCTACGCCAAGCATACCATAGGCTCATAAATCATTTTGGACGCACCTGTTGGTACTCCTAGGCGACGATGCCCAAGTGGAAGCACGTTATGGTCCGATTGGAGACGGTGCAAAACTTGATGCAAGATAGGTGCACGGTTTGCGCCAAACATACTATTGGCTTGGAAATCATTTTGGACATGCCCAATGGAACTCCTAGGTGACGAGGCTCAAGTGGAAGCTCGTTTTGGTCCGTTTGGAGATAGTGCTAATCTTGACGAGGTGCACGGGTTGTGCCAAAGCTACCATAGGCTCAGAAATCGGTTTGGACGCATCCGATGGAACTCCGAGGTGACGTGGGCCATGTGGAATTTTGTTTCAGTCTATTTGGAGACAGTGTTAGTGTCGGTGCAAGATAGTTGGATGGTTCGTGCCAAATGTACCATACCCTCAGAAATCGAGGATTGAAAATTGTTTTGGATGCACCCGATGGTACTCCGGGGGGACGAGGCTCAAGTGGAAGCACGTTTAAGTCCGTTTGCAGATAGTGCTAATCTTGACGCAATATAGGTGCACAGTTTGCGCCAAATGTACCATAGGCTTGGAAAACGTATTGAACGCACTAGATGAAACTCCTAGGTGATGTGGGTCATGTGGAAGCTTGTTTTGGTCTGTTTGGAGATAGTGCTAACCTTGACACAAGAAATGTGCACGGTTTGCGCAGAACGCACCAGAGGCTCGAAAATCATTTTGGTCACACCTTAGGGAACTCCTAGGTGTCGGGGGTCATGTGGAATCTCGTTTAAGTTTGTTTAGAGACAGGTTTAGTTTCAGTGCAAGATAATTGCACGGCCTGCGCTAGACATACCATAGGCTCAGAAATCGTTTTTGGACGCACCCGATGGTACTCCTAGGTGACGATGCTCAAGTGGAAGCTCGTTACGGTCCGATTAGAGATGGTGCTAAACTTGATGCAAGATAGGTGCACGGTTTGCGCCAAACATACCATAGGCTTGGAAATAGTTTTGGACACACCCAATGGACCTCCTAGGTGACGAGGCTCAAGTAGAAGCTCGTCTAGGTCCGTTTGGAGATAGTGCTAATCTTGACGAGGTGCACGGGTTGCGCCAAACCTACCATAGGCTCGGAAATAGGTTTGGACGCATCCGATGGAACTCCGAGGTGACGTGGGTCATGTGGAATCTTGTTTCAGTCTATTTGGAGATAGTGTTAGTGTCAGTGCAAGATAGTTGGACGGTTTGTGGCAAACGTACCATACGCTCATAAATTGATTTGGATGCACCAGATGCTACTCCTAGGTGACGAGGCTCAAGTGGAAGCTCGTTTCGTTCCGTTTGGAGATGGTGCTAATCTTGCCGCAAGATAGGTGCGCGGTTTGCGCCGAACGTACCACAGGCTCGAAAATCATTTTGGACGCACCCGGTGGTACTCCTAGGTGAGAAGACTCAAGTGGAAGCTCGTTTGAGTCCGTTTGGAGATAGTGCTAATCTTGACACAAGATAGATGGGCAGTTTGTGCCTAGCGTTACATAGGCCCAGAAATCATCTTGGACGCACCCGATGGAACTCCTAGGTGAGTGGGTCATGTGGAATCTTGTTTCGGTTCATTTGGAAACAGTGTCAGTGTGTTGCAATATAGGTGCACGGTTTGTGCTGAACGTACCATAGGCTTGAAAATTGTTTTGGATGCACCCGATGGTACTCCTAGGGGAGGAGGCTCAAATTGAAGCTCATTTTAGTCCGATTGCAGATAGTGCTAATCTAGATGCAATATAGGTGCACGGTTTGCGCCAAACGTACCATAGGCTCGAAAAACATATTGAACGCACTAGATGGAACTCCTAGGTGATGTGGGTCATGTGGAAGCTCGTTTTGGTCTATTTGGAGATAGTGCTAACCTTGACACAAGAAATGTGCACGGTTTGCGCATAACGTACCAGAGGCTCAAAAATCATTTTGGACACACCCAATAGAACTCCTAGGTGTCGGAGGTTATGTGGAATCTCGTTTAAGTCCGTTTAGAGACAGGTTTAGTGTCGGTGCAAGATAATTGCACGGCCTACGCCAAGCATACCAAAGGCTCAGAAATCATTTTGGACGCACCTGTTGGTACTCCTAGGCGACGATGCACAAGTGGAAGCACGTTATGGTCCGATTGGAGACGGTGCAAAACTTGATGCAAGATAGGTGCACGGTTTGCGCCAAACATACTATAGGCTTGGAAATCATTTTGGACATGCCCAATGGAACTCCTAGGTGACGAGGCTCAAGTGGAAGCTCGTTTTGGTCCGTTTGGAGATAGTGTTAATCTTGACGAGGTGCACGGGTTGTGCCAAACCTACCATAGGCTCGGAAATCGGTTTGGACGCATCCGATGGAACTCCGAGGTGACGTGGGCCATGTGGAATTTTGTTTCAGTCTATTTGGAGATAGTGTTAGTGTCGGTGCAAGATAGTTGGATGGTTCGTGCCAAACGTACCATACGCTCAGAAATCGAGGCTCGAAAATTGTTTTGGATGCACCCGATGGTACTCCGGGGGGACGAGGCTCAAGTGGAAGCACGTTTAAGTCCGTTTGCAGATAGTGCTAATCTTGACGCAATATAGGTGCACAGTTTGCGCCAAACGTACCATAGGCTTGGAAAACATATTGAACGCACTAGATGAAACTCCTAGGTGATGTGGGTCATGTGGAAGCTCGTTTTGGTCTGTTTGGAGATAGTGCTAACCTTGACACAAGAAATGTGCACGGTTTGCGCAGAACGCACCAGAGGCTCGAAAATCATTTTGGTCACACCTTAGGGAACTCCTAGGTGTCGGGGGTCATGTGGAATCTCGTTTAAGTCCGTTTAGAGACAGGTTTAGTTTCAGTGCAAGATAATTGCATGGCCTGCGCTAGACATACCATAGGCTCAGAAATCATTTTTGGACGCACCCGATGGTACTCCTAGGTGACGATGCTCAAGTGGAAGCTCGTTACGGTCCGATTAGAGATGGTGCTAAACTTGATGCAAGATAGGTGCACGGTTTGCGCCAAACATACCATAGGCTTGGAAATCGTTTTGGACACACCCAATGGACCTACTAGGTGACGAGGCTCAAGTAGAAGCTCGTCTAGGTCCGTTTGGAGATAGTGCTAATCTTGACGAGGTGCACGGGTTGCGCCGAACCTACCATAGGCTCGGAAATAGGTTTGGACGCATCCGATGGAACTCCGAGGTGACGTGGTTCATGTGGAATCTTGTTTCAGTCTATTTGGAGATAGTGTTAGTGTTAGTGCAAGATAGTTGGACGGTTTGTGGCAAACGTACCATACGCTCAGAAATCGATTTGGACGCACCAGATGGTACTCCTAGGCGACGAGGCTCAAGTGGAAGCTCGTTTCGTTCCGTTTGGAGATGGTGCTAATCTTGCCGCAAGATAGGTGCACAGTTTGCGCCGAACGTACCACAGGCTCGAAAATCATTTTGGACGCACCCGGTGGTACTCCTAGGTGAGAAGGCTCAAGTGGAAGCTCGTTTGAGTCCGTTTGGAGATAGTGCTAATCTTGACACAAGATAGATGGGCAGTTTGTGCCTAGAGTTACATAGGCCCAGAAATCATCTTGGACGCACCCGATGGAACTCCTAGGTGAGTGGGTCATGTGAAATCTTATTTCGGTTCATTTGGAAACAGTGTCAGTGTGTTGCAATATAGTTGCACGGTTTGTGTCGAACGTACCATAGGCTTGAAAATTGTTTTGGATGCACCCGATGGTACTCCTAGGGGACGAGGCTCAAATGGAAGCTCATTTTAGTCCGATTGCAGATAGTGCTAATCTTGATGCAATATAGGTGCACGGTTTGCGCCAAACGTACCATAGGCTCGAAAAACATATTGAACGCGCTAGATGGAACTCCTAGGTGATGTGGGTCATGTGGAAGCTCGTTTTGGTCTATTTGGAGATAGTGCTAACCTTGACACAAGAAATGTGCACGGTTTGCGCAGAACGTACCAGAGGCTCAAAAATCATTTTGGACACACCCAATAGAACTCCTAGGTGTCAGAGGTTATGTGGAATCTCGTTTAAGTCCGTTTAGAGACAGGTTTAGTGTCGGTGCAAGATAATTGCACGGCCTACGCCAAGCATACCATAGGCTCAGAAATCATTTTGGACGCACCTGTTGGTACTCCTAGGCGACGATGCCCAAGTGGAAGCACGTTATGGTCCGATTGGAGACGGTGCAAAACTTGATGCAAGATAGGTGCACGGTTTGCGCCAAACATACTATAGGCTTGGAAATCATTTTGGACATGCCCAATGGAACTCCTAGGTGACGAGGCTCAAGTGGAAGCTCGTTTTGGTCCGTTTGGAGATAGTGCTAATCTTGACGAGGTGCACGGGTTGTGCCAAACCTACCATAGGCTCGGAAATCGGTTTGGACGCATCTGATGGAACTCCGAGGTGACGTGGGCCATGTGGAATTTTGTTTCAGTCTATTTGGAGACAGTGTTAGTGTCGGTGCAAGATAGTTGGATGGTTCGTGCCAAATGTACCATACGCTCAGAAATCGAGGATTGAAAATTGTTTTGGATGCACCCGATGGTACTCCGGGGGGACGAGGCTCAAGTGGAAGCACGTTTAAGTCCGTTTGCAGATAGTGCTAATCTTGACGCAATATAGGTGCACAGTTTGCGCCAAATGGACCATAGGCTTGGAAAACGTATTGAACGCACTAGATGAAACTCCTAGGTGATGTGGGTCATGTGGAAGCTCGTTTTGGTCTGTTTGGAGATAGTGCTAACCTTGACACAAGAAATGTGCACGGTTTGCGCAGAACGCACCAGAGGCTCGAAAATCATTTTGGTCACACCTTAGGGAACTCCTAGGTGTCGGGGGTCATGTGGAATCTCGTTTAAGTCTGTATAGAGACAGGTTTAGTTTCAGTGCAAGATAATTGCACGGCCTGCGCCAGACATACCATAGGCTCAGAAATCGTTTTTGGACGCACCCAATGGTACTCCTAGGTGACGATGCTCAAGTGGAAGCTCGTTACGGTCCGATTAGAGATGGTGCTAAACTTGATGCAAGATAGGTGCACGGTTTGCGCCAAACATACCATAGGCTTGGAAATAGTTTTGGACACACCCAATGGACCTCCTAGGTGACGAGGCTCATGTAGAAGCTCGTCTAGGTCCATTTGGAGATAGTGCTAATCTTGACGAGGTGCACGGGTTGCGCCGAACCTACCATAGGCTCGGAAATAGGTTTGGACGCATCCGATGGAACTCCGAGGTGACGTGGGTAATGTGGAATCTTGTTTCAGTCTATTTGGAGATAGTGTTAGTGTCAGTGCAAGATAGTTGGACGGTTTGTGGCAAACGTACCATACGCTCATAAATTGATTTGGATGCACCAGATGGTACTCCTAGGTGACGAGGCTCAAGTGGAAGCTCGTTTCGTTCCGTTTGGAGATGGTGCTAATCTTGCCGCAAGATAGGTGCACGGTTTGCGCCGAACGTACCACAGGCTCGAAAATCATTTTGGATGCACCCGGTGGTACTCCTAGGTGAGAAGACTCAAGTGGAAGCTCGTTTGAGTCTGTTTGGAGATAGTGCTAATCTTGACACAAGATAGATGGGCAGTTTGTGCCTAGCGTTACATAGGCCCAGAAATCATCTTGGACGCACCCGATGGAACTCCTAGGTGAGTGGGTCATGTGGAATCTTGTTTCGGTTCATTTGGAAACAGTGTCAGTGTGTTGCAATATAGGTGCACGGTTTGTGCTGAACGTACCATAGGCTTGAAAATTGTTTTGGATGCACCCGATGGTACTCGTAGGGGATGAGGCTCAAATGGAAGCTCATTTTAGTCCGATTGCAGATAGTGCTAATCTTGATGCAATATAGGTGCCCGGTTTGCGCCAAACGTACCATAGGCTCGAAAAACATATTGAACACACTAGATGGAACTCCTAGGTGATGTGGGTCATGTGGAAGCTCGTTTTGGTCTATTTGGAGATAGTGCTAACCTTGACACAAGAAATGTGCACGGTTTGCGCAGAACGTACCAGAGGCTCAAAAATCATTTTGGACACACCCAATAAAACTCCTAGGTGTCGGAGGTTATGTGGAATCTCGTTTAAGTCCGTTTAGAGACAGGTTTAGTGTCGGTGCAAGATAATTGCACGGCCTACGCCAAGCATACCATAGGCTCAGAAATCATTTTGGATGCACCTGTTGGTACTCCTAGGCGACGATGCCCAAGTGGAAGCACGTTATGGTCCGATTGGAGACGGTGCAAAACTTGATGCAAGATAAGTGCACGGTTTGCGCCAAACATACTATAGGCTTGGAAATCATTTTGGACATGCCCAATGGAACTCCTAGATGACGAGGCTCAAGTGGAAGCTCGTTTTGGTCTGTTTGGAGATAGTGCCAATCTTGACGAGGCGCACGGGTTGTGCCAAACCTACCATAGGCTCGGAAATCGGTTTGGACGCATCCGATGGAACTCCGAGGTGACGTGGGCCATGTGGAATTTTGTTTTAGTCTATTTGGAGACAGTGTTAGTGTCGGTGCAAGATAGTTGGATGGTTCATGCCAAACGTACCATACGCTCAGAAATCGAGGCTCGAAAATTGTTTTGGATGCACCCGATGGTACTCCGGGGGGACGAGGCTCAAGTGAAAGCACGTTTAAGTCTGTTTGCAGATAGTGCTAATCTTGACGCAATATAGGTGCACAGTTTGCGCCAAACGTACCATAGGCTTGGAAAACGTATTGAACGCACTAGATGAAACTCCTAGGTGATGTGGGTCATGTGGAAGCTCGTTTTGGTCTGTTTGGAGATAGTGCTAACCTTGACACAAGAAATGTGCACGGTTTGCGCAGAACGCACCAGAGGCTCGAAAATCATTTTGGTCACACCTTAGGGAACTCCTAGGTGTCGGGGGTCATGTCGAATCTCGTTTAAGTCCGTTTAGAGACAGGTTTAGTTTCAGTGCAAGATAATTGCATGGCCTGCGCCAGACATACCATAGGTTCAGAAATCGTTTTTGGACGCACCCGATGGTACTCCTAGGTGACGATGCTCAAGTGGAAGCTCGTTACGGTCCGATTAGAGATGGTGCTAAACTTGATGCAAGATAGGTGCACGGTTTGCGCCAAACATACCATAGGCTTGGAAATAGTTTTGGACACACCCAATGGACCTCCTAGGTGACGAGGCTCAAGTAGAAGCTCGTCTAGGTCCGTTTGGAGATAGTGCTAATCTTGACGAGGTGCACGGGTTGCGCCGAACCTACCATAGGCTCGGAAATAGGTTTGGATGCATCCGATGGAACTCCGAGGTGACGTGGGTCATGTGGAATCTTGTTTCAGTCTATTTGGAGATAGTGTTAGTGTCAGTGCATGATAGTTGGACGGTTTGTGGCAAACGTACCATACGCTCAGAAATCGATTTGGACGCACCAGATGGTACTCCTAGGTGACGAGGCTCAAGTGGAAGCTCGTTTCGTTCCGTTTGGAGATGGTGCTGATCTTGCCGCAAGATAGGTGCACGGTTTGCGCCGAACGTACCATAGGCTCGAAAATCATTTTGGACGCACCCGGTGGTACTCCTAGGTGAGAAGGCTCAAGTGGAAGCTCGTTTGAGTCCGTTTGGAGATAGTGCTAATCTTGACACAAGATAGATGAGCAGTTTGTGCCTAGGGTTACATAGGCCCAGAAATAATCTTGGACACACCCGATGGAACTCCTAGGTGAGTGGGTCATGTGGAATCTTGTTTTGGTTCATTTGGAAACAGTGTCAGTGTGTTGCAATATAGGTGCACGGTTTGTGCCGAACGTACCATAGGCTTGAAAATTGTTTTGGATGCACCCGATGGTACTCCTAGGGGACGAGGCTCAAATGGAAGCTCATTTTAGTCCGATTGCGGATAGTGCTAATCTTGATGCAATATAGGTGCACGGTTTGCGCCAAACGTACCATAGGCTCGAAAAACATATTGAACGCGCTAGATGGAACTCCTAGGTGATGTGGGTCATGTGGAAGCTCGTTTTGGTCTATTTGGAGATAGTGCTAACCTTGACACAAGAAATGTGCACGGTTTGCGCAGAATGTACCAGAGGCTTAAAAATCATTTTGGACACACCCAATAGAACTCCTAGGTGTCGGAGGTTATGTGGAATCTCTTTTAAGTCCGTTTAGAGACAGGTTTAGTGTCGGTGCAAGATAATTGCATGGCCTACGCCAAGCATACCATAGGCTCAGAAATCATTTTGGACGCACCTATTGGTACTCCTAGGCGACGATGCCCAAGTGGAAGCACGTTATGGTCCGATTGGAGACGGTGCAAAACTTGATGCAAGATAGGTGCACGGTTTGTGCCAAACATACTATAGGCTTGGAAATCATTTTGGACATGCCCAATGGAACTCCTAGGTGACGAGGCTCAAGTGGAAGCTTGTTTTAGTCCATTTGGAGATAGTGCTAATCTTGACGAGGTGCACGGGTTGTGCCAAACCTACCATAGGCTCAGAAATCGGTTTGGACGCATCCGATGGAACTCCGAGGTGACGTGGGCCATGTGGAATTTTGTTTCAGTCTATTTGGAGACAGTGTTAGTGTCGGTGCAAGATAGTTGGATGGTTCGTGCCAAACGTACCATAAGCTCAGAAATCGAGGCTCGAAAATTGTTTTGGATGCACCCGATGGTACTCCGGGGGGACGAGGCTCAAGTGGAAGCTCGTTTCAGTCCGTTTGCAGATAGTGCTAATCTTGACGCAATATAGGTGCATGGTTTGCGCCATACGTACCATAGGCTCAGAAAACGTATTGAACACACTAGATGGAACTCCTAGGTGATGTGGGTCATGTGGAAGCTCGTTTTGGTCCGTTTGGAGATAGTGCTAAACTTGACACAAGAAATGTGCACGGTTTGCGCAGAACGTACCAGAGGCTCAAAAATCATTTTGGACACACCCAATAGAACTCCTAGGTGTCGGAGGTTATGTGGAATCTCGTTTAAGTCCGTTTAGAGATAGGTTTAGTGTCGGTGCAAGATAATTGCACGGCCTGCGCCAAACATACCATAGGCTCATAAATCGTTTTGGACGGACCCGATGGTACTCTAAGGTGGCGATGCTCAAGTGGAAGCTCGTTACGGACCAATTGGAGATGGTGCTAAACTTGATGCAAGATAGGTGCACGGTTTGCGGAAAACATACCATGGGCTTGGAAATCGTTTTGGACACACCCAATGGAATTCCTAGGTGACGAGGCTCAAGTGGAAGCTCGTTTTGGTCCGTTTTGTGATAGTGCTAATCTTGACGAGGTGCACGGGTTGCGCCGAACCAACCATAGGCTCGGAAATCGGTTTGGACGCATCCGATGGAACTCCGAAGTGACATGGGTCATGTGGAATCTTGTTTCAGTCTATTTGGAGACAGTGTTAGTGTCGATGCAAGATAGTTGGACGGTTCGCGCCAAACGTACCATACGCTCAGAAATTGATTTGGATGCACCCGATGGTACCCCTCGGTGACGAGGCTCAAGTGGAATCTCGTTTCGTTCCATTTGGAGATGGTGCTAATCTTGCCGCAAGATAGGTGCACGGTTTGCGCTGAACGTACCATAGGCTCGGAAATCGTTTTGGACGCACCCGGTGGTACTCCTAGGTGACAAGGCTCAAGTGGAAGCTCGTTTGAGTCCGTTTGGCGATAGTGCTAATCTTGACACAAGATAGGTGCGCAGTTTGTGCCTAGCGTTCCATAGGCCCGGAAATCATCTTGGACGCACCCGATGGAACTCCTAGGTGAGTGGGTCATGTGGAATCTTGTTTTGGTTCATTTGGAAACAGTGTCAGTGTCATGGCAATATAGGTGCCCGGTTTGCGCCGAACGTACCACAGGCTCAAAAATTGTTTTGGGTGCATCCGATGCTACTCCTAGGGGATGAGACTCAAGTGGAAGCTCGTTTCAGTCTGTTTGCAGATAGTGCTAATCTTGACGCAATATAGGTGCACGGTTTGCGCTAAACGTTCCAAAGGCTCGAAAAAAGTATTGAACGCACTAGATGGAACTCCTAGGTAATGTGGGTCATGTGGAAGCTCGTTTTGGTCCGTTTGGAGATAGTGCTAACCTTGACACAAGAAATGTGCACGGTTTGCGCAGAACGAACCAGAGGCTCGAAAATCGTTTTGCACGCACCCAATGGAACTCCTAGGTGTCGGGGGTTATGTGGAATCTCGTTTAAGTCCGTTTAGAGACAGGTTTAGTGTCAGTGCACGATAATTGCACGGCCTGCGCCAGACATACCACAGGCTCATAAAATAATTTAGGACGCAGGCGATGGTATTCCTTGGTGTTGATGCTCAAGTGGAAGCTCGTTTTGGTGCGATTGGAGATGGTGCTAAACTTGGTGCAAGATAGGTGCGCGGTTTGCGCCAAACATACCATAGGCTTTGAAATTATTTTGGACACACCCAATGGAACTCCTAGGTGACGAGGCTCAAGTGGAAGCTTGTTTTGGTCCGTTTGGAGATAGTGCTAATTTGACGAGGTGCACGGGTTGCGCCGAACCTACCATATGCTCGAAAATTGGTTTGGACGCATCCGATGGAACTCTGAGGTGACGTGGGTCATGTGGAATCTTGTTTCAGTCTATTTGGAGATAATGTTAGTGTTGGTGCAAGATAGTTGGACGGTTCGCGCCAAACGTACCATACGCTCAGAAATCGATTTGGACGCACCCGATGGTACCCCTCGGTGACGAGGCTCAAGTGGAAGCTCGTTTTGTTCCATTGTGAGATGGTGTCAATCTTGCCGCAAGATAGGTGCACGGTTTGCGCTGAACGTACCATAGGCTCAGAAATCATTTTGGATGAACCCGGTGGTACTCCTAGGTTGGTTCAAGTGGAAGCTCGAGTCCGCTTGGAGATAGTGCTAATCTTGACACAAGCTAGGTGCGCAGTTTGTGCCTAGCGTTCCATAGGCCCGGAAATCATGTTGGACGCACCCGATGGAACTCCTAGATGAGTGGGTCATGTGGAATCTTGTTTCGGTTCAATTGGAAACAGTGTCAAGTGTCGTTGCAATATAGGTGCCCAGTTTGGGCCGAACGTACCATAGGCTCGAAAATTATTTTGGATGCACCCGATGGTACTCCTAGGGGACGAGGCTCAAGTGGAAGCTTGTTTCAGTCCGTCTGCAGATAGTGTTAATCTTGACGCAATATTGGTGCACGGTTTGTGCCAAATGTAACATAGGCTCAGAAAACGTATTGAACGCACTAGATGGAACTCTTAGGTGATGTGGGTCATGTGGAAGCTCGTTTTGGTCTGTTTGGAGATAGTTCTAATCTTGACACAAGAAATGTGCACGGTTTGCGCAGAACGTACCAGAGGCTCGAAAATCATTTTGGACGCACCCAATGGAACTCCTAGGTGTCGGGGGTTATGTAGAATCTCGTTTAAGTCCGTTTAGAGTAAGGTTTAGTGTCGGTGCAAGATAATTGCACCGCTTGCGCCAAACATACCATAGGCTCATAAATCGTTTTGGACGCACCCGGTGGTACTCCTAGGTGGCGATGCTCAAGTGGAAGCTCGTTACGGCCCAATTGGAGATGGTGCTAAACTTCATGCAAGATAGGTGCACGGTTTGCGGCAAACATACCATAGGCTTGGAAATCGTTTTGGACACACCCAATGGAACTCCTAGGTGACGAGGCTCAAGTGAAAGCTCGTTTTGGTCCGTTTGGTGATAGTGCTAATCTTGACGAGGTGCACGGGTTGCGCCGAACCTACCATAGGCTCGGAAATCGGTTTGGACGCATCCGATGGAACTCCGAAGTGACGTGGGTCAAGTGGAATCTTGTTTCAGTCTATTTGAAGACAGTGTTAGTGTCGATGCAAGATAGTTGGATGGTTCGCGCCAAACGTACCATACGCTCAGAAATCGATTTGGACGCACCCGATGGCACTCCTCGGTGACAAGGCTGAAGTGGAATCTTGTTTCATTCCGTTTGGAGATGGTGCTAATCTTGCTGCAAGATAGGTGCACGGTTTGCGCTGAACGTACCATAGGCTCGGAAATCATTTTGGACGCACCTGGTAGTACTCCTAGGTGACAAGGCTCAAGTGGAAGCTCGTTTGAGTCCGTTTGGAGATTGTGCTAATCTTGACACAAGATAGGTGTGCAGTTTGTGCCTAGCGTTCCATAGGTCTGGAAATAGTCTTGGACGCACCCGATGGAACTCCTAGGTGAGTGGGTCATGTAGAATCTTGTTTCGGTTCATTTGGAAATAGTGTCAGTGTCGTTGCAATATAGGTGCCCAGTTTGCGTCGAACGTACCATAGGCTCGAAATTATTTTGGATGCATCCGATGCTACTCCTAGGGGACGAGGCTCAAGTGGAAGCTCGTTTCAGTCCGTTTGCAGATAGTGCTAATCTTGACACAATATAGGTGCACGGTTTGCGCCAAACATACCATAGGCTCGAAAAACGTATTGAACGCACTAGATGGAACTCCTAGGTTATGTGGGTCATGGGGAAGCTCGTTTTGGTCCGTTTGGAGATAGTGCTAACCTTGACAGAAGAAATGTGCATGGTTTGCGCAGAACGAACCAGAGGCTCGAAAATCATTTTGCACACACCCAATGAAACTCCTAGGTGTCGGGGGTTATGTAGAATCTCATTTTAGTCTGTTTAGAGACTAGTTTAGTGTCCATGCAAGATAATTGAACGGCCTGCGCTAGACATATCACAGGCTCAGAAATCATTTTGGATGCACGCGATGGTACTCCTAGGTGGCGATGCTCAAGTGGAAACTCGTTACGGCCCAATTAGAGATTATGCCTAACTTGATGCAAGATAGGTGCACGGTTTGCGCCAAACATACCATAGGCTTTGAAATCATATTAAACGCACTAGATGGAACTCCTAGGTGATGTGGGTCATGTGGAAGCTCGTTTTGGTCCGTTTGGAGATAGTGCTAATCTTGATGAGGTGCACGGGTTGCGCCAAACCTACCATAGTCTCGGAAATCGGTTTGGACGCATCCGATGGAACTCCGAGGTGACGTGAGTCATGTGGAATCTTGTTTCAGTCTATTTGGAGATGGTGTTAGTCTCAGTGCAAGATAGATGGACGGTTCATGGCAAACGTACCATACGCTCAGAAATCGATTTGGACGCACCAGATGGTACTCCTAGGTGACGAGGCTCAAGTGGAAGCTCGTTTGAGTCCGTTTGGAGATAGTGCTAATCTTGACACAAGATAGGTGTGCAGTTTGTGCCTAGCGTTCCATAGGTCTGGAAATAGTCTTGGACGCACCCGATGGAACTCCTAGGTGAGTGGGTCATGTAGAATCTTGTTTCGGTTCATTTGGAAATAGTGTCAGTGTCGTTGCAATATAGGTGCCCGGTTTGCGCCGAACGTACCATAGGCTCGAAAATTGTTTTGGAAGCTCGTTTCAGTCCATTTGCAGATAGTGCTAATCTTGACGCAATATAGGTGCACGGTTTGCGCCAAACGTACCACAGGCTCGAAAAACGTATTGAACGCACTAGGTGGAACTCCTAGGTGATGTGGGTCATGCGGAAGCTCGTTTTGGTCCGTTTGGAGATAGTGCTAAACTTGACACAAGAAATGTACCAAACTTGATGCACAATAGGAGTTCCAATTGGAGTTGGTGCTAAACTTGATGCACGATAGGTGTGGTTTGCGCCAAACGTACCATAGGCTCAGAAATCATTTTGGACACACCCAATGGAACTCCTAGGTGATGAGGCTCAAGTAGAAGCTCATTTTGGTCTGTTTGGATATAGTGCTAATCTTGATGAGGTGCACGGTTTGCGTCGAACCTACCATAGGCTCAGAAATCGGTTTGGACGCATCCGATGGAACTTCTAGGTGACGTGGGTCATGTGGAATCTCATTTCAGTCTGTTTGGAGGCAGTGTTAGTGTCGGTGGAAGATAGTTGGACGGTTTGAGCCAAACGTACCATATGCTCAGAAATCGATTTGGACGCACCTGATGGTACTCCTAGGTGACGAGGCTCAAGTGAAAGCTCGTTTTGTTCTGTTTGGAGATGGTGCTAATCTGTCCGCAAGATAGGTGCACGGTTTGCACTGAATGTACCATAGGCTCACAAATCATTTTGGACGCACCCGGTGGTACTCCTAGGTGACAAGGCTCAAGTGGAAGCTCGTTTGAGTACGTTTGGAGATAGTGCTAATCTTGACACAAGATAGGTGCGCAATTTGTGCCTAGCGTTCCATAGGCTCAAAAACGTCTTGGACGCACGAGATGGAACTCCTAGGTGAGTGGGTCATGTGGAATCTTGTTTCAGTTCATTTGGAAATAGTGTGAGTGTCGTTGCAATATAGGTGCATAGTTTGCGCCGAACGTACCATAGGCTTAAAAATTGTTTTGGATGCACCCGATGGTACACCTAGGGGACGAGGCTCAAGTGTAAGATCGTTTCAGTCCGTTTGCAGATAGTGCTAATCTTGACGCAATATAGGTGCACAGTTTGCGCCAAACGTACCATAGGCTCGGAAAATGTATTGAACGCACTAGATGGAGCTCCTAGGTGATGTGGGTCATGTGCAAGATTGTTTTGGTCCGTTTGGAGATAGTGCTAACCTTGACACAAGAAATGTGCACGATTTGCGCAGAACGTACCAGATAATTGCACGGTCTGCGCCAAACATGCCATAGTCTTAGAAATTATTTTGGATGCACCCGATGGTACTCCTAGGTGACGATGCTCAGGTGGAAGCTCGTTATGGTCCGATTGGAGATGGTGCTAAACAGTATGAAAGATAGGTGCATGGTTTGCGCCAAACATACCATTGGCTCAGAAAGCGTTTTGGACACACCCAATGGAAGTCCTATGTGATGAGGCTTAAGTGAAAGCTCGTTTTGGTCCGTTTGGAGATAGTGCGAATATTGACGAGGTGCACGGTTTGCGCCGAACCTACCATAGGCTCAGAAATCGGTTTGGACGCATCCGATGGAACTGCTAGGTGACGTGGGTCATGTGGAATCTTGTTTCAGTCTATTTGGAGACAGTGTTAGTTTTGGTGCAAAATAGTTGGACGGTTTGCGCCAAACGTATCATACGCTCAGAAATCGATTTGGACGCACCCGATGGTACTCCTAAGTGACGAGGCTCAAGTGGAAGCTCATTTCGTTCCGTTTGGAGATGGTGCTAATCTTGCCACAAGATAGGTGCACGGTTTGTGCTGAACATACAATAGGCTCGGAAATCATTTTGGATGCACCTGGTGGTACTCCTAGGTGACGAGGCTCAAGTGGAAGGTCGTTTGAGTCCGTTTGGAGATAATGCTAATCTCGACACAAGATAGGTGTGTAGTTTGTGCCTAGTGTTCCATAGGCCCGAAAATTATCTTAGACGCACCCAATGGAACTCCAAGGTGAGTGGGTCATGTGGAATCTTGTTTTGGTTCATTTGGAAACAGTGTCAGTGTCGTTGCAATATAGGTGCACGGTTTGCGCCAAACGTACCATAGGCTCGAAAATTGTTTTGGATGCACCCGATGGTACCCCTAGGGGACGAGGCTCAAGTGGAAGCTCGTTTTAGTCCGTTTGCGGATAGTGCTAATCTTAACGCAATATAGGTGCACGGTTTGCACCAAACATACCATAGGCCCGAAAAACATATTGAACGCACTAGATAGAACTCCTAGGTGATGTGGGTCATGTGGAAGCTCATTTTGGTATGTTTGGAGATAGTGCTAACCTTGACGCAAGGCATGTGCACGGTTTGCGTAGAACGTACCAGAGGCTCGAAAATCATTTTGGATGCACCCAATGGAACTCCTAGGTGTCGGGGGTCATGGAGAATCTCGTTTAAGTCTGTTTGGAGACAGGTTTAATGTCGGTGCAAGCTAATTGCACGGTCTGCGCCAAACATACCATAGGCTCAGAAATAATTTTGGACGTACCCGATGGTACTCCTAGGTGATGATGCTCAAGTGGAAGCTCGTTACGGTCCGATTGGAGATGGTGCTAAACTAGATGCAAGATAGGTGCACGGTTTGTGCCAAACATACCATAGGCTCAGAAATCATTTTGGACGCACCCAATGAAAGTCCTAGGTGACGAGGATCAAGTGGAAGCTCGTTTTGGTCCATTTGGAGATAGTGCTAATCTTGACGAGGTGCACGGTTTGCGCCGAACCTACCATAGGCTCGGAAATCGGTTTGGACGCATCTAATAGAACTCCGAGGTGACATGCGTCATGTGGAATCTCGTTTCAGTCTATTTGGAGACAGTGTTAGTGTCGGTGCAAGATAGTTGGACGGTTTGCACCAAACATACCATACGCTCAGAAATCGATTTGGACGCACCCGATGGTACTCCTAGGTGACGAGGCTCAAGTGGAAGCTCGTTTTGTTTTGTTTGGAGATGGTGCTAATCTTGCCGCAAGATAGGTACACGGTTTGCGCTATATGTACTGTAGGCCCGGAAATCATTTTGGATGTACCTGGTGGTACTCCTAGGTGACAAGGCTCAAGTGGAAGCTCGTTTGAGTATGTTTGGAGATAGTGCTAATCTTGACACAAGATAGGTGCGCAGTTTGTGCCTAGCGTTCCATAGGCCCGGAAACGTCTTGGACGCACCCGATCGAACTCCTAGGTGAGTGGGTCATATGGAATCTTATTTCGGTTCCTTTGGAAATAATGTCGGTGTCTTTGCAATATAGGTGCACGGTTTGCGCCAAACGTACCATAGGCTCGAAAATTGTTTTGGATGCACCCGATGGTACCCCTAGGAGACGAGGCTCAAGTGGAAGGTCGTTTTAGTCCGTATGCAGATAGTGCTAATCTCAACGCAATATAGGTGTACGGTTTGCACCAAACATACCATAGGCTCGAAAAACTTATTGAACGCACTAGATAGAACTCCTAGGTGATGTGGGTCATGTGGAAGCTCATTTTGGTCCGTTTGGAGATAGTGCTAACCTTGACGCAAGGTATGTGCATTGTTTGCGTAGAACGTACCAGAGGCTCGAAAATCATTTTGGATGCACCCAATGGAACTCCTAGGTGTCGGGGGTCATGGAGAATCTCGTTTAAGTCTGTTTGGAGACAGGTTTAGTGTCGGTGCAAGCTAATTACACGGTCTGCGCCAAACATACCATAGGCTCAAAAATCATTTTGGACGTACCTGATGGTACTCCTAGGTGATGATGCTCAGGTGGAAGCTCATTACGATCCGATTGGACATGGTGCTAAACTAGATGCAAGATAGGTGCACGGTTTGTGCCAAACATACCATAGCTCAGAAATCATTTTGAACACACCCAATGGAAGTCCTAGGTGACGAGGCTCAAGTGGAAGCTCGTTTTGGTCCATTTGGAGATAGTGCTAATCTTGACGAGGTGCACGGTTTGCGCCGAACCTACCATTGGCATGGAAATCGGTTTGGACGCATCCGATGGAACTCCTAGGTAACGTGGGTCATGTGGAATCTCATTTCAGTCTATTTGGAGAGAGTGTTAGTGCCAGTGCAAGATAGTTGGATGCTTTGCACCAAACATACCATATGCTCAGAAATCGATTTGGATGCACCCGATGGTACTCCTAGGTGATGAGGCTCAAGTGGAAGCTCATTTCGTTCTGTTTGGAGATGGTGCTAATCTTGCTGCAAGATAGGTGCATGGTTTGCGCTGAATGTACCATAGGCTCAGAAATCATTTTGGACGCACCCGGTGGTACTCCTAGGTGACAAGGCTCAAGTGAAAGCTCGTTTGAGTCCGTTCGGAGATAGTTCTAATCTTGACACAAGATAGGTGCGTAGTTTGTGCCTAGTGTTCCATAGGCCCAAAAATTATCTTGGACGCACCCAATGGAACTCCAAGGTGAGTGGGTCATGTGGAATCTTGTTTCGGTTCATTTGGAAACAGTGTCAGTGTCGTTGCAATATAGGTGCACGGTTTGTGCCGAATGTACCATAGGTTCAAAAATTAGTTTGGATGCACCTGATGGTACTCCTATGGACGAGGACCATGTGAAAGCTCATTTTAGTCCATTTGCAGATAGTGCTAATCTTGATGCAATATAGATGCACGGTTTGCGCCAAACATACCATAAGCTCGGAAAATGTATTGAACGCACTACATGGAACTCCTAGGTGATGTGGGTCATGTGGAAGCTTGTTTTGGTCCGTTTGGAGATAGAGCTAACCTTGACGCAAGATATGTGCACGGTTTGCGCATAACGTACTAGAGGCTCGAAAATCATTTTGGACGCACCCAATGGAACTCCTAGGTGTTGGCGGTCATGTGGAATCTCGTTTAAGTCTGTTTGGAGACATGTTTAGTGTCAGTGCAAGATAATTGCATGGTCTGCGCCAAACATACCATAGGCTCAGAAATCGTTTTGGACGCACTCGATGGTACTCCTAGGTGACGGTGCTCAAGTGGAAGCTCGTTATGGTCTGATTGGAGATCGTGCTAAACTTGATGCACGATAGGTGCACGGTTTGCGCCAAACATACCATAGGCTCAAAAATCATTTTGGACACATCCAATGGAGTTCCTAGGTGACGAGGCTCAACTAGAAGCTCGTTTTGGTCCGTTTGAAGATAGTGCTAATCTTGACGAGGTGCACGGTTTGCGCCGAACCTACCATAGGCTCGGAAATCGGTTTGGATGCATCCAATAGAACTCCGAGGTGACATGCGTCATGTGGAATCTCGTTTCAGTCTATTTGGAGACAGAGTTAGTGTCGTTTCAAGATAGTTGGACGGTTTGCACCAAACATACCATACGCTCAGAAATCGATTTGGATGCACCCGATGGTACTCCTAGGTGACGAGGCTCAAGTGGAAGCTCGTTTTGTTTTTGTTTGGCGATGGTGCTAATCTTGCCGCAAGATAGGTACACGGTTTGCGCTATATGTACTATAGGCTCGGAAATCATTTTGGATGTACCTGGTGGTACTCCTAGGTGACAAGGCTCAAGTGGAAGCTCGTTTGAGTACGTTTGGGGATAGTGCTAATCTTGACACAAGATAGGTGCGCAGTTTGTGCCTAGCGTTCCATAGGCCCAGAAACATCTTGGACGCACCCGATCGAACTCCTAGGTGAGTGGGTCATGTGGAATCTTATTTTCGGTTCCTTTGGAAATAGTGTCGGTGTCTTTGCAATATAGGTGCACGGTTTGCGCCAAACGTACCTTAGGCTCGAAAATTGTTTTGGATGCACTCGATGGTACCCCTAGGGGACGAGGCTCAAGTGGAAGATCGTTTTAGTCCATTTGCGGATAGTGCTAATCTTAACGCAATATAGGTGTACGGTTTGCACCAAACATACCATAGGCTCAAAAAACATATTGAACGCACTAGATAGCTCTCCTAGGTGATGTGGGTCATGTGGAAGCTCATTTTGGTCTGTTTGGAGATAGTGCTAACCTTGACGCAAGGTATGTGCACTGTTTGCGTAGAACATACCAGAGGCGCGAAAATCATTTTGGATGCACCCAATGGAACTCCTAGGTGTCGGGGGTCATGGAGAATCTCGTTTAAGTCTGTTTGGAGACAGGTTTAGTGTCGGTGCAAGCTAATTGCACGGTCTGCGCCAAACATACCATAGGCTCAGAAATCATTTTGGACGTACCCGATGGTACTCCTAGCTGATGATGCTCAGGTGGAAGCTCGTTACGGTCCGATTGGAGATGGTGCTAAACTAGATGCAAGATAGGTGCACGGTTTGTGCCAAACATACCATAGGCTCAGAAATAATTTTGGACACACCCAATGGAAGTCCTAGGTGACGAGGCTCAAGTGGAAGCTCGTTTTGGTCCATTTGGAGATAGTGCTAATCTTGACGAGGTGCACGGTTTGCGCCGAACCTACCATTGGCTTGGAAATCGGTTTGGACGCATCCGATGGAACTCCTAGGTAACGTGGGTCATGTGGAATCTCATTTTAGTCTATTTAGAGACAGTGTTAGTGTCAGTGCAAGATAGTTGGACGCTTTGCACCAAACGTACCATACGCTCAGAAATCGACTTGGATGCACCCGATGGTACTCCTAGGTGACGAGGCTCAAGTGGAAGCTCATTTCGTTCCGTTTGGAGATGGTGCTAATCTTGCCGCAAGATAGGTGCACGGTTTGTGCTGAACATACAATAGGCTCGGAAATCATTTTGAACGCACCTGGTGGTACTCCTAGGTGACGAGGCTCAAGTGGAAGCTCGTTTGAGTCCATTTGGAGATAATGCTAATCTCAACACAAGATAGGTGCGCAGTTTGTGCCTAGCGTTCCATAGGCCCGAAAATTGTCTTGGACGCACTTAATGGAACTCCATGGTGAGTGGGTCATGTGGAATCTTGTTTCGGTTCATTTGGAAACAGTGTCAGTGTCGTTGCAATATTGGTGCACGGTTTGTGCCGAATGTACCATAGCTTCAAAAATTGGTTTGGATGCACCTGATGGTACTCCTATGGACGAGGACCATGTGAAAGCTCATTTTAGTCCATTTGTAGATAGTGCTAATCTTGATGCAATAAAGATGCACGGTTTGCGCCAAACGTACCATAGGCTCAGAAAACGTATTGAACGCACTAGATGGAACTCCTAGGTGATGTGGGTCATGTGGAAGCTCATTTTGGTATGTTTGGAGATAGAGCTAACCTTGACGCAAGATATGTGCACGGTTTGCGCATAACGTACTAGAGGCTCGAAAATCATTTTGGACGCACCCAATGGAACTCCTAGGTGTTGGCGGTCATGTGGAATCTCGTTTAAGTCTGTTTGGAGACATGTTTAGTGTCGATGCAAGATAATTGCATGGTCTGCGCCAAACATACCATAGGCTCAGAAATCGTTTTGGACACACTCGATGGTAATCCTAGGTGACGGTGCTCAAGTGGAAGCTCGTTACGGTCCGATTGGAGATCGTGCTAAACTTGATGCACGATAGGTGCACGGTTTGCGCCAAACATACCATAGGCTCAAAAATCATTTTGGACACACCCAATGGAGCTCCTAGGTGACGAGGCTCAACTAGAAGCTTGTTTTGGACTGTTTGGAGATAGTGCTAATCTTGACGAGGTGCACGGTTTGCGCCGAACCTACCATAGGCTCGGAAATCGGTTTGGACGCATCCAATAGAACTCCGAGGTGACATGCGTCATGTGGAATCTCGTTTCAGTCTATTTGGAGACAGTGTTAGTGTCGGTGCAAGATAGTTGGACGGTTTGCACCAAACATACCATACGCTCAGAAATCAATTTGGACGCACCCGATGGTACTCCTAGGTGACGAGGCTCAAGTGGAAGCTCGTTTTGTTTCGTTTGGAGACGGTGCTAATCTTGCCGCAAGATAGGTACACGGTTTGCGCTATATGTGCTATAGGCTCAGAAATCATTTTGGATGTACCCGGTGGTACTCCTAGGTGACAAAGCTCAAGTGGAAGCTCGTTTGAGTACGTTTGGAGATAGTGCTAATCTTGACACAAGATAGATGTGCAGTTTGTGCCTAGCGTTCCATAGGCCCGGAAACATCTTGGACGCACCCGATCGAACTCCTAGGTTAGTGGGTCATGTGGAATCTTATTTCGGTTCCTTTGGAAATAGTGTCGGTGTCTTTGCAATATAGGTGCACGGTTTGCGCCAAACGTACCATACGCTCAGAAATCGATTTGGATGCACCCGATGGTACTCCTAGGTGACGAGGCTCAAGTGGAAGCTCATTTCGTTCCGTTTGGAGATGGTGCTAATCTTGCCGCAAGATAGGTGCACGGTTTGTGCTGAACATACAATAGGCTCGAAAATCATTTTGGACGCACCTGGTGGTACTCCTAGGTGACGAGGCTCAAGTGGAAGCTCGTTTGAGTCCGTTTGGAGATAATGCTAATCTCGACACAAGATAGGTGCGCAGTTTGTGCCTAGCGTTCCATAGGCCCGAAAATTGTCTTGGACGCACTTAATGGAACTCCATGGTGAGTGGGTCATGTGGAATCTTGTTTCGGTTCATTTGGAAACAGTGTCAGTGTCGTTGCAATATTGGTGCACGGTTTGTGCCGAATGTACCATAGGTTCAAAAATTGGTTTGGATGCACCTGATGGTACTCCTATGGACGAAGACCATGTGAAAGCTCATTTTAGTCCATTTGTAGATAGTGCTAATCTTGATGCAATATAGATGCACGGTTTGCGCCAAACGTACAATAGGCTCAAAAAACGTATTGAACGCACTAGATGGAACTCCTAGGTGATGTGGGTCATGTGGAAGCTCATTTTGGTCTGTTTGGAGATAGAGCTAACCTTGACGCAAGATATGTGCACGGTTTGCGCATAACGTACTAGAGGCTCGAAAATCATTTTGGACGCACCCAATGGAACTCCTAGGTGTTGGCGGTCATGTGGAATCTCGTTTAAGTCTGTTTGGAGACATGTTTAGTGTCGATGCAAGATAATTGCATGGTCTGCGCCAAACATACCATAGGCTCAGAAATCGTTTTGGACACACTCGATGGTACTCCTAGGTGACGGTGCTCAAGTGGAAGCTCGTTACGGTCCGATTGGAGATCGCGCTAAACTTGATGCACGATAGGTGCACGGTTTGCGCCAAACATACCATAGGCTCAAAAATCATTTCGGACACACCCAATGGAGCTCCTAGGTGACGAGGCTCAACTAGAAGCTTGTTTTGGTCTGTTTGGAGATAGTGCTAATCTTGACGAGGTGCACGGTTTGCGCCGAACCTACCATAGGCTCGGAAATCGGTTTGGACGCATCCAATAGAACTCCGAGGTGACATGCGTCATGTGGAATCTCGTTTCAGTCTATTTGGAGACAGTGTTAGTGTCGGTGCAAGATAGTTGGACGGTTTGCACCAAACATACCATATGCTCAGAAATCAATTTGGACGCACCCGATGGTACTCCTAGGTGACGAGGCTCAAGTGGAAGCTCGTTTTGTTTCGTTTGGAGACGGTGCTAATCTTGCCGCAAGATAGGTACACGGTTTGCGCTATATGTGCTATAGGCTCAGAAATCATTTTGGATGTACCCGGTGGTACTCCTAGGTGACAAAGCTCAAGTGGAAGCTCGTTTGAGTACGTTTGGAGATAGTGCTAATCTTGACACAAGATAGATGCGCAGTTTGTGCCTAGCGTTCCATAGGCCCGGAAACATCTTGGACGCACCCGATCGAACTCCTAGGTGAGTGGGTCTTGTGGAATCTTATTTCGGTTCCTTTGGAAATAGTGTCGGTGTCTTTGCAATATAGGTGCACGGTTTGCGTCAAACGTACCATACGCTCAGAAATCGATTTGGATGCACCCGATGGTACTCCTAGGTGACGAGGCTCAAGTGGAAGCTCATTTCGTTCCGTTTGGAGATGGTGCTAATCTTACCGCAAGATAGGTGCACGGTTTGTGCTGAACATACAATAGGCTCGGAAATCATTTTGGACGCACCTGGTGGTACTCCTAGGTGACGAGGCTCAAGTGGAAGCTCGTTTGAGTCCGTTTGGAGATAATGCTAATCTCGACACAAGATAGGTGCGCAGTTTGTGCCTAGCATTCCATAGGCCCGAAAATTGTCTTGGACGCACTTAATGGAACTCCATGGTGAGTGGGTCATGTGGAATCTTGTTTCGGTTCATTTGGAAACAGTGTCAGTGTCGTTGCAATATTGGTGCACGGTTTGTGCCGAATGTACCATAGGTTCAAAATTTGGTTTGGATGCACCTGATGGTACTCCTATGGACGAGGACCATGTGAAAGCTCATTTTAGTCCATTTGTAGATAGTGCTAATCTTGATGCAATATAGATGCACGGTTTGCGCCAAACGTACCATAGGCTCAGAAAACGTATTGAACGCACTAGATGGAACTCCTAGGTGATGTGGGTCATGTGGAAGCTCATTTTGGTCTGTTTGGAGATAGAGCTAACCTTGACGCAAGATATGTGCACGGTTTGCGCATAACGTACTAGAGGCTCGAAAATCATTTTGGACGCACCCAATGGAACTCCTAGGTGTTGGCGGTCATGTGGAATCTCGTTTAAGTCTGTTTGGAGACATGTTTAGTGTCGATGCAAGATAATTGCATGGTCTGCGCCAAACTTACCATAGGCTCAGAAATCGTTTTGGACACACTCGATGGTACTCCTAGGTGACGGTGCTCAAGTGGAAGCTCGTTACGGTCCGATTGGAGATCGTGCTAAACTTGATGCACGATAGGTGCACGGTTTGCGCCAAACATACCATAGGCTCAAAAATCATTTTGGACACACCCAATGGAGCTCCTAGGTGATGAGGCTCAACTAGAAGCTTGTTTTGGTCTGTTTGGAGATAGTGCTAATCTTGACGAGGTGCACGGTTTGCGCCGAACCTACCATAGGCTCAGAAATCGGTTTGGACGCATCCAATAGAACTCCGAGGTGACATGCGTCATGTGGAATCTCGTTTCAGTCTATTTGGAGACAGTGTTAGTGTCGGTGCAAGATAGTTGGACGGTTTGCACCAAACATACCATACGCTCAGAAATCAATTTGGACGCACCCGATGGTACTCCTAGGTGACGAGACTCAAGTGGAAGCTCGTTTTGTTTCGTTTGGAGACGGTGCTAATCTTGCCGCAAGATAGGTACACGGTTTGCGCTATATGTGCTATAGGCTCAGAAATCATTTTGGATGTACCCGGTGGTACTCCTAGGTGACAAAGCTCAAGTGGAAGCTCGTTTGAGTATGTTTGGAGATAGTGCTAATCTTGACACAAGATAGATGCGCAGTTTGTGCCTAGCGTTCCATAGGCCCGGAAACATCTTGGACGCACCCGATCGAACTCCTAGGTGAGTGGGTCATGTGGAATCTTATTTCGGTTCCTTTGGAAATAGTGTCGGTGTCTTTGCAATATAGGTGCACGGTTTGCGCCAAACGTACCATACGCTCAGAAATCGATTTGGATGCACCCGATGGTACTCCTAGGTGATGAGGCTCAAGTGGAAGCTCATTTCGTTCCGTTTGGAGATGGTGCTAATCTTGCCGCAAGATAGGTGCACGGTTTGTGCTGAACATACAATAGGCTCAGAAATCATTTTGGACGCACCTGGTGGTACTCCTAGGTGACGAGGCTCAAGTGGAAGCTCGTTTGAGTCCGTTTGGAGATAATGCTAATCTCGACACAAGATAGGTGCGCAGTTTGTGCCTAGCGTTCCATAGGCCCGAAAATTGTCTTGGACGCACTTAATGGAACTCCATGGTGAGTGGGTCATGTGGAATCTTGTTTCGGTTCATTTGAAAACAGTGTCAGTGTCGTTGCAATATTGGTGCACGGTTTGTGCCGAATGTACCATAGGTTCAAAAATTGGTTTGGATGCACCTGATGGTACTCCTATGGACGAGGACCATGTGAAAGCTCATTTTAGTCCATTTGTAGATAGTGCTAATCTTGATGCAATATAGATGCACGGTTTGTGCCAAACGTACCATAGGCTCAGAAAACGTATTGAACGCACTAGATGGAACTCCTAGGTGATGTGGGTCATGTGGAAGCTCATTTTGGTATGTTTGGAGATAGAGCTAACCTTGACGCAAGATATGTGCACGGTTTGCGCATAACGTACTAGAGGCTCAAAAATCATTTTGGACGCACCCAATGGAACTCCTAGGTGTTGGCGGTCATGTGGAATCTCGTTTAAGTCTGTTTGGAGACATGTTTAGTGTCGATGCAAGATAATTGCAAGGTCTGCGCCAAACATACCATAGGCTCAGAAATCGTTTTGGACACACTCGATGGTACTCCTAGGTGACGGTGCTCAAGTGGAAGCTCGTTACGGTCCGATTGGAGATCGTGCTAAACTTGATGCACGATAGGTGCACGGTTTGCGCCAAACATACCATAGGCTCAAAAATCATTTTGGACACACCCAATGGAGCTCCTAGGTGACGAGGCTCAACTAGAAGCTTGTTTTGGTCTGTTTGGAGATAGTGCTAATCTTGACGAGGTGCACGGTTTGCGCCGAACCTACCATAGGCTCTGAAATCGGTTTGGATGCATCCAATAGAACTCCGAGGTGACATGCGTCATGTGGAATCTCGTTTCAGTCTATTTGGAGACAGTGTTAGTGTCGGTGCAAGATAGTTGGACGGTTTGCACCAAACATACCATACGCTCAGAAATCAATTTGGACGCACCCGATGGTACTCCTAGGTGACGAGGCTCAAGTGGAAGCTCGTTTTGTTTCGTTTGGAGACGGTGCTAATCTTGCCGCAAGATAGGTACACGGTTTGCGCTATATGTGCTATAGGCTCAGAAATCATTTTGGAT
Source organism: Saccharum hybrid cultivar R570 (assembly GCA_038087645.1). Lineage (NCBI taxonomy): Eukaryota > Viridiplantae > Streptophyta > Magnoliopsida > Poales > Poaceae > Saccharum > Saccharum hybrid cultivar. The sequence goes on from JAQSUU010000703.1 coordinate 19,050,367, forward strand.
GTACCCGGTGGTACTCCTAGGTGACAAAGCTCAAGTGGAAGCTCGTTTGAGTACGTTTGGAGATAGTGCTAATCTTGACACAAGATAGATGCGCAGTTTGTGCCTAGCGTTCCATAGGCCCGGAAACATCTTGGACACAAGATAGATGCGCAGTTCTATCATGTGGAATCTTATTTCGGTTCCTTTGGAAATAGTGTCGGTGTCTTTGCAATATAGGTGCACGGTTTGCGCCAAACGTATCATAGGCTCGAAAATTGTTTTGGATGCACCCGATGGTACCCCTAGGGGACAAGACTCAAGTGGAAGATCGTTTTAGTCCGTTTGCGGATAGTGCTAATCTTGATGCAATATAGGTGCACGGTTTGCACCAAACATACCATAGGCTCGAAAAACTTATTGAACGCACTAGATAGAACTCCTAGGTGATGTGGGTCATGTGGAAGCTCATTTTGGTCCGTTTGGAGATAGTGCTAACCTTGACGCAAGGTATGTGCACTGTTTGCGTAGAACGTACCAAAGGCTCGAAAATCATTTTGGATGCACCCAATGGAACTCCTAGGTGTCGGGGGTCATGGAGAATCTCGTTTAAGTCTGTTTGGAGACAGGTTTAGTGTCGGTGCAAGCTAATTGCACGGTCTGCGCCAAACATACCATAGGCTCAGAAATTATTTTGGACATACCCGATGGTACTCCTATGTGATGATGCTCAGTTGGAAGCTCGTTACGGTCCGATTGGAGATGGTGCTAAACTAGATGCAAGATAGGTGCACGGTTTGTGCCAAATATACCATAGGCTCAGAAATCATTTTGGACACACCCAATGGAAGTCCTAGGTGACGAGGCTTAAGTGAAAGCTCGTTTTGGTCCATTTGGAGATAGTGCTAATCTTGACGAGGTGCACGGTTTGCGCCGAACCTACCATTGGCTTGGAAATCGGTTTGGACGCATCCGATGGAACTCCTAGGTAACGTGGGTCATGTGGAATCTCATTTCAGTCTATTTGGAGAGAGTGTTAGTGCCAGTGCAAGATAGTTGGACACTTTGCACCAAACGTACCATACGCTCAGAAATCGATTTGGATGCACCCGATGGTACTCCTAGGTGACGAGGCTCAAGTGGAAGCTCATTTCGTTCCGTTTGGAGATGGTGCTAATCTTGCTGCAAGATAGGTGCACGGTTTGCGCTGAATGTACCATAGGCTCAGAAATCATTTTGGACGCACCTGGTGGTACTCCTAGGTGACAAGGCTCAAGTGAAAGCTCGTTTGAGTCTGTTCGGAGATAGTTCTAATCTTGACACAAGATAGGTGCGTAGTTTGTGCCTAGTGTTCCATAGGCCCGAAAATTGTCTTGGACGCACCCAATGGAACTTTAAGGTGAGTGGGTCATGTGGAATCTTGTTTCGGTTCATTTGGAAACAGTGTCAGTGTCGTGGCAATATAGGTGCATGGTTTGCGTCGAACGTACCATAGGCTCGAAAATTGTTTTGGATGCACCCGATAGTACTCCTAGGGGACGAGGATCAAGTGGAAGATCGTTTCAGTCCATTTGCAGATAGTGCTAATCTTGATGCAATATAGGTGCATGGTTTGCGCCAAACGTACCATAGGCTACGAAAACGTAATGAACGCACTAGATGGAACTTCTAGGTGATGTGGGTCATATGGAAGCTCATTTTGGCCCATTTGGAGATAGTGGTAACCTTGACGTAAGATATGTTCACGGTTTGCTTAGAACGTACCAGAGGCTCGAAAATCGTTTTGGACGCACCCAACGGAACTTCTAGGTGTCGGGGGTCATGTGGAATCTCATTTAAGTCCGTTTGGAGACAGGTTTAGTGTTGGTGCAAGATAATTGCACGGTCTGCGCCAAATATACCATAGGCTCAGAAATCATTTTGGACGCACCCGGTGGTACTCCTAGGTGACGATGCTCAGGTGGAAGCTCGTTATGGTCCGATTGGAGATGGTGCTAAACTTGATGCAAGATAGGTGCACGGTTTGCGCCAAACATACCATAGGCTCAGAAATCGTTTTGGACACACCCAATGGAACTCCTAGGTGATGAGGCTCAAATGGAAACTCATTTTGGTCCATTTGGAGATAGTGCTAATCTTGATGAGGTGCACGGTTTGCGCCGAACCTACCACAGGCTCAAAAATCGGTTTGGACAACTCCTAGGTGACGTGGGTCGTGTGGAATCTCGTTTCAGTCTATTTGGAGATAGTGTTAGTGTCAGATAGTTGGACGGTTTGCGCCAAACATACCATACGCTTAGAAATCGATTTGGACGCACCCGATGGTACTCCTAACTAACGAGGCTCAAGTGGAAGCTCATTTCATTCCTTTCGGAGATGGTGCCAATCTTACCTCAAGATAGGTGCATGATTTAAGCTGAACGTACCATAGGCTCGGAAATCATTTGAGTCCGTTTGGAGATAATGCTAATCTTGATACAAGATAGGTGCATAGTTTGGGCCTAGCGTTTGATAGGCCCAAAAATTGTCTTGGACACACTCGGTGGAACTCCTAGGTGAGTGGGTCATGTGGAATCTTGTTTCGGTTCATTTGGAAATAGTGTATGTGTCATTGATATATAGGTGCACGGTTTGCGCCGAACGTACCATAGGCTCGAAAATTATTTTCGATGCACCTAATGGTCTTCCTAGGGGATGAGGCTCAAGTGCAAGCTCTTTTCAGTCCATTTGCAGATAGTGCTAATCTTGACGCAATATAGGTGCACGGGTTGCGCCAAATGTACCATAGGCTCGAAAAAAGTATTGAACGCACTAGATGGAACTCCTAGGTGATGTGGGTCATGTGAAAGCTCGTTTTGGTCTGTTTGGAGATAGTGCTAACCTTAACGCAAGATATGCTCACGGTTTGTGTAGAACGTACCAGAGGCTCAAAAATCAATTTGAACGCAGCCAATGGAACTCCTAGGTGTCTAGGGTCATGTGGAACCTCGTTTAAGTCCGTTTGGAGACAGGTTAGTGTCGTTGCAAGATAATTGCATGGTCAGCGCCAAACATACCCTTGGCTCAGAAATTATTTTGGACGCACCCGATGGTACTCCTAGGTGACGATGCTCAGGTGGAAGCTCGTTATGGTCTGATTGGAGATGGTGCTAAACTTGACGCAAGATAGGTGCACGGTTTGCGCCAAACATACCATAGGCATAGAAAATCATTTTGGACGCACCCAATGGTACTCCTAGGTGACGATGCTCAAGTTGAAGCTCGTTACGGTCCGATTGGAGATGGTGCTAAACTTGATGCACGATAGGTGCACGGTTTGCACCGAACCTACCATAGGCTCAGAAATTGGTTTGGATGGATCCAATGGAACTCCTATGTGACGTGGGTCATGTGGAATCTCGTTTCAGTCTATTTGGAGGCTGTGTTAGTGCGGTGCAAGATAGTTGGACGGTCTGCGCCAAACGTACCATACGGTCAAAAAATCGTTTTGGATGCACCCGATGGTACTCCAAGGTGACGTGACTCAAGTGGAAGCTCGTTACGCTCCGATTGGAGATGGTGCTAAACTTGATGCAAGATAGGTGCATGGTGTGAGCCAAACATACCATAGGCTTACAAATCATTTTGGACACATACCATAGCTCGTTTTGGTCCGTTTGGAGATAGTGCTAATCTTGACGAGGCGCACGGTTTGCGCTAAACCTACCATAGGCTCGGAAATCGGTTTGGACGCATCCGATGGAACTCCTAGGTGACGTGGGTCATGTGGAATCTCGTTTCAGTCTATTTGGAGATAGTGTTAGTGTTGGTGCAAGACAGTTGGACGGTTTGCGCCAAACATACCATACGCTCAGAGATCGATTTGGACACACCTGATGGTACTCCTAGGGGACGAGGCTCAAGTAGATGCTCGTTTCAGTCCCTTTGCAGATTGTGGTAATCTTGACGCAATATAGGTGCACGCTATGCACCAAACATACCATAGGCTCGGAAAATGTATTGAACGCACTAGATGGAACACCTAGGTGATGTGGGTCACATGGAAGCTCGTTTTGGTCCATTTGGAGATAGTGCTAACCTTTACGCAAGATATGAGCATGGTTTGCGCAGAACGTACCATAGGCACCAAAATCGTTTTGGACGCACCCAATGGAACTCCTAGGTGTCGGCGGTCATGTGGAATCTCGTTTAAGTCCGTTTGGAGACAGGTTTAGTGTCGGTGCAAGATAATTGCACGGTCTACGCCAAACATACCATAGGCTCAGAAATCGTTTTAGACACACCCGATGGTACTCCTAGGGGACGATGCTCAAGTGGAAGCTCGTTACGGTCTGATTGGAGACAGTGCTAAACTTGATGCAAGATAGGTGCACGGTTTGCGCCGAACATACCATAGGCTCGGAAATTGTTTTGGATGCACCCGATGGTACTCCTAGGGGACAAGGCTCAAGTGAAGCTCGTTTTGGTCTGTTTGGAGATAGTGCTAATCGTGACGAGGTGCATGGTTTGGAGATAATACTAATATTGACACAAGATGGGTGCGCTGTTTGTGCCTAGCGTTCCATAGGCCTAGAAATCACCTAGGACACACCCAATGGAACTCCTAGGTGAGTGGGCCATGTGGAATCTTGTTTTGGTTCATTTGGAAACAGTGTTAGTGTCACTGCAATATAGGTGCACGGTTTGCGCCGAACGTACCATAGGCTCGAAAATTGTTTTGGATGCACCTGATGGTACTCCTATGGGACGAGGCTCAAGTGGGAAGCTCATTTCAGTCTGTTTGCAGATAGTGCTAATCTTGACGCAATATAGGTGCACGGTTTGCGCCAAACGTACCATAGGCTCGAAAAACGTATTGAACGCACTTGATGGATCTCTTAGGTGATGTGGAAGCTCGTTTTGGTCTATTTGGAGATAGTGCTAACCTTGACGCAAGATATGTGCATGGTTTGCACAGAACGTACTAGAGGCTCAAAATTTGTTTTGGACGCACCCAACGGAACTCCTAGGTGTCGGCGGTCATGTGGAATCTCGTTTAAGTCCGTTTGGAGATAGGTTTAGTGTCGGTGCAAGATAAAAGCATGGTCTACACCAAAAATACCACAGGCTCAGAAATCATTTTAGACACACCGATGGTACTCCTAGGTGACGATGCTCAAGTGGAAGCTCGTTACGGTCTGATTGGAGACGGTGCTCAACTTGATGCAAGATAGGTGCACGGATTGCGCCGAACATACCATAGGCTCGGAAATCGTTTTAGACACACCCAATGGAACTCCTAGGTGACGAGGCTCAAGTGGAATCTTGTTTTGGTCTGTTTGGAGATAGTGCTAATCTTAACGAGGTGCACGGTTTGCGCCGAACCTACCATATGCTTAGAAATTGGTTTGGACGCATCCGATGGAACTGCTATGTGACGTGAGTCATGTGGAATCTCGTTTCAGTCTATTTGGAGACTGTTAGTTTTGAAGCAAGATAGTTGGACGGTTTGCGCCAAACGTACCATACGCTCAGAAATCAATTTGGACGCACGTGATGGTACTCCTAAGTGACGAGGCTCAAGTGGAAGCTCGTTTCGTTCCGTTTAGAGATGGTGCTAATCTTGCCGCAAGATAGGTGCACGGTTTGCGCTGAATATAAGATAGGCTCAGAAATCATTTTGAACGCACCCGGTGGTACTCCTAGGTGACGAGGCTCAAGTGGAAGCTCATTTGAGTCCGTTTGGAGATATTGCTAATCTTGACACAAGATAGGTGTGCAGTTTGTGCCTAGCGTTCCATAGGCCCGAAAATTGTCTTGGCCGCACCCAATGAAACTCCTAGGTAAGTGGGTCATGTGGAATCTTGTTTCAGTTCATTTGGAAATAGTGTGAGTGTCGTTGCAATATGGGTGCACGGTTTGCGCCGAACGTACCATAGGCTTGAAAATTGTTTTGGATGCCCCGATGGTACTCCTAGGGGACGAGGCTCAAGTGGAAGATCGTTTCAGTCCGTTTGCAGGTAGTGCTATTCTTGACGCAATATAGGTGCACGGTTTGCACCAAACATACCATAGGCACGGAAAACGTATTGAACGCACTATATGAAACTTCTAGGTGATGTGGGTCATGTGGAATCTTGTTTCGGTTCATTTGGAAAGATTGTCAGTGTCGTTGCAATATAGGTGCACGGTTTGCGCCGAACATACCATAGGCTCGAAAATTGTTTTGGATGCACCCGAAGGTACTCCTAGGGGGCGAGGCTTAAGTGGAAGATCGTTTTAGTCCATTTGCAGATAGTGCTAATCTTGACGCAATATAGGTGCACGGTTTGCGCCAAACGTACCATAGGCTCGAAAAACGTATTGAACGCACTAGATGGAACTCCAAGGTGATGTGGGTCATGTGGAAGCTCGTTTTCGTGCGTTTGGAGATATTGCTAACCTTGAAGCAAGATATGTGCACGGTTTGCGCAGAACGTACTACAGGCTCGAAAATCATTTTGGACGCACCCAATGGAACTCTTAGGTATTGGCGGTCATGTGGAATCTCATTTAAGTCCGTTTGGAGACAGGTTTAGTATCGGTGCAAGATAATTGCCCGGTCTGCGCTAAACATACCATAGGCTCAGAAATCATTTTGGACGCACTCGATGGTACTCCTAGGTGACGATGCTCAAGTGGATGCTCGTTACGGTCCGATTGGAGATGGCGCTAAACTTGATGCACGATAGGTGCATGGTTTGCGCCAAACATACCATAGGCTCGAAAATTATTTTGGACACACCCAATGGAACTCCTAGGTGACGAGGCTCAACTAGAAGCTCGTTTTGGTCTGTTTGGAGATAGTGCTAATCTTGACGAGGTGCACGGTTTGCGCCGAACCTACCATAGGCTCGGAAATCGGTTTGGACGCATCCGATGGAACTCCGAGGTGACGTGGGTCATATTGAATCTCGTTTCAATCTATTTGGAGACAGTGTTAGTGTCGGTGCAAGATAGTTGGATGGTTTGCACCAAACGTACCATACGCTCAGAAATCGATTTGGACGCACCCGATGGTACTCCTAGGTGACGAGGCTCAAGTGGAAGCTCATTTCGTTTCGTTTGGAGATGGTGCTAATCTTGCCGCAAGAAAGGTGCGCGGTTTGCGTTGTATGTACCATAGGCTCGAAAATAATTTTGGATGTACCCGGTGTACTCCTAGGTGACAAGGCTCATGTGGAAGCTCGTTTGAGTCCGTTTGGAGATAGTGCTAATCTTGACACAAGATAGGTGCGCAGTTTGTGCCTAGCGTTCCATAGGCCCGGAAACGTCTTGGACGCACCTGATGGAACTCCTCGGTGAGTAGGTCATGTGGAATCTTATTTCTGTTCCTTTGGAAATAGTGTCGGTGTCAGTGCAATATAGGTGCACGGTTTGCACCAAACGTACCATAGGCTCAAAAATTGTTTTGGATGCACCCGATGGTACTCCTAGGGGACAAGGCTCAAGTGGAAGATCGTTTCAGTCAGTTTGTAGACAGTTTTAATCTTGACGCAATATAGGTGCACGTTTTGCACCAAACGTACCATAGGCTCGAAAAATGTATTGAACGCACTAAATAGAACTCCTAGGTGTCGGGGGTCATGGGGAATCTCGTTTAAGTCCGTTTGGAGACAGGTTTAGTGTCGGTGCAAGATAATTGCACGGTCTGCGCCAAACATACCATAGGCTCAGAAATCATTTTTGGACATACCCGATGGTACTCCTAGGTGATGATACCCAGGTGGAAGCTCGTTATAGTCCGATTGGAGATGGTGCTAAACTTGATGCAAGATAGGTGCACGGTTTGTGTCAAGGCTCAGAAATCGTTTTGGACACACCCAATGGAAGTCCTAGGTGACGAGGCTCAAGTGGAAGCTCGTTTTAGTCCGTTTGGAGATAGTGCTCATCTTGACGAGGTGCACGGTTTGCGCCGAACCTACCATAGGCTTGGAAATCTCGTTTTAGTCTATTTGGAGACAGTGTTAGTGTCTGTGCAAGATAGTTGGACGGTTTCCGCCAAACGTACTATACGCTTAGAAATCGATTTGGATGCACCCGATCGTACTCCTAGGTGACAAGGCTCAAGTGGAAGCTCGTTTCGTTCTGTTTGGAGATGGTGCTAATCTTACCTCAAGATAGGTGCACGGTTTGCGCTGAACGTACCATATGCTCAGAAATCATTTTGGACGCACCCGGTGGTACTCCTAGGTGACGAAGCTCAAGTGGAAGTTCGTTTGAGTCTATTTAGAGATAATGCTAACCTTGACACAAGATAGGTGCACAGTTTATGCCTAACCTTCCATAGGCCTGGAAATCGTCTCGGACGCACACGATGGAACTCCTAGGTCAGCGAGTCAAGTGGAATCTTGTTTCGGTTCATTTGGAAACAGTGTCATTGTCGTTGCAATATAGGCGCATGGTTTGCGCTGAACGTACCATAGGCTCGAAAATTGTTTTAGATGCACCCGATGGCACTCCTAGCGGACGAGGCTCAAGTGGAAGCTCGTTTCAGTCCATTTGCAGATAGTGCTAATCTTGACGCAATATAGGTGCACGTTTTGCACCAAACGTACCATAGGCTCGAAAAATGTATTGAACGCACCAAATAGAACACCTAGGTGATGTGGGTCATGTGGAAGCTCGTTTCAGTCCCTTTGCAGATTATGGTAATCTTGACGTAATATAGGTGCACGCTATGCACTAAACGTACCATAGGCTTGGAAAACGTATTGAACGCACTAGATGGAACATCTAGGTGATGTGGGTCACATGGAAGCTCGTTTTGGTCCATTTGGAGATAGTGCTAACCTTTACGCAAGATATGTGCACGGTTTGCGCAGAACGTACCATAGGCTCAAAAATAATTTTGGACGCACCCAATGGAACTCCTAGGTGTCGGCGGTCATGTGAAAGCTCGTTTAAGTCCGTTTGGAGATAGGTTTAGTGTCGGTGCAAGATAATTGCACGGTCTACGCCAAACATACCATAGGCTCAGAAATCGTTTTAGACGCACCCGATGGTACTCATAGGGGACGATGCTCAAGTGGAAGCTCGTTACGGTCTGATTGGAGACGGTGCTAAACTTGATGCAAGATAGGTGCACGGTTTGAGCCGAACATACAATAGGCTCAAAAATTGTTTTGGATGCACCCGATGGTACTCCTAGGGGACAAGGCTCAAGTGAAGCTCGTTTTGGTCTGTTTGGAGATAGTACTAATCTTGACACAAGATGGGTGCGCAGTTTGTGCCTATCGTTCCATAGGCCTAGAAATCATCTAGGACACACCCGATGGAACTCCTAGGTGAGTGGGCCATGTGGAATCTTGTTTTGGTTCATTTGGAAACAGTGTTAGTGTCACTGCAATATAGGTGCACGGTTTGCGCCGAACGTACCATAGGCTCGAAAATTGTTTTGGATGCACCTGATGGTACTCCTATGGGACGAGGCTCAAGTGGAAGCTTGTTTCAGTCCGTTTGCAGATAGTGCTAATCTTGACACAATATAGGTGCATGGTTTGCGCCAAACGTACCATAGGCTCGGAAAACATATTGAACGCACTTGATGGATCTCTTAGGTGATGTGGAAGCTCGTTTTGGTCCATTTGGAGATAGTGCTAACCATGATGCAAGATATGTGCATGGTTTGCGCAGAATGTACCAGAGGCTCAAAATTTGTTTTGGACGCACCCAACGGAACTCCTAGGTGTCGGCGGTCATGTGGAATCTCGTTTAAGTCCGTTTGGAGACAGGTTTAGTGTTGGTGCAAGATAAAAGCATGATCTACGCCAAACATACCACAGGCTCAGAAATTATTTTAGACGCACCCGATGGTACTCCTAGGTGACGATGCTCAAGTGGAAGCTCGTTACGGTCTGATTGGAGACGGTGCTAAACTTGTTGCAAGATAGGTGCACGGTTTGTGCCGAACATACCATAGGCTCGGAAATCGTTTTGGACACACCCAATGGAACTCCTAGGTGACGAGGCTCAAGTGGAATCTCGTTTTGGTCTGTTTGGAGATAGTGCTAATCTTAACGAGGTGCACAGTTTGCGCTGAACCTACCATATGCTCGGAAATCAGTTTGGACGCATCCGATGAAACTCCTAAGTGACGTGGGTCATGTGGAATCTCGTTTCGTTCCGTTTGGAGATGTTGCTAATCTTGCCGCAAGATAGGTGCACGGTTTGCGCTGAATATACCATAGGCTCAGAAATAGTGTATTTGGAGACAGTGTTAGTGTCGGTGCAAGATAGTTGGACGGTTTGTGCCAAACATACCACACGTTTAGAAATCGATTTGGACGCACCCGATCGTACTCCTAGTTGACGAGGCTCAAGTGGAAGCTCGTTTCATTCCGTTTGGAGATGGTGCTAATCTTGCCGCAAGATCGGTGCACGGTTTGCGCTGAACGTACCATATGCTCGGAAATCATTTTGGACACACCCGGTGGTACTCCTCGGTGACGAAGCTCAAGTGGAAGCTCATTTGAGTCCGTTTGGAGATAATGCTAATCTTGACACAAGATAGGTGCGTAGTTTATGCCTAGCGTTCCATAGGCCCGGAAATCGTCTTGGACGCACATGATGGAACTCCTAGGTGAGTGGGTCATGTGGAATCTTGTTTCGGTTCGATTGGAAACAATGTCAGTGTCGTTGCAATATAGGTGCACGGTTTGCGCTGAACGTACCATAGGCTCAAAAATTGTTTTGGATGCACCCAATGGCACTCCTAGGGGACGAGGCTCAAGTGGAAGCTCGTTTCAGTCCATTTGCAGATAGTGCTAATCTTGATGCAATATAGGTGCACGGTTTGCGCCAAAATTTCCATAGGCTCGGAAAATGTATTGAACGCACTAGATGGGACTCCGAGGTGATGTGGGCGACGTGGAATCTCATTTTGGTCTGTTTGGACATAGTGCTAACCTTGACGCAAGTTATGTGCACGATTTGCACAGAACGTACTAAAGGCTCGAAAATCGTTTTGGACGCACCCAATGGAACTCCTAGGTATCGAGGGTCATGTGGAATCTCGTTTAAGTCCGTTTGGAGACAGGTTTAGTGTCGTTGCAAGATAATTGCACGGTCTACGCCAAACACACCATAGGCTTAGAAATCGTTTTAAACGCACCCGATGGTACTCCTAGGTGATGATGCTCAAGTGGAAGCTCATTACGGTCCGATTGGAGATGGTGCCATACTTGATGCACGATAGGTGCACGGTTCGCACCAAACATACAATAGGCTTAGAAATCATTTTGGACACACCCAATGAAACTCCTAGGTTACGAGGCTCAAGTTAAAGCTCGTTTTGTTCTGTGTTGAAGATAGTGCTAATCTTCACGAGGTGCACGGTTTGCGCCGAACCTACCATAGGCACAGAAGTCAGTTTGGACGCATCCGATGGAACTCCTAGGAGAGGTGGCTCATGTGGAATCTCGTTTAAGTCTATATCGAGACAGTGTTAGTGTCGGTGGAAGATAGTTGGACGGTTTGTGCCAAACGTACCATACGCTCAGAGATCGATTTGGACACACCCGATGGTACTCCTAGGTGACGAGGCTCAAGTGGAAGCTCGTTTCGTTCCGTTTGGAGATGGTGCTAATCTTACCGCAAGATAGGTGCGCGGTTTGCGCTGAATGTACCATAGGCTCAGAAATCATTTCGGACGCACTCGGTGGTACTCCTAGGTGACAAGGCTCAAGTGGAAGCTCATTTGAGTCCGTTTAGAGATAGTGCTAATCTTGACACAAGATAGGTGCGTAGTTTGTGCCTAGCGTTCTATAGGCTCGAAAACATCTTGGACGCACCCGATGGAACTCCTGAGTGGGTCATGTGGAATCTTGTTTCGGTTCATTTGGAAATAGTGTTAGTGTCGTTGCACCAATTGAGGAGAAATTGATTCAACATTGGTTGAGATGGTTTGGACATGTCCAATGGAGGCCTCCTGAGGCGCCGGTGCATAGTGGAGTTCTAAAGCGGGCCGATAATGTAAAGAGTGGTAGAGGTCGACCTAAACTAACTTGGGACGAGTCCGTTAAGAGAGGTCTTAAGGAGTGGAATATCTCCAAGGATTTAGCTATGGATAGGAGCGCTTGGAGATTGGCAATCAACGTGCCTGAACCTTGACCTCTTTTTATCTTGTGCCCTTTATTACCGTTTATGTGTCTCCATGTTTCTCGTCTCTTTTGGGTTTCATCTCTAGCCTACCCCAACTTGCTTGGGACAAAAGGCTATGTTGTTGTTGTTGTTGTTGTCGTTGCAATATAGGTGCACGGTTTGCGCCGAACGTGCCATAGGCTCGAAAATTGTTTTGGATGCACCCGATGGTACTCCTAGGGGACGAGGCTCAAGTGGAAGATCGTTTCAGTCTGTTTGCAGATAGTGCTAATCTTGACGCAATATAGGTGCACGGTTTGCGCAAAACGTACCATAGGCTAGGAAAACATAATGAACGCACTAGATGGAACTCCTAGGTGATGTGGGTCATGTGGAAGCTCGTTTTGGCCCGTTTGGAGATAGTGCTAACCTTGACGCAAGATATGTTCACGGTTTGCTTAGAATGTACCAAAGGCTCGAAAATCATTTTGGACGCACCCAACAGAACTTCTAGGTGTCAGGGGTCATGTGGAATCTCGTTTAAGTCCGTTTGGAGACAGGTTTAGTGTCGGGGCAAGATAATTGCACGGTCTGCGCCAAATATACCACATGCTCAGAAATTATTCTGGACGCACCTGGTGGTACTCCTAGGTGACGATGCTTAGGTGGAAGCTCGTTACGGTCCGATTGGAGATAGTGCTAAACTTGATGCAAGATAGTGCACGGTTTGCGCCAAACATACCATAGGCTCAGAAATCATTTTGGACACACCCAATGGAACTCCTACGTGATGAGGCTCAAATGGAAACTCGTTTTGGTCCATTTAGAGATAGTGCTAATCTTGACGAGGTGCACGGTTTGCGCCAAACCTACCATAGGCTCAAAAATCGGTTTGGACGCATCCGATGGAACTCCTAGGTGACGTGGGTCGTGTGGAATCTTATTTCAGTCTATTTGGAGACAGTGTTAGTGTCGGTGCAAGATAGTTGGACGGTTTGCGCCAAACATACCATACGCTCAGAAATTGATTTGGATGCCCCGATGGTACTCCTAACTGACGAGGCTCAAGTGGAAGCTCGTTTCATTCCGTTTGGAGATGGTGCTAATCTTGCCGCAAGATAGGTGCACGATATGCGTTGAACGTACCATAGGCTCGAAAATCATTTTGGACACACCCGGTGGTACTCCTAGGTGACGAGGCTTAACTGGAAGCTCGTTTGAGTCCGTTTGGAGATAATGCTAATCTTGACACAAGATAGGTGCGTAGTTTGTGCCTAGCGTTCCATAGGCCCGAAAATCATCTTGGACGCTCCCGATGGAACTCCTAGGTGAGTGGGTCATGTGGAATCTTGTTTTGGTTCATTTGGAAACAGTGTTTGTGTCGTTGCTTTATAGGTGCACGGTTTGCGCCGAACGTACCATAGGTTCAAAAATTATTTTGGATGCACCCGATGGTCCTCCTAGGGGACAAGGCTCAAGTGGAAGCTCGTTTCACTCCATTTGATGATAGTGCTAATCTTGGCGCTATATAGGTGCTCGGGTTGCACCAAATGTACCATACGCTCGAAAAACATATTGAACGCACTAGATGGAACTCCTAGGTGATGTGGGTCATGTGGAAGCTCGTTTTGGTCTATTTGGAGACTATGTTAGTGTCGGTGCAAGATAGTTGGACGGTTTGCGCCAAACATCCCATACGCTTAGAAATCGATTTGGACGCACCCGATCGTACTCCTAAGTGACGAGGCTCAAGTGGAAGCTCATTTTGTTCCGTTTGGAGATGGTGCTAATCTTGCCGCAAGATCAGTGCACGGTTTGCGCTGAACGTACCATAAGCTCGGAAATTATTTTGGACGCACCCGGTGGTACTCCTAGGTGACGAAGCTCAAGTGGAAGCTCGTTTGAGTCCATTTGGAGATAATGCTAATCCTGACACAAGATAGGTGCGCAGTTTATGCCTAGCGTTCCATAGGCCTAGAAAATCGTCTTGGACGCACACGATGGAATGCCTAGGTGAGTGGGTCATGCGGAATCTTGTTTCGGTTCATTTGGAAACAGTGTCAGTGTCGTTGCAATATAGGAGCACGGTTTGCGCTGAACATACCATAGGCTCGAAAATTGTTTTGGATGCACCCGATGGCACTCCTAGGGGACGAGGCTCAAGTGGAAGCTCGTTTCAGTCCATTTACAGATAGTGCTAATCATGACGCAATATAGGTGCACGGTTTGCGCCAAAAGTACCATAGGCTCGGAAAACGTATTGAACGCACTAGATGGAACTCCGAGGTGATGTGGGTGACGTGGAAGCTCGTTTTGGTCTGTTTGGACATAGTGCTAACCTTGACACAAGTTATGTGCACGGTTTGCGCAGAACGTACCAAAGGCTCGAAAATCATTTTGGACGCACCCAATTGAACTCCTAGGTATCGAGGGTCATGTGGAATCTCGTTTAAGTCCGTTTGGAGACAGGTTTAGTGTCGTTGCAAGATAATTGCACGGTCTATGCCAAAAACACCATAGGCTCAGAAAATCATTTTAGACGCACCCGATGGTACTCCTAGGTGATGATGCTCAAGTGGAAGCTCGTTACGGTCCGATTGGAGATGGTGCCATACTTGATGCACGATAGGTGCACGGTTTGCACCAAACATACAATAGGCTTAGAAATCATTTTGGACACACCCAATGAAACTCATAGGTTATGAGGCTCAAGTTAAAGCTCGTTTTGGTCTCTTTGAAGATAGTGCTAATCTTCACGAGGTGCACGGTTTGCGCCGAACCTACCATAGGCTCGGAAATCGGTTTGGACGCATCCGTTGGAACTCCTAGGTGATGTCGCTCATGTGGAATCTCGTTTAAGTCTATATGGAGACAGTGTTAGTGTTGGTGCAAGGTAGTTGGACGGTTTGTGCCAAACGTACCATACGCTCATAGATCGATTTGGACACACCCGATGGTACTCCTAGGTGACGAGGCTCAAGTGGAAGCTCATTTTGTTCCGTTTGGAGATGGTGCTAATCTTGCCGCAAGATAGGTGCACGGTTTGCGCTGAATGTACCATAGGCTTAGAAATCATTTCGGACGCACCCGGTGGTACTCCTAGGTGACAAGGCTCAAGTGGAAGCTCATTTCAGTCCGTATGAAGATAGTGCTAATCTTGACACAAGATAGGTACGTAGTTTGTGCCTAGCGTTCCATAGGCTCGAAAACATCTTGGACGCACCCGATGGAATTCCTGAGTGGGTCATGTGGAATCTTGTTTCGGTTCATTTGGAAATAGTGTTAGTGTCGTTGCGCCAATTGAGGAGAAATTGATTCAACATCGGTTGAGATGGTTTGGACATGTCCAACGGAGGCCTCCTGAGGCGCCGGTGCATAGTGGAGTTCTAAAGTAGGCCGATAATGTAAAGAGTGGTAGAGGTCAACCTAAACTAACTTGGGATGAGTCCGTTAAGAGAGATCTTAAGGAGTGGAATATCTCCAAGGATTTAGCTATGGATAGGAGCGCTTGGAGATTGGCAATCAACGTTCATGAACCGTGACCTCTTTTTGTCTTGTGCCCTTTATGTCCCTTTATGTGTCTCCATGTTTCTCATCTCTTTTGGGTTTCATCTCTAGCCTACCCCAACTTGCTTGGGACAAAAGGCTATGTTGTTGTTGTTGTTGTCGTTGCAATATAGGTGCACGGTTTGCGCCGAACGTGCCATAGGCTCGAAAATTATTTTGGACACTCCCAATGGAACTCCTAGGTGACGAGGCTCAAATGGAAACTCCTTTTGGTCCATTTAGAGATAGTGCTAATCTTGACGAGGTGCACGGTATGCGCCGAACCTACCATAGGCTCAAAAATCGGTTTGGACGCATCCAATGGAACTCCTAGGTGACGTGGGTCGTGTGGAATCTTGTTTCAGTCTATTTGGAGACAGTGTTAGTGTCAGTGCAAGATAGTTGGACGGTTTGCGCCAAACATATCATACGCTCAGAAATCGATTTGGACGCACCCAATGGTACTCCTAACTGACGAGGCTCAAGTGGAAGCTCATTTCATTCCGTCTGGAAATGGTGCAAATCTTGCCGCAAGATAGGTGCACGATATGCGTTGAACGTACCATAGGCTCGAAAATCATTTTGGACACACCCTGTGGTACTCCTAGGTGACGAGGCTCAACTGGAAGCTCGTTTGAGTCCGTTTGGAGATCATGCTAATCTTGACACAAGATAGGTGCGTAGTTTGTGCCTAGTGTTCTATAGTCCCAAAAATCGTCTTGGACGCACCCGAGGGAACTCCTAGGTGTGTGGGTCATGTGGAATCTTGTTTCGGTTCATTTGGAAACAATGTATGTGTCGTTGCTATATAGGTGCACGGTTTGCGCCGAACATACCATAGGCTCAAAAATTATTTTGGATGCACCCGATGGTCCTCCTAGGGGACGAGGCTCAAGTGGAAGCTCGTTTCACTCAATTTGCAGATAGTGCTAACCTTGACGCAATATAGGTGCATGGGTTGCGCCAAATGTACCATAGGCTCGAAAAAACATATTGAATGCACTAGATGGAACTCCTAGGTGATGTGGGTCATGTGGAAGCTCGTTTTGGTCTATTTGGAGACTGTGTTAGTGTCGGTGCAAGATAGTTGGACGGTTTGCGCCAAACGTACCATACGCTCAGAAATCGATTTCGACGCACCTGATGGTACTCCTAGGTGACGAGGCTCAAGTGGAAGCTCGTTTCGTTCCGTTTGGAAATGGTGCTAATCTTGCCGCTAGATAGGTGCACGGTTTGCGCTGAACATACCATAGGCTCGAAAATCGGTTTGGACGCATCCGATGGAACTCCTAGGTGAGTGGGTCATGTGGAATCTTGTTTTGGTTCATTCAGAAATAGTGTTCTTGTCACTGCAATGTTGGTGCACGGTTTGCGCCGAACATACCATAGGCTCAAAAATTGTTTTGGATGCACCCCATGGTACTCCTAGGGGGACGAGGCTCAAGTGGAAGGTCGTTTTAGTCCGTTTGCAGATAGTGCTAATCTTGACACAATATTGGAGCAAGGTTTGCGCCAAACGTACCATAGTCTCGGAAAATGTATTGAACGCACTAGATGGAACTTCTAGGTGATGTAGGTCATGTGGAAGCACGTTTTGGTCCGTTTGGAGATAGTGCTAACCTTGATGCAAGATATGTGCACGGTTTGCATAGAACGTACTAGAGGCTCGAAAATCATTTAGGACGCACTCAACAAAACTCCTAGGTATCGGTGGTCATGTGGAATCTCGTCTAAGTCCATTTGGAGACAGGTTTCGTGTCGGTGCAAGATAATTGCACGGTCTACGCCAAACATACCATAGGCTCTGAAATCATTTTAGACGCACCCGATGGTACTCCTAGGTGACGATGCTCAAGTGGAAGCTCGTTACGGTCCGATTGGAGATGGCGCTAAACTTGATGCACGATAGGTGCACGGTTTGTGCCGAACCTACCATAGGCTCGGAAATCGGTTTGGACGCATCCAATGGAACTCCTATGTGACGTGGGTCATGTGGAATCTCGTTTCAGTCTATTTGGAGACTGTGTTAGTGTCGGTGCAATATAGTTGGACGGTTTGTGCCAAACGTACCATACGATCAGAAATTGATTTGGACGCACCCAATGGTACTCCTAAGTGACGAGGCTCAAGTGGAAGCTCGTTTCGTTCCGTTTGGAGATGGTGCCAATCTTGCCGCAAGATAGGTGCATCGTTTGCGCTGAACGTACCATAGGCTCAAAAATCATTTTGGACGCAACCGGTGGTACTCCTAGGTGAAAAGGCTCAAGTGGAAGCTCGTTTAAGTCGGTTTGGAGACAGTACTAATCTTGACACAAGATGGGTGCGCAGTTTGTGCCTAGCGTTCCATAGGCCCAGAAAACATCTTGGACGCACCCGATAGAACTCCTAGGTAAGTGGGTCATGTGGAATCTTGTTTTGGTTCATTTGGAAACAGTGTTAGTGTCACTGCAATATAGGTGCGCGGTTTGCGCCGAACGTACCATAGGCTCGAAAATTGTTTTGGATGCACCCGATGGAACTCCTAGGGGACGAGGCGGAAGTGGAAGCTCGTTTCAGTCCATTTTGCAGATAGTGCTAATCTTCACGCAATATAGGTGCACGGTTTGCGCCAAACGTACCATAGTCTCAGAAAACGTATTGAAACCACTAGATGGAACTTCGAGGTGATGTGGGTCATATGGAAGCTCGTGTTGGTCCGTTTGGAGATAGTGCTAACCTTGATGCAAGATATGTGCACGGTTTGCGCAGAACGTACCAGAGGCTCAAAAATCATTTTGGACGCACCTAATGGAACTCCTAGGTGTCGGCAGTCGTGTGGAATCTCGTTTAAGTCCGTTTGGATATAGGTTTAGGGTCAATGCAAGATAATTGCACGGTCTGTGCCAAACATACCATAGGCTCAGAAATCATTTTGGACGCACCCGATGGTACTCCTAGGTGACGATGCTCAAGTTGAACTCGTTATGGTCTAATTGGAGATGGTGCTAAACTTGATGCAAGATAGGTGCACGGTTTGAGCCAAACATACCATAGGCTTAGAAAATCATTTTGGACACACCCAATGGAACTCCTAGGTGACGAGGCTCAAGTGGAAGCTCGTTTTGGTATGTTTGGAGATAGTGGTAATCTTGACGTGGTGCACAGTTTGCGCCAAACGTACCATAGGCTCGAAAATCGGTTTGGACGCATCCGATGGAACTCCTTGGTGAGTGGGTCATGTGGAATCTTGTTTTGGTTCATTCAGAAATAGTGTTATTATCACTGCAATGTAGGTGCACGGTTTGCGTCGAACGTACCATAGGCTCCAAAATTGTTTTGGATGCACCCCATGGTACTCCTAGGGGGACGAGTGATGAGGACATCCTCCACTATTACCCGCTGGCAAAGACGCAACAAAAAAAGGCCAAGTGGCCTAGTTGTAGTCGGGCAGCGATCGTGTGAGCCTCTGAATAATCCCACCTTGCTTAGCTTGGGAGGAGGAAGCCACCTTAAAAGAGAGAGCCACCCTTCCCCTATCGGACTAGTCTTTTAGGGACATTGGGCCTTTCCCCGAGTGGGTGTGCATAAGAACTGTTGGGGTCCGGGCAACCTTAATTTATTGGGCCTCAGCCAACCCCACCTGGGCCGGATGTATCATTTGGTATCAGAGCTGGGCCCTTGTTTAAGGGGGTGAGAATGATGAGGACATCCTCCACTATTACCCGCTGGCAAAGACGCAACAAAAAAGGCCAAGTTGCCTAGTTGTAGTCGGGCGGCGATCGTGTGAGCCTCTGAATAATCCCACCTTGCTTAGCTTGAGAGGAGGAAGCCACCTTAAAAGAGAGAGCCACCCTTCCCCTATCGAACTAGTCTTTTAAGGACATTGAGCCTTTCCCCGAGTGGGTGTGCATAAGAACTATTGGGGTCCGAGTAACCTTAATTTATTGGGCCTCGGCCAACCCCACCTGGGCCGGATGTATCAACGAGGCTCAAGTGGAAGGTCGTTTTAGTCCGTTTGTAGATAGTGCTAATCTTGACACAATATTAGAGTACGGTTTGCGCCAAACGTACCATAGTCTTGGAAAATGTATTGAACACACTAGATGGAACTTCTAGGTGATGTAGGTCATGTGGAAGCTCGTTTTGGTCCGTTTGGAGATAGTGCTAACCTTGATGCAAGATATGTGCACGGTTTGCGTAGAACGTACTAGAGGCTCGAAAATCATTTAGGACGCACTCAACAAAACTCCTAGGTGTCGGCGGTCATGTGGAATCTCGTTTAAGTCCGTTTGGAGATAGGTTTCGTGTCGGTGCAAGATAATTGCATGGTCTACGCCAAACATACCATAGGCTCCGAAATCATTTTAGACGCACCCGATGGTACTCCTAGGTGACGATGCTCAAGTGGAAGCTCGTTACGGTCTGATTGGGATGGTGCTAAACTTGATGCAAGATAGGTGCACGGTTTGCGCTGAACCTATCATAGGCTCGGAAATCGGTTTGGACGCATCCAATGGAACTCCTATGTGACGTGGGTCATGTGGAATCTCGTTTCACTCTATTTGGAGACTGTGTTAGTGTCGGTGCAATATAGTTGAACAGTTTGTGCCAAACGTACCATACGGTCATAAATTGATTTGGACGCACCCAATGGTACTCCTAAGTGACGAGGCTCAAGTGGAAGCTCGTTTCGTTCTGTTTGGAGATGGTGCTAATCTTGCCGCAAGATAGGTGCACCGTTTGCGCTGAACGTACCATAGGCTCGAAAATCATTTTGGACGCACCCGGTGGTACTCCTAGGTGAAAAGGCTCAAGTGGAAGCTCGTTTGAGTCGGTTTGGAGACAGTACTAATCTTGACACAAGATGGGTGCGCAGTTTGTGCCTAGCGTTCTATAGGCCCAGAAAACATCTTGGACGCACCCAATAGAACTCCTAGGTGAGTGGGTCATGTGGAATCTTGTTTCGGTTCATTTGGAAACAGTGTTAGTGTCACTGCAATATAGATGCGCGGTTTGCGCCGAACGTACTATAGGCTCGAAAATTGTTTTGGATGGATGGAACTCCTAGGGGACGAGGCGGAAGTGGAAGCTCGTTTCAGTCCATTTTGCAGATAGTGCTAATCTTCACGCAATATAGGTGCACGGTTTGCGCCAAATGTACCATAGTCTCAGAAAACGTATTGAAACCACTAGATGGAACTTCGAGGTGATGTGGGTCATATGAAAGCTCGTGTTGGTCCGTTTGGAGATAGTGCTAACCTTGATGCAAGATATGTGCACGGTTTGCGCAGAACGTACCAGAGGCTCAAAAATCATTTTGGACGCACCCAATGGAACTCCTAGGTGTCGGCGGTCGTGTGGAATCTCGTTTAACTCCGTTTGGATACAGGTTTAGGGTCAATGCAAGATAATTGCACGGTCTGTGCCAAACATACCATAGGCTCAGAAATCATTTTGGACGCACCCGATGGTACTCCTAGGTGATGATGCTCAAGTTGAACTCGTTATGGTCTAATTGGAGATGGTGCTAAACTTGATGCAAGATAGGTGCACGGTTTGCGCTGAACCTATCATAGGCTCGGAAATCGGTTTGGACGTATCCAATGGAACTCCTATGTGACGTGGGTCATGTGGAATCTCGTTTCACTCTATTTGGAGACTGTGTTAGTGTCGGTGCAATATAGTTGGACAGTTTGTGCCAAACGTACCATACGGTCATAAATTGATTTGGACGCACCCAATGGTACTCCTAAGTGACGAGGCTCAAGTGGAAGCTCGTTTCGTTCTGTTTGGAGATGGTGCTAATCTTGCCGCAAGATAGGTGCACCGTTTGCGCTGAACGTACCATAGGCTCGAAAATCATTTTGGACGCAACCGGTGGTACTCCTAGGTGAAAAGGCTCAAGTGGAAGCTCGTTTGAGTCGGTTTGGAGACAGTACTAATCTTGACACAAGATGGGTGCGCAGTTTGTGCCTAGCGTTCCATAGGCCCAGAAAACATCTTGGACGCACCCGATAGAACTCCTAGGTAAGTGGGTCATGTGGAATCTTGTTTCGGTTCATTTGGAAACAGTGTTAGTGTCACTGCAATATAGGTGCGCGGTTTGCGCCGAACGTACCATAGGCTCGAAAATTGTTTTGGATGCACCTGATGGAACTCCTAGGGGACGAGGCGGAAGTGGAAGCTCGTTTCAGTCCATTTTGCAGATAGTGCTAATCTTCACGCAATATAGGTGCACGGTTTGCGCCAAACGTACCATAGTCTCGGAAAACGTATTGAAACCACTAGATGGAACTTCGAGGTGATGTGGGTCATATGGAAGCTCGTGTTGGTCCGTTTGGAGATAGTGCTAACCTTGATGCAAGATATGTGCACGGTTTGCGCAGAACGTACCAGAGGCTCAAAAATCATTTTGGACGCACCCAATGGAACTCCTAGGTGTCGGCGATCGTGTGGAATCTCGTTTAAGTCCGTTTGGATACAGGTTTAGGGTCAATGCAAGATAATTGCACGGTCTGTGCCAAACATACCATAGGCTCAGAAATCATTTTGGACGCACCCGATGGTACTCCTAGGTGATGATGCTCAAGTTGAACTCGTTATGGTCTAATTGGAGATGGTGCTAAACTTGATGCAAGATAGGTGCACGGTTTGAGCCAAACATACCATAGGCTTAGATAATCATTTTGGACACACCCAATGGAACTCCTAGGGGACGAGGCTCAAGTGGAAGCTCGTTTTGGTCCGTTTGGAGATAGTAGTAATCTTGACGAGGTGCACAGTTTGCGCCAAATGTACCATAGGCTCGAAAATCGGTTTGGACGCATCCGATGGAACTCCTTGGTGAGTGGGTCATGTGGAATCTTATTTTGGTTCATTCAGAAATAGTGTTATTGTCACTGCAATGTAGGTGCACGGTTTGCGCCGAACGTACCATAGGCTCAAAAATTGTTTTGGATGCACCCCATGGTACTCCTAGGGGGACGAGTGATGAGGACATCCTCCACTATTTCCCGCTGGCAAAGACGCAACAAAAAAAGGCCAAGTGGCCTAGTGTAGTCGGGCAGCGATCGTGTGAGCCTCTGAATAATCCCACCTTGCTTAGCTTGAGAGGAGGAAGCCACCTTAAAAGAGAGAGCCACCTTTCCCCTATCGGACTAGTCTTTTAAGGACATTGAGCCTTTCCCCGAGTGGGTGTGCATAAGAACTATTGGGGTCCGGGTAACCTTAATTTATTGGGCCTCGGCCAACCCCACCTGGGCAGGATGTATCAACGAGGCTCAAGTGGAAGGTCGTTTTAGTCCGTTTGCAGATAGTGCTAATCTTGACACAATATTAGAGTACAGTTTGCGCCAAACATACCATAGTCTTGGAAAATGTATTGAACGAACTAGATGGAACTTCTAGGTGATGTAGGTCATGTGGAAGCTCGTTTTGGTCCGTTTAGAGATAGTGCTAACCTTGATGCAAGATATGTGCACGGTTTGCGTAGAACATACTAGAGGCTCGAAAATCATTTAGGACGCACTCAACAAAACTCCTAGGTGTCGGCAGTCATGTGGAATCTCGTTTAAGTCCGTTTGGAGACAGGTTTCGTGTCGGTGCAAGATAATTGCACGGTCTACGCCAAACATACCATAGGCTCCGAAATCATTTTAGACGCACCCGATGGTACTCCTAGGTGACGATGCTCAAGTGGAAGCTCGTTACGGTCTGATTGGAGATGGTGCTAAACTTGATGCAAGATAGGTGCACGGTTTGCGCCGAACCTACCATAGGCTCGGAAATCGGTTTGGACGCATCCAATGGAACTCCTATGTGACGTGGGTCATGTGGAATCTCGTTTCACTCTATTTGGAGACTGTGTTAGTGTCGGTGCAATATAGTTGGACGGTTTGTGCCAAACGTACCATACGGTCAGAAATTGATTTGGACGCACCCAATGGTACTCCTAAGTGACGAGGCTCAAGTGGAAGCTGGTTTCATTCTATTTGGAGATGGTGCTAATCTTGCCGCAAGAT
Organism: Saccharum hybrid cultivar R570; assembly: GCA_038087645.1. Taxonomy (NCBI): domain Eukaryota; kingdom Viridiplantae; phylum Streptophyta; class Magnoliopsida; order Poales; family Poaceae; genus Saccharum; species Saccharum hybrid cultivar. The sequence goes on from JAQSUU010000703.1 coordinate 19,073,988, forward strand.
AGGTGCACCGTTTGCGCTCAACGTACCGTAGGCTCGAAAATCATTTTGGACGCACCCGGTGGTACTCCTAGGTGAAAAGGCTCAAGTGGAAGCTCGTTTGTGTCGGTTTGGAGACAGTACTAATCTTGACACAAGATGGGTGCGCAGTTTGTGCCTAGCGTTCCATAGGCCCAGAAAACATCTTGGACACACCCAATGGAACTCCTAGGTGAGTGGGTCATGTGGAATCTTGTTTTGGTTCATTTGGAAACAGTGTTAGTGTCACTGTAATATAGGTGCATGGTTTGCGGCGAACGTACCATAGGCTCGAAAATTGTTTTGGATGCACTCGATGGTACTCCTAGGGGACGAGGCGGAAGTGGAAGCTCGTTTCAGTCCGTTTGCAAATAGTGCTAATCTTCACGCAATATAGGTGCACAGTTTGCGCCCAATGTACCAGTCTCCGGAAACATGTTGAACCCACTAGATGGAACTTCTAGGTGATGTGGGTCATATGGAAGCTTGTGTTGGTTCGTTTGGAGATAGTGCTAACCTTGATGCAAGATATATGCACGGTTTGCGCAGAACGTACCAGAGACTCCAAAATCATTTTGGACGCACCCAATGGAACTCCTAGGTGTCGGCGATCGTGTGGAATCTCGTTTAAGTCTGTTTGGAGACAGGTTTAGTGTCGATGCAAGATAATTGCACGGTCTGCGCCAAACATACCATAGGCTCAGAAAATCATTTAGACGCACCCGATGGTACTCCTAGGTGACGATGCTCAAGTTGAACTCGTTATGGTCCAATTGGAGATGGTGCTAAACTTGATGCAGGATAGGTGCACGGTTTGAGCCAAACATACCATAGGCTTGGAAAATCATTTTGTACACACCCAATGGAACTCCTAGGTGACGAGGCTCAAGTGGAAGCTCGTTTTGGTCCGTTTGGAGATAGTGGTAATCTTGACGAGGTGCACAGTTTGGGCCAAACGTACCATAGGCTCGAAAATCGGTTTGGACGCATCCGATGGAACTCCTAGGTGACGTGGGTCATGTGGAATCTCGTTTCAGTCTATTTGGAGACAGTGTTAGTGTCGGTGCAAGATAGTTGGATGGTTTGCGCCAAACGTACATATGCTCAGAAATTGATTTGGACGCACCCGATGGAAGCTCGTTTCGTTCCATTTGGAATTGGTGCTAATCTTGTAGTAAGATAGGTGCACGTTTGCGCTGAACGTACCATAGGCTCGGAAATTGTTTTGGACGCCACACGGTGGTACTCCTAGGTGACAGGGCTCTAGTGGAAGCTCGTTTGACACAAGATGGGTGCGCAGTTTGTGCCTAGCGTTCCATAGGCTTAGAAATCATCTTGGACGCACTTGATGGAACTCCTAGGTGAGTGGGTCATGTGAAATCTTGTTTTGGTTGATTTGGAAACAGTGTTAGTGTCGTTGCAATATAGGTGCACGGTTTGCACCAAACATACCATAGGATCGAAAATCATTTTGGACACACACAATGGAACTCCTAGGTGACGAGGCTCAAGTAGAAGCTCGTTTCGTTCCATTTTGAGATGGTGCTAATCTTGCCGTAAGATAGGTGCACGGTTTGCGCCGAACCTACCATAGGCTCAAAAATAGATTTGGAGTCATCCGATGGAACTCCTAGGTGACGTGGGTTATGTGGAATCTCATTTTAGTCTATTTGGAGACAGTGTTAGTGTCGGTGCAAGATAGTTGGATAGTTTGCACAAACGTACCTTATGCTCAGAAATCGATCTAGACGCACCCGATGGTACTCCTAGGTGACGAGGCTCATGTGGAAGCTTATTTCGTTCTGTTTGGAGATGGTGATAATCTTGCCGCAAGATAGGTCCACAGTTCGCGTTGAACGTACCATAGGCTCAGAAATCATTTTGGATGCACCTAGTGGTACTCCTAGGTGACAAGGCTCAAGTGGAAGCTTGTTTGAGTCCGTTTGGAGATAGTGCCAATCTTGACACAAGATAGGTGTGCAGTTTGTACCTAGCTTTCCGTAGGCCCGAAAATCATCTTGGACGCACCCGATGGAACTCCTAGGTGAGTGGGTCATGTGGAATCTTGTTTCGGTTCATTTCAAAACAGTGTCAGTGTCGTTGCAATATAGGTGCACGATTTGCGCCAGACGTACCATTGGCTCAAAAATTGTTTTGGATGCACTCGATGGTACACCTAGGGGACGAGGCTCAAGTGGAAGTTCGTTTCAGTCCGTTTGGAGATAGTGCTAACCCTGACGCAATATAGGTGCACGGTTTGCGCCAAACGTACCATAGGCTCGAAAAACGTATTGAACGCACTAGATGGAACTCCTAGGTGATGTGGGTCATGTGGAAGCTCCTTTTGGTATGTTTGGACATAGTGCTAACCTTGACGCAAGATACGTGCACAGTTTGCGCAGAACATACCAGAGGCTCAAAAATCATTTTGGACGCACCCAATGGAACTCTTAGGTGTCGGGGGTCATGTGGCATCTCGTTTAAGTCCGTTTGGAGACAGGTTTTGTGTCCGTGTAAGATAATTGCACGGTCTACGCCAAATAAACCATAGGCTCAGAAATCATTTTGGACGCACCTGATGGTACTCCTAGGTGATGATGCTGAAGTGGAAGCTCATTACAGACCGATTGGATATGGTGCTAAATTTGATGCAAGACAGGTGCACGGTTTGCGCCAAACATACCATAGGCTCAGAAATCATTTTGGACACACCTAATGCAACTCCTAGGTGGAGATAGTGCTAATCTAGACAAGGTGCACGGTTTGCGCCAAAACAACCATAGGCTCAGAAATCGGTTTTGACGCATCCGATGCAACTCCTAGGTGACGTGGGTCATGTGGAATCTAATTTTAGTCTATTTGGAGAGACTTTTACTGTCGATGCAAGATGGTTGGATGGTGCACGGTTTGAGCTGAACGTCCCATAGCCTCGGAAATCGTTTTGGACGCACCCAGTGGTACTCCAAGCGGACAAGGCTCAAGTAGAAGCTCGTTTGAGTCCGTTTGGAGACAGTGCTAATCTTGACACAAGATAGGTGCGCACTTTGTGCCTAGCATTCCATAGGCCCAAAAATCGCCTTGGATGCACCTTAATGAACTCATAGGTGAGTGGGTCATGAGGAATCTTGTTTCGGTTCATTTGGAAACAGTGTCAGTGTCGTTGCAATATAGATGCACGGTTTGCACCGAACATACCATAGGCTCGAAAATTGTTTTGCATGCACCCGATTGTACTCCTATGGACGAGGACCAAGTGAAAGCTCGTTTTAGTCCATTTGCAGATTGTGCTAATCTTGACGCAATATAGATGCACGGTTTGCGCTAAACGTACCATAGGCTCGGAAAACGTATTGAACACACTAGATGGAACTCCTAGGTGATGCGGGTCATGTGGAAGCTCGTTGTGGTCCGTTTGGAGATAGTGCTAACCTTGACGGAAGATATGTGCATGGTTTGCGCAGAACGTACCAGAGGATCAAAAATCATTTTGGACGCACCCAATGGAACTCCTAGGTGTCGAGGGTCCTGTGGAATCTCGTTTAAGTCCGTTTGGAGACAGGTTTAGTGTCGGTGCAAGATAATTGCACGGTCTGCGCCAAACATACCATAGGCTCAGAAATCATTTGGGATGAATCCGATGGTACCCCTAGGTGACGATGCTCAAGTGGAAGCTCGCTACGGTCCGATTGGAGATGGTGCTAAACTTGATGCAAGAATGGTGCACGATTTGTGCCAAACATACCATAGGCTCGGAAATCGTTTTGGACACACCCAATGGAACTCCTAGGTGACGAGGGTCAAGTGGAAGCTGGTTTTGGTCCATTTGGAGATAGTGTTAATCTTGCCGCAAGATAGGTGCACGGATTGCGCTGAACGTAACATAGGCTCGGAAATCATTTTGGACGCACCCAATGGAACTCCTAGGTGTCGGGTGATATGAACCCGCAAGGGTTTGTGGTCGATCTTTCGATGAGAAGCGTGAGATAACTCGATTGGTGGACGGAGATGACGTTCACGGCCCGACTACAGCCTTCTAAGCTGTGCCTTAGCAACCGATACACCACCTCCAACAGCCGTCGTGATCTTGTGGAGCACGATCAACCGAACCACTAGGGTAATTCCTGCAAGCAATCGAGGAACAAGCAAGAACAAGTAGAACAAGCAACTCAATTGCAAATATGGAGATGAAAAACTAATCTGAACTCACAAAGTTGGGGTTCTGAATCAAGTAGAACGGATAGTCTAGTCAACACACGCGTCTACAAGGAAGTAGCAATGGCTAAACTTTCAACAAACAAAACCCAATCTGTTTGTGGCGGCTCTAATCCTTATTAATACCTAGGGGAACGACCAGGGGGTGTTGGGGTCGTTCTCCAACCCAAGGACACGTCCTTAATGGATCCAAATTGATACATGGACCATCGGCCCAAAATAGGGTGACGCAGCACCAAAGGCAGAAAAAGTCTCAGCGTTGAAATGACGATTGCAGAAGCATCGGATAAGATATAGCCATGAGTCCAGATCTGTTGGAAAATAGACTTGATAAGCTTTCCAAAAAGTGCTATAACGTCCCAATCGGAGTCCGTATGAAGTCGTGGTGACCATCGCAATTTGGGACTATTTTGCAGTCCGAATTCAACTTCCAAAACGTGTTGGACTTGAACTCTTTCTATCCTTGGAACCAAAGTGACGTGGTGGCCTAGCGGAGGATGTTAGGAATACTTGGATTTGGTCCCCAATCAACTTCATTAACCTTCCATGCTTTCCATATGCAATCAAACCTTCCCTTGATCCATGTAAGTAATTCTGAAAATGAGAATGAACACACATCATGGTGCAGCATCAATTCATCAAATGCATCAATGATAAGCCTCATATAGAATGGTTGCACCTTTGGTATAGAAGTGGTTGGCATGGTCATCTTTGAGCCAATGATGTCCTCATCATTCTCCCCTTCTTGACAGCAAACCATCCTCTGTTTGATCTTTGTTGGAGTATGTGTTGTAGGTAAAAGTGAACCGTGCTCCCCTTCTTGATATTGATCCTGTTGCATATGGGGAAAACTAGAAAAACTTTGCAAGACATCATTAGTGTTAGTGCAGCCCTCAATTTGATCATGGTATTGTGGCCCAAAAGGATATTTCAGATTAGAACAAATATAAACTTTATGCACAAAATATTCTCCTTTGTTGTCATATTTGCCAATTGCATGAAGCGAACAATGATTAAAAATCGGCAAACCAGAATCAAATTTAAGTTTCTCTTTTAGACAATTTAGATTACACAGAATATCAAATTCAATATAACCCAAAGTATTTAAAGAGGACAGTAAATTCAGTTCATCTTGTGCACATGTAATAGGATGAAAAAGCTTATCTTCAGCACATTTGTATGGTTCCAAACCAAAAGTATCACACTTATTCGCTACTTGTGGCATAGGAGTAAAAGAATCATCAGCACACAACTCCTCTTTATCACAAGGAACAGCGAGTAATTCATTTTGTGACAAAGGAAAATCAGTAGTGGGTTCCACTATTTGTTGCTCTTCATTAGCATGTAGAGTGGACAAATTTTGGACATTATGGGTCACATCATTCTGGCAAGTATTCACAGATAATAGAATCTCTTTTTCAGCATTGAGAGCCAGACAAAACAATTGACCAATATGGCAATATGATTTGCTAATTAACAAGGTTCGAATTTCAGAATTGAGCCCTCTCATGAATCTACTCATAACATCTTCCATGCATTCATCCAATCCACCAAACATGATACAAATCTTAAAATTATGGTAGTATTGTTTCATAGTCTTACTACCCTACTTCAAGTTGTCTAATTTTGCAAGCAAATAATCAACATAATATGCAGGAACGAATGCATCTCTAAAAAGAAATTTGAAGTCTTTCCAAGATTCTAGAACTTTGTTGTGCCTACAAATGTGTTTCCATTCTAGCAAAGCATTTTCAATCAAAATATTAGAGGCAATACAAATCTTTTGTTTCTCGGACAGGTCATGCTCATCAAATTCATTGTCTACTTTTAACTCCCAATCAATTTAAGCTTGAGGATCAAACTTACCATCATATAACGGCAAGTGTTGAATGACATCCTGAATATGAGGGTCTAGTTTCAACAGCTCAAAAATCTCCATATCACCTGCCATGATTAGTAGAAAACAAGAAACACAAAAATAATATGTATCCTCCTATCAACTACTAGGATGTGTCGGTTGTAACTCTCTCAAACTCAACTTGTTAAAACAAGCCCTTACAAGTTCTTACGAAGCCAAACAGGAGGTGATGGCAACCAACAAGTCTACAACCGTGGAGTGAAGTGTATCGATGCCATAGCAACAAAACAAATTGTCAAGCTGTAGTCGAATATGTGGAGCTATAGGTGGGCTAAAACAAGGAAGTACTAGAACCACGTTAGTTGCAAGCAAATTGAACAAACGCTCAACGACGTTATTGTGCTGGTCCTAGGCTAGTACGTGCTAGAGACGCGAGCCTGGACACAAACGAAGTCACTGAGCTGCAGCAAAGAAGGATCACAAGGACATGAATAACAACAAAAGAAAAACCCTTCTCTTCTTCTTTCTCTTTCTTTTCTTTCTTTCTTTCTATCTTTCTTTTCTTTCTTTCTTCTGTCTTTTTTTCTATTTTTTTCAACTAGCACAAAACTGAAATTTTGCAACAAGAATTAACAAGCTACTTACAACAATTAAATGTTTCCTTGGGAAGGGTGATTTAGTAGCAAAGTCAAACAAGTGGCTGTTTTGCAAAAGCAGCAGACACACAAATCTCCAGGGCAATTGCGAAGCGCTCAGATTGAATTTGGGACCAAGCTCTGATCAGTTGGAAAGAGGACAAGTTAAGGTTTCCAGATTGTATTTAAACTCCCTATTCATACTCCTGACAAAGGAAATATGGTGCTTTTCTTTTCAGGATAAAATAGGACTCCGAATCGAATTCTATCTTGATCTTGTTGGATTTCCTTTTTGTAGATGGAAATATGGACGTGGATGAAACCTCCAAGGGCGTGGCTAGGATAATGGTGGTAAACAAAACAAAGGAATTTGGAAATCCACTCGGATTCGTTGAGAGAAACAAATAAACTCAAATCTGTGATGGTGAAGAAACGTGACTAGAACTCGAAACTCTAAACGACTAGATGCTAAAACCAGCAACTTGACATGACGATGCAACCGTTAATTCAATAAGCCCTAACTAAGCAGTAATAGTATTAAGCTCAAAGGGTTTTTGGGATTATGGAGAACTAATCTACTAATTTTGTTTTGGCTTTTTCTGGACTATAGGAGATTAAAAAAACATCAAAGAACTAGAAGTCTCTCACCGATCAACCTTGCTCCGATACCAACTGATATGAACCCGCAAGGGTTTGTGGTCGATCTTTCGATGAGAAGCGTGAGATAATTCGATTGGTGGATGGAGATGACGTTCACGGCCCGACTATAGCCTTCTAAGCTGCGCCTTAGCAACCGATACACCACCTCCAACAGCCGTCGTGATCTTGTGGAGCACGATCAACCAAACCACTAGGGTAATTCCTGCAAGCAATCGAGGAACAAGCAAGAACAAGTAGAACAAGCAACTCAATTGCAAATATGGAGATGAAAAACCAATCTGAACTCACAAAGTTGGGGTTCTGAATCAAGTAGAACGGATGGTCTAGTCAACACACGCGTCTACAAGGAAGTAGCAATGGCTAAACTTTCAACAAACAAAACCCAATCTGTTTGTGGCGGCTCTAATCCTTATTAATACTGAGGGGAACGACCAGGGGGTGTTAGGGTCATTCTCCAACCCTAGGACATGTCCTTAATGGACCCAAATTGATACATGGACCATCGGCCCAAAATAGGGTGACGCAGCACCAAAGGCAGAAAAAGTCCCAGCGTTGAAACGACGATTGCGGAAGCATCGGATAAGATATAGCCATGAGTCTAGATCCGTTGGAAAATAGACTTGATAAGCTTTCCAAAAAGTGCTATAACGTCCCAATCGGAGTCCGTATGAAGTCGTGGTGACCATCGCAAATTGGGACTATTTTGCAGTCCGAATTCAACTTCCAAAACGTGTTGGACTTGAACTCTTTTTGTCCTTGGAACCAAAGTGACGTGGTGGCCTAGCGGAGGACGTTAGGAATACTTGGATTTGGTCCCCAATCAACTTCATTAACCTTCCATGCTTTCCATATGCAATCAAACCTTCCCTTGATCCATGTAAGTAATTCTGAAAATGAGAATGAACACACATCATGGTGCAACATCAATTCATCAAATGCATCAATGATAAGCCTCATATAGAATGGTTGCACCTTTGGTATAGAAGTGGTTGGCATGGTCATCTTTGAGCCAATGATGTCCTCATCATCGGGGGTCATGTAGAATCTCGTTTAAGTCCGTTTAGAGACAGGTTTAGTGTCTGTGCAAGATAATTGCGTGGTATGCGCCAATCATATCATAGGCTCAGAAAATATTTTGAACGCACCCGATGGTACTCCTAGGTGACGATGCTCAAGTGGAAACTCGTTACGGTATGATTGGAGATGGTGCCAAACTAGAGGCAAGATAGGTGCATGGTTTGCGCCAAACATACCATGGGCTCGGAAATCATTTTGGACACACCCAATGGAACTCCTAGGTGACGAGGCTCAATTGGAAGCTTGTTTTGGTCCGTTTGGATATAGTGCTAATCTCCTTGGATGCACCTTAATGAACTCCTAGGTGAGTGGGTCATGAGGAATCTTGTTTCGGTTCATTTGGAAACAGTGTCAGTGTCGTTGCAATATAGATGCACGGTTTGCACCGAACATACCATAGGCTCGAAAATTGTTTTGGATGCACCCAATTGTACTCCTATGGACGAGGACCAAGTGAAACCTCGTTTTAGTCCATTTGCAGATAGTGCTAATCTTGACGCAATATAGATGCACGGTTTGCGCTAAACGTACCATAGACTCGGAAAACGTATTGAACGCACTAGATGGAACTCCTAGGTGATGTGGGTCATGTGGAAGCTCGTTTTGGTCCGTTTGGAGATAGTGCTAACCTTGACGCAAGATATGTGCATGGTTTGCGCAGAACGTACCAGAGGATCAAAAATCGTTTTGGACGCAACCAATGGAACTCCTAGGTGTCGAGGGTCCTGTGGAATCTCGTTTAAGTCTATTTGGAGACAGGTTTAGTGTCGGTGCAAGATAATTGCAAGGTCTACACCAAACATACCATAGGTTCAGAAATCGTTTGGGACGAATCCGATGGTACCCCTAGGTGACGATGCTCAAGTGGAAGCTCGCTACGGTCCGATTGGAGATGGTGCTAAACTTGATGCAAGAATGGTGCACGGTTTGCGCCAAACATACCATAGGCTCGGAAATCATTTTGGACACACCCAATGGAACTCCTAGGTGACGAGGGTCAAGTGGAAGCTGGTTTTGGCCCGTTTGGAGATAGTGCTAATCTTGCCGCAAGATAGGTGCACGGATTGCGCTGAACGTAACATATGCTCGGAAATCGTTTTGGACGCACCCAATGGAACTCCTAGGTGTCGGGGGTCATGTGGAATCTCGTTTAAGTCCGTTTGGAGACAGGTTTAGTGTCAGTGCAAGATAATTGCTCGGTCTGCGCCAAACATATCGTAGGCTTAGAAATCGTTTTGGACGCACCCGATGGTACTCCTAGGTGACGATGCTCAAGTGGAAGCTCGTTACGGTACGATTGGAGATGGTGCTAAACTTGATGCAAGACAGGTGCATGGTTTGCGCAAACATACCATAGGCTCGGAAATCATTTTGGACACACCCAATGGAACTCCTAGGTGACGAGGCTCAATTGGAAGCTTGTTTTGGTAAGTTTGGAGATAGTGCTAATCATGATGAGGTGCACAGTTTGCACCGAACCTACCATAGGCTCACAAATCGGTTTGGACGCATCCAATGGAACTCCAAGGTGACGTGGGTCATGTGGAATCTTATTTCAGTCTATTTGGAGACAGTGTTAGTGTCGGTGCAAGATAGTTGGACGGTTTGCGCCAAACATACCATACACTCAGAAATCGATTTGGACGCACCCGATGGTACTCCTAGGTGACGAGGCTCAAGTGGAAGCTCGTTTCGTTCCGTTTAGAGATGGTGCTAATCTTTGCCGCAAGATAGGTGCACGGTTTGCGCTGAACGTACCACAGGCTCGAAAATCGTATTGGACGCACCCGGAGGTACTCCTAGGTGACAAGGCTCAAGTGGAAGCTCGTTTGAGTCCGTTAGGAGACAGTGCCAATATTGACACAGGATAGGTGCGCAGTTTGTGCCTAGGGTTCGATAGGCCCAGAAATCGTCTTGGACGCACCCGATGGAACTCCTAGGTGAGTGGGTCATGTGGAATCTTATTTTGGTTCATTTGGAAACAGTGTCAGTGTCGTTGCAATATAGGTGCACGGTTTGCGCTGAAGATACCATAGGCTCGAAAATTGTTTTGGATGCACCCGATGGTACTCCTAGGGGACAAGGCTCAAGTGGAAGCTCGTTTCAGTCCGTTTACAGATAGTGCTAATCTTGACACAATATAGGTGCACGGTTTGCGCCAAATGTACCATAGGCCTAGAAAACGTATTCAACGCACTAGATGGAACTCCTAGGTGATGTGGGTCATGTGGAAGCTCATTTTGGTCCGTTTGGTGATAGTGCTAACCTTGATGCAAGATATGTGCATGGTTTGCATAGAACATACCAGAGGCTCAAAAATCATTTTGGACGCACCAAATGGAACTCCTAGGTGTCGGGGGTCTTGTGGAACCGCGTTTAAGTCCGTTTGGAGACAGGTTTAGTGTCGGTGCAAGATAATTGCACGGTCTCCGCCAAAGATACCATAGGCTCAGAAATTGTTTTGGATGCACCCGATGGTACTCCTAGGTGATGATGCTCAAGTGGAAGCACGTGACGGTCCGATTGGAGATGGTGCTAAACTTGTTGCAAGATAGGTGCACGGTTTGCGCCAAACATACCATAGGCTCGGAAATCGTTTTGGACACACCCAATGGAACTCCTAGATGACGAGGCTCAAGTGGAAGCTCATTTTGGTCCGTTTGGAGATGGTGCTAATATTGCCGCAAGATAGGTGCACGGATTGCGCTGAACGTAACATAGGCTCAGAAATCGTTTTGGACGCACCCAATGGAACTCCTAGGTGTCGGGGGTCATGTAGAATCTCGTTTAAGTCTGTTTGGAGACAGGTTTAGTGTTAGTGCAAGATAATTGCACGGTCTGTGCCAAACATATCATAGCTTATAAATAATTTTGAACTCACCCAATGGTACTCTTAGGTGACGATGCTCAAGTGGAAGCTCGTTACGGTCCGATTGGAGATGGTGCTAAACCTGATGCAAGATATGTGGATGGTTTAAGACAAACATACCATAGGCTCGGAAATCATATTGGACACACCCAATGGAACTCCTAGGTGACGAGGCTCAAGTGGAAGGTTGTTTTGGTCCGTTTGGAGATGGTGCTAATCTTGCCGCAAGATAGGTGCACGGATTGCGCTGAACGTAACATAGGCTCAGAAATCATTTTGGACGTACCCAATGGAACTCCTAGGTGACGAGGCTCAATTGGAAGCTTGTTTTGGTCCGTTTGGAGATAGTGCTAATCATGACGAGGTGCATAGTTTGCATCGAACCTACCATAGGCTCACAAATCGGTTTGGACGCATCCAATAGAACTCCAAGGTGATGTGGGTCATGTGGAATCTCATTTCAGTCTATTTGGAGACAGTGTTAGTGTTGGTGCAAGATAGTTGGATGGTTTGCGCCAAACACACCATACACTCAGAAATCGATTTGGACGCAATCGATGGTACTCCTAGGTGACGAGGCTCAAGTGGAAGCTCGTTTCGTTCTGTTTGGAGATGGTACTAAACTTGATGCAAGATAGGTGCACGGTTTGCATCAAACATACCATAGGCTCAGAAATCATTTTGGACACACCTAATCCAACTCCTAGGTGGAGATAGTGCTAATCTAGACAAGGTGCACGGTTTGGGCCGAAACTACCATAGGCTCAAAAATCGGTTTTGACACATCCGATGCAACTCCTAGGTGACGTGAGTCATGTGGAATCTCATTTTAATCTATTTGGAGAGAGTTTTACTATCGGTGCAAGATAGTTGGATGGTTTGTGCCAAACGTAACATACGGTCCGAAATCGATTTGGACGCACCCGAGGTACTCCAAGGTGACGAGGCTCAAGTGGAAGCTCATTTCGTTCCATTTAGAGATGGTGCTAATCTTGCCACAAGATAGGTGCACGGTATGCGCTGAACGTCCCATAGCCTCGGAAATCGTTTTGGACGCACCCAGTGGTACTCCTAGGGGACAAGGCTCAAGTAGAAGCTCGTTTGAGTCCGTTTGGAGACAGTGCTAATCTTGACACAAGATAGGTGCGCACTTTGTGCTTAGCGTTCCATAGGCCCAAAAATCTCCTTGGACGCACCTTAATGAACTCCTAGGTGAGTGGGTCATGAGGAATCTTGTTTCGGTTCATTTGGAAACAGTGTCAGTGTTGTTGCAATATAGATGCACGGTTTGTACCGAACATACCATAGGCTCGAAAATTGTTTTGGATGCACCCGATTGTACTCCTATGGACGAGGACCAAGTGAAAGCTCGTTTTAGTCCATTTGCAGATAGTGCTAATCTTGATGCAATATAGATGCACGGTTTGCGCTAAACGTACCATAGACTCGGAAAACGTATTGAACGCACTAGATGGAACTCCTAGGTGATGTGGGTCATGTGGAAGCTCATTTTGGTCCGTTTGGAGATAGTGCTAACCTTGACGCAAGATATGTGCATGGTTTGCGCAGAACGTACCAGAGGATCAAAAATCGTTTTGGACGCAACCAATGGAACTCCTAGGTGTCGAGGGTCCTGTGGAATCTCGTTTAAGTCCATTTGGAGATAGGTTTAGTGTCGGTGCAAGATAATTGCAAGGTCTGCACCAAACATACCATAGGTTCAGAAATCGTTTGGGACGAATCCGATGGTACCCCTAGGTGACGATGCTCAAGTGGAAGCTCGCTACGGTCCGATTGGAGATGGTGCTAAACTTGATGCAAAAATGGTGCACGGTTTGCGCCAAACATACCATAGGCTCAGAAATCATTTTGGACACACCCAATGGAACTCCTAGGTGACGAGGGTCAAGTGGAAGCTGGTTTTGGCCCGTTTGGAGATAGTGCTAATCTTGCCGCAAGATAGGTGCACGGATTGCGCTGAACGTAACATATGCTCGGAAATCGTTTTGGACGCACCCAATGGAACTCCTAGGTGTCGGGGGTCATGTGGAATCTCGTTTAAGTCCGTTTGGAGACAGGTTTAGTGTCAGTGCAAGATAATTGCTCGGTCTGCGCCAAACATATCGTAGGCTTAGAAATCGTTTTAGACGCACCCGATGGTACTCCTAGGTGACGATGCTCAAGTGGAAGCTCGTTACGGTACGATTGGAGATGGTGCTAAACTTGATGCAAGATAGGTGCATGGTTTGCGCAAACATACCATAGGCTCGGAAATCATTTTGGACACACCCAATGGAACTCCTAGGTGATGAGGCTCAATTGGAAGCTTGTTTTGGTAAGTTTGGAGATAGTGCTAATTATGATGAGGTGCACAGTTTGCACCGAACCTACCATAGGCTCACAAATTGGTTTGGACGCATCCAATGGAACTCCAAGGTGACGTGGGTCATGTGGAATCTCATTTCAGTCTATTTGGAGACAGTGTTAGTGTCGGTGCAAGATAGTTGGACGGTTTGCGCCAAACATACCATACACTCGGAAATCGATTTGTACGCACCCGATGGTACTCCTAGGTGACGAGGCTCAAGTGGAAGCTCGTTTCGTTCCATTTGGAGATGGTGCTAATCTTGCCGCAAGATAGGTGCACGGTTTGCGCTCAACGTACTATAGGCTCGAAAATCGTATTGGACGCACCCGGAGGTACTCCTAGGTGACAAGGCTCAAGTGGAAGCTCGTTTGAGTCCGTTAGGAGACAGTGCCAATATTGACACAGGATAGGTGCGCAGTTTGTGCCTAGGGTTCGATAGGCCCAGAAATCGTCTTGGACGCACCCGATGGAACTCCTAGGTGAGTGGGTCATGTGGAATCTTATTTTGGTTCATTTGGAAACAGTGTCAGTGTCATTGCAATATAGGTGCATGGTTTGCGCTGAAGATACCATAGGCTCGAAAATTTTTTTGGATGCACCCGATGGTACTCCTAGGGGACAAGGCTCGAGTCGAAGCTCGTTTCAGTCCATTTACAGATAGTGCTAATCTTGACGCAATATAGGTGCACGGTTTGCGCCAAATGTACCATAGGCCCAGAAAATGTATTCAACGCACTAGATGGAACTCCTAGGTGATGTGGGTCATGTGGAAGCTCATTTTGGTCCGTTTGGTGATAGTGCTAACCTTGATGCAAGATATGTGCACGGTTTGCACAGAACATACCAGAGGCTCAAAAATCATTTTGGACGCACCCAATGGAACTCCTAGGTGTCGAGGGTCATGTGGAACCGCGTTTAAGTCCGTTTGGAGACAGGTTTAGTGTCGGTGCAAGATAATTGCACGGTCTGCGCCAAAGATACCATAGGCTTAGAAATTGTTTTGGATGCACCCGATGGTACTCCTAGGTGACGATGCTCAAGTGGAAGCTCGTGACGGTCCGATTGGAGATGGTGCTAAACTTGATGCAAGATAGGTGCACGGTTTGCGCCAAACATACCATAGGCTCGGAAATCGTTTTGGACACACCCAATGGAACTCCTAGATGACGAGGCTCAAGTGGAAGCTCATTTTGGTCTGTTTGGAGATGGTGCTAATATTGCCGCAACATAGGTGCACGGATTGCGCTAAACATAACATAGGCTCAGAAATCGTTTTGGACGCACCCAATGGAACTCCTAGGTGTCGGGGGTCATGTGGAATCTCGTTTAAGTCTGTTTGGAGACAGGTTTAGTGTCAGTGCAAGATAATTGCACGGACTGTGCCAAACATATCATAGGCTCAGAAATAATTTTGAACGCACCCGATGGTACTCTTAGGTGACGATGCTCAAGTGGAAGCTCGTTACGGTCCGATTGGAGATGGTGCTAAACCTGATGCAAGATATGTGGACGGTTTAAGACAAACATACCATAGGCTCGGAAATCATTTTGGACACACCCAATGGAACTCCTAGGTGACGAGGCTCAAGTGGAAGGTGGTTTTGGTCCGTTTGGAGACGGTGCTAATCTTGCCGCAAGATAGGTGCACGGATTGCGCTGAACGTAACATAGGCTCAGAAATCGTTTTGGACGCACCCAATGGAACTCCTCGGTGTCGGGGGTCATGTGGAATTTGGTTATGTCTGTTTGGAGACAGGTTTAGTGTCAGTGCAAGATAATTGCACAGTCTGTGCCAAACATATCATAGGCTCAGAAATAATTTTGAACGCACCCGATGGTACTCTTAGGTGACGATACTCAAGTGGAAGCTCGTTACGGTTCGATTGGAGATGGTGCTAAACCTGATGCAAGATATGTGGACGGTTTAAGCCAAACATACCATAGGCTCGGAAATCATTTTGGACACACCCAATGGAACTCCTAGGTGACGAGGCTCAAGTGGAAGGTGGTTTTGGTCCGTTTGGAGATGGTGCTAATCTTGCCGCAAGATAGGTGCACGGATTGCGCTGAACGTAACATAGGCTCGGAAATCGTTTTGGACGCACCCAATGGAACTCCTAAGTGTCAGGGGTCATGTGGAATCTCGTTTAAGTCTGTTTGGAGATAGGTTTAGTGTCAGTGCAAGATAATTGCACGGTCTGTGCCAAACATATCATAGGCTCAAAAATCGTTTTGGACGCACCCGATGGTACTCCTAGGTGACGATGCTCAAGTGGAAGCTCGTTACGGTACGATTGGAGATGGTGCTAAACTTGATGCAATATAGGTGCATGGTTTGCGCCAAACATACCATAGGCTCGAAAATCATTTTGGACACACACAATGGAACTCCTAGGTGACGAGGCTCAAGTGGAAGCTTGTTTCGTTCCGTTTTGAGACGGTGCTAATCTTGCCGTAAGATAGGTGCACGTTTTGCGCCGAACCTACCATAGGCTCGAAAATAGATTTGGAGTCATCCGATGGAACTCCTAGGTGACGTGGGTTATGTGGAATCTCATTTTAGTCTATTTGGAGATAGTGTTAGTGTCGGTGCAAGATAGTTGGACAGTTTGCGCAAACGTACCATATGCTCAGAAATCGATCTAGACGCACCCGATGGTACTCCTAGGTGACGAGGCTCATGTTGAAGCTCGTTTCGTTCCGTTTGGAGATGGTGATAATCTTGTCGCAAGATAGGTCCACAGTTCGTGTTGAACGTACCATAGGCTCAGAAATCATTTTAGTTGCACCCGGTGGTACTCCTAGGTGACAAGGCTCAAGTGGAAGCTCGTTTGAGTCCGTTTAGAGATAGTGCCAATCTTGACACAAGATAGGTGTGCAGTTTGTGCCTAGCTTTCCATAGGCCCGAAAATCATCTTGGACGCACCCGATGGAACTTCTAGGTGAGTGGGTCAAGTGGAATCTTGTTTCGGTTCATTTCAAAACAGTGTCAGTGTCGTTGCAATATAGGTACACGGTTTGCGCCGAACGTACCATTGGCTCAAAAATTGTTTTGGATGCACCCGATGGTACACCTAGGGGACGAGGCTCAAGTGGAAGTTCATTTCAGTCCGTTTGGAGATAGTGCTAACCCTGACGCAATATAGGTGCACGGTTTGCGCCAAACGTACTATAGGCTAAAAAAACGTATTGAACGCCCTAGATGGAACTCTTAGGTGATGTGGGTCATGTGGAAGCTCCTTTTGGTACGTTTGGAGATAGTGCTAACCTTGACGCAAGATATGAGCACGGTTTGCGCAGAACATACAGAGGCTCAAAAATCATTTTGGACGCACCCAATGGAACTCCTAGGTGTCGGGGGTCATGTGGCATCTCGTTTAAGTCCGTTTGGAGACAGGTTTAGTGTCCGTGCAAGATAATTGCACGGTCTGCGCCAAATAAACCATACACTCAGAAATCGATTTGGACGCACCCGATGGTACTCCTAGGTGACGAGGCTCAAGTGGAAGCTCGTTTCGTTCCGTTTGGAGATGGTGCTAAACTTGATGCAAGATAGGTGTACGGTTTGCGCCAAACATACCATAGACTCAGAAATCTTTTTGGACACACCTAATGCAACTCCTAGGTGGAGATAGTGCTAATCTAGAGAAGGTGCACGGTTTGCGCCGAAACTACCATAGGCTCAGAAATCGGTTTCGACGCATCCGATGCAACTCCTAGGCGACGTGAGTCATGTGAAATCTCGTTTTAGTCTATTTGGAGAGAGTTTTACTATCGGTGCAATATAGTTGGATGGTTTATGCCAAATGTAACATACAGTCTGAAATCGATTTGGACGCACCCGATGGTACTCCAAGGTGACGAGGCTCAAGTGGAAGCTCATTTCGTTCCATTTAGAGATGGTGCTAATCTTGCCACAAGATAGGTGCACGGTTTGCGCTGAACGTCCCATAGCCTCGGAAATCATTTTGGACGCACCCAGTGGTACTCCTAGGGGACAAGGCTCAAGTAGAAGCTCATTTGAGTCTGTTTGAAGACAGTGCTAATCTTGACACAAGATAGGTGCGCACTTTGTGCCTAGCGTTCCATAGGCCCAAAAATCTCCTTGGATGCACCTTAATGAACTCCTAGGTGAGTGGGTCATGAGGAATCTTGTTTTGGTTCATTTGGAAACAGTGTCAGTGTCGTTGCAATATAGATGCACGGTTTGCACCGAACATACCATAGGCTCGAAAATTGTTTTGGATGCACCCGATTGTACTCCGATGGACGAGGACCAAGTGAAAGCTCGTTTTAGTCCATTTGCAGATAGTGCTAGTCTTGACGCAATATAGATGCACGGTTTGCGCTAAACGTACCATAGGCTCGGAAAACGTATTGAACGCACTAGATGGAACTCCTAGGTGATGTGGGTCATGTGGAAGCTCGTTTTGGTCCGTTTGGAGATAGTGCTAACCTTGACGCAGATATATGCACGGTTTGCGCAGAACGTACCAGAGGATCGAAAATCGTTTTGGACGCACCCAATGGAACTCCTAGGTGTCGAGGGTCCTGTGGAATCTCATTTAAGTCCGTTTGGAGACAGGTTTAGTGTCGGTGCAAGATAATTGCACGGTCTGCGCCAAACATACCATACACTCAGAAATCGTTTGGCACGAATCCGTTGGTACCCCAAGGTGACGATGCTCAAGTGGAAGCTCGCTACGGTCCGATTGCAGATGGTGCTAAACTTGATGCAAGATTGGTGCACGATTTGCGCCAAACATACCACAGGATCGGAAATCGTTTTGGACACACCCAATGGAACTCCTAGGTGATGAGGGTCATGTGGAAGCTGGTTTTGGTCCGTTTGGAGATAGTGCTAATCTTGCCGCAAGATAGGTGCACAGATTGCGCTGAACGTAACATAGGCTCGGAAATCGTTTTGGACGCACCCAATGGAACTCCTAGGTGTCGGGGGTCATGTGGAATCTCATTTAAGTCCATTTGGAGACAGGTTTAGTGTCAGCGCAAGATAATTGCATGGTATGCGCCAAACATATCATAGGCTCAGAAATTGTTTTGAACGCACCTGATGGTACTCCTAGGTGATGATGCTCAAGTGGAAGCTCGTTACGGTATGATTGGAGATGGTGCCAAACTTGAGGCAAGATAGGTCAATGGTTTGCGCCAAACATACCATGGGCTCGGAAATCATTTTGGACACATCCAATGGAACTCCTAGGTGACAAGGCTCAATTGGAATCTTGTTTTGGTCCGTTTGGAGATAGTGCTAATCATGACGAGGTGCACAGTTTGTGCCGAACCTACCATAGGCTCATAAATCGGTTTGGACGCATCTGATGGAACTCCAAGGTGACGTGGGTCATGTGGAATCTCATTTCAGTCTATTTGGAGATAGTGTTAGTGTCGGTGCCAAATAGTTGGACGGTTTGCGCCAAACAAACCATACACTCAGAAATCGATTTGGACGCACTCGATGGTAGTCCTAGGTGATGAGGCTCAAGTGGAAGCTCGTTTCGTTCCGTTTGGAGATGGTACCAATCTTGCCGCAAAATAGGTGCACGGTTTGCGCTAAATGTAACATTGGCTTGAAAATCATTTTGGACGCACCCGGTGGTACTCCTAGGTGACAAGGCTTAAGTGGAAGCTCGTTTGAGTCCGTTAGGAGACAGTGCCAATATTGACACAAGATAGGTGCGCAGTTTGTGCCTAGGGTTCGATAGGCCCAGAAATCGTCTTGGACGCACCCGATGGAACTCCTAGGTGAGTGGGTCATGTGGAATCTTGTTTTGGTTCATTTGGAAATAGTATCAGTGTCGTTGCAATATAGGTGTACGGTTTGCGCTAAAGATACCATAGGCTCAAAAATTATTTTGGATGCACCCGATGGTACCCCTAGGGGACGAGGCTCAAGTGGAAGCTCATTTCAGTACGTTTACGGATAGTGCTAATCTTGACGCAAGATATGTGCACGATTTGCACAGAATGTACCAGAGGCTCAAAAATCATTTTGGACGCACCCAATGGAACTCCTAGGAGTCAGGGGTCATGTGGAACCGCGTTTAAGTCCATTTTGCAGACAGGTTTAGTGCCGGTGCAAGATAATTGCACGGTCTGCGCCAAAGATACCATAGTCTCAAAAATAGTTTTGGACGCACCCGATGGTACTCCTAGGTGACGATGCTCAAGTGGAAGCTCGTTACGGTCTGATTAGAGACGGTGCTAAACTTGATGCAAGATATGTGTACGGTTTGCGCCAAACATACCATAGGCTCGAAAATCGTTTTGGACCCACCCAATTGAACTCCTAGATGACGAGGCTCAAGTGGAAGCTCGTTTTGGTCCGTTTGGAGATGGTGCTAATATTGCCGCAAGATAGATGCACGGATTGCGCTGAACGTAACATAGGTTCGAAAATCGTTTTGGACGCACCCAATGGAACTCCTAGGTGTCGGGGGTCATGTGGAATCTCGTTTAAGTCCGTTTGGAGACAGGTTTGGTGTCAGTGCAAGATGATTGCATGGTATGCGCCAAACATATCATAGGCTTAGAAATCATTTTGGACGCACCCGATGGTACTCCTAGGTGACGATGCTCAAGTGGAAGCTCGTTTTGGTCCATTTGGAAATAGTGCTAATATTGCCGCAAGATAGGTGCACGGATTGCGTTGAACGTAACATAGGCTCAAAAATCATTTTGGATGCACCCAATGGAACTCCTAGGTGTCGGGGGTCATGTGGAATCTCGTTTAAGTCTGTTTGGAGATAGGTTTAGTGTCGGTGCAAGATAATTGCACGGTCTGTGCCAAACATATCATAGGCTAAGAAATCATTTTGGACGCACCCGATGGTACTCCTAGGTGATGATGCTCAAGTGGAAGCTCGTTACGGTATGATTGGAGATGGTGCCAAACTTGAGGCAAGATAGGTCAATGGTTTGCGCCAAACATACCATGGGCTCGGAAATCATTTTGGACACATCCAATGGAACTCCTAGGTGACAAGGCTCAATTGGAAGCTTGTTTTGGTCCGTTTGGAGATAGTGCTAATCATGACGAGGTGCACAGTTTGTGCCGAACCTACCATAGGCTCATAAATCGGTTTGGACGCATCCGATGGAACTCCAAGGTGACGTGGGTCATGTGGAATCTCATTTCAGTCTATTTGGAGATAGTGTTAGTGTCGGTGCAAAATAGTTGGACAGTTTGCGCCAAACAAACCATACACTCAGAAATCGATTTGGACGCACTCGATGGTAGTCCTAGGTGATGAGGCTCAAGTGGAAGCTCGTTTCGTTCCGTTTGGAGATGGTGCTAATCTTACCGCAAAATAGGTGCACGGTTTGCGCTAAACGTAACATTGGCTTGAAAATTATTTTGGACGCACCCGGTGGTACTCCTAGGTGACAAGGCTTAAGTGGAAGCTCGTTTGAGTCCGTTAGGAGACAGTGCCAATATTGACACAAGATAGGTGCGCAGTTTGTGCCTAGGGTTCGATAGGCCCAGAAATCGTCTTGGACGCACCCGATGGAACTCCTAGGTGAGTGGGTCATGTGGAATCTTGTTTTGGTTCATTTGGGAATAGTATCAGTGTTGTTGCAATATAGGTGTACGGTTTGCGCTAAAGATACCATAGGCTCAAAAATTGTTTTGGATGCACCCGATGGTACCCCTAGGGGACGAGGCTCAAGTGGAAGCTCATTTCAGTACGTTTACGGATAGTGCTAATCTTGACGCAAGATATGTGCACGATTTGCACAGAATGTACCAGAGGCTCAAAAATCATTTTGGACGCACCCAATGGAACTCCTAGGTGTCAGGGGTCATGTGGAACCGCGTTTAAGTCCATTTTGCAGACAGGTTTAGTGCCGGTGCAAGATAATTGCACGGTCTGCGCCAAAGATACCATAGTCTCAAAAATTGTTTTGGACGCACCCGATGGTACTCCTAGGTGACGATGCTCAAGTGGAAGCTCGTAACGGTCTGATTAGAGACGGTGCTAAACTTGATGCAAGATAGGTGTACGGTTTGCGCCAAACATACCATAGGCTCGAAAATCATTTTGGACCCACCCAATTGAACTCCTAGATGACGAGGCTCAAGTGGAAGCTCGTTTTGGTCCGTTTGGAGATGGTGCTAATATTGCCGCAAGATAGATGCACGGATTGCGCTGAACGTAACATAGGCTCGAAAATCGTTTTGGACGCACCCAATGGAACTCCTAGGTGTCGGGGGTCATGTGGAATCTCGTTTAAGTCCGTTTGGAGACAGGTTTGGTGTCAGTGCAAGATGATTGCATGGTATGCGCCAAACATATCATAGGCTTAGAAATCATTTTGGACGCACCCGATGGTACTCCTAGGTGACGATGCTCAAGTGGAAGCTCGTTTTGGTCCATTTGGAAATGGTGCTAATATTGCCGCAAGATAGGTGCACGGATTGCGTTGAACGTAACATAGGCTCAAAAATCATTTTGGATGCACCCAATGGAACTCCTAGGTGTCGGGGGTCATGTGGAATCTCGTTTAAGTCTGTTTGGAGATAGGTTTAGTGTCGGTGCAAGATAATTGCACGGTCTGTGCCAAACATATCATAGGCTAAGAAATCATTTTGGACGCACCCGATGGTACTCTTAGGTGATGATGCTCAAGTGGAAGCTCGTTACGGTATGATTGGAGATGGTGCCAAACTTGAGGCAAGATAGGTCAATGGTTTGCGCCAAACATACCATGGGCTCGGAAATCATTTTGGACACATCCAATGGAACTCCTAGGTGACAAGGCTCAATTGGAAGCTTGTTTTGGTCCGTTTGGAGATAGTGCTAATCATGACGAGGTGCACAGTTTGTGCCGAACCTACCATAGGCTCATAAATCGGTTTGGACGCATCCGATGGAACTCCAAGGTGACGTGGGTCATGTGGAATCTCATTTCAGTCTATTTGGAGATAGTGTTAGTGTCGGTGCAAAATAGTTGGACGGTTTGCGCCAAACAAACCATACACTCAGAAATCGATTTGGACGCACTCGATGGTAGTCCTAGGTGATGAGGCTCAAGTGGAAGCTCGTTTCGTTCCGTTTGGAGATGGTGCTAATCTAACCGCAAAATAGGTGCACGGTTTGCGCTAAACGTAACATTGGCTTGAAAATCATTTTGGACGCACCCGGTGGTACTCCTAGGTGACAAGGCTTAAGTGGAAGCTCGTTTGAGTCCGTTAGGAGACAGTGCCAATATTGACACAAGATAGGTGCGCAGTTTGTGCCTAGGGTTCGATAGGCCCAGAAATCGTCTTGGACGCACCCGATGGAACTCCTAGGTGAGTGGGTCATGTGGAATCTTGTTTTGGTTCATTTGGAAATAGTATCAGTGTTGTTGCAATATAGGTGTACGGTTTGCGCTAAAGATACCATAGGCTCAAAAATTGTTTTGGATGCACCCGATGGTACCCCTAGGGGACGAGGCTCAAGTGGAAGCTCATTTCAGTACGTTTACGGATAGTGCTAATCTTGACGCAAGATATGTGCACGATTTGCACAGAATGTACCAGAGGCTCAAAAATCATTTTGGACGCACCCAATGGAACTCCTAGGTGTCAGGGGTCATGTGGAACCGCGTTTAAGTCCATTTTGCAGACAGGTTTAGTGCCGGTGCAAGATAATTGCACGGTCTGCGCCAAAGATACCATAGTCTCAAAAATTGTTTTGGACGCACCCGATGGTACTCCTAGGTGACGATGCTCAAGTGGAAGCTCGTAACGGTCTGATTAGAGACGGTGCTAAACTTGATGCAAGATAGGTGTACGGTTTGCGCCAAACATACCATAGGCTCGAAAATCGTTTTGGACCCACCCAATTGAACTCCTAGATGACGAGGCTCAAGTGGAAGCTCGTTTTGGTCCGTTTGGAGATGGTGCTAATATTGCCACAAGATAGATGCACGGATTGCGCTGAACGTAACATAGGCTCGAAAATCGTTTTGGATGCACCCAATGGAACTCCTAGGTGTCGGGGGTCATGTGGAATCTCGTTTAAGTCCGTTTGGAGACAGGTTTGGTGTCAGTGCAAGATGATTGCATGGTATGCGCCAAACATATCATAGGCTTAGAAATCATTTTGGACGCACCCGATGGTACTCCTAGGTGACGATGCTCAAGTGGAAGCTCGTTTTGGTCCATTTGGAAATGGTGCTAATATTGCCGCAAGATAGGTGCACGGATTGCGTTGAACGTAACATAGGCTCAAAAATCATTTTGGATGCACCCAATGGAACTCCTAGGTGTCGGGGGTCATGTGGAATCTCGTTTAAGTCTGTTTGGAGATAGGTTTAGTGTCGGTGCAAGATAATTGCACGGTCTGTGCCAAACATATCATAGGCTAAGAAATCATTTTGGACGCACCCGATGGTACTCCTAGGTGACGATGCTCAAGTGGAAGCTCGTTACGGTCTGATTGGAGATGGTGCTAGACCTGATGCAAGATATGTGGACGGTTTAAGCCAAACATACCATAGGCTCGGAAATCGTTTTGGATGCACCCAATGAAACTCCTAGGTGTCGGGGGTCATGTGGAATCTCGTTTAAGTCTGTTTGGAGACAGGTCTAGTGTCAGTGCAAGATAATTGCACGGTCCGTGCCAAACATATCATAGGCTCAGAAATCATTTTGGACGCACCCGATGGTACTCCGAGGTGACGATGCTCAAGTGGAAGCTCGTTACGGTACGATTGGTGATGGTGCTAAACTTGATGCGAGATAGGTGCATGGTTTGCGCCAAACATACCATAGGCTCGAAAATAATTTTGGACACACACAATAGAACTCCTAGGTGACGTGGGTTATGTGGATTCTCATTTTAGTCTATTTGGAGATAGTGTTAGTGTCGGTGCAAGATAGTTGGATGGTTTGCACCAAACATACCATACACTCAGAAATCGATTTGGACGCACCCGATGGTACTCCTAGGTGACGAGGCTCAAGTGGAAGCTCGTTTCGTTCCATTTAGAGATGGTGGCAATCTTGCCGCAAGATAGGTGCACGGTTTGCGCTAGACATACCATAGGTTTGAAAATTGTTTTGGATGCATCCAGTGGTACTCCTAGGTGACAAGGCTCAAGTGGAAGCTCGTTTGAGTCCGTTAGGAGACAGTGCCAATCGTGACACAAGATAGGTGCGCAGTTTGTGCCTAGCGTTCCATAGGCCCAGAAATCGTCTTGGACGCACCCGATGGAACTCCTAGGCGAGTGGGTCATGTGGAATCTTGTTTAGGTTCATTTGGAAATAGTGTCAGTGTCGTTGCAATATAGGTGCACGGTTTACGCTAAAGATACCATAGGCTCAAAAATTGTTTTGGATGCACCCGATGGTACTCCTAGGGGACGAGGCTCAAATGGAAGCACGGTTTGCACCAAACGTACCATAGGCTCTGAAAATGTATTGAACGCACTAGATGGAACTCCTAGGTGATGTGGGTCATGTGGAAGCTCATTTTGGTCCGTTTGGAGATTGTGCTAACCTTGACGCAAGATATGTGCACGGTTTGTTCAGAACGTACCAGAGGCTCAAAAATCGTTTTGGACGCACCCAATGGAACTCCTAGGTGTCGGGGGTCATGTGGAATCTCGTTTAAGTCGGTTTGGAGACAGGTTTAGTGTCAGTGCAAGATAATTGCTCGGTCTGCGCCAAACATATCATAGGCTCAGAAATCGTTTTGGACGCACCCGATGGTACTCCTAGGTGACGATGCTCAAGTGGAAGCTCGTTACGGTACGATTGGAGATGGTGCTAAACTTGATGCAAGATAGGTGCTTGGTTTGCGCAAACATACCATGAGCTCGGAAATCGTTTTGGACACAACCAATGGAACTCCTAGGTGATGAGGCTCAATTGGAAGCTCGTTTTGGTCCGTTTAGAGATAGTGCTAATCTTGGCGAGGTGCACGGTTTGCGCTGAACCTACCATAGGCTCATAAATCGGTTTGGACGCATCCGATGGAACTCCTCAGTGACGTGGGTCATGTGGAATCTCGTTTCAGTCTATTTGGAGATAGTGTTAGTGTTGGTGCAAGATAGTTGGACGGTTTACGCCAAACGTACCATACATCCAGACATCGATTTGGACGCACCCAATGGAACTCCTAGGTGACGAGGCTCAAGTGGAAGCTCGTTTTGTTCCGTTTGGAGATGGTGCTGATCTTGCCGCAAGATATGTGCACGGTTTGCGCTGAACATACCATGGGCTCGAAAATCATTTTAGACGCACCTGGTGGTACACCTAGGTGACAAGGCTCAAGTGGAAGCTCGTTTGAGTCCGTTAGGAGACAGTGCCAATATTGACACAAGATAGATGCGCAGTTTGTGCCTAGGGTTCGATAGGCCTAGAAATCGTCTTGGACGCACCCGATGGAACTCCTAGGTGAGTGGGTCATGTGGAATCTTGTTTTGGTTCATTTGGAAACAGTGTCAGTGTCGTTGCAATATAGGTGCACGGTTTGCGCTGAAGATACCATAGGCTCAAAAATTGTTTTGGATGCACCCGATGGTACTCTAAGGGGACGAGGCTCAAGTGGAAGCTCGTTTTAGTCCGTTTGCAGATAGTGCTAATCTTGACGCAATATATGTGCACGGTTTGTGCCAAACATACCATAGTCCTAGAAAATGTATTGAACGCACTAGATGGAACTCATAGGTGATGTGGGTCATGTGGAAGCTCATTTTGGTCCGTTTGGTGATAGTGCTAACCTTGACGCAAGATATGTGCATGGTTTGCACAGAATATACCTGAGGCTCGAAAATCATTTTGGACGTACCCAATGGAACTCCTAGGTGTTGGGGGTCATGTGGAATCGCGTTTAAGTCCGTTTGGAGACAAGTTTAGTGTCGGTGCAAGATAATTGCACGGTCTGCGCCAAAGATACCACAGGCTCAGAAATCATTTTGGACGCACCCGATGGTACTCCTAGGTGACGATGCTCAAGTGGAAGCTCGTTACGGTCCGATTGGAGATGGTGCTAAACTTGATGCAAGATAGGTGCACGGTTTGCGCCAAACATACCATAGGCTCGGAAAATCATTTTGGACACACCCAACGGAACTCCTTGGTGACGAGGCTCAAATGGAAGCTCGTTTTGGTCCGTTTGGTGATGGTCCTAATCTTACCGCAAGATAGGTGCATGGATTGCGCTGAACGTAACATAGGCTTGGAAATCATTTTGGACGCACCCAATGGAACTCCTAGGTGTCGGGGGTCATGTGGAATCTTGTTTAAGTCCGTTTAGAGACAGGTTTAGTGTTAGTGCAAGATAATTGCACGGTCTGCACCAAACATATCATAGGCTCAAAAGTCGTTTTGGACGCACCCGATGGTACTCCTAGGTGACGATGCTCAAGTGGAAGCTCGTTACGGTACGATTGGAGGTTGTGCTAAACTTGATGCAAGATAGGTGCATGGTTTGCGCCAAACATACCATGGGCTCGGAAATCATTTTGGACACACCCAATGGAAATCCTAGGTGAGAGTCTCAATTGGAAGCTCGTTTTGGTCTGTTTGGAGATAGTGCTAATCTTGACGAGGTGCACGGTTTGCGCCGAACCTACCATAGGCTCATAAATCGGTTTGGACGCATCAGATGGAACTCCTAGGTGACGTGGGTCATGTGGAATCTCGTTTTAGTCTATTTGGAGACAGTGTGAGTGTCGGTGCAAGATAGTTGGACGGTTTGCGCCAAGCATACCATACACTCAGAAATCGATTTGGACGCACCCGATGGTACTCCGAGGTGACGAGGCTCAAGTGGAAGCTCATTTCGTTCTGTTTGGAGATGGTGCTAATCTTGCCGCAAGATAGGTGCACGGTTTGCGCTGAACGTACCATAGGCTCGAAAATCGTTTTGGACGCACCCGGTGGTACTCCTAGGTGACAAGGCTCAAGTGGAAGCTCGTTTGAGTCTGTTAGGAGACAGTGCCAATCTTGACACAAGATAGGTGCGCAGTTTGTGCCAAGTGTTCCATAGGCCCGAAAATCGTCTTGGACGCACCCGATGGAACTCCTAGGTGAGTGGTTCATGTGGAATCTTGTTTTTGTTCATTTGGAAACAGTGTCAGTGTCGTTGCAATATAGGTGCACGGTTTGCGCTGAAGATACCATAGGCTAAAAAATTGTTTTGGATGCACCCGATGGTACTCCAAGGGGACGAGGCTCAAGTGGAAGCTCGCTTCAGTCCGTTTGGAGACAGCCCCAATCTTGACACAAGATAGGTGCGCAGTTTGTGCCTAGCGTTCTATAGGCTCGGAAATCGTCTTGGACGCACCCGATGGAACTCCTAGGTGAGTGGGTCATGTGGAATCTTGTTTGGGTTCATTTGAAAACAATGTTAGTGTCGTTGGAATATAGATGCATGGTTTGCACCGAGCATACCATAGGCTCAAAAATTGTTTTGGATGCACCTGATGGTACTCCTAAGGGATGAGGCTCAAGTGGAAGCTCATTTCAGTCTGTTTGCAGATAGTGCTAATCTTGACGCAATATGGGTGCACGGTTTGCGCCAAACGTACCACAGGCTCAGAAAACGTATTGAAGGCACTAGATGGAACTCCTAGGTGATGTGGGTCATGTGGAAGCTCGTTTTGGTCCGTTTGGGGATAGTGCTAACCTTGACGCAAGATATGTGCACGGTTTGCGCAGAACGTACCAGAGGATTGAAAATCATATTGGACGCACCCAATGGAACTCCTAGGTGTCGTGGGTCATGTGGAATATCGTTTAAGTCCATTTGGAGACAGGTTTAGCGTCGGTGAAAGATAATTGCACGGTTTGCGACGAACATACCATAGGCTCAAAATCATTTTGGACGCATCCGATGGTACTCCTAGGTGACGATGCTCAAGTGGAAGCTCGTTACGGTCCAATTGGAGATGGTGCTAAACTTTATGCAAGATAGGTGCACGGTTTGCGCCAAACACACCATAGGCTCAGAAATCATTTTGGACACACCCAATGGAACTCCTAGGTGACGAGGCTCAAGTGTAAGCTCATTTTGGTCCGTTTGGAGATAGTGCTAATCTAGACGAGTTGCACGGTGTTGACAGTAGATAAGTATCATTTTTAAACCATCAACATAGCATGAAAAAGGACTAAACAATAATTACCACTTAGATATAGGGGGTTTACTAACATAATTCCACGAGTTTTGGTGAATGTCTGTTTCTGCAGGGTGTCAGCTGAAAATAACCAAGGAAGGCCCACATGTCAGGTTTACATAGAGACAACAGGGCCACACATAACTTTTCTGTAATCAAGATCACATACACAACACCCATATATGCTGCTTCTACCCTAGAAGTACACATCCACATACTTTCCATTTAGACACATCCCAAAATTGTTCTACTCCTACACTGGGAGTGAGCACGAAAAAAATCCTATCATCCATTGCTAGCCCCTTTTGTTATCCAATAAAGCTCCAATTATTCCTATTACTACCTCCATCAATATTTCCAAAAGAGGCTTGGGTGACGATGAAAAAAAAGAAAAAAAGAAGAGAAGAAAGGAAGAGGACAAATGTCCCAACATAAGAAAGGTCTTGAGCAGCCCAAGTTCTCCCCAAATTCTTCAAAGTCAAGAAGTATAAATTTCTTCAAGGAGCAAAAGTAGAATTAGGTGTACACCATTATCATTTCTTTACCATTTTGTTTCTACTCACCATCATCTCTATTTGTCACTATCACCATATATCCACTCAACCCATATATCTAGAACCACACACATGCACATCTTGATTTGACTGTATGGCTGGACTCATTCCTCTGGATCCATATTTTGACTGTGCAATATATGTTTGCAAGTATGTATGCGCTGTCTCCCCACCTATGAGCTCCACATAAGGCTATTAAGTTGTAGGGTGAGAGAGAGAAGACAATGCTATTATTCCTTACGCCAAAAATACCACATATTTTGAGAGAAGAGAGAAGGCATACACTCTTAATGCCTTGGTAAGGATCCAGAAATACCACAAAGGAGAGACTTGAGAAGGTCATACATAGGAATCTCTGAGTTTTATATGAAAATCTTGCAAAACTCTAGAATAAAGGTTGATCAAAGAGCTAGAGGCATAGTGCTTGACTTGACCATTCTATCTTTTAACTGGTCAAGACCAAAGTGATGGCTACAAGTCCCATGGTGGAAGGTAATATGGGTAAGTTTGAAAGTCAGGATAGTTCACTCTAAACCGGAGAAGAGTTCTTGTTTGAACGCATGTGTACTTTTGAGACGTGAAAGTATTGTAGCAACTCCTGATCCATCACTGAGTTTATCTTTGCTTAGGGACGAGCAAAGGGTAAGCTTGGGGGTGTTTGTTGACGGTAGATAAGTATCATTTTTTAACCGTCAACATAGCATGAAAAAGGACTAAACAATAATTACCACTTAGATATAGGGGGTTTACTGATATAATTCCACGAGTTTTGGTGAATGTCTGTTTCTGCAGGGTGTCAGCTGAAAAGAACCAAGGAAGGCCCACATGTCAGGTTTACATAGAGACAACAGGGCGACGCATAACTTTTCTGTAATCTAGAAGGTACGAGAAGACTCTAGAAACAAACGGGAGGCAAAACGGGCTCGGGAGTGGGGCGCCTGCCCCCCACCTTGGGCGCCTGCCCAGGATATAGAGCCAATCAGGAGCGACCTCCTGGATCCTGCCTCACCGCCTTTGAGGATCAATAATAATCGTAGATCAAGGTCGGTTTGATCTGAGGGTTGTGGTGCTTCCTAGAGGGCTATATAACCAAGGCTCCCCCTAGGGTTTGGTACCATATCTCTTCTACAAATCAAAAGTTAGGGTTTCAATTCTTCATCCAAGTAGAAGAGGGTCCCTCTAGTTCATCTAGTTCTAGTTCTAGTTCATCTAGATATAGTTCTAGTTCATCTAGTTGTATCTAGAAAATAGGGAGAGAGAGGAAGAGAGACCTGAGGAGGAGCTGGATCTGTCAGATCTTCCTCAACATTGTACTTTTGCAGTATCTGGTTCGTCATTCAGCAATCTCCAGGTTCTTCAATTATTATTTCTAAGTTCTAAGTTCTTATTTAATTCTTACTTCATTCTATTTACTTGAACTCCGCTTGTATTTGAGTGCTCTAGTTATAATATTTGGCTAGAGTAGTAAACCCTAGTGTAAACGTGGTGTCTAGGCTATAGTTTACCTGAGTTTGCGCCCAATCTCATGGTTAGTTGTGGTAGCCCTCAGAGGTGACAGCTCTGTCCGGCCATTGCAATCCACCCCGTTCGGGTTGGTGTTTCGTAGAGCTTTTGGCAGCCTTCCCCCGACTACTTTCTTCCTAGTCTCTTTCGAGAGTCGGAAAGGTACTGTTGCTCCATAGTAAGTAAAGTATAGTAAGCCCGATCTTGATCACCCAATCAACTTAGAAAACCCTAGAGAGTTCCTCTCTTCCCGCCAAAAAAATATATATCTTTCTTCTCTTATCTTTATCCTTGGATGGCCTTGATTCTCTTGTACACTTCACGTTCCCCGTGGAAATCGATACTCTGGAATACTCCCGGGTGAAAGCTACATCGGTATCCGTGCGCTTGCGGATTTCTCTATGTGCGTTAAAAATACCCAACAAGCTTTCTAGCGCTGTTGTTGGGGAAAGGTAGTTGTGCTAGTTTAGAACTAAGTTTGACCATGTACCCTTTTCCTTTTACCACCTTACCATATGGATTCCACTCCTATTCATAAATTCTCTGCACCAAAGGGCGAGTTCTTAGAGCCACCACAATCATCAAAGCTAATTACAGCATCTAGCTATGAACTCAAACCTGGGTTTATAGCCGTGGTGCAGGCGCAATCCTTCTCTGGGTTAAAAGATGAAAATTCTTATACCCACCTTTGGGAATTTGAGCACTTGTGTTCTTGCCTCGTTATCACTGGCATGACACAAGAGACCCTTAAATGGAAATTATTTCCATTCTACCTTTTAGGAATAACAAAGCAATGGTATGCTCATACCGTAGGAGGAGTAAATGGAAACTAGGATGAACTTCAAGTCAAATTTGGTCTCGCTTTCTTCCCTGTTTCTAAAGTTAATGCCCTTCGAATAGAAAATCTTAAATTTGAACAGAAGGAGGAGACTCTAGGAGTAGCCTGGGCTAGGTTCACAAGCCTTAAAAACACTGGTCCAGACCTGTCTTTGCCTGACCATGTCCTTCTAAATCACTTCTACCATGGTCTTAGCAAAGAAGCTGCTCTGCACCTCGACATATCTTCTGGAGGCTCATTCACACACATGTCCTTTAGTGAGGGGGAAGCTATCCTTGAGAAAATCCTTGAAAACACTCCCTACACTGCCATTTTTGATGAGTTTCCTAAAGAAGAAAAAGAAGTCGAGCCAAGCCCTGACCAACAAGAGGAGATACATGCAACCGAATCCGAAATTCCTTTAGATTCTTCTAATGATTTGGTTGTCAAAGAATCTCCTACTACGAAAACACAAAATATGTTGGAAGACGATGAGCCCCATCCTTCCACATTCCTCTCTAAAATTTAGGATGGCCTTTTTGAAGATTTTGGGAATGCTTCAAACTTTCTAGTTCAAGTAAAGCCTCTAGAACACTCTACACCATTTAAGGATGATGATATTCCATGCAATGATCCCTTCTTAATGGAACACATCAAGGGACTCTCGGCCATCATGAGCCGTGAGTGGTTGGTAGAAATGGAGTTATCTAGTGAGGTAGCCCGAATCATTGCCCCCTTTGATGTTCTAACTTGCATCCTAAAGAAGACAACTATAGAGGCTCATTATAGTCCTACCATTGGGATGAATATTATTTCTAAGGCTTTGGCTGAAGAACTTTGCCCCAACGAGTCCTTAATCTCATCTCATAAGCTTTTAAGAACTCCTTCTGGAGTTACTCTAGAAAGTTATGGGGTCATGATGTCTATTCCCTTGCGCATAAGAGGTTTTGAGTATCGTCTAGACTTTCACATCTATGACATCTCGGACAGGTTCATTTTGATTGGTGTACCTTTGGGGACACTCTTTCTAGAGCGACCAAAACAAAGTCTCTTGAATTTAAAGTTAGGAAACTCTACTATCGATGTCTCGCTTGCAGGCTCACACAACGCAATAGTAGAACCCAAGCCCGAACAAGATCCTATTGAGGAAGTTTTAATGGTATCTCTAGAAGACATGGCCCAACCTCTTTTCGATAATGAACACTTCATCAAAGAAGAGGAAGAGCTAGCAGAATCTGTCGAGCTAGACCCTTTGGAGGTGCCTCCACAACCCTCAATTGAGCTAAAACCTCTTCCTCTTGGCTTGAAATATGTCTTTCTCAATAATAATCTAGAAACTCCTGTCATCATAAGTGACAAGCTTTCCCAAGAAGAAACCTATAGGCTTGTCACTGTCCTAGAAAGACATAGATCAGTTATAGGTACTCAATCCATGACCTCATAGGAATTAGTCCCGTTCTCTGCACGCATCATATCCCTACAGATCCTGACATCTCACCGACAAGAGAACCACAACAGAGACTTAACAATGCTATGTGAGAGATTGTTAAGAAAGAAGGCTTAAAACTTTACCAAGCTAGGATTATTTATCATATGCCACATAGTGAATGGGTTTGCCCAGTCCAAGTGGTACCAAAGAAAGAAGGGATGATAGTTGTTACAAATGAAATGAATGAACTCATTCCTCCACGAACTGTCACTGGGTGGAGAATGTGCATAGACTATTGAAAACTCAACAAAGCTACAAGGAAAGATCACTTCCCGTTACCCTTCATTGATGAAATGTTGGAACGGCTTGCAAACCACTCTTTCTTTTGTTTCCTTGATGGGTATTCTGGATATCACCAAATCCCAATCCACCCCAATGACCAAAGTAAGACCACTTTCACATGCCCGTATGGAACTTACGCATACCGACGAATGTCGTTCGAATTGTATAATGCTCCAGCTTCTTTCCAACGGTGCATGATGTCTATCTTCTTCGAGATGATCGAGAAAATCATGGAGGTATTCATGGATGACTTTACCATCTATGGAAAAACCTTCGATGACTGTTTAGAGAATTTAGACAGAGTCTTACAACGATGTGAAAAGGAGCACTTAGTGCTGAACTAGGAAAAATGTCATTTTATGGTTCGGGAAGGAATAGTGCTAGGACACAAAGTGTCCGAACGTGGGATAAAAGTGCATAGAGCAAAGATTGAAGTCATTGAACAACTTCCACCTCCCACGAATGTGAAAGGAATCCGAAGCTTTCTAGGCCATGCGGGGTTCTATAGGCATTTTATCAAAAACTTTTCTCAAATTGCTAGACCCCTCACTAGCCTATTAGCTAAGGATGCGCCTTTCATCTTCAATAATGAGTGCCATGAAGCCTTCCAAACTCTTAAGCAAGCACTCATTTCAGCTCCAATCATCCAACCACCTGATTGGACGCTGCCTTTTGAGATCATGTGTGATGCTAGCGACTTTGCTGTTGGTGCCGTTCTCGGCCAAACAAAGGATAAGAAGCATTATGCTATATCCTACGCTAGCAAAACCATGACCGGACCACAACTCAATTATTCTACCACTGAAATAGAGTTGTTGACAGTTGTCTTTGCAATAGACAAGTTTAGATCTTACTTAGTTGGAGCAAAAATAATCATCTATTCAGACCATGCTGCCCTTAAATACATGCTTACTAAGAAAGATGCTAAACCTCGTCTTATAATATGGATTCTTTTGCTCCAAGAATTTGACATTGATATAAAAGATAAGAAAGGAGTAGAGAATTCAGTAGCCGATCACTTGTCTAGGCTTCAATATAAGGAAACACATGAGTTACCTATCAATGACTATCTGAGGGATGACACACTCCTCATGGTAACACACTCGGACCCTTGGTATGCGAATATTGTGAACTATATGGTTGCAGGCTATGTTCCACCAGGAGGAGACAAGAGAAAGCTCAAATATGAAGCTCGTTGCCACTTGTGGGAGGATCCGTATCTCTATCGGGTATGTGCTGATGGATTGTTATGGAAATGTGTCCCAATGGTTGAAGCCATGAAAATCATAGAGAGATGTCACGCATCACCCTATGGCGGACATATGGAACATTTCACACAAATGCAAAGATCTAGCAAAGTGGATTTTTCTGGCCAACGATGTATCAAGATACAAAGGAGTTTGTTAGAAGATGTGCCAGATGTCAAAAACATGGAAACATAAATACTCGGGATGCAATGCCACTTCAGAACAACCTCCAAATAAAGTTTTTGATGTTTGGGGAATTGATTACATGGGACCATTCCAGAAGTTAGGAGATGCTGAATACATCTTGGTGGCAGTTGACTATGTATCCAAGTGGGTAGAAGCTTTACCATGTCGAGCTGCCGATTCCAAGCATGCTAAGAAGATGTTTCATGAAGTGATATTTCCAAGGTTTGGAATGCCGAGAATGATCATAAGTGATGGAGGATCACACTTCATTGATAAGTCCTTCAGATAGTTCCTAGCAGGATATGGAGTCAAACACAATGTTGCAACTCCATACCATCCCCAAACAAGTGGTCAAGCAGAAACATCAAATAAGCAAATCAAGAACATTCTGGAGAAGACCGTGGATGAGATGGGAAAGAAATGGAAGCACTAGCTTCATGATGCACTATGGGCATACCAGACTGCATACAAAATACCCATAGGAATGTCACCTTATCAGCTTGTATATGGGAAAACATGCCACTTGCCTGTTGAATTGGAATTTAAAGCTCATTGGGCAATCAAGACATGGAACATGGATCTCCATCTAGCTGGTAAGAATCGTCAGATGCAAATATCTGAGCTAGAGGAATGGAGAGATAAGGCTTATCATAACTCCAAGATTTACAAGGAGAGAACCAAAAGATGGCATGATAAGAGAATCAAGCATAAGGAATTCAAGCCTGGAGATAGAGTTCTACTGTTCAACTCAAGAGTGAAGCTCTTCGGTCATGGAAAACTTAGAAGCAAATGGGAATGACCATTCAAAGTGATTGAAGTTGCATCCCATGGTGTTGTCACACTTCAGGATGATTCAGGTAACATATTCAAGGTAAATGGTCAACGTTTGAAAGTTTTTCTTGAATCTAAAAACTTAGAAGAAATTGATGTAATTGAATTTTTGCAATTTAAAGATCCAATTTAAAAAACTCCTTTGTAAAGGCTCTAGACAACTAAGGCTCAAACACCTAAACACTTAATTAGTTCCACAAGTTTTATTGTCTATTTGAGTTCTACAGGATTTGGGAAGTTTGAGAAGAGTGAGACCTACATCAATCTACAAACAGAATGACTATGTCAACATCTAGCTTGGGGGAGAGCATTCCCCATGTATCTAGCTAAGTGTTTTCTTACCTATCTATTTACTTATATGTTTATTCTTTGATATATGAAACAAATAAAAAGGTGCATAACCTTTAGAAAGCCAAATAAATGTTTCCCTTTCTATATATTTATGTATGATCTTTAAGCTTGCTAAATAAATATAGGAGAGTGTACTAAATTTCATCTTGCTAAAATAAATCCCTGTGATAAACTCTTATGGAAATAATGAATAGTTGCTCTGTTGTAATTCCTTTCAAGTGACTATTTTCAACCTAGAACTCTCTGAAGTTTTGGACACATTGTTTTGATCTAAGATTTACTCTGAACTTGAAACTTGTGGGTGGCAAATGCTTGATCTAAGTCTAGTTAGTTGACGGGTATGATATGGGAAGGTCTGAGCTACTATTTATCTTGTTCTAAGTGATACTAGAGTTCTGGAGAATTTATCTTTTGAAAAATTAAACTACTGCATGATGAGTTCTTGTATGATGAGAGTTTAAATTCCTACCACATCCATATATCATGCTTGTTAGATTAGGAAAACTTAAACTTATATTTACTGCTTGTGAGCATTGAGTATGGTCAAGTTGTGTTGACCCTTATGGATTGGTCATGTGGTTAAAATCAAGATCACATACACTCCACCCATATATGTTGCTTCTACCCTAGAAGTACGCATCCACATACTTTCCATTTAGACACATCCCAAAATTGTTCTACTCCTACACTGGGAGTGAGCATGAAAAAAAATCATGTCATCCATTGCTAGCCCCTTTTGTTATCCAATAAAGCTCCAAATATTCCTATTACTACCTCCATCAATATTTTCAAAAGAGGCTTGGGTGCTCTAAAAAAAAGAAAAAAAAGAAGAGAAGAAAGGAAGAGGACAAATATCCCAACATAAGAAAGGTCTTGAGCAGCCCAAGTTCTCCCTAAATTCTTCAAAGTCAAGAGGTATAAATTTCTTCAAGGAGCAAAAGTAGAATTAGGTGTTCACCATTATCATTATTTTACCCTTTTGTTTCTACTCACCATCATCGCTATTTGTCACTATCACCATATATCCACTCAACCCATATATCTAGAACCACACATATGGACATCTTGATTTGACTGTATGGCTGGACTCATTCCTGTGGATCCATATTTTGACTGCGCAATATATGTTTGCAAGTATGTATGCGCTGTCTCCCCACCTATGAGCTCCACATAAGCCTATTAAGTTGTAGGGTGAGAGAGAGAAGACAATGCTATTATGCCTTACGCCAAAAATACCACATATTTTGAGAGAAGAGAGAAGGCATACACTCTTAATGCCTTGGTAAGGATCCAGAAATACCACAAAGGAGAGACTTGAGAAGGTCATACATAGGAATCTCTGAGTTTTATATGAAAATCTTGCAAAACTCCAGAATAAAGGTTGATCAAAGAGCTAGAGACATAGTGCTTGACTTGACCGTTCTATCTTTCAACTGCTCAAGACCAAAGTGACGTCTACAAGTCCCATGGTGGAAGGTAATATGGGTAAGTTTGAAAGTCAGGATAGTTCACTCTAAACCGGAGAAGAGTTCTTGTTTGAACGCATGTGTACTTTTGAGGCGTGAAAGTATTGTAGCAACTCCTGATCCATCACTGAGTTTATCTTTGCTCAGGGACGAGCAAGGGTAAGCTTGGGGGAGTTTATTGACGGTAGTAAGTATCATTTTTTAACCGTCAACATAGCATGAAAAAGGACTAAACAATAATTACCACTTAGATATAGGGGGTTTACTGACATAATTCCATGAGTTTTGGTGAATGTCTGTTTTTGCAGGGTGTCAGCTGAAAAGAACTAAGGAAGGCCCACATGTCAGGTTTACATAGAGACAACAGGGCCACGCATAACTTTTCTGTAATCTAGAAGATACGAGAAGACTCTGGAAACAAACGGGAGGCAAAACGGGCCCGGGAGTGGGGCGCCCGCCCCCCTCCTTGGGCGCCCGCCTAGGCTATAGAGCCAATCAGGAGCGACCTCCTGGATCCTGCCTCCACCGCCTTTGCGGATCAATAATAATCATAGATCAAGGTTGGTTTGATCCGAGGGCTGTGGTGCTTCCTAGAGGCCTATTTTACCAAGGCTCCCCCCTAGGGTTTGGTACCATATCTCTTCTACAAATCAAAAGTTAGGGTTTCAATTCTTCATCCAAGTAGAAGAGGGTCCCTCTAGTTCATCTAGTTCTAGTTCTAGTTCATCTAGATATAGTTCTAGTTCATCTAGTTGTATCTAGAAAATACGGAGAGAGAGGAGGAGAGAGCTGAGGAGGAGCTGGATCTGTCAGATCTTCCTCAACATTGTACTTTTGCAGTATCTGGTTCGTCATTCAACAATCTCCAGGTTCTTCAATTATTATTTCTAAGTTCTAAGTTCTTATTTAATTCTTACTTTATTCTATTTACTTGAAGTCCGCTTGTATTTGAGTGCTCTAGTTATAATATTTGGCTTGAGTAGTAAACCCTAGTGTAGACGTGGTGTCTAGGCTATAGTTTACCTGAGTTTGCGCCCAATCTCATGGTTAGTTATGGTAGCCCTCAGAGGTGACAGCTCTGTCCGGCCATTGCAATCCACCTTGTTCGGGTTGGTGTTTCGTAGAGCTTTTGGCAGCCTTCCCCCGACTACATTCTTCCTAGTCTCTTTCGAGAGTCGGAAAGGTACTGTTGCTCCATAGTAAGTAAACGTATAGTAAGCCTGATCTTGATCACCCAATCAACTTAGAAAACCCTAGAGAGTTCCTCTCTCCCTGCCAAAAAAATATATATCTTTCTTCTCTTATCTTTATCCTTGGACGGCCTTGATTCTCTAGTACACTTCACGTTCCCTGTGGAAATCGATACTCTAGAATACTCCCGGGTGAAAGCTACGTCGGTATCCGTGCGCTTGCGGATTTCTCTATGTGTGTTAAAAATACCCAACACACGGTTTGCGCTAAATCTACCATAGGCTCAGAAATCGGTTTGGACGCATCTGATGGAACTTCTAGGTGACGTGGGTCATGTGGAATCTCATTTCAGTCTATTTGGAGATAGTGTTAGTGTTAGTGGAACATAGTTAGATGGTTTGCGCCAAACATACCATACACTTAGAAATCGATTTGGACGCACCCGATGGTATTCCTAGGTGACGAGGCTCAAGTGAAAGCTCGTTTCGTTCCATTTAGAGATTGTGCTAATCTTGCCG
This sequence comes from Saccharum hybrid cultivar R570, assembly GCA_038087645.1. NCBI lineage: Eukaryota > Viridiplantae > Streptophyta > Magnoliopsida > Poales > Poaceae > Saccharum > Saccharum hybrid cultivar. Next base: position 19,113,249 of record JAQSUU010000703.1, read on the forward strand.
TAAGATAGGTGCACGGTTTGCGCTGAATGTACCATAGGCTCGAAAATTGTTTTGGATGCACCCGATGGTACTCCTAGGGGACAAGGCTCAAGTGGAAGCTCGTTTCAGTCCGTTTGCAGATAGTGCTAATCTTGACGCAATATAGGTGCATGGTTTGCGCCAAATGTACCATAGGCTTAGAAAATGTATTGAACACACTAGATGGAACTCCTAGGTGATGTGGGTCATGTGGAAGCTCGTTTTGGTCCGTTTGGAGATAGTGCCAACCTTGACGCAAGATATGTGCATGGTTTGCGCAGAATGTACCAGAGGCTCGAAAATCCTTTTGGACGCACCTAATGGAACTCCTAGGTGTTGGGGGTTATGTGGAATTGGATTTAATTCTGTTTGGAGACTGTTTTAGTGTGGGTGCAAGATAATTGCACGGTCTGCGCCAAACATACCATAGGCTCAGAAATCGTTTTGGACGCATCCGATGGTACTCCTAGTTACGATGCTCAAGTGGAAGCTCGTTATGGTCTGATTGGAGATGGTGCTAAACTTGATGCAAGATATGTGCACGGTTTGCGCCAAATATACCATAGGCTTAGAAATCGTTTTGGACACACCCAATGGAACTCCTAGGTGACGAGGCTCAAGTAGAAGCTCATTTTGGTCCGTTTGGAGATAGTGCTAACCTTGACGCAAGATATGTGCACAATTTGCGCAGAACATATCAGAGGCTCGAAAATCATTTTGGACGCACCCAATGGAACTCATAGGTGTCGGGGGTCATGTGGAATCACGTTTAAGTCCGTTTGGAGACAGGTTTAGTGTCGGTGCAAGATAATAGCACGGTCTGCGCCAAACATACCATAGGCTCAGAAATCGTTTTGGACGCACCCGATGGTACTCCTAGGTGACGATGCTCAAGATGAGTCTCATTACGGTCCGTTTGGAGATGGTGCTAATTTTGCTGCAACATAGGTGCACGGTTTGCGTTGAACGTACCATAGGCTCGAAAATTGTTTTGGACACACCTGGTGGTACTCCTAGGTGACGAGGCTCAAGTGGAACCTCGTTTTAGTCCGTTTGGAGAAGGTGCTAATCTTGCCACAAGATAGTTGCACGGTTTGCGCTGAACGTACCATAGCCTCAAAAATCATTTTGGATGCACCCAATGGAACTCCTAGGTGTCGGGGGTCATGTGGAATCGCGTTTATGTCCGTTTGGAGACAGGTTTAGTGTCGGTGCAGGATAATTGCACGGTCTGCGCCAAACATACCCTGGGCTCAGAAATTATTTTGGACACACCCGATGGTACTCCTAGGTGATGATGCTCAAGTGGAAGCTCGTTACGGTCCGATTGGAGATGGTGCTAAACTTGATGCAAGATAGGTGCATGGTTTGCGCCAAACATACCATGGGCTCGGAAATCATTGTGGACACACCCGATGGAACTCCTAGGTGACGAGGCTCAATTGGAAGCTCGTTTTGGCCCGTTTGGAGATAGTACTAATCTTGACGAGGTGCACGGTTTGCGTCGAACCTACCATAGGCTCATAAATCGGTTTGGACGCATCAGATGGAACTCCTCGGTGATGTGGGTCATGTGGAATCTCGTTTCAGTCTATTTGGAGATAGTGTTAGTGTCGGTGCAAGATTGTTGGACGGTTTGCACCAAACATACCATACACTCAGAAATCGATTTGGACGCACCCGATGGTACTCCTAGGTGACGATGCTCAAGTGGAGTCTCGTTACGGTCCGTTTGGAGATGGTGCTAATTTTGCTGCAACATAGGTGCACGGTTTGCGCTGAACGTACCATAGGCTCGAAAATTGTTTTGGACGCACCTGGTGGTACTCCTAGGTGACGAGGCTCAAGTGGAAGCTCGTTTTAGTCCGTTTGGAGAAGGTGCTAATCTTGCCACAGGATAGGTGCACGGTTTGCGTTGAACGTACCATAGGCTCAAAAATTGTTTTGGACGCACCCAATGGAACTCCTAGGTGACGAGCCTCAAGTGGAAGCTCGTTTCGTTCCATTTGGTGATGGTGCTAATCTTGCCGCAAGACAGGTGCACGGTTTGCGCTGAACATACCATAGGCTCGAAAATCGTTTTGGACGCACCCGGTGGTACTCCTAGGTGACAAGGCTCTAGTGGAAGCTTGTTTGAGTTCTTTAGGAGACAGTGCCAATCTGGACACAAGATAGGTGCGCAGTTTGTGCCTAGTGTTCCATAGGCCCGGAAATCGTATTGGACGCACCCGATGGAACTCCTAGGTGAGTGGGTCATGTGGAATCTTGTTTCGGTTCATTTGGAAATAGTGTCAGTGTCATTGCAATATAGGTGCATGGTTTGCGCTGAAGATACCATAGGCTCAAAAATTGTTTTGGATGCACCCGATGGTACTTCTAGGGGACGAGGCTCAAATGGAAGCTCGTTTCAGTCCGTTTGCAGTAGTGCTAATCTTGACGCAATATAGGTGCACGGTTTGCGCCAAACGTATCATAGGATCAGAAAACATATTGAACGCACTAGATGGAACTCCTAGCTGATGTGGGTCATGTGGAAGCTCGTTTTGGTCTGTTTGGAGATAGTGCTAACCTTGACGCAGGATATGTGCATGGTTTGCATAGAACGTACTAGAGGCTCGAAAATCGTTTTGGACGCACCCAATAGAACTCTTAGGTGTTAGGGGTCATGTGGAATCTCGTTTAAGTCCGTTTGGAGACATGTTTAGTGTCAGTGCAAGGCAATTGCACGGTCTACGCCAAACATACGATAGGCTCAGAAATTGTTTTAGACGCACCCGATGGTACTCCTAGGTGACGATGCTCAAGTGGAGTCTCGTTACGGTCCGTTTGGAGATGGTGCTAATCTTGCTGCAAGGTAGGTGCACGGTTTGCGCTGAACGTACCATAGGCTCAAAAATCATTTTGGACGCACCCGGTGGTACTCCCAGGAGACGAGGCTCAAGTGGAAGCTCGTTTTAGTCCGTTTGGAGATTGTGCTAACCTTGACGCAAGATATGTGCATGGTTTGCACAGAACGTACCAGAGGCTCGAAAATCATTTTGGACGCACCCAATGGAACTCCTACGTATCGGGGGTCAAGTGGAATCTCGTTTAAGTCCGTTTGGAGACAGGATTAGTGTCAGTGCAAGACAATTGCAAGGTCTGTGCCAAACATACCATAGGCTTAGAAATCGTTTTGGACGCACCCGATGGTACTCCTAGGTGAAGATGCTCAAGTGGAGTCTCGTTACGGTCCGTTTGGAGACGGTGCTAATCTTGCCGTAAGATAGGTGCATGGTTTGTGCTGAACGTACCATAGGCTCCAAAATTGTTTTGGATGCACCCGGTGGTACTCCTAGGTGACAAGGCTCAAGTGGAAGCTCGTTTGAGTCCGTTAGGAGATAGTGTCAATATTGACACAAGATAGGTGCGCAGTTTGTGGCTAGTGTTCCATAGGCCCGGAAATCGTCTTGGACGCACCCGATGGAACTCCTAGGTGAGTGGGTCATGTGGAATCTTGTTTTGGTTCATTTGGAAACAGTGTCAGTGTCGTTGCAATATAGGTGCATGGTTTGCGCTGAAGATACCATAGGCTCAAAAATTGTTTTGGATGCACCCGATGGCACTCCTAGGGGACGAGGCTCAAATAGAAGCTCGTTTTAGTCCATTTGTAGTAGTGCTAATCTTGACGCAATATAGGTGCACGGTTTGCGCCAAACGTATCATAGGCTCAGAAAACGTATTGAATGCACTAGATAGAACTCCTAGCTGATGTGGGCCAAGTGGAAGCTCGTTTTGGTCCGTTTGGAGATAGTGCTAACCTTGACGCAGGATATGTGCACGGTTTGCACAGAACCTACCATAGGCTCATAAATCGGTTTGGACGCATCCGATGGAACTCCTAGGTGACGTGGGTCATGTGGAATTTCGTTTCAGTCTATTTAGAGACAGTGTTAGTGTCGGTGCAAGATAGTTGGACGGTTTGCGCCAAACATACCATACACTCAGAAATCGATTTGGAAGCACCCGATGGTACTGCTAGGTGACGAGGCTCAAGTGGAAGCTCGTTTCGTTCTGTTTGGAGATGGTGCTAATCTTGCCGCAAGATAGGTGCACGGTTTGCGCTGAACGTACCATAGGCTCGAAAATCGTTTTGGACGCACCCGGTGGTACTCCCAGGAGACGAGGCTCAAGTGGAAGCTCATTTTAGTCCATTTGGAGATGGTGCTAATCTTGCCGCAAGATAGGTGCACGGTTTGCGCTGAACGTACCATACGCTCGAAAATCATTTTGAACGCACCCAATGGAACTCCTAGGTGTCGGGGGTCATGTGGAATCTCGTTTAAGTCCGTTTGGAGACAGGTTTAGTGTCGGTGCAAGATAATTGCACGGTCTGCGCCAAACATACCCTGGGCTCAGAAATCATTTTGGACGAACCCGATGGTACTCCTAGGTGACGATGCTCAAGTGGAAGCTCGTTACGATCTGATTGGAGATGGTGCTAAACTTGATGCAAGATAAGTGCATGGTTTGCGCCAAACATACCATAGGCTTGGAAATCATTTTGGACACACCCAATGGAACTCCTAGGTGACGAGGCTCAAGTGAAAGCTAGTTTTGGTCTGTTTGGAGATGGTGCTAATCTTGCCGCAAGATAGGTGCACGGTTTGCGCTGAATGTACCATAGGCACGGAAATCGTTTTGGACGCACCCAAAGGAAGTCCTAGGTGTCGAGGGTCATGTGGAATCACGTTTAAGTCCATTTAGAAATAGGTTTAGTGTCGGTGCAAGATAATTAAACGGTCTGCGCCAAACATACCATAGGCTCAGAAATCATTTTGGACGCACCCGATGGTACTCCTAGGTGACGATGCACAAGTGGAAGCTCGTTACGGTACGATTGGAGATGGTGCTAAGCTTGATGCAAGATAGGTGCATGGTTTGCGCCAAACATACCATGAGCTCGGAAATCATTTTGGACACACCCAATGAAACTCATAGGTGACGAGGCTCAATTGGAAGCTCGTTTTGGTCCGTTTGGAGATAGTGCTAATCTTGACGAGGTGCACGGTTTGCGCTGAACCTACCATAGGCTCATAAATTGGTTTGGACGCATCCGATGGAACTCCTAGGTGACGTGGGTCATGTGGAATCTCGTTTCAGTCTATTTGGAGACAGTGTTAGTGTCGGTGCAAGATAGTTGGATAGTTTGCGCCAAACATACCATACACTCAGAAATCAATTTGGACGCACCCGATGGTACTCCTAGGTGACGAGGCTCAAGTGAAATCTTGCCGCAAGATAGGTGCACGGTTTGCTCTGAATGTACCATAGGCTCGAAAATCATTTTGGACGCACCCGGTGGTACTTCTAGGTGACAAGGCTCAAGTGGAAGCTCGTTTGAGTCCGTTAGGAGACAGTGCCAATCTTGACACAAGATAGGTGCGCAGTTTGTGCCTAGTGTTCCATAGGCCTGGAAATCATATTGGACACACCCGATGGAACTCCTAGGTGAGTGGGTCATGTGGAATCTTGTTTTGGTTCATTTGGAAATAGTGTCAGTGTCGTTGCAATATAGGTGCACGGTTTGCGCTGAAGATACCATAGGCTCGAAAATCGTTTTGGACGCACCCAATGGAACTCCTAGGTGTCGAGGGTCATGTGGAATCTCATTTAAGTCTGTTTGGAGACAGGTTTAGTGTCAGTGCAAGACAATTGCACGATCTGCGCCAAACATACCATAGGCTCAGAAATCGTTTTGGACGCACCCGATGGTACTCCTAGGTGACGATGCTCAAGTGGAGCCTCGTTACGGTCCGATTGGAGATGGTGCTAATCTTGCCGCAAGGTAGGTGCACGGTTTGCACTGAACGTACCATAGGCTCAAAAATCATTTTGGACGCACCCGATGGTACTCCTAGGAGACGAGGCTCAAGTGAAAGCTCATTTTAGTCTGTTTGGAGATGGTGCTAATCATGCCGCAAGATAGGTGCACGGTTTGCGCTGAACGTACCATGGGCTCAAAAATCGTTATGGACGCACCCAATGGAACTCCTAGGTGTCGAGGGTCATGTGGAATCTCGTTTAAGTCCGTTTGGAGGCAGGTGTAGTGTCGGTGCAAGATAATTGCACGGTCTGTGCCAAACATACCCTGGGCTCAGAAATCATTTTGGACGCACCCGATGGTACTCCTAGGTGATGATGCTCAAGTGAAAGCTCGTTATGATCCGATTGGAGATGGTGCTAAACTTGATGCCAGATAGGTGCATGGTTTGCGCCAAACATACCATAGGCTTGGAAATCATTTTGAACACACCCAATGGAACTCCTAGGTGACGAGGCTCAAGTGGAAGCTCGTTTTGGTCCGTTTGGAGATAGTGCTAATCTTGACAAGGTGCACGATTTGCGCCGAACCTACCATAGGCTCAGAAATCAGTTTGGACGCATCCGATGGAACTCCTGGGTGACGAGCGTCATGTGGAGTCTCGTTTCAGTCTATTTGGAGACAGTGTTAGTGTCGGTGCATGATAGTTGGATGGTTTGCGCCAAACATACCGCACACTTAGAAATCGATTTGGTCGCACCCGATGGTACTCCTAGGTGATGAGGCTCAAGTGAAAGCTCATTTCAATCTATGTTAGAGATGGTGCAAATCTTGCCGCAAGATAGGTGCACGATTTACGCCGAACGTACCTTAGGCTTGAAAAATGTTTTGGATGCACCCGATGGTACTCCTAGGGGACGAGGCTCAAGTGGAAGCTCGTTTCAGTCCGTTTGCAGATAGTGCTAATCTTGACGCAATATAGGTGCACGGTTTGCGCCAAACGTACCATAGGATCAGAAAACATGCCTGAGGCTCGAAAATCCTTTTGGACGCACCCAATGGAACTCCTAGGTGTCGGGGGTCATGTGGAATCACGTTTAAGTCCCTTTGGAGACTGCTTTAGTGTCGGTGCAAGATAATTGCACGGTCTGCACCAAACATACCATAGGCTCAAAAATTGTTTTGGATGCACCCGATGGTACTCCTAGGGGACGAGGCTCAAGTGGAAGCTCGTTTCAGTCTGTTTGCAGATGGTGCTAATCTTGACGCAATATAGGTGCACGGTTTGCGCCAAACGTACCATAGGCTCAGAAAACGTATTGAACGCACTAGATGGAACTCTTAGGCGATGTGGGTCATGTGGAAGCTCGTTTTGGTCCGTTTGGAGATAGTGCTAACCTCGACACAAGATATGTGCACGGTTTGCACAAAACGTACCAGAGGCTCGGAAATCATTTTCGACGCACCCAACGGAACTCCTAGGTGTCGGGGGTCATGTGGAATCACGTTTAAGTCTGTTTGGAGACAGTTTTAGTGTCGGTGCAAGATAATTACACGGTCTGCGCCAAACATACCATAGGCTTAGAAATCGTTTTGGACGCACCCGATGGTACTCCTAGGTGACGATGCTCAAGTGGAAGCTCGTTACGGTCTGATTGGAGATGGTGCTAAACTTGATGCGAGATAGGTGCATGGTTTGTGCCAAACATACCATGGGCTCGAAAATCATTTTGGACACACCCAATGGAAACTCCTAGGTGACGAGGCTCAATTGGAAGCTCGTTTTGGTCCATTTGGAGATAGTGCTAATCTTGACGAGGTGCACGGTTTGCACCGAACCTACTATCGGCTTATAAAATCGGTTTGGACGCATCCGATGGAACTCCTAGGTGACGTGGGTCATGTGAAATCTCGTTTCAGTCTATTTGGAGACAGTGTTAGTGTCGGTGCAAGATAGTTGGACGGTTTGCGCCAAACATACCATACACTCAGAAATCGTTTTGGACGCACCCGGTGGTACTCCTAGGTGACAAGGCTCAAGTGGAAGCTCGTTTGAGTCTGTTAAGAGAGAGTGCCAATCTCGACACAAGATAGGTGCGCAGTTTGTGCCTAGTGTTCCATAGGCCCAAAAATCGTATTGGACGCACCCGATAGAACTCCTAGGTGATTGGGTCATGTGGAATCTTGTTTTGGTTCATTTGGAAACAGTGTCAGTGTCGTTGCAATATAGGTGCACGGTTTGCGCTGAAGATACCATAGGCTCGAAAATTGTTTTGGATGCACCCGATGGTACTCCTAGGGGACGAGGCTCAAGTGGAAGCTCGTTTCAGTCCGTTTGCAGATAGTGCTAATCTTGACGCAATATAGGTGCACGGTTTGCGCCAAATGTACCATAGGCTCAGAAAACGTATTGAACGCACTAGATGGAACTCCTAGGTGGTGTGGGTCATGTGGAGATAGTGCTAACCTTGACGCAAGATATGTGCACGGTTGGCACAGAACGTACCAGAGGCTCAGAAATCGTTTTGGACGCACACAATGGAACTCCTAGGTGTCGGGGGTCATGTGGAATCATGTTTAAGTCCGTTTGGAGACAGGTTTAGTGTTGGTGCAAGACAATTACACGGTCTGCGCCAAACATACCATAGGCTCAGAAATCGTTTTGGACGCACCCGATGGTACTCCTAGGTGAAAATGTTCAAGTGGAAGCTCGTTACGGTATGATTGGAGATGGTGCTAAACTTGATGCAAGATAGATACATGGTTTGCGCCAAACATACCATGGGCTCAGAAATCATTTTGGACACACCCAATGGAACTCCTAGGTGATGAGGCTCAATTGGAAGCTCGTTTTGGTCCGTTTGGGGATAGTGCTAATCTTGACGAGGTGCACGGTTTGCGCCGAACCTGCCATGGGCTCATAAATCGGTTTGGACGCATCTGATGGAACTCCTAGGTGACGTGGGTCATGTGGAATCTCGTTTCAGTCTATTTGGAGACAGTGTTAGTGTCGGTGCAAGATATTTGGACGGTTTGCGCCAAACATACCATACACTCAGAAATCGATTTGGACGCACCCGATGGTACTCCAACGTGACGAGGCTCAAGTGGAAGCTCGTTTCATTCCGTTTGGAGATGGTGCTAATCTTGCCGCAAGATAGGTGCACGGTTTGCACTAAACGTACCAGAGGCTCGAAAATCCTTTTGGATGCACCCAATGGAACTCCTAGGTCTCAGGGGTCATGTGGAATCGTGTTTAAGTCCGTTTGAAGACTGCTTTAGTGTCGGTGCAAGATAATTGCACGGTCTGCGCCAAACATACCATAGACTCAGAAATCGTTTTGGATGCACCTGATGGTACTCCTAGGTGACGATGCTCAAGTGGAAGCTCGTTACAGTCCGATTGGAGATGGCGCTAAACCTGATGCAAGATATGTGCACGGTTTAAGCCAAACATACCATAGGGTCGAAAATCATTTTGGACACACCCAATGGAATTCCTAGGTGACGAGGCTCAAGTGGAAGCTGGTTTTGGTCCGTTTGGAGATGGTGCTAATCTTGCCGCAAGATAGGTGCACGGTTTGCGCTGAACGTACCATAGGCTCGGAAATCATTTTGGACGCACCCAAAGGAAGTCCTAGGTGTCGGGTGTCATGTGGAATCACGTTTAAGTCCGTTTGGAGACAGGTTTAGTGTCGGTGCAAGATAATTACACGGTCTGCGCCAACACATACCATACGCTCATAAATTGTTTTGGACACACCCGATGGTACTTCTAGGTGACGATGCTCAAGTGGAAGCTCATTACGGTACGATTGGAGATGGTTGTAAACTTGATGCAAGATAGGTGCGTGGTTTGCGCCAAACATACCATGGGCTCTGAAATCATTTTGGACACACCCAATGGAACTCCTAGGTGACAAGGCTCAATTGGAAGCTCGTTTTGGTCCGTTTGGAGATAGTGCTAATCTTGACGAGGTGCACGGTTTGCGCCGAACCTACCACGGGCTCATAATTCAGTTTGGAAACATCGGATGGAACTCCTAGGTGACGTGGGGCATGTGGAATCTCGTTTTAGTCTTTTTGGAGACAGTGTTAGTGTCGGTGCAAGATAGTTGGACGGTTTGCGCCAAACATACCATACACTCAGAAAATCGATTTGGACGCACTCAATGGTACTCCTTGGTGACGAGGCTCAAGTGGAAGCTCGTTTCGTTCTGTTTGGAGATGGTGCTAATATTGCCGCAAGATAGGTGCATGGTTTGCGCTGAACGTACCATAGGCTCGAAAATCGTTTTGGACGCACCCGGTGGTATTCCTAGGTGATAAGGCTCAAGTGGAAGCTCGTTTGAGTCCGTTAGGAGACAGTGCCAATCTTGACACAAGATAGGTGCGCAGTTTGTGCCTAGTGTTCCATAGGCCCGGGAATCGTATTGGACGCACCTGATGGTACTCCTAGGGGACGAGGCTCAAGTGGAATCTTGTTTTGGTTCATTTGGAAATTGTGTCAGTGTCGTTGCAATATAGGTGCACGGCTTGCGCTGAAGATACCATAGGCTCGAAAATTGTTTTGGATGCACCCGATGATACTACTAGGGGACAAGGCTCAAGTGGAAGCTCGTTTCAGTCCGTTTGCAGATAGTGCTAATCTTGACGCAATATAGGTGCACGGTTTGCGCCAAACGTACCATAGGCTCAGAAAACGTATTGAACACACTAGATGGAACTCCTAGGTGATGTGGGTCATGTGGAAGCTCGTTTTGGTCCGTTTGGAGATAGTGCTAACCTTCACGCAAGATATGTGCATGGTTTGCACAGAACGTACCAGAGGCTCGAAAATCCTTTTAGATGCACCCAATGGAACTCCTAGGTCTCATGGGTCATGTGGAATCGCGTTTAAGTCCATTTGGAGACTACTTTAGTGTCGGTGCAAGATAGTTGCACGGTCTGCGCCAAACATACCATAGGGTCAGAAATAATTTTGGATGCACCCGATGGTACTCCTTGGTGACGATGCTCAAGTGGAAGCTCAATACGGTCCGATTAGAGATGGTGCTAAACCTGATGCAAGATATGTGCACGGTTTAAGCCAAACAAAACATAGGCTCGAAAATCATTTTGGACACACCCAATGGAATTCCTAGGTGATGAGGCTCAAGTGGAAGCTGGTTTGGGTCCGTTTGGAGATGGTGCTAATCTTGTCGCAAGATAGGTGCACGGTTTGCGCTGAACGTACCATAGGCTCGGAAATTGTTTTGGATGCACCCAAAGGAAGTCCTAGGTGTCGGGGGTCATGTGGAATCATGTTTAAGTCCGTTTGGAGACAGGTTTAGTGTCGGTGCAAGATAATTACACGGTCTGCGCCAAACATACCATAGGCTCAGAAATTATTTTGGATGCACCCGATGGTACTCCTAGGTGACGATGCTCAAGTGGAAGCTCGTTACAGTACGATTGGAGATGGTTGTAAACTTGATGCAAGATAGGTGTGTGGTTTGCGCTAAACATACCATGGGCTCAGAAATCATTTTGGACACACCCAATGGAACTCCTAGGTGACGAGGCTCAATTGGAAGCTCGTTTTGGTCTGTTTGGAGATAGTGCTAATCTTGACGAGGTGCACGGTGTCGAACCTACCATAGGCTCATAAATCGGTTTGGATGTATCCGATGGAACTCCTAGGTGACGTGGGTCATGTGGAATCTCATTTCAGTCTATTTGGAGACATTGTTTGTGTCGGTGCAAGATAGTTGGACGGTTTGCGCCAAACATACCATACACTCAGAAATCAATTTGGACGTACCCAATGGTACTCCTAGGTGACGAGGCTCAAGTGGAAGCTCGTTTCGTTCTGTTTGGAGATGGTGCTAATCTTGCCGCAAGATAGGTGCACGGTTTGCGCTGAACGTACCATAGGCTCAAAAATCGTTTTGGACGCACCCGGTGGTACTCCTAGGTGACAAGGCTCAAGTGGAAGCTCGTTTGAGTCTGTTAAGAGACAGTGCCAATCTCGATACAAGATAGGTGCGCAGTTTGTGCCTAGTGTTCCATAGGCCCAGAAATCGTATTGGACGCACCTGATGGAACTCCTAGGTGATTGGGTCATGTGGAATCTTGTTTTGGTTCATTTGGAAACAGTGTCAGTGTCGTTGCAATATGGGTGCACGGTTTGCGCTGAAGATACCATAGGCTCGAAAATTGTTTTGGATGCACCCGATGGTACTCCTAGGGGACGAGGCTCAAGTGGAAGCTCATTTCAGTCCGTTTGCAGATAGTGCTAATCTTGATGCAATATAGGTGCCCGGTTTGCGCCAAATGTACCATAGGCTCAGAAAACGTATTGAACGCACTAGATGGAACTCCTAGGTGGTGTGGGTCATGTGGAAGCTCGTTTTGGTCTGTTTGGAGATAGTGCTAACCTTGACGCAAGATATGTGCATGGTTGGCACAGAACGTACCAGAGGCTCGGAAATCGTTTTGGACGCACCCAATGGAAATCCTAGGTGTCGGGGGTCATGTGGAATCATGTTTAAGTCCGTTTGGAGACATGTTTAGTGTTGGTGCAAGACAATTACACGGTCTACGCCAAACATACCATAGGCTCAGAAATCGTTTTGGATGCACCCGATGGTACTCCTAGGTGACAATGCTCAAGTGGAAGCTCGTTACGGTATGATTGGAGATGGTGCCAAACTTGATGCAAGATAGATGCATGGTTTGCGCCAAACATACCATGGGCTCGGAAATCATTTTGGACACACCCAATGAAACTCCTAGGTGACGAGGCTCAATTGGAAGCTCGTTTTGGTCCGTTTGGGGATAGTGCTAATCTTGACGAGGTGCACGGTTTGCGCCGAACCTGCCACGGGCTCATAAATCGGTTTGGACGCATCCGATGGAACTCCTAGGTGATGTGGGTCATGTGGAATCTCGTTTCAGTCTATTTGGAGACAGTGTTAGTATCGGTGCAAGATAGTTGGACGGTTTGCGCCAAACATACCATACACTCAGAAATCGATTTGGACGCACCCGATGGTACTCCTAGGTGACGAGGCTCAAGTGGAAGCTCGTTTCATTCCGTTTGGAGATGGTGCTAATCTTGCCGCAAGATAGGTGCACGGTTTGCACTGAACGTACCAGAGGCTCAAAAATCCTTTTGGATGCACCGAATGGAACTCCTAGGTCTCGGGGGTCATGTGGAATCGCATTTAAGTCCGTTTGGAGACTGCTTTGGTGTCGGTGCAAGATAATTGCACGGTCTGCGCCAAACATACCATAGACTCAGAAATCGTTTTAGATGCACCTGATGGTACTCCTAGGTGATGATGCTCAAGTGGAAGCTCGTTACGGTCCGATTGGAGATGGTGCTAAACCTGATGCAAGATATGTGCACGGTTTAAGCCAAACATACCATAGGCTCGGAAATCATTTGGACACACCCAATGGAATTCCTAGGTGACGAGGCTCAAGTGGAAGCTGGTTTTGGTCCGTTTGGAGATGGTGCTAATCTTGCCGCAAGATAGGTGCACGGTTTGCGCTGAACGTACCATAGGCTCGGAAATCATTTTGGACGCACCCAAAGGAAGTCCTAGCTATCGGGGGTCATGTGGAATCACGTTTAAGTCCGTTTGGAGACAGGTTTAGTGTCGTTGCAAGATAATTACACGTCTGCGCCAACACATACCATAGGCTCATAAATAGTTTTGGACACACCTGATGGTACTCCTAGGTGATGATGCTCAAGTCGAAGCTCGTTATGGTACGATTGGAGATGGTTGTAAACTTGATGCAAGATAGGTGCGTGGTTTGCGCCAAACATACCATGGGCTCGGAAATCATTTTGGACACACCCAATGGAACTCCTAGGTGACGAGGCTCAATTGGAAGCTCGTTTTGGTCCGTTTGGAGATAGTGCTAATCTTGACGAGGTGCACGGTTTGCGCCGAACCTACCATGGGCTCATAATTCGGTTTGGAGACATCCGATGGAACTCCTAGGTGACGTGGGGCATGTGGAATCTCGTTTTAGTCTTTTTTGGAGACAGTGTTAGTGTCGGTACAAGATAGTTAACGGTTTGCGCAAAACATTCCATACACTCAGAAATCGATTTGGACGCACCTAATGGTACTCCTTGGTGACGAGGCTCAAGTGGAAGCTCGTTTCGTTCTGTTTAGAGATGGTGCTAATCTTACCGCAAGATAGGTGCACGGTTTGCGCTAAACGTACCATAGGCTCGAAAATCATTTTGGACGCACCCGGTGGTACTCCTAGGTGACAAGGCTCAAGTGGAAGCTCGTTTGAGTCCGTTAGGAGACAGTGCCAATCTTGACACAAGATAGGTGCGTAGTTTGTGCCTAGTGTTCCATAGGCCCGGGAATCATATTGGACGCACCCGAAGGAACTCCTAGGTGAGTGGGTCTTGTGGAATCTTGTTTGGGTTTATTTGGAAATAGTGTCAGTGTCGTTGCAATATAGGTGCACGGTTTGCGCTGAAGATACCATAGGCTCGAAAATTGTTTTGGATGCACCCGATGATACTCCTAGGGGACGAGGCTCAAGTGGAAGCTCGTTTTCAGTCCGTCTGTAGATAGTGCACGGTTTGCGTCAAACGTACCATAGGCTCAGAAAACGTATTGAACTCACTAGATGGAACTCCTAGGTGATGTGGGTAATGTGGAAGCTCGTTTTGGTCCGTTTGGAGATAGTGCTAACCTTCACGCAAGATATGTGCACGGTTTGCACAGAACGTACCAGAGGCTCGAAAATCCTTTTGGACGCACCCAATGTAACTCCTAGGTCTCGGGGGTCATGTGGAATCGCGTTTAAGTCCATTTGGAGACTACTTTAGTGTCAGTGCAAGATAGTTGCACGGTCTACGCCAAACATACCATAGGCTCAGAAATAATTTTGGATGCACCCGATGGTACTCCTAGGTGACGATGCTCAAGTGGAAGCTCAATACGGCCTGATTAGAGATGGTGCTAAACCTGATGCAAGATATGTGCACGGTTTAAGCCAAACAAAACATAGGCTCGGAAATCATTTTGGACACACCCAATGGAATTCCTAGGTGATGAGGCTCAAGTGGAAGCTGGTTTTGGTCCGTTTGGAGATGGTGCTAATCTTATCGCAAAATAGGTGCACGGTTTGCGCTGAACGTACCATAGGCTCAGAAATTGTTTTGGATGCACCCAAAGGAAGTCCTAGGTGCCGGGGGTCATGTGGAATCACGTTTAAGTCCGTTTGGAGACAGGTTTAGTGTCGGTGCAAGATAATTACACGGTCTGCACCAAACATACCATAGGCTCAGAAATTATTTTGGACGCAACCGATGGTACTCCTAGGTGACGATGCTCAAGTGGAAGCTCGTTACGGTACGATTGGAGATGGTTGTAAACTTGATGCAAGATAGGTGTGTGGTTTGCGCCAAACATACCATGGGCTCGGAAATCATTTTGGACACACCCAATGGAACTCCTAGGTGACGAGGCTCAATTGGAAGCTCGTTTTGGTCCGTTTGGAGATAGTGCTAATCTTGACGAGGTGCACGGTTTGTGCCGAACCTACCATAGGCTCATAAATCGGTTTGGACGCATCCGATGGAACTCCTAGGTGACGTGGGTCATGTGGAATCTCGTTTCAGTCTATTTGGAGACAGTGTTTGTGTCGGTGCAAGATAGTTTGATGGTTTGCGCCAAACATACCATACACTCAGAAATCGATTTGGACGCACCCAATGGTACTCCTAGGTGACGAGGCTCAAGTGGAAGCTCGTTTCGTTCTGTTTGGAGATGGTGCTAATCTTGCCGCAAGATAGGTGCACGGTTTGCGCTGAACGTACCATAGGCTCGAAAAACGTTTTGGACGCACCCGGTGGTACTCCTAGGTGACAAGGCTCAAGTGGAAGCTCATTTGAGTCTGTTAGGAGACAGTGCCAATCTCGACACAAGATAGGTGCGCAGTTTGTGCCTAGTGTTCCATAGGCCCAGAAATTGTATTGGACGCACCCGATGGAACTCCTAGGTGAGTGGGTCATGTGGAATCTTGTTTTGGTTCATTTGGAAATAGTGTCAGTGTCGTTGCAATATAGGTGCATGGTTTGCGCTGAAGATACCATAGGCTCAAAAATTGTTTTGGATGCACCTGATGATACTCCTAGGGGATGAGGCTCAAGTGGAAGCTCGTTTCAGTCCATTTGCAGATAGTGCTAATCTTGACGCAATATAGGTGCACGTTTTGCGCCAATCGTACCAAAAGCTCAGAAAACGTATTGAACACACTAGATGGAACTCCTAGGTGATGTGGGTCATGTGGAAGCTCGTTTTGGTCCATTTGAAGATAGTGCTAACCTTCACGCAAGATATGTGCACGGTTTGCACAGAACGTACCAGAGGCTCAAAAATCCTTTTGGACGCACCCAATGGAACTCCTAGGTCTCGGGGGTCATGTGGAATCATGTTTAAGTCCGTTTGGAGACAGGTTTAGTGTTGGTGCAAGACAATTACACGGTCTGCTCCAAACATACCATAGGCTCAGAAATCATTTTGGACGCACCCGATGGTACTCCTAGGTGACAATGCTCAAGTGGAAGCTCGTTACGGTATGATTGGAGATGGTGCTAAACTTGATGCAAAATAGATGCATGGTTTGCGCCAAACATACCATGGGCTCAGAAATCATTTTGGACACACTCAATGGAACTCCTAGGTGACGAGGCTCAATTGGAAGCTCGTTTTGGTCCGTTTGGAGATAGTGCTAATCTTAACGAGGTGCACGGTTTGCGCCGAACCTGCCATGGGCTCATAAATCGGTTTGGACGCATCCGATGGAACTCCTAGGTGACGTGGGTCATGTAGAATCTCGTTTCAGTCTATTTGGAGACAGTGTTAGTGTCGGTGCAAGATAGTTGGACGATTTGCGCCAAACATACCATACACTCAAAAATCGATTTGGACGCACCCGATGGTACTCCTATGTGACGAGGCTCAAGTGGAAGCTCGTTTCATTCCGTTTGGAGATGGTGCTAATCCTGCCGCAAGATAGGTGCACGGTTTGCACTGAACGTACCAGAGTCTCAAAAATCCTTTTGGACGCACCGAATGGAACTCCTAGGTCTCGGGGGTCATGTGGAATCGCATTTAAGTCCGTTTGGAGACTGCTTTAGTGTCGGTGCAAGATAATTGCACGGTCTGCGCCAAACATTCCATAGACTCAGAAATCGTTTTGGATGCACCTGATGGTACTCCTAGGTGACGATGCTCAAGTGGAAGCTCGTTACGGTCCGATTGGAGATGGTGCTAAACCTGATGCAAGATATGTGCACGGTTTAAGCCAAACATACCATAGGCTCGGAAATCATTTTGGACATACCCAATGGAATTCCTAGGTAACGAGGCTCAAGTGGAAGCTGGTTTTGGTCCGTTTAGAGATGGTGCTAATCTTGCCGCAAGATAGGTGCACGGTTTGCGCTGAACGTACCATAGGCTCAGAAATCATTTTAGACGCACCCAAAGGAAGTCCTAGGTGTCGGGGGTCATGTGGAATAACGTTTAAGTCCGTTTGGAGACAGGTTTAGTG
The DNA here is from genome assembly GCA_038087645.1 of Saccharum hybrid cultivar R570. Classification (NCBI taxonomy): domain Eukaryota; kingdom Viridiplantae; phylum Streptophyta; class Magnoliopsida; order Poales; family Poaceae; genus Saccharum; species Saccharum hybrid cultivar. The sequence goes on from JAQSUU010000703.1 coordinate 19,130,647, forward strand.
TCGGTGCAAGATAATTACACGGTCTGCGCCAAACATACCATGGGCTCAGAAATCATTTTTGACACACCCAATGGAACTCCTAGGTGACGAGGCTCAATTGGAAGCTCGTTTTGGTCCGTTTGGAGATAGTGCAAATCTTGACGAGGTGCATGGTTTGTGCCGAACCTAACATAGGCTCATAAATCAGTTTGGACGCATCCGATGGAACTCCTAGGTGACGTGGGTCATGTGGAATCTCGTTTCAGTCTATTTGGAGACAGTGTTAGTGTCGGTGCAAGATAGTTGGACGGTTTGCGCCAAACATACCATACACTCAGAAATCGATTTGTACGCACCCGATGGTACTCCTAGGTGACGAGGCTCAAGTGGAAGCTCGTTTCGTTCCATTTGGAGATGGTGCTAATCTTGCCGCAAGATAGGTGCACGGTTTGCGCTGAACGTACCATAGGCTCAGAAATCATTTTGGACGCACCCAAAGGAAGTCCTAGGTGTCGGGGGTCATGTGGAATAACGTTTAAGTCCGTTTGGAGATAGGTTTAGTGTCGGTGCAAGATAATTACACGGTCTGCGCTAGACATACCATAGGCTCAGAAATCGTTTTGGACGCACTCGATGGTACTCCTAGGTGACGATGCTCAAGTGGAAGCTCGTTACGATACGATTGGAGATGGTTGTAAACGTGATGCAAGATAGGTGCGTGGTTTGCGCCAAACATACCATGGGCTCAGAAATCATTTTGGACACACCCAATGGAACTCCTAGGTGACGAGGCTCAATTGGAAGCTCGTTTTGGTCCGTTTGGAGATAGTGCAAATCTTGACGAGGTGCACGGTTTGTGCGGAACCTAACATAGGCTCATAAATCTGTTTGGACGCATCCGATGGAACTCCTAGGTGACGTGGGTCATGTGGAATCTCGTTTCAGTCTATTTGGAGACAGTGTTAGTGTCGGTGCAAGATAGTTGGACGGCTTGCGCCAAACATACCATACACTCGGAAATCGATTTGGACGCACCCGATGGTACTCCTAGGTGACGAGGCTCAAGTGGAAGCTCGTTTCGTTCCATTTGGAGATGGTGCTAATCTTGCCGCAAGATAGGTGCACGGTTTGCGCTGAACGTACCATAGGCTCGAAAATCGTTTTGGACGCACCCGGTGGTACTCCTAGGTGACAGGACTCAAGTGGAAGCTCGTTTGAGTCCGTTAGGAGACAGTGCCAATCTTGACATAAGATAGGTGCGCAGTTTGTGCCTAGTGTTCCATAGGCCCGGGAATCGTATTGGACGCACCCGAAGGAACTCCTAGGTGAGTGGGTCATGTGGAATCTTGTTTTGGTTCATTTGGAAATAGTGTCAGTGTCGTTGCAATATAGGTGCACGGTTTGCGCTGAAGATACCATAGGCTCGAAAATTGTTTTGGATGCACCCGATGATACTCCTAGGGGACGAGGCTCAAGTGGAAGCTCGTTTCAGTCCGTCTGCAGATAGTGCTAATCTTGACGCAATATAGGTGTACGGTTTGCGCCAAACGTTCCATAGGCTCAGAAAACGTATTGAACACACTAGATAGAACTCCTAGGTGATGTGGGTCATGTGGAAGCTCGTTTTGGTCCGTTTGGAGATAGTTCTAACCTTCACGCAAGATATGTGCACGGTTTGCACAGAACGTACCAGAGGCTCGAAAATCCTTTTGGACGCACCCAATGGAACTCCTATGTCTCGGGGGTCATGTGGAATCGCGTTTAAGTCCATTTGGAGACTGCTTTAGTGTCGGTGCAAGATAGTTGCACGGTCTGCGCCAAACATACCATAGGCTCAGAAATGATTTTGGATGCACCCGATGGTACTCCTAGGTGACGAGGCTCAAGTGGAAGCTGGTTTTGGTCCGTTTGAAGATGGTGCTAATCTTGCCGCAAGATAGGTGCACGGTTTGCGCTGAACGTACCATAGGCTCGGAAATTATTTTGGACGCACCCAAAGAAAGTCCTAGGTGTCGGGGGTCATGTGGAATCACGTTTAAGTCCGTTTGGAGACAGGTTTAGTGTCGGTGCAAGATAATTACACGGTCTGCGCCAACACATACCATAGGCTCATAAATTGTTTTGGACACACCTGATGGTACTCCTAGGTGACGATGCTCAAGTGGAAGCTCGTTATGGTAGATGGTTGTAAACTTGATGCAAGATAGGTGCGTGGTTTGCGCCAAACATACCATGGGCTCGGAAATCATTTTGGACACACCCAATGAAACTCCTAGGTGACGAGGCTCAATTGGAAGCTCGTTTTGGTCCATTTGGAAAAAGTGCTAATCTTGACGAGGTGCATGGTTTGCGCCGAACCTACCATGGCCTCATAATTCGGTTTGGACACATCAGATGGAACTCCTAGGTGACGTGGGGCATGTGGAATCTCGTTTTAGTCTTTTTGGAGACAGTGTTAGCGTCGGTGCAAGATAGTTGGACGGTTTGCGCCAAACATTCCATACACTCAGAAATCGATTTGGACGCACCCGATGGTACTCCTTGGTGATGAGGCTCAAGTGGAAGCTCGTTTCGTTCCGTTTGGAAATGGCGCTAATCTTGCCGCAAGATAGGTGCACAGTTTGCGCTGAACGTACCATAGGCTCGAAAATTATTTTGGACGCACCCGGTGGTACTCCTAGGTGACAAGGCTCAAGTGGAAGCTCGTTTGAGTCCGTTAGGAGACAGTGCCAATCTTGACACAAGATAGGTGCACAGTTTGTGCCTAGTGTTCCATAGGCCCAGAAATTGTATTGGACGCACCCGATGGAACTCCTAGGTGATTGGGTCATGTGGAATCTTGTTTTGGTTCATTTGAAAACAGTGTCAGTGTCGTTGCAATATAGGTGCACGGTTTGCGCTGAACGTACCATAGGCTCGGAAATTGTTTTGAATGCACCCAAAGGAAGTCCTAGGTGTCGGGGGTCATATGGAATCACGTTTAAGTCCTTTTGGAGATAGGTTTTGTTTTGGGGCAAGATAATTACACGGTCTGCGCCAAACATACCATAGGCTCAGAAATCATTTTGGACGCACCCGATGGTACTCCTCGGTGACGATGCTCAAGTGGAAGCTCGTTACGGTACGATTGGAGATGGTTGTAAACTTGATGCAAGATAGGTGTGTGGTTTGCGCCAAACATACCATGGGCTCGGAAATCATTTTGGACACACCCAATGGAACTCCTAGGTGACGAGGCTCAATTGGAAGCTCGTTTTGGTCCATTTGGAGATAGTGCTAATCTTGACGAGGTGCACGGTTTGTGCCGAACCTACCATAGGCTCATAAATCGGTTTGGACGCATCCGATGGAACTCCTAGGTGACGTGGGTCATGTGGAATCTCATTTCAGTCTATTTGGAGACAGTGTTTGTGTCGTTGCAAGATAGTTGGACGGTTTGCGCCAAACATACCATACACTCAGAAAATGATTTGGACGCACCCAATGGTACTCCTAGGTGACGAGGCTCAAGTGGAAGCTCGTTTCGTTCCATTTGGAGATGGTGCTAATCTTGCCGCAAGATAGGTGCACGGTTTGCGCTGAACGTACCATAGGCTCAAAAATCGTTTTGGACGCACCCGGTGGTACTCCTAGGTGACAAGGCTCAAGTGGAAGCTCGTTTGAGTCTGTTAGGAGACAGTGCCAATCTCGACACAAGATAGGTGCGCAGTTTGTGCGTAGTGTTCCGTAGGCCCAGAAATCATACTGGACGCACCCGATAGAACTCCTAGGTGATTAGGTCATGTGGAATCTTATTTTGGTTCATTTGGAAACAGTGTCAGTGTCATTGCAATATAGGTGCATGGTTTGCGCTGAAGATACCATAGGCTCGAAAATTGTTTTGGATGCACCCGATGGTACTCCTAGGGGACGAGGCTCAAGTAAAAGCTCGTTTTAGTTCGTTTGCGGATAGTGCTAATCTTGACGCAATATAGGTGCACGGTTTGCGCCAAATGTACCATAGGCACAGAAAACGTATAGAACGTACTAGATGGAACTCTTAGGTGGTGTGGGTCATGTGGAAGCTCGTTTTGGTCCGTTTGGAGATAGTGCTAACCTTGTCGCAAGATATGTGCCCCGGTTTGCACAGAACGTACCAGAGGCTCGGAAATAGTTTTGGACGCACCCAACGGAACTCCTAGGCGTCGGGGGTCATGTGGAATCATGTTTAAGTCCGTTTGGAGACAGGTTTAGTGTTGGTGCAAGACAATTACACGGTCTGTGCCAAACATACCATAGGCTCAGAAATCGTTTTGGACGCACCCGATGGTACTCCTAGTTGACAATGCTCAAGTGGAAGCTCATTACGGTATGATTGGAGATGGTGCTAAACTTGATGCAAGATAGGTGCATGGTTTGTGCCAAACATACCATGGGCTCGGAAATCATTTTGGACACACCAAATGGAACTTCTAGGTGACGAGGCTCAATTGGAAGCTCGTTTTGGTCCGTTTGGAGATAGTGCTAATCTTGACGAGGTGCACGGTTTGCGCCGAACCTGCCATAGGCTCATAAATCGGTTTGGACGCATCTGATTGAACTCCTAGGTGACGTGGGTCATGTGGAATCTCGTTTCAGTCTATTTGGAGACAGTGTTAGTGTCGGTGCAAGATAGTTGGACGGTTTGCGCCAAACATACCATACACTCAGATATCGATTTGGACGCACCCGATGGTACTCCTAGGTGACGAGGCTCAAGTGGAAGCTCGTTTCATTCCGTTTGGAGATGGTGCCAATCTTGCCGCAAGATAGGTGCACGGTTTGCACTGAACGTACCAGAGGCTCGAAAATCCTTTTGGACGCACCCAATGGAACTCCTAGGTCTCGGGGGTCATGTGGAATCGCGTTTAAGTCCGTTTGGAGACTGCTTTAGTGTTAGTGCAAGATAATTGCACGGTCGCGCCCAACATGCCATAGACTCAGAAATCGTTTTGGATGCACCTGATGGTACTCCTAGGTGACGATGCTCAAGTGGAAGCTCGTTACGGTCCGATTGGAGATGGTGCTAAACCTGATGCAAGATATGTGCACGGTTTAAGCCAAACATACCATAGGCTCGGAAATCATTTTGGACATACCCAATGGAATTCCTAGGTAACGAGGCTCAAGTGGAAGCTGGTTTTGGTCCGTTTGGAGATGGTGCTAATCTTGCCGCAAGATAGGTGCACGGTTTGCGCTGAACGTACCATAGGCTCGGAAATCATTTTGGACGCACCCAAAGGAAGTCCTATGTGTCGGGGGTCATGTGGAATCACGTTTAAGTCCGTTTGGAGACAGGTTTAGTGTCGGTGCAAGATAATTACACGGTCTGCGCCAACACATACCATAGGCTCATAAATTGTTTTGGACACACCCGATGGTACTCCTAGGTGACGATGCTCAAGTGGAAGCTCGTTATGGTACGATTGGAGATGGTTGTAAACTTGATGCAAGATAGGTGCGTGGTTTGCGCCAAACATACCATGGGCTCGGAAATCATTTTGGACACACCCAATGGAACTCCTAGGTGACGAGGCTCAATTGGAAGCTCGTTTTGGTCCGTTTGGAGACAGTGCTAATCTTGACGAGGTGCACGGTTTGCGCCGAACCTACCATGGGCTCATAATTCGGTTTGGAGACATCCGATGGAACTCCTAGGTGACGTGGGGCATGTGGAATCTCATTTTAGTCTTTTTGGAGACAGTGTTAGTGTCGGTGCAAGATAGTTAACGGTTTGCGCCAAACATTCCATACACTCAGAAATCGATTTGGACGCATCCGATGGTACTCCTTGGTGACGAGGCTCAAGTGGAAGCTCGTTTCGTTCTGTTTGGAGATGGTGCTAATCTTGCCGCAAGATAGGTGCACGGTTTGCACTGAACGTACCAGAGGCTCGAAAATCCTTTTGGACGCACCCAATGGAACTCCTTGGTCTCGGGGGTCATGTGGAATCGCGTTTAAGTCCGTTTGGAGACTGCTTTAGTGTCGGTGCAAGATAATTGCCCGGTCTGCGCCAAACATACCATAGGCTCATAAATCATTTTGGATGCACCTGATGGTACTCCTAGGTGACGATGCTCAAGTGGAAGCTCGTTACGGTCCGATTGGAGATGGCGATAAACCTGATGCAAGATATGTGCACGGTTTAAGCCAAACATACCATAGGCTCAGAAATCATTTTGGACACACCCAATGGAATTCCTAGGTGACGAGGCTCAAGTGGAAGCTGGTTTTGGTCCGTTTGGAGATGGTGCTAATCTTGTCGCAAGATAGGTGCATGGTTTGCGCTGAACGTACCATAGGCTCGGAAATTATTTTGGACGCACCCAAAGGAAGTCCTAGGTGTCGGGGGTCATGTGGAATCACGTTTAAGTCCGTTTGGAGACAGGTTTAGTGTCGGTGCAAGATAATTACACGGTCTGTGCCAAACATACCATAGGCTCATAAATAATTTTGGACGCAACCGATGGTACTCCTAGGTGACGATGCTCAAGTGGAAGCTCGTTACGGTACGATTGGAGATGGTTGTAAACTTGATGCAAGATAGGTGTGTGGTTTGCGCCAAACATACCATGGGCTCGGAAATCATTTTGGACACACCCAATGGAACACCTAGGTGACGAGGCTCAATTGGAAGCTCGTTTTGGTCCGTTTGGAGATAGTGCTAATCTTGACGAGGTGCACGGTTTGTGCCGAACCTACCATAGGCTCATAAATCGGTTTGGACGCATCCGATGGAACTCCTAGGTGACGTGGGTCATGTGGAATCTCGTTTCAGTCTATTTGGAGACAGTGTTTGTGTCGGTGCAAGATAGTTGGACGGTTTGCGCCAAACATACCATACACTCAGAAAATGATTTGGACGCACCCAATGGTACTCCTAGGTGACGAGGCTCAAGTGGAACCTCGTTTCGTTCCATTTGGAGATGGTGCTAATCTTGCCGCAAGATAGGTGCACGGTTTGCGCTGAACGTACCATAGGCTCAAAAATCGTTTTGGACGCACCCGGTGGTACTCCTAGGTGACAAGGCTCAAGTGGAAGCTCGTTTGAGTCTGTTAGGAGACAGTGCCAATCTCGACACAAGATAGGTGCGCAGTTTGTGCGTAGTGTTCCATAGGCCCAGAAATCATACTAGACGCACCCGATGGAACTCCTAGGTGATTGGGTCATGTGGAATCTTATTTTGGTTCATTTGGAAACAGTGTCAGTGTCGTTGCAATATAGGTGCACGGTTTGCGCTGAAGATACCATAGGCTCGAAAATTGTTTTGGATGCACCCGATGGTACTCCTAGGGGACGAGGCTCAAGTGGAAGCTCGTTTCAGTTCGTTTGCGGATAGTGCTAATCTTGACGCAATATAGGTGCACGGTTTGCGCCAAATGTACCATAGGCTCAAAAAACGTATAGAACGTACTAGATGGAACTCCTAGGTGGTGTGGGTCATGTGGAAGCTCGTTTTGGTCCGTTTGGAGATAGTGCTAACCTTGTCGCAAGATATATGCCCGGTTTGCACAGAACGTACCAGAGGCTCGGAAATCGTTTTGGACGCACCCAATGGAACTCCTAGGTGTCGGGGGTCATGTGGAATCATGTTTAAGTCCGTTTGGAGACAGGTTTAGTGTTGGTGCAAGACAATTACACGGTCTGCGCCAAACATACCATAGGCTCAGAAATCGTTTTGGATGCACCCGATGGTACTCCTAGGTGACAATGCTCAAGTGGAAGCTCGTTACGGTATGATTGGAGATGGTGCTAAACTTGATGCAAGATAGGTGCATGGTTTGTGCCAAACATACCATGGGCTCGGAAATCATTTTGGACACACCCAATGGAACTCCTAAGTGACGAGGCTCAATTGGAAGCTCGTTTTGGTCTGTTTGGAGATAGTGCTAATCTTGACGAGGTGCACGGTTTGCGCCGAACCTGCCATAGGCTCATAAATCGGTTTGGACGCATCCGATGGAACTCCTAGGTGACGTGGGTCATGTGGAATCTCGTTTCAGTCTATTTGGAGACAGTGTTAGTGTCGGTGCAAGATAGTTGGACGGTTTGCGCTAAACATACCATACACTCAGATATCGATTTGGACGCACCCGATGGTACTCCTAGGTGACGAGGCTCAAGTGGAAGCTCGTTTTATTCCGTTTGGAGATGGTGCCAATCTTGCCGCAAGATAGGTGCACGGTTTGCACTGAATGTACCAGAGGCTCGAAAATCCTTTTGGACGCACCCAATGGAACTCCTAGGTCTCGGGGGTCATGTGGAATCGCGTTTAAGTCCGTTTGGAGACTGCTTTAGTGTCGGTGCAAGATAATTGCACGGTCGCGCCAAACATACCATAGACTCAGAAATCGTTTTGGATGCACCTGATGGTACTCCTAGGTGACGATGCTCAAGTGGAAGCTCGTTACGGTCCGATTGGAGATGGTGCTAAACCTGATGCAAGATATGTGCACGGTTTAAGCCAAACATACCATAGGCTCGGAAATAAATTTGGACATACCCAATGGAATTCCTAGGTAACGAGGCTCAAGTGGAAGCTGGTTTTGGTCCGTTTGGAGATGGTGCTAATCTTGCCGCAAGATAGGTGCACGATTTGCGCTGAACGTACCATAGTCTCGGAAATCATTTTGGACGCACCCAAAGGAAGTCCTAGGTGTCGGGGGTCATGTGGAATCATGTTTAAGTCCGTTTGGAGACAGGTTAAGTGTCGGTGCAAGATAATTACACGGTCTGCGCCAACACATACCATAGGCTCATAAATTGTTTTGGACACACCCGATGGTACCCCTAGGTGACGATGCTCAAGTGGAAGCTCGTTATGGTATGATTGGAGATGGTTGTAAACTTGATGTAAGATAGGTGCGTGGTTTGCGCCAAACATACCATGGGCTCGGAAATTATTTTGGACACACCCAATGGAACTCCTAGGTGATGAGGCTCAATTGGAAGCTCGTTTTGGTCCGTTGGAGATAGTGCTAATCTTGACGAGGTGCACGGTTTGCGCCGAACCTACTATGGGCTCATAATTCGGTTTGGACACATCCGATGGAACTCCTTGGTGACGTGGGGCATGTGGAATCTCGTTTTAGTCTTTTTGGAGACAGTGTTAGTGTCGGTGCAAGATAGCTGGACGGTTTGCGCCAAACATACCGTACACTCAGAAATCGATTTGGACGCACCCGATGGTACTCCTTGGTGACGAGACTCAAGTGGAAGCTCGTTTCGTTCCGTTTGGTGATGGTGCTAATCTTGCCGCAAGATAGGTGCACGGTTTGCGCTGAACGTACCATAGGCTCGAAAATCGTTTTGGACGCACCCGGTGGTACTCCTAGGTGACAAGGCTCAAGTGGAAGCTCGTTTGAGTCCGTTAGGAGACAGTGCCGACACATGATAGGTGCGCAGTTTGTGCCTAGTGTTCCATAGGCCCGGGAATCGTATAGGACGCACCCGAAGGAACTCCTAGGTGAGTGGGTCATGTGGAATCTTGTTTTGGTTCATTTGGAAATAGTGTCAGTGTCGTTGCAATATAGGTGCACGGTTTGCGCTGAAGATACCATAGGCTCAAAAATTGTTTTGGATGCACCTGATGATACTTCTAGGGGATGAGGCTCAAGTGGAAGCTCGTTTCAGTCCATTTGCAGATAGTGCTAATCTTGACGCAATATAGGTGCATGGTTTGCGCCAATCGTACCAAAAGCTCAGAAAACGTATTGAACACACTAGATGGAACTCCTAGGTGATGTGGGTCATGTGGAAGCTCGTTTTGGTCCATTTGAAGATAGTGCTAACCTTCACGCAAGATATGTGCACGGTTTGCACAGAACGTACCAGAGGCTCAAAAATCCTTTTGGACGCACCCAATGGAACTCCTAGGTCTCGGGGGTCATGTGGAATCGCGTTTAAGTCCATTTGGAGACTGCTTTAGTATCGGTGCAAGATAGTTGCACGGTCTGTGCCCAACACATACCATAGGTTCATAAATTGTTTTGGACACACCTGATGGTACTCCTAGGTGACGATGCTCAAGTGGAAGCTCGTTATGGTACGATTGGAGATGATTGTAAACTTGATGCAAGATAGGTGCGTGGTTTACGCCAAACATACCATGGGCTCGGAAGTCATTTTGGACACACCCAATGAAACTCCTAGGTGACGAGGCTCAATTGGAAGCTCGTTTTGGTCCATTTGGAAATAGTGCTAATCTTGACGAGGTGCACGGTTTGCGCCGAACCTACCATGGGCTCATAATTCGGTTTGGACACATCCGATGGAACTCCTAGGTGACGTGGGGCATGTGGAATCTCGTTTTAGTCTTTTTGGAGACAGTGTTAGTGTCGGTGCAAGATAGTTGGACGGTTTGCGCCAAACATTCCATACACTCAGAAATCGATTTGGACGCACCCGATGGTACTCCTTGGTGACGAGGCTCAAGTGGAAGCTCGTTTCGTTCTGTTTGGAAATGGTGCTAATCTTGCTGCAAGATAGGTGCACGGTTTGCGCTGAACGTACCATAGGCTCGAAAATCATTTAGGACGCACCCGGTGGTACTCCTAGGTGACAAGGCTCAAGTGGAAGCTCGTTTGAGTCCGTTAGGAGACAGTGCCAATCTTGACACAAGATAGGTGCGCAGTTTGTGCCTAGTGTTCCATAGGCCCAGAAATTTTATTGGACGCACCCGATGGAACTCCTAGGTGATTGGGTCATGTGGAATCTTGTTTTGGTTCATTTGAAAACAGTGTCAGTGTCGTTGCAATATAGGTGCACGGTTTGCGCTGAAGATACCATAGGCTCGAAAATTGTTTTGGATGCACCCGATGGTACTCCTAGGGGACGAGGCTCAAGTGGAAGCTCGTTTCAGTCCGTTTGCAGATAGTGCTAATCTTGACGCAATATAGGTGCACGGTTTGCGCCAAATGTACCATAGGCTCAGAAAACGTATTGAACGCACTAGATGGAACTCCTAGGTGGTGTGGGTCATGTGGAAGCTTGTTTTGGTCCGTTTGGAGATAGTGCTAACCTTGACGCAAGATATGTGCTCGTTTTGGTTCGTTTTGGACGCACCCAATGAAACTCCTAGGTGTCGGGGGTCATGTGGAATCATGTTTAAGTCCGTTTGGAGACAGGTTTAGTGTTGGTGCAAGACAATTACACGGTCTGCGCCAAACATACCATAGGCTCAGAAATCGTTTTGGACGCACCCGATGGTACTCCTAGGTGACAATGCTCAAGTGGAAGCTCGTTACGGTATCATTGGAGATGGTGCTAAACTTGATGCAAGATAGATGCATGGTTTGCGCCAAACATATCATGGGCTCGGAAATCATTTTGGACACACCAAATGGAACTCCTAGGTGACGAGGCTCAATTGGAAGCTCGTTTTGGTCCGTTTGGAGATAGTGCTAATCTTAACGAGGTGCACGGTTTGCGCCGAACCTGCCATGGGCTCATAAATCGGTTTGGACGCATCCGATGGAATTCCTAGGTGACGTGGGTCATGTGGAATCTCGTTTCAGTCTATTTGGAGACAGTGTTAGTGTCGGTGCAAGATAGTTAGACGGTTTGCGCCAAACATACCATACACTCAAAAATCGATTTGGACGCACCCGATGGTACTCCTAGGTGACGAGGCTCAAGTGGAAGCTCGTTTCATTCCGTTTGGAGATGGTGCTAATCTTGCCGCAAGATAGGTGCACGGTTTGCACTGAACGTACCAGAGGCTCAAAAATCCTTTTGGACGCACCAAATGGAACTCCTAGGTCTCGGGGGTCATGTGGAATCGCGTTTAAGTCCGTTTGGAGACTGCTTTAGTGTCGGTGCAAGATAATTGCACGGTCTGAGCCAAACATACCATAGACTCAGAAATCGTTTTGGATGCACCTGATGGTACTCCTAGGTGACGATGCTCAAGTGGAAGCTCGTTACGGTCTGATTGGAGATGGTGCTAAACCTGATGCAAGATATGTGCACGGTTTAAGCCAAACATACCATAGGCTCAGAAATAAATTTGGACATACCCAATGGAATTCCTAGGTAACGAGGCTCAAGTGGAAGCTGGTTTTGGTCCATTTGGAGATGGTGCTAATCTTGCCGCAAGATAGGTGCACGGTTTGCGCTGAACGTACCATAGGCTCGGAAATCATTTTGGACGCACCCAAAGGAAGTCCTAGGTGTCGGGGGTCATGTGGAATCACGTTTAAGTCCGTTTGGAGACAGGTTTAGTGTCGGTGCAAGATAATTACACGGTCTGCGCCAACACATACCATAGGCTCATAAATTGTTTTGGACACACCCGACGGTACTCCTAGGTGACGATGCTCAAGTGGAAGCTCGTTATGGTACGATTGGAGATGGTTGTAAACTTGATGTAAGATAGGTGCGTGGTTTGCGCCAAACATACCATGGGCTCGGAAATCATTTTGGACACACCCAATGGAACTCCTAGGTGATGAGGCTCAATTGGAAGCTTGTTTTGGTCCGTTGGAGATAGTGCTAATCTTGACGAGGTGCACGGTTTGCGCCGAACCTACTATGGGCTCATAATTCAGTTTGGACACATCCGATGGAACTCCTTGGTGACATGGGGCATGTGGAATCTCGTTTTAGTCTTTTTGGAGACAGTGTTAGTGTCGGTGCAAGATAGCTGGACGGTTTGCGCCAAACATACCGTACACTCAGAAATCGATTTGGACGCACCCGATGGTACTCCTTGGTGACGAGACTCAAGTGGAAGCTCGTTTCGTTCCGTTTGGTGATGGTGCTAATCTTGCCGCAAGATAGGTGCACGGTTTGCGCTGAACGTACCATAGGCTCGAAAATCATTTTGGACGCACCCGGTGGTACTCCTAGGTGACAAGGCTCAAGTGGAAGCTCGTTTGAGTCCGTTAGGAGACAGTGCCAATCTTGACACATGATAGGTGCGCAGTTTGTGCCTAGTGTTCCATAGGCCCGGGAATCGTATAGGATGCATCCGAAGGAACTCCTAGGTGAGTGGGTCATGTGGAATCTTGTTTTGGTTCATTTGGAAATAGTGTCAGTGTCGTTGCAATATAGGTGCACGGTTTGCGCTGAAGATACCATAGGCTCGAAAATTGTTTTGGATGCACCTGATGATACTCCTAGGGGATGAGGCTCAAGTGGAAGCTCGTTTCAGTCCGTTTGCAGATAGTGCTAATCTTGACGCAATATAGGTGCACGGTTTGCGCCAATCGTACCAAAAGCTCAGAAAACGTATTGAACACACTAGATGGAACTCCTAGGTGATGTGGGTCATGTGGAAGCTCGTTTTGGTCCATTTGAAGATAGTGCTAACCTTCACGCAAGATATGTGCACGGTTTGCACAGAACGTACTAGAGGCTCAAAAATCCTTTTGGACGCACCCAATGGAACTCCTAGGTCTCGGGGGTCATGTGGAATCGCGTTTAAGTCCATTTGGAGACTGCTTTAGTATCGGTGCAAGATAGTTGCACGGTCTGTGCCAACACATACCATAGGCTCATAAATTGTTTTGGACACACCTGATGGTACTCCTAGGTGACGATGCTCAAGTGGAAGCTCGTTATGGTACGATTGGAGATGATTGTAAACTTGATGCAAGATAGGTGCGTGGTTTACGCCAAACATACCATGGGCTCGGAAATCATTTTGGACACACCCAATGAAACTCCTAGGTGATGAGGCTCAATTGGAAGCTCGTTTTGGTCCATTTGGAAATAGTGCTAATCTTGACGAGGTGCACGGTTTGCGCCGAACCTACCATGGGCTCATAATTCGGTTTGGACACATCCGATGGAACTCCTAGGTGACGTGGGGCATGTGGAATCTCGTTTTAGTCTTTTTGGAGACAGTGTTAGTGTCGGTGCAAGATAGTTGGACGGTTTGCGCCAAACATTCCATACACTCAGAAATCGATTTGGACGCACCCGATGGTACTCCTTGGTGACGAGGCTCAAGTGGAAGCTCATTTCGTTCTGTTTGGAAATGGTGCTAATCTTGCCGCAAGATAGGTGCACGGTTTGCGCTGAACATACCATAGGCTCGAAAATCATTTTGGACGCACCCGGTGGTACTCCTAGGTGACAAGGCTCAAGTGGAAGCTCGTTTGAGTCCGTTAGGAGACAGTGCCAATCTTGACACAAGATAGGTGCGCAGTTTGTGCCTAGTGTTCCATAGGCCCAGAAATTTTATTGGACGCACCCGATGGAACTCCTAGGTGATTGGGTCATGTGGAATCTTGTTTTGGTTCATTTGAAAACAGTGTCAGTGTCGTTGCAATATAGGTGCACGGTTTGCGCTGAAGATACCATAGGCTCGAAAATTGTTTTGGATGCACCCGATGGTACTCCTAGGGGACGAGGCTCAAGTGGAAGCTCGTTTCAGTCCGTTTGCAAATAGTGCTAATCTTGACGCAATATAGGTGCACGGTTTGCGCCAAATGTACCATAGGCTCAGAAAACGTATTGAACGCACTAGATGGAACTCCTAGGTGGTGTGGGTCATGTGGAAGCTCGTTTTGGTCCATTTGGAGATAGTGCTAACCTTGACGCAAGATATGTGCTCATTTTGGTTCGTTTTGGACGCACCTAATGAAACTCCTAGGTGTCGGGGGTCATGTGGAATCATGTTTAAGTCCGTTTGGAGACATGTTTAGTGTTGGTGCAAGACAATTACACGGTCTACGCCAAACATACCATAGGCTCAGAAATCGTTTTGGATGCACCCGATGGTACTCCTAGGTGACAATGCTCAAGTGGAAGCTCGTTACGGTATCATTGGAGATGGTGCTAAACTTGATGCAAGATAGATGCATGGTTTGCGCCAAACATACCATGGGCTCGAAAATCATTTTGGACACACCAAATGGAACTCCTAGGTGACGAGGCTCAATTGGAAGCTCGTTTTGGTCCGTTTGGAGATAGTGCTAATCTTAACGAGGTGCACGGTTTGCGCCGAACCTGCCATGGGCTCATAAATCGGTTTGGACGCATCCGATGGAATTCCTAGGTGACGTGGGTCATGTGGAATCTCGTTTCAGTCTATTTGGAGACAGTGTTAGTGTCGGTGCAAGATAGTTGGACGGTTTGCGCCAAACATACCATACACTCAGAAATCGATTTGGACGCACCTGATGGTACTCCTAGGTGATGAGGCTCAAGTGGAAGCTCGTTTCATTCCGTTTGGAGATGGTGCTAATCTTGCAGCAAGATAGGTGCACGGTTTGCACTGAACGTACCAGAGGCTCAAAAATCCTTTTGGACGCACCGAATGGAACTCCTAGGTCTCGGGGGTCATGTGGAATCGCGTTTAAGTCCGTTTGGAGACTGCTTTAGTGTCGGTGCAAGATAATTGCACGGTCTGCGCCAAACATACCATAGACTCAGAAATCGTTTTGGATGCACCTGATGGTACTCCTAGGTGACGATGCTCAAGTGGAAGCTCGTTACGGTCCGATTGGAGATGGTGCTAAACCTGATGCAAGATATGTGCACGGTTTAAGCCAAACATACCGTAGGCTCGGAAATAAATTTGGACATACCCAATGGAATTCCTTGGTAACGAGGCTCAAGTGGAAGCTGGTTTTGGTCCGTTTGGAGATGGTGCTAATCTTGCCGCAAGATAGGTGCACGGTTTGCGCTGAACGTACCATAGGCTCGGAAATCGTTTTGAACGCACCCAAAGGAAGTCCTTGGTGTCGGGGGTCATGTGGAATCACGTTTAAGTCCATTTGGAGACAGGTTTAGTGTCGGTGCAAGATAATTACACGGTCTGCGCCAACACATACCATAGGCTCATAAATTGTTTTGGACACACCCGATGGTACTCCTAGGTGACGATGCTCAAGTGGAAGCTCGTTATGGTATGATTGGAGATGGTTGTAAACTTGATGTAAGATAGGTGCGTGGTTTGCGCCAAACATACCATGGGCTCGGAAATCATTTTGGACACACCCAATGGAACTCCTAGGTGATGAGGCTCAATTGGAAGCTTGTTTTGGTCCGTTGGAGATAGTGCTAATCTTGACGAGGTGCACGGTTTGCGCCGAACCTACTATGGGCTCATAATTCGGTTTGGACACATCCGATGGAACTCCTTGGTGACCTTGGGCATGTGGAATCTCGTTTTAGTCTTTTTGGAGACAGTGTTAGTGTCGGTGCAAGATAGTTGGACGGTTTGCGCCAAACATTCCATACACTCAGAAATCAATTTGGACGCACCCGATGGTACTCCTTGGTGATGAGGCTCAAGTGGAAGCTCGTTTCATTCCGTTTGGAAATGGTGCTAATCTTGCCGCAAGATAGGTGCACGGTTTGCGCTGAACGTACCATAGGCTCGAAAATCATTTTGGACGCACCCGGTGGTACTCCTAGGTGACAAGGCTCAAGTGGAAGCTTGTTTGAGTCCGTTAGGAGACAGTGCCAATCTTGACACAAGATAGGTGCACAGTTTGTGCCTAGTGTTCCGTAGGCCCAGAAATTGTATTGGACGCACCCGATGGAACTCCTAGGTGATTGGGTCATGTGGAATCTTGTTTTGGTTCATTTGAAAACAGTGTCAGTGTCGTTGCAATATAGGTGCACGGTTTGCGCTGAACGTACCATAGGCTCGGAAATTGTTTTGAATGCACCCAAAGGAAGTCCTAGGTGTCGGGGGTCATATGGAATCACGTTTAAGTCCTTTTGGAGATAGGTTTTGTGTCGGGGCAAGATAATTACACGGTCTGCGCCAAACATACCATAGGCTCAGAAATCATTTTGGATGCACCCGATGGTACTCCTAGGTGACGATGCTCAAGTGGAAGCTCGTTACGGTACGATTGGAGATGGTTGTAAACTTGGTGCAAGATAGGAGTGTGGTTTGCGCCAAACATACCATGGGCTCGGAAATCATTTTGGACACACCCAATGGAACTCCTAGGTGACGAGGCTCAATTGGAAGCTCGTTTTGGTCCGTTTGGAGATAGTGCTAATCTTGACGAGGTGCATGGTTTGTGCCAAACCTACCATAGGCACAAAAGTCGGTTTGGATGCATCCGATGGAACTCCTAGGTTACGTGGGTCATGTGGAATCTCATTTCAGTCTATTTGGAGACAGTGTTTGTGTCGGTGCAAGATAGTTGGACGGTTTGCGCCAAACATACAATACACTCAAAAATCGATTTGGACGCACCTGATGGTACTCCTAGATGACGAAGCTCAAGTGGAAGCTCGTTTCGTTCCGTTTGGAGATGGTGCTAATCTTGCCGCAAGATAGGTGCACGGTTTGCGCTGAACGTACCATAGGCTCGAAAATCGTTTTGGACGCACCCGGTGGTACTCCTAGGTGACAAAGCTCAAGTGGAAGCACGTTTGAGTCTGTTAGGAGACAGTGCCAATCTCGACACAAGATAGGTGCGCAGTTTGTGCCTATTGTTCCATAGGCCCAGAAATCGTATTGGACGCACCCGATGGAACTCCTAGGTGATTGGGTCATGTGGAATCTTATTTTTGTTCATTTGGAAACAGTGTCAGTGTCGTTGCAATATAGGTGCACGGTTTGCGCTGAAGATACCATAGGCTCAAAAATTGTTTTGGATGCACCCGATGGTACTCCCAGGGGACGAGGCTCAAGTGGAAGCTCGTTTCAGTCCGTTTGCAAATAGTGCTAATCTTGACGCAATATAGGTGCACGGTTTGCGCCAAATGTACCATAGGCTCAGAAAACGTATTGAACGCACTAGATGGAACTCCTAGGTGGTGTGGGTCATGTGGAAGCTCGTTTTGGTCCGTTTGGAGATAGTGCTAACCTTGACGCAAGATATGTGCTCGTTTTAGTTCATTTTGGACGCACCCAATGAAACTTCTAGGTGTCGGGGGTCATGTGGAATCATGTTTAAGTCCGTTTGGAGACAGGTTTAGTGTTGGTGCAAGACAATTACACGGTCTGCGCCAAACATACCATAGGCTCAGAAATCGTTTTGGACGCACCCGATGGTACTCCTAGGTGACAATGCTCAAGTGGAAGCTCGTTACGGTATGATTGGAGATGGTGCTAAACTTGATACAAGATAGATGCATGGTTTGCGCCAAACATACCATGGGCTCGGAAATCATTTTGGACACACCAAATGGAACTCCTAGGTGACGATGCTCAATTGGAAGCTCGTTTTGGTCCGTTTGGAGATAGTGCTAATCTTAACGAGGTGCACGGTTTGCGCCGAACCTGCCATGGGCTCATAAATCGGTTTGGACGCATCCGATGGAATTCCTAGGTGACGTGGGTCATGTGGAATCTCGTTTCAGTCTATTTGGAGATAGTGTTAGTGTCGGTGCAAGATAGTTGGACGGTTTGCGCCAAACATACCATACACTCAGAAATCGATTTGGACGCACCCGATGGTACTCCTAGGTGACGAGGCTCAAGTGGAAGCTCGTTTCATTCCGTTTGGAGATGGTGCTAATCTTGCCGCAAGATAGGTGCACGGTTTGCACTGAACGTACCAGAGGCTCAAAAATCCTTTTGGACGCACCGAATGGAACTCCTAGGTCTCGGGGGTCATGTGGAATCGCGTTTAAGTCCGTTTGGAGACTGCTTTAGTGTCGGTGCAAGATAATTGCACGGTCTGTGCCAAACATACCATAGACTCAGAAATCGTTTTGGATGCACCTGATGGTACTCCTAGGTGACGATGCTCAAGTGGAAGCTCGTTACGGTCCGATTGGAGATGGTGCTAAACCTGATGCAAGATATGTGCACGGTTTAAGCCAAACATATCATAGGCTCGGAAATAAATTTGGACATACCCAATGGAATTCCTAGGTAACGAGGCTCAAGTGGAAGCTGGTTTTGGTCCGTTTGGAGATGGTGCTAATCTTGCCGCAAGATAGGTGCACGGTTTGCGCTGAACGTACCATAGGCTCGGAAATCATTTTGGACGCACCCAAAGGAAGTCCTAGGTGTCGGGGGTCATGTGGAATCACGTTTAAGTCTGTTTGGAGACAGGTTTAGTGTCGGTGCAAGATAATTACACGGTCTGCGCCAACACATACCATAGGCTCATAAATTGTTTTGGACACACCCGATGGTACTCCTAGGTGACGATGCTCAAGTGGAAGCTCGTTATGGTACGATTGGAGATGGTTGTAAACTTGATGTAAGATAGGTGCGTGGTTTGCGCCAAACATACCATGGGCTCAGAAATCATTTTGGACACACCCAATGGAACTCCTAGGTGATGAGGCTCAATTGGAAGCTTGTTTTGGTCCGTTGGAGATAGTGCTAATCTTGACGAGGTGCACGGTTTGCGCCGAACCTACTATGGGCTCATAATTCGGTTTGGACACATCCGATGGAACTCCTTGGTGACGTGGGGCATGTGGAATCTCGTTTTAGTCTTTTTGGAGACAGTGTTAGTGTCGATGCAAGATAGTTGGACGGTTTGCGCCAAACATTCCATACACTCAGAAATCAATTTGGACGCACCCGATGGTACTCCTTGGTGATGAGGCTCAAGTGGAAGCTCGTTTCGTTCCGTTTGGAAATGGTGCTAATCTTGCCGCAAGATAGGTGCACGGTTTGCGCTGAACGTACCATAGGCTTGAAAATCATTTTGGACGCACCCGGTGGTACTCCTAGGTGACAAGGCTCAAGTGGAAGCTTGTTTGAGTCCGTTAGGAGACAGTGCCAATATTGACACAAGATAGGTGCACAGTTTGTGCCTAGTGTTCCATAGGCCCAGAAATTGTATTGGACGCACCCGATGGAACTCCTAGGTGATTGGGTCATGTGGAATCTTGTTTTGGTTCATTTGAAAACAGTGTCAGTGTCGTTGCAATATAGGTGCACGTTTTGCGCTGAACGTACCATAGGCTCGGAAATTATTTTGAACACACCCAAAGGAAGTCCTAGGTGTCGGGGGTCATATGGAATCACGTTTAAGTCCTTTTGGAGATAGGTTTTGTGTCGGGGCAAGATAATTACACGGTCTGCGCCAAACATACCATAGGCTCAGAAATCATTTTGGACGCACCCGATGGTACTCCTAGGTGACGATGCTCAAGTGGAAGCTCGTTTTGGTACGATTGGATATGGTTGTAAACTTGGTGCAAGATAGGTGTGTGGTTTGCGCCAAACATACCATGGGCTCGGAAATCATTTTGGACACACCCAATGGAACTCCTAGGTGACGAGGCTCAATTGGAAGCTCGTTTTGGTCCGTTTGGAGATAGTGCTAATCTTGACGAGGTGCACGGTTTGTGCCGAACCTACCATAGGCACAAAAATCGGTTTGGACGCATCCGATGGAACTCCTAGGTGACGTGGGTCATGTGGAATCTCATTTCAGTCTATTTGGAGACAGTGTTTGTGTCGGTGCAAGATAGTTGGACGGTTTGCGCCAAACATACCATACACTCAAAAATCAATTTGGACGCACCTGATGGTACTCCTAGATGACGAAGCTCAAGTGGATGCTCGTTTCGTTCTGTTTGGAGATGGTGCTAATCTTGCCGCAAGATAGGTGCACGGTTTGCGCTGAACGTACCATAAGCTCGAAAATTGTTTTGGACGCACCCGGTGGTACTCCTAGGTGACAAGGCTCAAGTGGAAGCTCGTTTGAGTCTGTTAGGAGACAGTGCCAATCTCGACACAAGATAGGTGCGCAGTTTGTGCCTATTGTTCCATAGGCCCAGAAATCGTATTGGACGCACCCGATGGAACTCCTAGGTGATTGGGTCATGTGGATTCTTATTTTTGTTCATTTGGAAACAGTCTCAGTGTCGTTGCAATATAGGTGCACGGTTTGCGCTGAAGATACCATAGGCTCGAAAATTGTTTTGGATGCACCCGATGGTACTCCTAGGGGACGAGGCTCAAGTGGAAGCTCGTTTCAGTCCGTTTGCAGATAGTGCTAATCTTGATGCAATATAGGTGCACGGTTTGCGCCAAATATACCACTAGATGGAACTCCTAGGTGGTGTGGGTCATGTGGAAGCTCGTTTTGGTCCGTTTGAAGATAGTGCTAACCTTGACGCAAGATATGTGCCCGGTTTGCACAGAATGTACCAAAGGCTCGAAAATCGTTTTGGACGCACCCAATGGAACTCCTAGGTGTCGGGGGTCATGTGGAATCATGTTTAAGTCCGTTTGGAGACAGGTTTAGTGTTGGTGCAAGACAATTACACGGTCTGTGCCAAACATACCATAGGCTCAGAAATCGTTTTGGACGCACCCGATGGTACTCCTAGGTGACAATGCTCAAGCGGAAGCTCGTTACGGTATGACTGGAGATGGTGCTAAACTTGATGCAAGATAGGTGCATGGTTTGCGCCAAACATACCATGGGCTCGGAAATCATTTTGGACACACCCAATGGAACTCCTAGGTGACGAGGCTCAATTAGAAGCTCGTTTTGGTCCGTTTGGAGATAGTGCTAATCTTGACGAGGTGCACGGTTTGCGCCGAACCTACCATAGGCTCATAAATCGGTTTGGACGCATCCGATGGAACTCCTAGGTGACGTGGGTCGTGTGGAATCTCGTTTCAGTCTATTTGGAGACAGTGTTAGTGTCGGTGCAAGATAGTTGGACGGTTTGTGCCAAACATACCATACACTCAGAAATTGATTTGGACGCACCCGATGGTACTCCTAGGTGACGAGGCTCAAGTGGAAGCTCGTTTCATTCCGTTTAGAGATGGTGCTAATCTTGCCACAAGATAGGTGCACGGTTTGCACTGAACGTACCAAAGGCTCGAAAATCCTTTTGGACGCACCCAATGGAACTCCTAGGTCTCGGGGGTCATGTGGAATCGCGTTTAAGTCCGTTTGGAGATTGCTTTAGTGTCGGTGCAAGATAATTGCACGGTCTACGCCAAACATACCATAGACTCAGAAATCGTTTTGGATGCACCTGATGGTACTCCTAGGTGACGATGCTCAAGTGGAAGCTCGTTACGATACGATTGGAGATGGTTGTAAACTTGATTCAAGATAGGTGCGTGGTTTGCGCTAAACATACCATGGGCTCAGAAATCATTTTGGACACACCCAATGGAACTCCTAGGTGACGAGGCTCAATTGGAAGCTCGTTTTGGTCCGTTTGGAGATAGTGCAAATCTTGACGAGGTGCACGGTTTGTGCCGCACCTAACATAGGCTCATAAATCGGTTTGGACGCATCCGATGGAACTCCTAGGTGACGTGGGTCATGTGGAATCTCGTTTCAGTCTATTTGGAGACAGTGTTAGTGTCGGTACAAGATAGTTGGACGGTTTGCGCCAAACATACCATACACTCGGAAATCGATTTGTACGCACCCGATGGTACTCCTAGGTGACGAGGCTCAAGTGGAAGCTCGTTTCGTTCCATTTGGAGATGGTGCTAATCTTGCCGCAAGATAGGTGCACGGTTTGCGCTGAACGTACCATAGGCTCAGAAATCATTTTGGACGCACCCAAAGGAAGTCCTAGGTGTCAGGGGTCATGTGGAATAACGTTTAAGTTCGTTTGGAGACAGGTTTAGTGTCGGTGCAAGATAATTACACGGTCTGCGCTAGACATACCATAGGCTCAGAAATCGTTTTGGTCGCACCCGATGGTACTCCTAGGTGACGATGCTCAAGTGGAAGCTCGTTACGATACGATTGGAGATGGTTGTAAACTTGATGCAAGATAGGTGCGTGGTTTGCGCCAAACATACCATGGGCTCAGAAATCATTTTGGACACACCCAATGGAACTTCTAGGTGACGAGGCTCAATTGGAAGCTCGTTTTGGTCCGTTTGGAGATAGTGCAAATCTTGACGAGGTGCACGGTTTGTGCCGAACCTAACATAGGCTCATAAATCGGTTTGGACGCATCCGATGGAACTCCTAGGTGACGTGGGTCATGTGGAATCTTGTTTCAGTCTATTTGGAGACAGTGTTAGTGTCGGTGCAAGATAGTTGGACGGTTTGCGCCAAACATACCATACACTCGGAAATCGATTTGGACGCACCCGATGGTACTCCTAGGTGACGAGGCTCAAGTGGAAGCACGTTTCGTTCCATTTGGAGATGGTGCTAATCTTGCCGCAAGATAGGTGCACGGTTTGCGCTGAACGTACCATAGGCTCGAAAATCGTTTTGGACGCACCCGGTGGTACTCCTAGGTGACAGGACTCAAGTGGAAGCTCGTTTGAGTCCGTTAGGAGACAGTGCCAATCTTGACACAAGATAGGTGCGCAGTTTGTGCCTAGTGTTCTAAAGGCCGGGAAATCGTATTGGACGCACCCGATGGAAATCCTAGGTGAGTGGGTCATGTGGCATCTTGTTTTGGTTCATTTGGAAACAGTGTCACTGTCGTTGCAATATAGGTGCACGGTTTGCAGTGAAGATACCATAGGCTCGAAAATTGTTTTGGATGCACCCGATGGTACTCCTATGGGATGAGGCTCAAGTGGAAGCTCGTTTCAGTCCGTTTGCAGATAGTGCTAGTCTTGACGCAATATAGGTGCACGGTTTGCGCTAAACGTACCATAGGCACAGAAAACGTATTGAACGAACTAGATGGAACTCCTAGGTGATGTGGGTCATGTGGAAGCTCGTTTTGGTCCATTTGGAGATAGTGCTAACCTTGACGCAAGATATGTGCACCGTTTGCACAGAACGTACCAGAGGCTCGAAAATCCTTTTGGACGCACCCAATAGAACTCCTAGGTGTCGGGTGTCATGTGGAATGGCGTTTAAGTCCGTTTGGAGACAGGTTTAGTGTTGGTGCAAGATAATTACACGGTATGCGCCAAACATATCATAGGCTCAGAAATCATTTTGGACGCACCCGATGGTACTCCTAGGTGACGATGCTCAAGTGGAAGCTCGTTATGTTATGATTGGATATGGTTGTAAACTTGATGCAAGATAGGTGCGTGGTTTGCGCCAAACATACCATGGGCTCGAAAATCATTTTGGACACACCCAATGGAACTCCTAGGTGACGATGCTCAATTGGAAGCTCGTTTTGGTCCGTTTGGAGATAGTGCTAATCTTGACGAGGTGCACGGTTTGTGCCGAACCTACCATAGGCACAAAAATCGGTTTGGACGCATCCGATGGAACTCCTAGGTGACGTGGGTCATGTGGAATCTCATTTCAGTCTATTTGGAGACAGTGTTTGTGTCGGTGCAAGATAGTTGGACGGTTTGCGCCAAACATACCATACACTCAAAAATCAATTTGGACGCACCTGATGGTACTCCTAGATGACGAAGCTCAAGTGGATGCTCGTTTCGTTCTGTTTGGAGATGGTGCTAATCTTGCCGCAAGATAGGTGCACGGTTTGCGCTGAACGTACCATAAGCTCAAAAATCGTTTTGGACGCACCCGGTGGTACTCCTAGGTGACAAGGCTCAAGTGGAAGCTCGTTTGAGTCTGTTAGGAGACAGTGCCAATCTCGACACAAGATAGGTGCGCAGTTTGTGCCTATTGTTCCATAGGCCCAGAAATCGTATTGGACGCACCCGATGGAACTCCTAGGTGATTGGGTCATGTGGATTCTTATTTTTGTTCATTTGGAAACAGTGTCAGTGTCGTTGCAATATAGGTGCACGGTTTGCGCTGAAGATACCATAGGCTCGAAAATTGTTTTGGATGCACCCGATGGTACTCCTAGCGGACGAGGCTCAAGTGGAAGCTCGTTTCAGTCCGTTTGCAGATAGTGCTAATCTTGATGCAATATAGGTGCACGGTTTGCGCCAAATATACCACTAGATCGAACTCCTAGGTGGTGTGGGTCATGTGGAAGCTCGTTTTGGTCCGTTTGAAGATAGTGCTAACCTTGACGCAAGATATGTGCCCGGTTTGCACAGAATGTACCAAAGGCTCGAAAATCGTTTTGGACGCACCCAATGGAACTCCTAGGTGTCGGGGGTCATGTAGAATCATGTTTAAGTCCGTTTGGAGACAGGTTTAGTGTTGGTGCAAGACAATTACACGGTCTGTGCCAAACATACCATAGGCTCAGAAATCGTTTTGGACGCACCCGATGGTACTCCTAGGTGACAATGCTAAAGCGGAAGCTCGTTACGGTATGATTGGAGATGGTGCTAAACTTGATGCAAGATAGGTGCATGGTTTGCGCCAAACATACCATGGGCTCGGAAATCATTTTGGACACACCCAATGGAACTCCTAGGTGACGAGGCTCAATTAGAAGCTCGTTTTGGTCCGTTTGGAGATAGTGCTAATCTTGACGAGGTCCACGGTTTGCGCCGAACCTACCATAGGCTCATAAATCGGTTTGGACGCATCCGATGGAACTCCTAGGTGACGTGGGTCGTGTGGAATCTCGTTTCAGTCTATTTGGAGACAGTGTTAGTGTCGGTGCAAGATAGTTAGACGGTTTGTGCCAAACATACCATACACTCAGAAATTGATTTGGACGCACCCGATGGTACTCCTAGGTGACGAGGCTCAAGTGGAAGCTCGTTTCATTCCGTTCAGAGATGGTGCTAATCTTGCCACAAGATAGGTGCACGGTTTGCACTGAACGTACCAGAGGCTCGAAAATCCTTTTGGACGCACCCAATGGAACTCCTAGGTCTCGGGGGTCATGTGGAATCGCGTTTAAGTCCGTTTGGAGATTGCTTTAGTGTCGATGCAAGATAATTGCACGTTCTACGCCAAACATACCATAGACTCAGAAATCGTTTTGGATGCACCTGATGGTACTCCTAGGTGACGATGCTCAAGTGGAAGCTCGTTACGATACGATTGGAGATGGTTGTAAACTTGATTCAAGATAGGTGCGTGGTTTGCGCTAAACATACCATGGGCTCAGAAATCATTTTGGACACACCCAATGGAACTCCTAGGTGACGAGGCTCAATTGGAAGCTCGTTTTGGTCCGTTTGGAGATAGTGCAAATCTTGACGAGGTGCACGGTTTGTGCCGCACCTAACATAGGCTCATAAATCGGTTTGGACGCATCCGATGGAACTCCTAGGTGACGTGGGTCATGTGGAATCTCGTTTCAGTCTATTTGGAGACAGTGTTAGTGTCGGTGCAAGATAGTTGGACGGTTTGCGCCAAACATACCATACACTCGGAAATCGATTTGTACGCACCCGATGGTACTCCTAGGTGACGAGGCTCAAGTGGAAGCTCGTTTCGTTCCATTTGGAGATGGTGCTAATCTTGCCGCAAGATAGGTGCACGGTTTGCGCTGAACGTACCATAGGCTCAGAAATCATTTTGGACGCACCCAAAGGAAGTCCTAGGTGTCGGGGGTCATGTGGAATAACGTTTAAGTTCGTTTGAAGACAGGTTTAGTGTTGGTGCAAGATAATTACACGGTCTGCGCTAGACATACCATAGGCTCAGAAATCGTTTTGGACGCACCCGATGGTACTCCTAGGTGACGATGCTCAAGTGGAAGCTCGTTACGATACGATTGGAGATGGTTGTAAACTTGATGCAAGATAGGTGCGTGGTTTGCGCCAAACATACCATGGGCTCAGAAATCATTTTAGACACACCCAATGGAACTTCTAGGTGACGAGGCTCAATTGGAAGCTCGTTTTGGTCCGTTTGGAGATAGTGCAAATCTTGACGAGGTGCACGGTTTGTGCCGAACCTAACATAGGCTCATAAATCGGTTTGGACGCATCCGATGGAACTCCTAGGTGACGTGGGTCATGTGGAATCTCGTTTCAGTCTATTTGGAGACAGTGTTAGTGTCAGTGCAAGATAGTTGGACGGTTTGCGCCAAACATACCATACACTCGGAAATCGATTTGGACGCACCCGATGGTACTCCTAGGTGACGAGGCTCAAGTGGAAGCTCGTTTCGTTCCATTTGGAGATGGTGCTAATCTTGCCGCAAGATAGGTGCACGATTTGCGCTGAACGTACCATAGGCTCGAAAATCGTTTTGGACGCACCCGGTGGTACTCCTAGGTGACAGGACTCAAGTGGAAGCTCGTTTGAGTCCGTTAGGAGACAGTGCCAATCTTGACACAAGATAGGTGCACAGTTTGTGCCTAGTGTTCTAAAGGCCGGGAAATCGTATTGGACGCACCCGATGGAAATCCTAGGTGAGTGGGTCATGTGGCATCTTGTTTTGGTTCATTTGGAAACAGTGTCACTGTCGTTGCAATATAGGTGCACGGTTTGCAGTGAAGATACCATAGGCTCGAAAATTGTTTTGGATGCACCCGATGGTACTCCTATGGGACGAGGCTCAAGTGGAAGCTCGTTTCAGTCCGTTTGCAGATAGTGCTAGTCTTGACGCAATATAGGTGCACGGTTTGCGCTAAACGTACCATAGGCACAGAAAACGAATTGAACGAACTAGATGGAACTCCTGGTGATGTGGGTCATGTGGAAGCTCGTTTTGGTCCATTTGGAGATAGTGCTAACCTTGACGCAAGATATGTGCACAGTTTGCACAGAATGTACCAGAGGCTCGAAAATCCTTTTGGACGCACCCAATAGAACTCCTAGGTGTCGGGTGTCATGTGGAATGGCGTTTAAGTCCGTTTGGAGACAGGTTTAGTGTTGGTGCAAGATAACTACACGGTATGCGCCAAACATATCATAGGCTCAGAAATCATTTTGGACGCACCCGATGGTACTCCTAGGTGACGATGCTCAAGTGGAAGCTCGTTATGTTACGATTGGAGATGGTTGTAAACTTGATGCAAGATAGGTGCGTGGTTTGCGCCAAACATACCATGGGCTCGAAAATCATTTTGGACACACCCAATGGAACTCCTAGGGGACGAGGCTTAATTGGTAGCTCGTTTTGGTCCGTTCGGAGATAGTGCTAATCTTGACGAGGTGCACGGTTTGTGCCGAACCTACCACAGGCTCATAAATCGGTTTGGACGCATCCGATGGAACTCCTAGGTGTCGTGGGTCATGTGGAATCTCGTTTTAGTCTATTTGGAGACAATGTTAGTGTCGGTGCAAGATAGTTGGACGGTTTGCGCAAAACATATCATACACTCAGAAATCGATTTAGACACACCCGATGGTACTCCTAGGTGACGAGGCTCAAGTGGAAGCTCGTTTCGTTCCGTTTGGAGATGGTGCTAATCTTGCCGCAAGATAGGTGCACGATTTGCGCTGAACGTACCATAGGCTCGAAAATCATTTTGGACGCACCCGGTGGTACTCCTAGGTGACAAGGCTCAAGTGGAAGCTCGTTTGAGTCCGTTAGGAAACAGTGCCAATCTTGACACAAGATATGTGCGCAGTTTGTGCCTAGTGTTCCAAAGGTCCAGAAATCATATTGGACGCACCCGATGGAACTCCTAGGTGAGTGGGTCATATGGAATCTTGCTTTGGTTCATTTGGAAACAGTGTCAGTATCATTGCAATGTAGGTGCACGGTTTGCGCTGAAGATACTATAGGCTCAAAAATTGTTTTGGATGCACCCGATGGTACTCCTAGGGGACGAGGCTCAAGTGGAAGCTCGTTTCAGTCCGTTTGCAGATAGTGCTAATCTTAACGCAATATAGGTGCACGGCTTGCGCCAAACGTACCATTGGCTCAGAAAATGTATTGAACGCACTAGATGGAACTCCTAGGTGATGTGGGTCACGTGGAAGCTCGTTTTGGTCCGTTTAGAGATAGTGCTAACCTTGACGCAAGATATGTGCACGGTTTGCACAGAACGTACCAGAGGCTCAAAAATCATTTTGGACGCACCCAATGGAACTCCTAGGTTCGGGGGTCATGTGGAATCGCGTTTAAGTCCGTTTGGAAACAGGTTTAGTGTCGATGCAAGATAATTGCACGGTCTGCGCCAAAGATACCATAGACTCAGAAATTATTTTGGACGCACCCGATGGTACTTCTAGGTGACGATGCTCAAGTGGAAGCTAGTTGCGGTCCGATTGGAGATGGTGCTAAACCTGATGCAAGATAGGTGCACAGTTTGCGCCAAACATACCATAGGGTCGGAAATCGTTTTGGACACACCCAATGGAACTCCTAGGTGACGAGGCTCAAGAGGAAGCTCATTTTGGTCCGTTTAGAGATGGTGCTAATCTTGCCGCAAGATACGTGCACGGATTGCGCTAAACATAACATAGGCTCAGAAATCATTTTGGACGCACTCAATGGAACTCCTAGGTGTCGGGGGTCATGTGGAATCTCATTTAAGTCTGTTTGGAGACAGGTTTAGTGTCGGTGCAAGATAAAACATGGTCTACGCCAAACATATCGTAGGCTCAGAAATCGTTTTAGACGCACCCGATGGTACTCCTAGGTGACGATGCTCAAGTGGAAGCTCGTTACGGTACGATTGGTGATGGTTGTAAACTTGATGCAAGATAGGAGCATGGTTTGCGCCAAATATACCATGGGCTCGGAAAAACATTTTGGACACACCCAATGAAACTCCTAGGTGATGAGGCTCAATTGGAAGCTCGTTTTGGTCCGTTCAGAGATAGTGCTAATCTTGACGAGGTGCACAGTTTGCGCCGAACCTACTACAGGCTCATAAATCGGTTTGGACGCATCCGATGGAACTCCTAGGTGACGTGGGTCATGTGGAATCTCGTTTTAGTCTATTTGGAGACAGTGTTAGTGTCGGTGCAAGATAGTTGGACGGTTTGCGCCAAACATACCATACACTCAGAAATCAATTTAGACACACCCGATGGTACTCCTAGGTGACGAGGCTCAAGTGGAAGCTCGTTTCGTTCCGTTTGGAGATGGTGCTAAACTTGCCGCAAGATAGGTGCACGATTTGCGCTGAACGTACCATAGGCTCAAAAATCATTTTGGACGCACCCGGTGGTACTCCTAGGTGACAAGGCTCAAGTGGAAGCTCATTTGAGTCCATTAGGAGACAGTGCCAATCTTGACACAAGATAGGTGCACGGATTGCGCTGAACGTAACATAGGCTCGGAAATCGTTTTGGACGCACCCAATGGAACTCCTAGGTGTCGGGGTCATGTGGAATCGCGCTTAAGTCGCTTTGGAGACAGGTTTAGTGTTGGTGCAAGATAATTGCATGGTTTGTTCCAAACATACCATAGGCTCAGAAATCATTTTGGACGCACCCGATGGTATTCCTAGGTGACGATGCTCAAGTGGAAGCTCGTTATGGTCCGATTGGAGATGGTGCTAAACTTGTTGCAAGATAGGTGCATGGTTTACACCAAACATACCATAGGCTTGGAAATCATTTTGGACACACCCAATGGAACTCCGAGGTGATGAGGCTCAATTGGAAGCTCGTTTTGGTACGTTTGGAGATTGTGCTAATCTTGACGAGGTGCACGGTTTGCGCCGAACCTACCATAGGCTCATAAATCGGTTTGGACGCATCTGATGAAACTCCTAGGTGACGTGGGTCATGTGGAATCTCGTTTCAGTCTATTTAGAGACAGTGTTAGTGTCGGTGCAATATAGTTGGACGGTTTGCGCCAAACATACCATACACTCAGAAATCGATTTGGACACGCCCAATGGTACTCCTAGGTGGTGAGGCTCAAGTGGAAGCTCGTTCCGTTCCGTTTGGAGATGGTGCCAATCTTGCCGCAAGATAGGTGCACGGTTTGCGCTGAACGTACCATAGGCTCGAAAATCGTTTTGGACGTACTCGGTGGTACTCCAAGGTGACAAGGCTCAAGTGGAAGCTCGTTTGAGCCTGTTTGGAGACAGTGCCAATCTTGACACAAGATAGGTGCGCACCCAAGGCCTAGAAATCATCATGGACGCACCCGATGGAACTCCTAGGTGAGTGGTTCATATGGAATCTTGTTTCGGTTCATTTGGAAACAGTGTCAATGTCGTTGCAATATAGGTGCACGGTTTGCACTGAACATACCTAGGGCTCAAAAATTGTTTTGGATGCACCCGATGTTACTCCTAGGGGACGAGGCTCAAGTGGAAGCTCGTTTCAGTACGTTTGCGGATAGTACTAATCTTGACGCAATATAGGTGTCTGGTTTGTGCCAAACGTACCATAGGCTCGGAAAACGTATTGAACGCACTAGATGGAACTCCTAGGTGATGTGGGTCATGTGGAAGATCGTTTTGGTCCGTTTGGAGATAGTGCTAACCTTGACGCAAGATATGTGCACGGTTTATGCAGAACGTACCAGAGGCTCCAAAATCGTTTTGGACGCACCCAATGGAACTCATAGGTGACGAGGCTCAAGTGGAAGCTCGTTTCGTTCCATTTGGAGATGGTGCTAATCTTGCCACAAGATAGGTGCACGGTTTGCGCTGAACGTACTATAGGCTCGAAAATCATTTTGGACGCACCCGGTGGTACTCCAAGGTGACAAGGCTTAAGTGGAAGCTTGTTTGAGTCCGTTTGGAGATAGTGCCAATCTTGACACATGATAGGTGCGCAGTTTGTGCCTAGCCCTCCATAGGCCCAGAAATCGTCTTGGACGCACCCGATGGAACTCCTAGGTGAGTGGGTCATGTGGAATCTTGTTTCGGTTCATTTGGAAACAGTGTCAATGTCGTTGCAATATAGGTGCACGGTTTGCGCTGAACATACCTTAGGATCAAAAATTGTTTTGGATGCACCTCATGGTACTCCTAGGGACGAGGCTCAAGTGGAAGCTCGTTTCAGTCCGTTTGCAGATAGTGCTAGTCTTGACGCAATATAGGTGCACGGTTTGCGCCAAACGTACCATAGGCTCAGAAAACGTATTGAACGCACTAGAAGGGAACTCCTAGGTGATGTGGGTCATGTGGAAGCTCATTTTGGTCCGTTTGGAGATAGTGCTAACCTTGACGCAAGATATGTGCACGGTTTGCACAGAACGTACCAGAGGCTCGAAAATCGTTTTTGACACACCCAATGGAACTCCTAGGTGTCAGGGGTCATGTGGAATAGCGTTTAAGTCCGTTTGGAGATAGGTATAGTGTCGGTGCAAGATAATTGCACAGTCTACACCAAAGATACCATAGGCTCAGAAATCGTTTTGGACGCACCCGATGGTACTCCTAGGTGACGATGCTCAAGTGGAAGCTCGTTACGGTCCGATTGGAGATGATGCTAAACTTGATGCAAGATAGTGCACAGTTTGCGCCAAATATACCATAGGCTTGGAAATCGTTTTGGACACACCTAATGGAACTCCTAGGTGACGAGGCTCAAGTGGATGCTCGTTTTGGTCCATTTGGAGATGGTGCTAATCTTGCCGCAAGATAGGTGCACGGATTGCGCTAAACTTAACATAGGCTCGGAAATCGTTTTGGACGCACCCAATGGAACTCCTAGGTGTCGGGGGTCATGTGGAATTGTGCTTAAGTCGGTTTGGAGACAGGTTTAGTGTTGGAGCAAGATAATTGCACGGTCTGTGCCAAACATACCATAGACTCAGAAATCATTTTGGACGCACCCAATGGTACTCCAAGGTGACGATGCTCAAGTGGAAGCTCGTTATGGTCCAATTAGAGAAGGTGCTAAACTTGTTGCAAGATAGGTGCATGGTTTACGCCAAACATACCATAGGCTTGGAAATCATTTTGGGCACATCTAATGGAACTCCTAGGTGACGAGGCTCAATTGGAAGCTCGTTTTGGTCCGTTCGGAGATAGTGCTAATCTTGATGAGGCGCACGGTTTGCGCCGAACCTACCATAGGTTCATAAATCGGTTTGGACGCATCCGATGGAACTGCTAGGTGACGTGGGTCATGTGGAATCTCGTTTTAGTCTATTTGGAGACAGTGTTAGTGTCGGTGCAAGATAGTTGGACGGTTTGCGCCAAACATACCATACACACTCATAAAACCGATTTGGACACGCCCGATGGTACTCCTAGGTGGCGAGGCTCAAGTGGAATCTCGTTTCGTTCCGTTTGGAGATGGTGCTGATCTTGCCGCAAGATAGGTGCACGATTTCGTTCCATAGGCTCAAAAATCGTTTTGGACGCACCCGGTGGTACTCCAAGGTGACAAGGCTCAAGTGGAAGCTCGTTTGAGCCTGTTTGGAGACAGTGCCAATCTTGACATAAGATTGGTGCGCAGTTTGTGCCTAGCGCTCCAAAGGCCCATAAATCATCGTGGACGCACCCGATGGAACTCCTAGGTGAGTGGGTCATATGGAATCTTGTTTCGGTTCATTTGGAAACAGTGTCAATGTCGTTGCAATATAGGTGCATGGTTTGCACTGAACATACCTTAGGCTCGAAAATTGTTTTGGATGCACCCGATGGTACTCCTAGGGGACGAGGCTCAAGTGGAAGCTCATTTCAGTACGTTTGCGGATAGTGCTAATCTTGACGCAATATAGGTGCCCGGTTTGCGCCAAACGTACCATAGGCTCGGAAAACGTATTGAACGCACTGGATGGAACTCCTAGGTTATGTGGGTCATGTGGAAGATCGTTTTGGTCCGTTTGGAAATAGTGCTAACGTTGACGCAAGATATGTGCACGGTTTATGCAGAACATACCAGAGGCTCCAAAATCGTTTTGGACGCACCCAATGGAACTCATAGGTGTCGTGGGTCATGTGGAATCACGTTTAAGTCCGTTTGGAGATAGGTTTAGTGTCAGTGCAAGATAATTGCACGGTCTGTGCCAAATATACCATAGGCTCTGAAATCGTTTTGGATGCACCCGATGGTACTCCTAGGTGACGATGCTCTAGTGGAAGCTCGTTATGGTCTGATTGGAGATGGTGCTAAACCTAATGCAAGATAGGTGCACGGTTTGCGCCAAACATACCATAGGCTTGGAAATCATTTTGGACACACCCAATGGAACTTCTTGGTGACGAGGCTCAAGTAGAAGCTCGTTTTGGTCCGTTTGGAGATGGTGCTAATCTTGACGAGGTGCACGGTTTGCGCCGAGCCTACCATAGGCTCGTAAATCAGTTTGGACGCATCCAATGTAACACCTAGGTGACGTGGGTCATGTGGAATCTTGTTTCAGTCTATTTGGAGACAGTGTTACTGTCGGTGCAAGATAGTTGGACGGTTTGCGCCAAACATACCATACACTTAGAAATCGATTTGGACGCACCCGATGGTACTCGTAGGTGACGAGGCTCAAGTGAAAGCTCATTTCGTTCCGTTTAGAGATGGTGCTAATCTTGCTGTAAGATAGGTGCACGGTTTGCGTTGAACGTACCATAGGCTCGAAAATCGTTTTGGACGCACCCGGTGGTACTCCTAGGTGACAAGGCTCTAATGGAAGCTCGTTTGAGTCTGTTAGGAGACAGTGCCAATCTTGATACAAGATAGGTGCGCAGTTTTGTGCCTAGTATTCCATAGGCCCAGAAATCATCTTGGACGCACCCGATGGAACTCCTAGGTGAGTGGGTCATGTGGAATCTTGTTTTGGTTCATTTGGAAACAGTGTCAGTGTCGTTGCAATATAGGTGCACGGTTTGCGCTGAAGATACCATAGGCTCGAAAATTGATTAGGATGCACCCGATGGTACTCCTAGGGGACGAGGCTCAAGTGGAAGCTCGTTTCAGTCCGTTTGCAGATAGTGCTAATCTTGACGCAATATAGGTGCACGGTTTGCGCCAAACGTACCATAGGCTCAGAAAACGTATTGAACGCACTAGATGGGAACTCCTAGGTGATGTGGGTCATGTGGAAGCTCATTTTGGTCCGTTTGGAGATAGTGCTAACCTTGATGCAAGATATGTGCACGGTTTGCACAGAACGTACAAGAGGCTCGAAAATCGTTTTGGACGCACCCAATGGAACTCCTAGGTGTGAGGGGTCATGTGGAATAGCGTTTAAGTCCGTTTGGAGACAGGTTTAGTCTCGGTGCAAGATAATTGCACGGTCTGCGCCAAAGATACCATAGGCTCAGAAATTGTTTTGGACACACCCGATGGTACTCCTAGGTGACGATGCTCAAGTGGAAGCTTGTTACGGTCTGATTGGAGATGTTGCTAAACTTGATGCAAGATAGTGCACAGTTTGTGCCAAACATACCATAGGCTTGGAAGCTCGTTTTGGTCCATTTGGAGATGGTGCTAATCTTGCCGCAAGATAGGTGCACGGATTGCGCTGAACGTAACATAGGCTCGGAAATCATTTTGGATGCACCCAATGGAACTCCTAGGTGTCGGGGGTCATGTGGAATCGCGCTTAAGTCGCTTTGGAGACAGGTTTAGTGTTGGTGCAAGATAATTGCATGGTTTGTGCCAAACATACCATAGGCTCAGAAATCATTTTGGACACACCCGATGGTACTCCTAGGTGACGATGCTCAAGTGGAAGCTCGTTATGGTCCGATTGGAGATGGTGCTAAACTTGTTGCGAGATCGGTGCATGGTTTACGCCAAACATACCATAGGCTTGGAAATCATTTTGGACACACCCAATGGAACTGCTAGGTGATGAGGCTCAATTGGAAGCTCGTTTTGGTACGTTTGGAGATAGTGCTAATCTTGACGAGGTGCACGGTTTGCGCCGAACCTACCATAGGATCATAAATCGGTTTGGACGCATCTGATGGAACTCCTAGGTGACCTGGGTCATATGGAATCTCGTTTCAGTCTATTTGGAGACAGTGTTAGTGTCGGTGCAAGATAGTTGGACGGTTTGCGCCAAACATACCATACACTCAAAAATCGATTTGGACACGCCCGATGGTACTCCTAGGTGGCGAGGCTCAAGTGGAAGCTCGTTTCGTTCCGTTTGGAGATGGTGCCAATCTTGCCGCAAGATAGGTGCATGGTTTGCGCTGAATGTACCATAGGCTCGAAAATCGTTTTGGACGCACCCGGTGGTACTCCAAGGTGACAAGGCTCTAGTGGAAGCTCGTTTGAGCCTGTTTGGAGACAGTGCCAATCTTGACACAAGATAGGTGCGCAGTTTGTGCCTAGCGCTCCCAAGGCCCAGAAATCATCGTGGACGCACCCGATGGAACTCCTAGGTGAGTGGTTCATATGGAATCTTGTTTCGGTTCTTTTGGAAACAGTGTCAATGTCGTTGCAATAAAGGTGCATGGTTTGCACTGAACATACCTTGGGCTCGAAAATTGTTTTGGATGCACCCGATGTTACTCCTAGGGGACGAGGCTCAAGTGGAAGCTCGTTTCAATACGTTTGCGGATAGTACTAATCTTGACGCAATAAAGGTGTCCGGTTTGCGCCAAACGTACCATAGGCTCGGAAAACGTATTGAACGCACTAGATGGAACTCCTAGGTGATGTGGGTCATGTGGAAGATCATTTTGGTCCGTTTGGAGATAGTGCTAACCTTAACGCAATATATGTGCACGGTTTGTGCAGAACGTACCAAAGGCTCCAAAATCGTTTTGGATGCACCCAGTGGAACTCATAGGTGTCGGGGTTCATGTAGAATCGCGTTTAAGTCGGTTTGGAGACAGGTTTAGGGTTGGTGCAAGATAATTGCACGGTCTATGCCAAACATACCACAAGCTTAGAAATCATTTTGGACGCACTCGATGGTACTCCTAGGTGACGATGCTCAAGTGGAATCTCGTTATGGTCCGATTGGAGATGGTGCTAAACTTGTTGCAAGATAGGTGCACGGTTTGCGCCAAACATACCATAGGCTTGGAAATTATTTTGGACACACCCAATGGAACTCCTAGGTGACGAGGCTTAGTTGGAAGCTTGTTTTGGTCCATTTGGAGATAGTGCTAATCTTAACGAGGGGCACGGTTTGCGCCGAACCTACCATATGCTCATAAATCGGTTTGGACGCATCCGATGGAACTCCTAGGTGACGTTGGTCATGTGGAATCTCGTTGCAGTCTACTTGGAGACAGTGTTAGTGTCGGTGCAAGATAGTTGGACGGTTTGTGCCAAACATACCAAACACTCAGAAATCGATTTGGACGCGCCTGATGGTACTCCTAGGTGACGAGGCTCAAGTGGAAGCTCGTTTCGTTCCATTTGGAGATAGAGCTAATCTTGCCGCAAGATAGGTGCACGGTTTGCGCTGAACGTACCATAGGCTCGAAAATCATTTTGGACGCACCCGGTGGTACTCCAAGGTGATAAGGCTCAAGTGGAAGCTCGTTTGAGTCCGTTTGGAGACAGTGCCAATCTTGACACAAGATAGATGCGCAGTTTGTGCCTAGCCCTCCATACGCCCAGAAATCGTCTTGGACGCACCCGATGGAACTCCTAGGTGAGTGGGTCATGTGGAATCTTGTTTCGGTTCATTTGAAACAGTGTCAATGTCGTTGCAATATAGGTGCACGGTTTGCGCTGAACATACCTTAGGATCGAAAATTATTTTGGATGCACCCGATGGTACTCCTAGGGACGAGGCTCAAGTGGAAGCTCGTTTCAGTCCGTTTGCAGATAGTGCTAGTCTTGACGCAATATAGGTGCACGGTTTGCGCCAAACATACCATAGGCTCAGAAAACATATTGAACGCACTAGATGGGAACTCCTAGGTGATGTGGGTCCTGTGGAAGCTTATTTTAGTCCATTTGGAGATAGTGCTAACCTTGATGCAAGATATGTGCACGGTTTGTACAGAATGTACCAATGGCTCGAAAATCATTTTGGACACACCCAATGGAACTCCTAGGTGTCAGGGGTCATGTGGAATAGCGTTTAAGTCCGTTTGGAGATAGGTATAGTGTCGCTGCAAGATAATTGCACAGTCTGCACCAAAGATACCATAGGCTCAGAAATCATTTTGGACGCACCCGATGGTACTCCTAGGTGACGATGCTCAAGTGGAAGCTCGTTACGGTCCGATTGGAGATGATGCTAAACTTGATGCAAGATAGTGCACAATTTGCGCCAAACATACCATAGGCTTGGAAATCGTTTTGGACACACCCAATGGAACTCCTAGGTGACGAGGCTCAAGTGGAAGCTCGTTTTGGTCCATTTGGAGATGGTGCTAATCGTGCCGCAAGATATGTGCACGGATTGCGCTGAACTTAACATAGGCTCGGAAATCATTTTGGACGCACCCAATGGAACTCCTAGGTGTCGGGGGTCATGTGGAATCGTGCTTAAGTCGGTTTGGAGACAGGTTTAGTGTTGGTGCAAGATAATTGCACGGTCTGTGCCGAACATACCATAGGCTCAGAAATCATTTTGGATGCACCCAATGGTACTCCTAGGTGACGATGCTCAAGTGGAAGCTCGTTATGGTCCGATTGGAGAAGGTGCTAAACTTGTTGCAAGATAGGTGCATGGTTTACGCCAAACATACCATAGGCTTGGAAATCATTTTGGACACATCCAATGGAACTCCTAGGTGACGAGGCTCAATTGGAAGCTCGTTTTGGTCCGTTTGGAGATAGTGCTAATCTTGACGAGGCGCACGGTTTGCGCCGAACCTACCATAGGCTCATAAATCGGTTTGGACGCATCCGATGGAACTCCTAGGTGACGTGGGTCATATGGAATCTCGTTTCAGTCTATTTGGAGACAGTGTTAGTGTCGGTGCAAGATAGTTAGACGGTTTGTGCCAAACATACCATACACTGATAAAATCGATTTGGACAAGCCCGATGGTACTCCTAGGTGGCGAGGCTCAAGTGGAAGCTCGTTTCGTTCCGTTTCGAGATGGTGCTGATCTTGCCGCAAGATAGGTGCACGGTTTGCGCTGAACGTACCATAGGCTCGAAAATCGTTTTGGACGCACCCGGTGGTACTCTAAGGTGACAAGGCACAGGTGAAAGCTCGTTTGAGCCTGTTTGGAGACAGTGCCAATCTTGACACAAGATTGGTGCGCAGTTTGTGCCTAGCGCTCCAAAGGCCCAGAAATCATCGTGGACGCACTCGATGGAACTCCTAGGTGAGTGGGTCATATGGAATCTTGTTTCGGTTCATTTGGAAACAGTGTCAATGTCATTGCAATATAGGTGCACGGTTTGCACTGAACATACCTTAGGCTCGAAAATTGTTTTGGATGCACCCGATGGTACTCCTAGGGGACGAGGCTCAAGTGGAAGCTCGTTTCAGTACGTTTGCGGATAGTGCTAATCTTGACGCAATATAGGTGCCCAGTTTGCGCCAAACGTACCATAGGCTCAGAAAACGTATTGAACGCACTAGATGGAACTCCTAGGTTATGTGGGTGATGTGGAAGATCGTTTTGGTCCGTTTGGAAATAGTGCTAACGTTGACGCAATATATGTGCACGGTTTGTGCAGAACATACCAGAGGCTCCAAAATCGTTTTGGACGCACCCAATGGAACTCATAGGTGTCGGGGGTCATGTGGAATCACGTTTAAGTCCGTTTGGAGATAGGTTTAGTGTTGGTGCAAGATAATTGCACGGTCTGTGCCTAACATACCGTAGGCTTAGAAATCATTTTGGACGCACCCGATGGTACTCCTAGGTGACGATACTCAAGTAGAAGCTCGTTATGGTCCGATTGGAGATGGTGCTAAACTTGTTGCAAGACAGGTGCATGGTTTACGCCAAACACACCATAGGCTTGGAAATAATTTTGGACACACCCAATGGTACTCTAAGGTGACAAGGCTCAAGTGGAAGCTCGTTTGAGCCCGTTTGGAGACAGTGCCAATCTTGACACAAGATAGGTGCACAGTTTGTGCCTAGCGCTCCATAGGCCTAGAAATCGTCTTAGACGCACCCGATGGGACACCTAGGTGAGTGGGTCATGTGGAATCTTGTTTCGGTTCATTTGGAAAAAGTGTCAATGTCGTTGCAATATAGGTGCACGGTTTTGCTGAACATAGCTTAGGCTCGAAAATTGTTTTGGATGCACCCGATGGTACTCCTAGGGGATGAGGCTCAAGTGGAAGCTTGTTTTAGTACGTTTGCGGATAGTGCTAATCTTGACGCAATATAGGTGCCCGGTTTGCGCCAAACGTACCATAGGCTCGGAAAACATATTGAACGCACTAGATGGAACTCCTAGGTGATGTGGGTCATTGGAAGCTTATTTTGGTCCGTTTGGAAATAGTGCTAACGTTGACGCAAGATATGTGCACGGTTTGTGCAGAACGTTCCAGAGGCTCCAAAATTGTTTTGGACGCACCCAATGGAACTCATTGGTGTCGGGGGTCATGTGGAATCGTGTTTAAGTCGGTTTGGAGACAGGTTTAGTGTCGGTGCAAGATAATTGCACGGTCTGCGCCAAAGGTACCATAGGCTCAAAAATCGTTTTGGTCGCACTCGATGGTACTCCTAGGTGATGATGCTCAAGTGGAAGCTCGTTATGGTCCGATTGGAGCTGGTGCTAAACTTGTTGCAAGATAGGTGCAAGGTTTACGCCAAACATACCATAGGCTTGGAAATCATTTTAGACACACCCAATGGAACTCCTAGGTGACGAGGCTCAATTGGAAGCTCGTTTTGGTCCATTTGGAGATAGTGCTAATCTTGACGAGGTGCACGGTTTGTGCCAAACCTACCATAGGCTCATAAATCGGTTTGGACGCATCCGATGGAACTCCTAGGTGACGTGGGTCACGTGGAATCTCGTTGCAGTCTATTTGGAGACAGTGTAAGTGTCGGTGGAAGATAGATGGATGGTTTGCGCCAAACATACCATACACTAAGAAATCGATTTGGACGCGCCCGATGGAACTCCTAGGTGACGAGGCTCAAGTGGAAGCTCGTTTCGTTCCGTTTGGAGATGGTGCTAATCTTGCCGCAAGATAGGAGCACGGTTTGCGTTGAATGTACCATAGGCTCAAAAATCGTTTTGGACGCTCCCGGTGGTACTCCTAGGTGACAAGGCTCTAGTGGAAGCTCGTTTGAGTCCGTTAGGAGACAGTGCCAATCTTGATACAAGATAGGTGCACAGTTTGTGCCTAGTGTTCCATAGGCCCGGAAATCCTCTTGGACGCACCCGATAGAACTCCTAGGTGAGTGGGTCATGTGGAATCTTGTTTTGGTTCATTTGGAAACATTGTCAGTGTCGTTGCAATATAGGCGCACGGTTTGCGCTGAAGATACCATAGGCTTGAAAATTATTTTGGATGCACTCGATGGTACTCCTAGGGGACGCGGCTCACGTGGAAACTCGTTTCAGTCCGTTTGCAGATAGTGCTAATCTTGACGCAATATAGGTGCACGGTTTGCGCCAAACGTACCATAGGCTCGGAAAACGTATTGAACGCACTAGATGCGAACTGCTAGGTGATGTGGGTCATGTGGAAGCTCGTTTTGGTCCGTTTGGAGATAGTGCTAACCTTGACGCAAGATATGTGCACGGTTTGCGCAGAACATACTAGAGGCTCAAAAATCGTTTTGGACGCACCTAATGGAACCCCTAGGTGTTGGGGGTCATGTGGAATAGCGTTTAAGTCCGTTTGGAGATAGGTTTAGTCTCGGTCCAAGATAATTGCACAGTCTGCGCCAAAGATACCATAGGCTCAGAAATCGTTTTGGACGCACTCGATGGTACTCCTAGGTGACGATGCTCAAGTGGAAGCTCGTTACGGTCTGATTGGAGATGGTGCTAAACTTGATGCAAGATAGGTGCACGGTTTGTGCCAAACATATCATAGGCTCGGAAATCGTTTTGGACACACCCAATGGAACTCCTAGGTGACGAGGCTCAAGTGGAAGCTCAATTTGGTCCGTTTGGAGATGGTGCTAATCTTGCCGCAAGATAGTTGCACGGATTGCGTTGAACGTAACATAGGCTCGGAAATCGTTTTGGACGCACCCAATGGAACTCCTAGGTGTCAGGGGTCATGTGGAATCTCGTTTAAGTCCGTTTGGAGGTACATTTAGTGTCAGTGCAAGATAATTGCACGGTCTGCGCCAAACATATCATAGGTCAGAAATCGTTTTGGACGCAGCCGATGGTACTCCTAGGTGACGATGCTCAAGTGGAAGCTCATTACGGTACGATTGGAGATGGTGCTAAACTGGATGCAAGATAGATGCATGGTTTGCGCCAAACATACCATGGGCTCGGAAATCGTTTTGGACACACCCAATGGAACTCCTAGGTGACGAGGCTCAATTGAAAGCTTATTTTGGTCTGTTTGGAGATAGTGCTAATCTTGACGAGGTGCAAGGTTTGCGCCGAACCTACCGTAGGCTCATAAATCAGTTTGGACGCATCCGATGGAACTCCTAGGTGACGTGGGTCATGTGGAATCTCGTTTCAGTCTATTTGGAGACAATGTTGGTGTCGGTGCAAGATAGTTGGACGGTTTGCGCCAAACATACAATACACTCATAAATCGATTTGGGCGCACCTGATGGTACTCCTAGGTGACGAGGCTCAAGTGAAAGCTCGTTTCGTTCCGTTTGGAGATGGTGCTGATCTTGCCGCAAGATAGGTGCACGGTTTCGTTCCATAGGCTCGAAAATCGTTTTGGACGCACCCGGTTGTACTCCAAGGTGACAAGGCTCAAGTGGAAGCTCGTTTGAGCCTGTTTGGAGACAGTGCCAATCTTGACATAAGATTGGTGCGCAGTTTGTGCCTAGCGCTCCAAAGGCCCATAAATCATCGTGGACGCACCCGATGGAACTCCTAGGTGAGTGGGTCATATGGAATCTTGTTTCGGTTCATTTGGAAACAGTGTCAATGTCGTTGCAATATAGGTGCATGGTTTGCACTGAACATACCTTATTCTCGAAAATTGTTTTGGATGCACCCGATGGTACTCCTAGGGGACGAGGCTCAAGTGGAAGCTCATTTCAGTACGTTTGCGGATAGTGCTAATCTTGACACAATATAGGTGCCCGGTTTGCACCAAACGTACGATAGGCTCGGAAAACGTATTGAACGCACTGGATGGAACTCCTAGGTTATGTGGGTCATGTGGAAGATCGTTTTGGTCCGTTTGGAAATAGTGCTAACGTTGACGCAAGATATGTGCACGGTTTGTGCAGAACAAACCAGAGGCTCTAAAATCGTTTTGGACGCACCCAATGGAACTCATAGGTGTCAGGGGTCATGTGGAATCGCGTTTAAGTCCGTTTGGAGATAGGTTTAGTGTCGGTGCAAGATAATTGCACGGTCTGCGCCAAATATACCATAGGCTCTGAAATCGTTTTGGACGCACCCGATGGTACTCCTAGGTGACGATGCTCTAGTGGAAGCTCGTTACGGTCTGATTGGAGATGGTGCTAAACCTAATGTAAGATAGGTGCACCGTTTGCGCCAAACATACCATAGGCTTGGAAATCATTTTGGACACACCCAATGGAACTTCTTGGTGTCGAGGCTCAAGTAGAAGCTCGTTTTGGTCCGTTTGGAGATGGTGCTAATCTTGACGAGGTGCACGGTTTGCGCCGAACCTACCATAGGCTCGTAAATCAGTTTGGACGCATCCAATGGAACACCTAGGTGACGTGGGTCATGTGGAATCTTGTTTCAGTCTATTTGGAGACAGTGTTACTGTCGATGCAAGATACTTGGACGGTTTGCGCCAAACATACCATACACTTAGAAATCGATTTGGACGCACCCGATGGTACTCGTAGGTGACGAGGCTCAAGTGAAAGCTCGTTTCGTTCTGTTTAGAGATGGTGCTAATCTTGCCGTAAGATAGGTGCACGGTTTGCGTTGAACGTACCATAGGCTCGAAAATCGTTTTGGACGCCCCCGGTGGTACTCCTAGGTGACAAGGCTCTAATGGAAGCTCGTTTGAGTCTGTTAGGAGACAGTGCCAATCTTGATACAAGATAGGTGTGCAGTTTTGTGCCTAGTATTCCATAGGCCTAGAAATCATCTTGGACGCACCCGATGGAACTCCTAGGTGAGTGGGTCATGTGGAATCTTGTTTTGGTTCATTTGGAAACAATGTCAGTGTCGTTGCAATATAGGTGCACGGTTTGCGCTGAAGATACCATAGGCTCAAAAATTGATTAGGATGCACCCGATGGTACTCCTAGGGGACGAGGCTTAAGTGGAAGCTCGTTTCAGTCCGTTTGCAGATAGTGCTAATCTTGACGCAATATAGGTGCACGGTTTGCGCCAAACGTACCATAGGCTCAGAAAACGTATTGAACGCACTAGATGGGAACTCCTAGGTGATGTGGGTCATGTGGAAGCTCATTTTGGTCCGTTTGGAGATTGTGCTAACCTTGATGCAAGATATGTGCACGGTTTGCACAGAACGTACCAGAGGCTCAAAAATCATTTTGGACGCACCCAATGGAACTCCTAGGTGTTAGGGGTCGTGTGGAATAGCGTTTAAGTCCGTTTGGAGACAGGTTTAGTCTCGGTGCAAGATAATTGCACGGTCTGCGCCAAAGATACCATAGGCTCAGAAATTGTTTTGGACGCACCCGATGGTACTCCTAGGTGACGATGCTCAAGTGGAAGCTGGTTTTGGTCCGTTTGGAGATGGTGCTAATCTTGCCGCAAGATAGGTGCACGGATTGCGCTGAACGTAACATAGGCTCGGAAAACATTTTGGACGCACCCAATGGAACTCCTAGGTGTCGGGGGTCATTTAAATCGCGCTTAAGTCGCTTTGGAGACAGGTTTAGTGTTGGTGCAAGATAATTGCATGGTTTGTGCTAAACATACCATAGGCTCAGAAATCATTTTGGACGCACCCGATGGTACTCCTAGGTGACGATGCTCAAGTGGAAGCTCGTTATGGTCCGATTGGAGATGGTGCTAAACTTATTGTGAGATAGGTGCATGGTTTACGCCAAACATACCATAGGCTTGGAAATCATTTTGGACACACCCAATGGAACTCCTGGGTGATGAGGCTCAATTGGAAGCTCGTTTTGGTACGTTTGGAGAT
Organism: Saccharum hybrid cultivar R570; assembly: GCA_038087645.1. NCBI lineage: Eukaryota > Viridiplantae > Streptophyta > Magnoliopsida > Poales > Poaceae > Saccharum > Saccharum hybrid cultivar. The sequence goes on from JAQSUU010000703.1 coordinate 19,175,240, forward strand.
AGTGCTAATCTTGACGAGGTGCACGGTTTGCGCCGAACCTACCATAGGCTCATAAATCGGTTTGGACGCATCTGATGGAACTCCTAGGTGACGTGGGTCATATGGAATCTCGTTTCAGTCTATTTGGAGACAGTGTTAGTGTCGGTGCAAGATAGTTGGACGGTTTGTGCCAAACATACCATACACTCAGAAATCGATTTGGACACGCCCGATGGTACTCCTAGGTGGCGAGGCTCAAGTGGAAGCTCGTTTTGTTCCGTTTGGAGATGGTGCCAATCTTGCCGCAAGATAGGTGCATGGTTTGCGTTGAGCGTACCATAGGCTCAAAAATCGTTTTGGACGCACCCGGTGGTACTCCAATTGGTGCGCAGTTTGTGCCTAGCGCTCCAAAGGCCCAGAAATCATCGTGGATGCACCCGATGGAACTCCTAGGTGAGTGGGTCATATGGAATCTTGTTTCGGTTCATTTGGAAACAGTGTCAATGTAGGTGCTAAACTTGTTGCAATATAGGTGCACGGTTTGCACTGAACATACCTTAGGCTCGAAAATTGTTTTGGATGCACCCGATGGTACTCCAAGGGGACGAGGCTCAAGTGGAAGCTCGTTTCAGTACGTTTGCGGATAGTGCTAATCTTGACGCAATATAGGTGCCCGGTTTGCGCCAAACGTACCATAGGCTCGGAAAACGTATTGAACGCACTGGATGGAACTCCTAGGTTATGTGGGTCATGTGGAAGATCGTTTTGGTCCGTTTGGAAATAGTGCTAACGTTGACGCAAGATTTGTGCACGGTTTGTGCAGAACATACCAGAGGCTCCAAAATCGTTTTGGACGCACCCAATGGAACTCATAGGTGTCGGGGGTCATGTGGAATCACGTTTAAGTCCATTTGGAGATAGGTTTAGTGTTGGTGCAAGATAATTGCACGGTCTGTGCCAAACATACCGTAGCCTTAGAAATCATTTTGGACGCACCTGATGGTACTCCTAGGTGACGATACTCAAGTAGAAGCTCGTTATGGTTCGATTGGAGATGGTGCTAAACTTGTTGCAAGATAGGTGCATGGTTTACGCCAAACACACCATAGGCTTGGAAATCATTTTGGACACACCCAATGGTACTCTAAGATGACAAGGCTCAAGTGGAAGCTCGTTTGAGCCCGTTTGGAGACAGTGCCAATCTTGACACAAGATAGGTGCACAGTTTGTGCCTAGCGCTCCATAGGCCCAGAAATCATCTTGGACGCACCCGATGGGACTTCTAGGTGAGTGGGTCATGTGGAATCTTGTTTCGGTTCATTTGGAAATAGAGTCAATGTCGTTGCAATATAGGTGCACGGTTTTGCTGAACATACCTTAGGCTCGAAAATTATTTTGGATGCACCTGATGGTACTCCTAGGGGATGAGGCTCAAGTGGAAGCTTGTTTCAGTACGTTTGCGGATAGTGCTAATCTTGACGCAATATAGGTGCCCGGTTTGCGCCAAACGTACCATAGGCTCGGAAAACGTATTGAACGCACTAGATGGAACTCCTAGGTGATATGGGTCATTGGAAGCTCATTTTAGTCCGTTTGGAAATAGTGCTAACGTTGACGCAAGATATGTGTACGGTTTGTGCAGAACGTACCAGAGGCTCCAAAATCGTTTTGGACGCACCCAATGGAACTCATTGGTGTCGGGGGTCATGTGGAATCGTGTTTAAGTCGGTTTGGAGACAGGTTTAGTGTCGGTGCAAGATAATTGCACAGTCTGCACCAAAGGTACCATAGGCTCAAAAATCGTTTTGGTCGCACTCGATGGTACTCCTAGGTGACGATGCTCAAGTGGAAGCTCGTTATGGTCCGATTGGAGCTGGTGCTAAACTTGTTGCAAGATAGGTGCATGGTTTACGCCAAACATACCATAGGCTTGGAAATCATTTTAGACACACCCAATGGAACTCCTAGGTGACGAGGCTCAATTGGAAGCTCGTTTTGGTCCGTTTGGAGATAGTGCTAATCTTGACGAGGTGCACGGTTTGTGCCAAACCTACCATAGGCTCATAAATCGGTTTGGACGCATCCGATGGAACTCCTAGTTGACGTGGGTCACGTGGAATCTCGTTGCAGTCTATTTGGAGACAGTGTTGGTGTCGGTGGAAGATAGTTGGATGGTTTGCGCCAAACATACCATACACTCAGAAATCGATTTGGATGCGCCCGATGGTACTCCTAGGTGACGAGGCTCAAGTGGAAGCTCGTTTTGTTCCGTTTGGAGATGGTGCTAATCTTGCCGTAAGATAGGAGCACGGTTTGCGTTGAATGTACCATAGGCTCAAAAATCATTTTGGACGCTCCCGGTGGTACTCCTAGGTGACAAGGCTCTAGTGGAAGCTCGTTTGAGTCCGTTAGGAGACAGTGCCAATCTTGATACAAGATAGGTGCACAGTTTGTGCCTAGTGTTCCATAGGCCCGGAAATCCTCTTGGACGCACCCGATGGAACTCCTAGGTGAGTGGGTCATGTGGAATCTTGTTTTGGTTCATTTGGAAACATTGTCAGTGTCGTTGCAATATAGGCGCACGGTTTGCGCTGAAGATACCATAGGCTCGAAAATTATTTTGGATGCACCCGATGGTACTCCTAGGGGACGAGGCTCAAGTAGAAGCTCGTTTCAGTCCGTTTGCAGATAGTGCTAATCTTGATGCAATATAGGTGCACGGTTTGCGCCAAACGTACCATAGGCTCGGAAAACGTATTGAACGCACTAGATGCGAACTGCTAGGTGATGTGGGTCATGTGGAAGCTCGTTTTGGTCCATTTGGAGATAGTGCTAACCTTGACGCAAGATATGTGCACGGTTTGCGCAGAACATACTAGAGGCTCAAAAATCGTTTTGGAGGCACCTAATGGAACCCCTAGGTGTTGGGGGTCATGTGGAATAGCGTTTAAGTCCGTTTGGAGATAGGTTTAGTCTCGGTCCAAGATAATTGCACGGTCTGCGCCAAAGATACCATAGGCTCAGAAATCGTTTTGGACGCACCCGATGGTACTCCTAGGTGACGATGCTCAAGTGGAAGCTCGTTACGGTCTGATTGGAGATGGTGCTAAACTTGATGCAAGATAGGTGCACGGTTTGTGCCAAACATATCATAGGCTCGGAAATCGTTTTGGACACACCCAATGGAACTCCTAGGTGACGAGGCTCAAGTGGAAGCTCGTTTTGGTCCGTTTAGAGATGGTGCTAATCTTGCCGCAAGATAGTTGCACGGATTGCGCTGAACATAACATAGGCTCGGAAATCGTTTTGGACGCACCCAATGGAACTCCTAGGTGTCAGGGGTCATGTGGAATCTCGTTTAAGTCCGTTTGGAGATAGGTTTAGTGTCAGTGCAAGATAATTGCACGGTCTGCGCCAAACATATCATAGGCTCAGAAATCGTTTTGGACACAGCCGATGGTACTCCTAGGTGACGATGCTCAAGTGGAAGCTCATTACGGTACGATTGGAGATGGTGCTAAACTAGATGCAAGATAGATGCATGGTTTGCGCCAAACATACCATGGGCTCGGAAATCGTTTTGGACACACCCAATGGAACTCCTAGGTGACGAGGCTCAATTGAAAGCTTATTTTGGTCTGTTTGGAGATAGTGCTAATCTTGACGAGGTGCAAGGTTTGCGCCGAACCTACCGTAGGCTCATAAATCAGTTTGGACGCATCCGATGGAACTCCTAGGTGACGTGGGTCATGTGGAATCTCGTTTCAGTCTATTTGGGGACAATGTTGGTGTCGGTGCAAGATAGTTGGACGGTTTGCGCCAAACATACCATACACTCATAAATCGATTTGGGCGCACCTGATGGTACTCCTAGGTGACGAGGCTTGAGTGGAAGCTCACTTCGTTCCGTTTGGAGATGGTGCTAATCTTGCCACAATATAGGTGCACGGTTTGTGCTGAACATACCATAGGCTCGAAAATCGTTTTGGACGCACCCGGTGGTACTCCTAGGTGACAAGGCTCAAGTGGAATCTCGTTTGAGCCCGTTTGGAGACAGTGCCAATCTTGACACAAGATAGGTGCGCAGCTTGTGCCTAGCATTCCATAGGCCCAGAAATCGTCTTGGACGCACCCGATGGAACTCCTAGGTGAGGGGGTCATGTGGAATCTTGTTTTGGTTCATTTGGAAACTGTGTCAATGTCGTTGCAATATAGGTGCACAGTTTGCGCTGAACATACCATAGGTCAAAAATTGTTTTGGATGCACCTAATGGTACTCCTAGGGGACGAGGCTCAAGTGGAAGCTCGTTTCAGTACGTTGGCGAGTAGTGCTAATATTGTCGCAATATAGGTGCCCGGTTTGCGCCAAACGTACCATAGCCTCAGAAAATGTATTGAATGCACAAGATGGAACTCCTAGGTGATGTGGGTAAGGTGGAAGCTCGTTTTGGTCCATTTGGAGATAGTGCTAACCTTGACGCAAGATATGTGCACGGTTTGTGCAGAACGTACCAGAGGCTCCAAAATTGTTTTGGACGCACCCAATGGAACTCATTGGTGTCGGGGGTCATTTGGAGACAGGTTTAGTGTCGGTGCAAGATAATTGCACGGTTTGCGCCAAAGGTACCATAGGCTCAGAAATCATTTTGGACGCACCCGATGGTACTTCTAGGTGACGTTGCTCAAGTGGAAGCTCGTTACGGTCCGATTGGAGATGTTGCTAAACTTGATGCAAGATATGTGCACAATTTGCGCCAAACATACCATAGGCTCAAAAATCATTTTGGACGCACCCGATGGTACTCCTAGGTGACGATGCCCAAGTGGAAGCTCGTTACAGTCTGATTGGAGATGGTGCTAATCTTGCCGCAAGATAGGTGCACGGATTGCCGCAATATAGGTGCATGGTTTGCGCCAAACGTACCATAGGCTCAGAAAATGTATTGAACGCACTAGATGGAACTCCTAGGTGATGTGGGTCATGTGAAGCTCATTTTGGTCCGTTTGGAGATAGTGCTAACCTTGACGCAAGATATGTGCACGGTTTGTGCAGAACGTACCAGAGGCTCCAAAATTGTTTTGGACGCACCCAATGGAACTCATTGGTGTCGGGGGTCATTTGGAGACATGTTTAGTGTCGGTGCAAGATAATTGCACGGTTTGCGCCAAAGGTACCATAGGCTCAGAAATCGTTTTGGACGCACCCGATGGTACTTCTAGGTGACGTTGCTCAAGCGGAAGCTCGTTACGGTCCGATTGGAGATGGTGCTAAACTTGATGCAAGATAGGTGCACAATTTGCGCCAAATATAACATAGGCTCAGAAATCATTTTGGACGCACCCGATGGTACTCCTAGGTGACGATGCCCAAGTGGAAGCTCGTTACGGTACGATTGAAGATGGTGCTAAACTTGATGCAAGATAGGTGCATGGTTTGCGCCAAACATACCATGGGCTCAGAAATCAATTCGGACACACCCAATGGAACTCCTAGGTGACGAGGCTCAATTGGAAGCTCGTTTTGGTCCGTTTGGAGATAGTGCTAGTCTTGACGAGGTGCACGGTCTGCGCCAAACAACCATAGGCTCAGAAATCATTTTGGACGCACCCGATGGTACTCCTAGGTGACGTGGGTCATGTGGAATCTCGTTTCAGTCTATTTGAAGATAGTGTTAGTGTCGGTGCAAGACAGTTGGACGGTTTGCGCCAAACATACTATACACTTAGAAATCGATTTGGACGCACCAGATGGTACTCCTTGGTGACGAGGCTCAAGTGAAAGCTCGTTCCGTTCCGTTTAGAGATGGTGCTAATCTTTCCGCAAGATAGGTGCGCGGTTTGCGCCGAACATACCATAGGCTTGAAAATTGTTTTGGATGCACCCGATGGTACTCCTAGGGGATGAGGCTCAAGTGGAAGCTCGTTTCAGTCCGTTTGCATATAGTGCTAATCTTGACGCAATATAGGTGCACAGTTTGCGCCAAACATACCATAGGCTCAGAAAACGTATTGAACGCACTAGAGGGAACTCCTAGGTGATATGGGTCTTGTGGAACCTCGTTTTGGTCTGTTTGGAGATAGTGCTAACCTTGACGCAAGATATGTGCACGGTTTGCACAAAACGTACCAGAGGCTCAAAAATTATTTTGGACGCACCCAATAGAACTCCTAGGTGTCGAGGGTCAAGTGGAATCGCGTTTAAGTCCGTTTGGAGACAGGTTTAGTCTCGGTGCAAGATAATTGCACGGTCTGCGTGAAAGATACCATAGGCTCAGAAATCGTTTTGGACGCACCCGATGGTACTCCTAGGTGACGATGCTCAAGTGGAAGCTCGTTACGGTCTGATTGGAGATGGTGCTAATCTTGCCGCAAGATAGGTGCACGGATTGCCGCAATATAGGTGCACGATTTGCGCCAAACGTACTATAGGCTCAGAAAACATATTGAATGCACTAGATGGAACTCCTAGGTGATGTGGGTCATGTGAAGCTCATTTTGGTCCGTTTGGAGATAGTGCTAACCTTGACGCAAGATATGTGCATAGTTTGCACAGAACGTACCAGAGACTCGAAAATCATTTTGGACGCACCCAATGGAACTCCTATGTGTCGAGGATCATGTGGAATCGCGTTTAAGTCCGTTTGGAGAGAGGTTTAGTGTCGGTGCAAGATAATTGCACGGTCTGCGCCAAATATACCATAGGCTCAGAAATTGTTTTGTACACACCCGATGGTACTCCTAGGTGACGATGCTCAAGTAGAAGATCGTTACGGTACGATTGGAGATGGTGCTAAACTTGATGCAAGATAATGCATGGTTTGCGCCAAACATACCATGGGCTCGGAAATCATTTTGGACACACCCAATGGAACTCCTAGGTGACGAGGCTCAATTGAAAGCTTATTTTGGTCTGTTTGGAGATAGTGCTAATCTTGACGAGGTGCACGGTTTGTGCTGAACCTACCGTAGGCTCATAAATCAGTTTGGACGCATCCGATGGAACTCCAAGGTGACGTGGGTCATGTGCAATCTTGTTTCAGTCTATTTGGAGACAGTGTTAGTATCGGTGCAAGATAGTTGGACGGTTTGCGCCAAACATACCATACACTCAGAAATCGATTTGGATGCACCCGATGGTACTCCTAGGTAACGAGGATCGAGTGGAAGTTAGTTTCATTCCATTTGGAGATGGTGCTAATCTTGCCGTAAGATAGGTGCACGGTTTGCGCTGAACGTTCCATAGGCTCGAAAATCGTTTTGGACGCACCCGGTGGTACTCCTAGGTGACAAGGCTCAAGTGGAAGCTCGTTTGAGCCTGTGTCGAGACAGTGCCAATCTTGACACAAGATAGGTGCGCAGTTTGTGCCTAGCATTCCATAGGCCCAGAAATCGTCTTGGACGCACCCGATGAAACTCCTAGGTGAGTGGGTAATGTGGAATCTTGTTTCGGTTCATTTGGAAACAGTGTCAATGTCATTGCAATATAGGTGCACAATTTGCGCTGAACAACCCTAGGCTCGAAAATTGTTTTGGATGCAGCCGAGGGTACTCCTAGGGGACGAGGCCCAAGTGGAAGCTCGTTTCAGTACGTTTGCGGATAGTACTAATCTTGACGCAATATTGATGCCCGGTTTGCGCCAACCGTACCTTTGGCTCGGAAAAAGTATTGAACGCACTAGATGGAACTCCTAGGTGATGTGGGTCATGTGGAAGCTCGTTTTGGTCCATTTAGAGATAGTGCTAACCTTGACGCAAGATATGTGCACAGTTTGTGCAGAACGTAGTGCTAACCTTGACGCAAGATATGTGCACAGTTTGTGCAGAACGTACCAGAGGCTCGAAAATCATTTTGGACGCACCTGATGGTACTCCTAGGTGATGATGCTCAAGCGGAAGCTCGTTACGGTCCGATTGGAGATGGTGCTAAACTTGATGCAAGATAGGTGCATGGTTTGCGCCAAACATACCGTAGGCTTGGAAATCACTTTGGACAAACCCAATGGAACTCCTAGGTGACGAGGCTTAAGTGGAAGCTCATTTTGGACCGTTTGGATATAGTGCTAATCTTAACGAGGTGCACGGTTTGCGTCGAACCTACCATAGGCTCATCAATCAGTTTGGACGCATCCAATGGAACTCCTAGGTGACATGGGTCATGTGGATCTCGTTTCAGTCTATTTGAAGATTGTGTTAGTGTCGGTGCAAGATAGTTGGACGGTTTGCGCCAAACATACCATACACTTAGAAATCGATTTGGACGCATCCGATGGTACTCCTAGGTGACGAGGCTCAAGTGAAAGCTCGTTCCGTTTCGTTTAAAGATGGTGCTAATCTTGCCGCAAGATAGGTGCGCGGTTTGCGCCGAATGTACCATAGGCTTGAAAATTTTTTTGGATGCACTCGATGGTACTCCTAGGGGACGACGTTCAAGTGAAAGCTCGTTTCAGTCTGTTTGCAGATAGTGCTAATCTTGACGCAATATAGGTGCACGGTTTGCGTCAAACGTACCATTGGCTCAGAAAACGTATTGAACAGACTAGATGGAACTCCTAGGTGATATGGGTCGTGTGCAAGCTCGTTTTGGTCTGTTTGGAGATAGTGCTAACCTTGACGCAAGATATGTGCACGGTTTGCACAGAACGTACCAGAGGCTCAAAAATCGTTTTGACTGCATCCAATGGAACTCCTAGGTGTCGAGGGTCAAGTGGAATCACGTTTAAGTCTGTTTGGAGATAGGTTTAGTCTCAGTGCAAGATAATTGCATGGTCTGCGCCGAAGATACCATAGGCTCAGAAATCGTTTTGGACGCACCTGATGGTACTCCTAGGTGACGATGCTCAATTGCAAGCTTGTTACGGTCTGATTGGAGACGGTGCTAAACTTGATGCAAGATAGGTGCACAGTTTGTGCCAACCATACCATAGGCTCGGAAATCATTTTGGACACACCCAATGGAACTCCTAGGTGACGAGGCTGAAGTGGAAGCTCGTTTTGGTCCGTTTGGAGATGGTGCTTATCTTGCCGCAAGATAGGTGCACAGATTACCCTGAACGTGACATAGGCTCGGAAATAGTTTTGGACACACCCAATGGAACTCCTAGGTGTCGGGGGTCACGTGGAATCGCGGTTAAGTCCGTTTGGAGACAGGTTTAGTGTCGGTGCAAGATAATTGCACGGTCTTCGCCAAAGATACCATAGGCTCAGAAATCAATTTGGGCGCACCCGATGGTACTCCTTGGTGACGATGCTCAAGTGGAAGCTCGTTATGGTACGATTGGAGATGGTGCTAAACTTGATGCAAGATAGGTGCATGGTTTGCGCGAAATATACCATGGGCTCGAAAATCATTTTGGACACACCCAATGGAACTCCTAGGTGACAAGGCTCAATTGGAAGCTCGTTCTAGTCCGTTTAGAGATAGTGCTAATCTTGACAAGGTGCACGGTTTGCGCCGAACCTACCGTAGGCTCATAAATCGGTTTGGACGCATCCGATGGAACTCCTAGGTGATGTGGGTCTTGTGGAATCTCATTTCAGTCTATTTGGAGATAGTGTTAGTGTCGGTGCAAGATAGTTGGATGGTTTGCGCCAAACATACCATACACTCAAAAATCGATTTGGATGCACCCGATGGTACTCCTAGGTGATGAGGCTCATGTGAAAGCTCGTTTTGTTCTGTTTAGAGATGGTGCTAATCTTGCCGCAGGATAGGTGCAGGGTTTGCGCTGAACGTACCATAGGCTTGAAAATCGTTTTGGATGCACCCGGTGGTACTCCTAGGTGACAAGGCTCAAGTGGAAACTCGTTTGAGTCTGTTAGGATACAGTGCCAATCTTGACACAAGATAGGTGCGCAGTTTGTGCCTAGTGTTCTGTAGGCTCGAAAATCATCTTGGACGCACCCGACGAAACTCTTAGGTGAGTGGGTCATGTGGAATCTTGTTTTGGTTCATTTGGAAACAGTGTCAGTGTCGTTGCAATATAGGTGCACGGTTTGCGCTAAACATACCATAGGCGTAAAAATTGTTTTGGATGCACCCGATGGTACTCCTTGGGGACGAGCCACAAGTGGAAGCTTGTTTCAGTCCGTTTACAGATAGTTCTAATCTTGATGCAATATAGGTGCACGGTTTGCACTAAACGTACCATAGGCTCAGAAAACGTATTGAACGCAATAGATGGAACTCCTAGGCGATGTGGGTCATGTGGAAGCTCAATTTGGTCCGTTTGGGGATAGTGCTAACCTTGACGCAAGATATGTGCACGGTTTGCACAGAACGTACCAGAGGCTCGAAAATCGTTTTGGACGCACCCAATGGAACACCTAGGTGTCGGAGGTCATATGGAATCATGTTTAAGTCTGTTTGGAGACAGGTTTAGTGTCGGTGCAAGATGATTGCACGGTCTGCGCCAAAGATACCGTAGGCTCAGAAATCGTTTTGGATGCACCCGATGGTACTCCTAGGTGACGATGTTCAAGTGGAAGCTCGTTACGGTACGATTGGAGACGGTGGTAAACTTGATGCAAGATAGGTTCATGGTTTGCGCCAAACATACCATAGGCTTGAAAATCGTTTTGGACACACCCAATGGAGCTCCAAGGTGACGAGGCTCAAGTGGAAGCTCATTTTGGTCCATTTGGATATGGTGCTAATCTTGCCGCAAGACAGGTGCACGGATTGTGTTCAACGTAACATAGGCTCGGAAATCATTTTGGATGCACCCAATGGAACTCCTAGGTGTCGAGGGTCATGTGGAATCTCGTTTAAGTCCGTTTGGAGACATGTTTAGTGTTAGTGCAAGATAATTGCACAGTCTGCGCCCAACATATCATGGGAGTCCTAGGAGATGAGGCTCAATTGGAAGCTTATTTTGGTCCGTTTGGAGATAGTGCTAATCTTGACGAGGTGCACGGTTTGCGCCAAACCTACCATAGGCTCAGAAATCGGTTTGGACGCATCCGATGGAACTCCTAGGTGACGTGGGTCATGTGGAATCTTGTTTTAGTCTATTTGGAGACAGTGTTAGTGTCGGTGCAAGATACTTGGACGGTTTGCGCCAAACATACCATACACTCAGAAATCGATTTGGACGCACCCGATGGTACTCCTAGGTGACGAGACTCAAGTGGAAGCTCATTTCGTTCCGTTTGGGGATGGTGCTAATTTTGCCGCAAGATAGGTGCACGGTTTGTGCTTAACGTACCATAGGCCCTAAAATAATTTTGGATGCACCCGGTGGTACTCCTAGGTGACAAGGCTCAAGTGGAAGCTCGTTTGAGTCCGTTTGGAGACAGTGCCAATCTTGACACAAGATAGGTGCGCAGTTTGTGCCTAGCATTCCGTAGGCCCAGAAATCATCTTGGACGCAGCCGATGGAACTCCTATGTGAGTGGGTCATGTGGAATCATGTTTCGGCTCATATGGAAACAATGTTAGTGTCATTGCAATATAGGTGCACGGTTTGCGCTAAACATACCATAGGCTTGAAAATTGTTTTGGATGCACCCGATGGTACTCCTAGGGGACGATGCTCAAGTGGAAGCACATTTTAGTATGTTTGCAGATAGTGCTAATCTTTACGCAATATAGGTGCCCGGTTTGCGCCAAACGTACCACAGGCTTGGAAAACGTGTTGAACGCACTAGATGGAACTCCTAGGTGATGTAGGTCATGTGGAAGCTCGTTTTGGTCCGTTTAGAGATAGTGCTAACCTTGACGCAAGATATGTGCACGGTTTGTGCAGAATGTACCAGAGGCTCGAAAATCATTTTGGACGCACCTAATGGAACTCCTAGGTGTCGGGGGTCATGTGGAATCACGTTTAAGTCCGTTTGGAGACAGGTTTAGTGTCGGTGTAGGATAATTGCACGGTCTGTGCCAAACATACCATAGGCTCAGAAATTATTTTGGATGCACCCGATGGTACTCCTAGGTGACGTTGCTCAAGTGGAAGCTCGTTACGGTCCGATTAGAGATGTTGCTAAACTTGATGCAATATAGGTGCATGGTTTGCGCCAAATGTACCATAGGCTCGAAAAACGTATTGAACGCACTAGATGGAACTCCTAGGTGATGTGGGTCATGTGGAAGCTCGTTTTGGTCTGTTTGGAGATAGTGCTAACCTTGAAGCAAGATATGTGCACGGTTTGCGCCAAACATACCATAGGCTCAGAAATCATTTTGGACGCATCCGATGGAACTCCTAGGTGACGTGGGTCATGTGGAATCTTGTTTCGGTTTATTTGGAAACAGTGTTGGTGTCGTTGCTATATAGGTGCACGGTTTGCGCTGAACATACCACAGGCTCGAAAATTATTTTGGATGCACCAGATGGTACTCTGAGGGGACGATGCTCAGGTGGAAGCTCGTTTTATCTTGACACAATATAAGAGCACGGTTTGCGCCAAATAAATGATAGGCTTGGAAAACGTATTGAACGCACTAGATGGAACTCCTTGGGGATGTGGGTCAAGTGGAAGCTCGTTTTGGTCCATTTGGAGATAGTGCTAACCTTCACGCAAGATATGTTTACGGTTTGCACAGAACGTAAAAGAGGCTCAAAAATCATTTTGGACGCACCAATGGAACTCCTAGGTGTCGGGGGTCATGTGGAATCATGATCAAGTCCGTTTGGAGACAGGTTTATGTCGGTGCAAGATAATTGCACGGTCTGCGCCAAAGATACCATGGGCTCTAAAATCGTTTTGGATGCACCCGATGGTACTCCTAGGTGACGAGGCTCAAGTGAAAGCTCGTTCCGTTTCGTTTAAAGATGGTGCTAATCTTGCCGCAAGATAGGTGCGCGGTTTGCGCCGAATGTACCATAGGCTTGAAAATTTTTTTGGATGCACTCGATGGTACTCCTAGGGGACGACGTTCAAGTGAAAGCTCGTTTCAGTCTGTTTGCAGATAGTGCTAATCTTGACGCAATATAGGTGCACGGTTTGCGTCAAACGTACCATTGGCTCAGAAAACGTATTGAACAGACTAGATGGAACTCCTAGGTGATATGGGTCGTGTGCAAGCTCTTTTTGGTCTGTTTGGAGATAGTGCTAACCTTGACGCAAGATATGTGCACGGTTTGCATAGAACGTACCAGAGGCTCAAAAATCGTTTTGACTGCATCCAATGGAACTCCTAGGTGTCGAGGGTCAAGTGGAATCACGTTTAAGTCTGTTTGGAGACAGGTTTAGTCTCAGTGCAAGATAATTGCATGGTCTGCGCCGAAGATACCATAGGCTCAGAAATCGTTTTGGACGCACCTGATGGTACTCCTAGGTGACGATGCTCAATTGCAAGCTTGTTACGGTCTGATTGGAGACGGTGCTAAACTTGATGCAAGATAGGTGCACAGTTTGTGCCAACCATACCATAGGCTCGGAAATCATTTTGGACACACCCAATGGAACTCCTAGGTGACGAGGCTGAAGTGGAAGCTCGTTTTGGTTCGTTTGGAGATGGTGCTTATCTTGCCGCAAGATAGGTGCACAGATTACCCTGAACGTGACATAGGCTCGGAAATAGTTTTGGACACACCCAATGGAACTCCTAGGTGTCGGGGGTCACGTGGAATCGCGGTTAAGTCCGTTTGGAGACAGGTTTAGTGTCGGTGCAAGATAATTGCACGGTCTTCGCCAAAGATACCATAGGCTCAGAAATCAATTTGGACACACCCGATGGTACTCCTTGGTGACGATGCTCAAGTGGAAGCTCGTTATGGTACGATTGGAGATGGTGCTAAACTTGATGCAAGATAGGTGCATGGTTTGCGCGAAATATACCATGGGCTCGAAAATCATTTTGGACACACCCAATGGAACTCCTAGGTGACAAGGCTCAATTGGAAGCTCGTTCTAGTCCGTTTAGAGATAGTGCTAATCTTGACAAGGTGCACGGTTTGCGCCGAACCTACCGTAGGCTCATAAATCGGTTTGGACGCATCCGATGGAACTCCTAGGTGATGTGGGTCTTGTGGAATCTCATTTCAGTCTATTTGGAGATAGTGTTAGTGTCGGTGCAAGATAGTTGGATGGTTTGCGCCAAACATACCATACACTCAAAAATCGATTTGGATGCACCCGATGGTACTCCTAGGTGATGAGGCTCATGTGAAAGCTCGTTTTGTTCTGTTTAGAGATGGTGCTAATCTTGCCGCAGGATAGGTGCAGGGTTTGCGCTGAACGTACCATAGGCTTGAAAATCGTTTTGGATGCACCCGGTGGTACTCCTAGGTGACAAGGCTCAAGTGGAAACTCGTTTGAGTCCGTTAGGATACAGTGCCAATCTTGACACAAGATAGGTGCGCAGTTTGTGCCTAGTGTTCTGTAGGCTCGAAAATCATCTTGGACGCACCCGACGAAACTCTTAGGTGAGTGGGTCATGTGGAATCTTGTTTTGGTTCATTTGGAAACAGTGTCAGTGTCGTTGCAATATAGGTGCACGGTTTGCGCTAAACATACCATAGGCGTAAAAATTGTTTTGGATGCACCCGATGGTACTCCTTGGGGACGAGCCACAAGTGGAAGCTTGTTTCAGTCCGTTTACAGATAGTTCTAATCTTGATGCAATATAGGTGCACGGTTTGCACTAAACGTACCATAGGCTCAGAAAACGTATTGAACGCAATAGATGGAACTCCTAGGCGATGTGGGTCATGTGGAAGCTCAATTTGGTCCGTTTGGGGATAGTGCTAACCTTGACGCAAGATATGTGCACGGTTTGCACAGAACGTACCAGAGGCTCGAAAATCGTTTTGGACGCACCCAATGGAACACCTAGGTGTCGGAGGTCATATGGAATCATGTTTAAGTCTGTTTGGAGACAGGTTTAGTGTCGGTGCAAGATGATTGCACGGTCTGCGCCAAAGATACCGTAGGCTCAGAAATCGTTTTGGATGCACCCGATGGTACTCCTAGGTGACGATGTTCAAGTGGAAGCTCGTTACGGTACGATTGGAGACGGTGGTAAACTTGATGCAAGATAGGTTCATGGTTTGCGCCAAACATACCATAGGCTTGAAAATCGTTTTGGACACACCCAATGGTGCTCCAAGGTGACGAGGCTCAAGTGGAAGCTCATTTTGGTCCATTTGGATATGGTGCTAATCTTGCCGCAAGACAGGTGCACGGATTGTGTTCAACGTAACATAGGCTCGGAAATCATTTTGGATGCACCCAATGGAACTCCTAGGTGTCGAGGGTCATGTGGAATCTCGTTTAAGTCCGTTTGGAGACATGTTTAGTGTTAGTGCAAGATAATTGCACAGTCTGCGCCCAACATATCATGGGAGTCCTAGGAGATGAGGCTCAATTGGAAGCTTATTTTGGTCCGTTTGGAGATAGTGCTAATCTTGACGAGGTGCACGGTTTGCGCCGAACCTACCATAGGCTCAGAAATCGGTTTGGACGCATCCGATGGAACTCCTAGGTGACGTGGGTCATGTGGAATCTTGTTTTAGTCTATTTGGAGACAGTGTTAGTGTCGGTGCAAGATACTTGGACGGTTTGCGCCAAACATACCATACACTCAGAAATCGATTTGGACGCACCCGATGGTACTCCTAGGTGACGAGACTCAAGTGGAAGCTCATTTCGTTCCGTTTGGGGATGGTGCTAATTTTGCCGCAAGATAGGTGCACGGTTTGTGCTTAACGTACCATAGGCCCTAAAATAATTTTGGATGCACCCGGTGGTACTCCTAGGTGACAAGGCTCAAGTGGAAGCTCGTTTGAGTCCGTTTGGAGACAGTGCCAATCTTGACACAAGATAGGTGCGCAGTTTGTGCCTAGCATTCTGTAGGCCCAGAAATCATCTTGGACGCAGCCGATGGAACTCCTATGTGAGTGGGTCATGTGGAATCATGTTTCGGCTCATATGGAAACAATGTTAGTGTCATTGCAATATAGGTGCACGGTTTGCGCTAAACATACCATAGGCTTGAAAATTGTTTTGGATGCACCCGATGGTACTCCTAGGGGACGATGCTCAAGTGGAAGCACATTTTAGTATGTTTGCAGATAGTGCTAATCTTTACGCAATATAGGTGCCCGGTTTGCGCCAAACGTACCACAGGCTTGGAAAACGTGTTGAACGCACTAGATGGAACTCCTAGGTGATGTAGGTCATGTGGAAGCTCGTTTTGGTCCGTTTAGAGATAGTGCTAACCTTGACGCAAGATATGTGCACGGTTTGTGCAGAATGTACCAGAGGCTCGAAAATCATTTTGGACGCACCTAATGGAACTCCTAGGTGTCGGGGGTCATGTGGAATCGCGTTTAAGTCCGTTTGGAGACAGGTTTAGTGTCGGTGTAGGATAATTGCACGGTCTGTGCCAAACATACCATAGGCTCAGAAATTATTTTGGATGCACCCGATGGTACTCCTAGGTGACGTTGCTCAAGTGGAAGCTCGTTACGGTCCGATTAGAGATGTTGCTAAACTTGATGCAATATAGGTGCATGGTTTGCGCCAAATGTACCATAGGCTCGAAAAACGTATTGAACGCACTAGATGGAACTCCTAGGTGATGTGGGTCATGTGGAAGCTCGTTTTGGTCTGTTTGGAGATAGTGCTAACCTTGAAGCAAGATATGTGCACGGTTTGCGCCAAACATACCATAGGCTCAGAAATCATTTTGGACGCATCCGATGGAACTCCTAGGTGACGTGGGTCATGTGGAATCTTGTTTCGGTTTATTTGGAAACAGTGTTGGTGTCGTTGCTATATAGGTGCACGGTTTGCGCTGAACATACCATAGGCTCGAAAATTATTTTGGATGCACTAGATGGTACTCTGAGGGGACGATGCTCAGGTGGAAGCTCGTTTTATCTTGACACAATATAAGAGCACGGTTTGCGCCAAATAAATGATAGGCTTGGAAAACGTATTGAACGCACTAGATGGAACTCCTTGGGGATGTGGGTCAAGTCGAAGCTCGTTTTGGTCCATTTGGAGATAGTGCTAACCTTCACGCAAGATATGTTTACGGTTTGCACAGAACGTAAAAGAGGCTCAAAAATCATTTTGGACGCACCAATGGAACTCCTAGGTGTCGGGGGTCATGTGGAATCATGATCAAGTCCGTTTGGAGACAGGTTTATGTCGGTGCAAGATAATTGCACGGTCTGCGCCAAAGATACCATGGGCTCTAAAATCGTTTTGGATGCACCCGATGGTACTCCTAGGTGACAATGCTCAAGTGGAAGCTCGTTGTGGTCCGATTGGAGATAGTGCTAAACTTTATGCAAGATAGGTGCATGGTTTGCGCCAAACATACCATAGGCTCAGAAATCATTTTGGACACACCCAATGGAACTCCTAGGTGACGAGGCTCAAGTGGAAGCTCGTTTTGGTTCGTTTGGAGATAGTGCTAATCTTGACGAGGTGCACAGTTTGCGCCAACCCTACCATAGGCTTAGAAATCGATTTGGACGCATCCGATGGAACTCCTAGGTGACGTGGGTCATGTGGAATCTTGTTTCGGTTCATTTGGAAACAGTGTCAGTGTCGTTGCAATATAGGTGCACGGTTTGCGCTGAACATACCATAGGCTCGAAAATTATTTTGGATGCACCCGATGGTACTCCTAGGGGACGATGCTCAAGTGGAAGGTCGTTTCAGTCTGTTTGTAGATAGTGCTTATCTTGACACAATATAAGTGCACGGTTGGCGCCAAACATACGATAGGCTTGGAAAATGTATTGTGGGTCATGTGGAAGCTCGTTTTGGTCCGTTTGGAGATAGTGCTAACCTTGACGCAAGATATGTTCACGGTTTGCACAGAACGTACCAGAGGCTCGAAAATTGTTTTGGATGCACCCGATGGTACTCCTAGGGGACGAGCCTCAAGTGGAAGCTCATTTCAGTCCGTTTGCAAATAGTGCTAATCTTGACACAATATAGGTGCACGGTTTGCGCCAAACGTACCATAGGCTCAGAAAATGTATTGAACGCACTAGATGAAACTCCTAGGTGATGTGCGTCATGTGAAGCTCATTTTGGTCCGTTTGGAGATAGTGCTAACCGTGACGCAAGATATGTGCACAGTTTGCACAGAACGTACCAGAGACTCGAAAATCATTTTGGACGCACCCAATGGAACTCCTATGTGTCGGGGATCATGTGGAATCGTGTTTAAGTCCGTTTGGAGAGAGGTTTAGTGTCGGTGCAAGATAATTGCACGGTCTGCGCCAAACATACCATAGGCTCAGAAATTGTTTTGTACACACCCGATGGTACTCCTAGGTGACGATGCTCAAGTGGAAGCTCGTTATGGTCTGATTGGAGATGGTGCTAAACTTGAAGCAAGAAATGTGCACGGTTTGCGCCAAACATACCATAGGCTTGAAAATCGTTGTGGACACACCCAATGGAACTACTAGGTGACGAGGCTCAAGTGGAAGCTCATTTTGGTCCGTTTGGATATGGTGCTAATCTTGCCGCAAGATAGGTGCACGGTTTGCGTTGAACATACCATAGGCTCGGAAATCGTTTTGGACGCACCCAATGGAACTCCTCGGCGTCGGGGTTCATGTGGAATCTCGTTTAAGTTCGTTTCGAGATAGGTTTAGTGTCGGTGCAAGATAATTGCATGGTCTGCGCGAAACATACCATAGGCTCAGAAAACATTTTGGTCGCAGCCGATGGTACTCCTAGGTGACGATGCTCAAGTGGAAGCTCGTTGCGGTCCGATTGGAGATGGTGCTAAACTTGATGCAAGATAGGTGCATGGTTTGCGCCAAACATACCATAGGCTCAGAAATCATTTTGGACACACCCAATGGAACTCCTAGGTGACAAGGCTCAAGTGGAAGCTCGTTTTGGTCCGTTTGGAGATAGTGCTAATCTTGACGAGGTGCACGGTTTGCGCCAAACCTACCATAGGCTCAGAAATCGGTTTGGACGATCCGATGGAACTCCTAGGTGACGTGGGTCATGTGGAATCTTATTTCGGTTTATTTGGAAACAGTGTCGGTGTCGTTGCAATATAGGTGCATGGTTTGCGCTGAACATACCATAGGCTCAAAAATTATTTTGGATGCACCCGATGGTACTCCTAGGGGACGATGCTCAAGTGGAAGCTCGTTTTAGTCCGTTTGTAGATAGTGCTTATCTTGACACAATATAAGTGCACGGTTGGCGCTAAACGTACGATAGGCTTGGACAATGTATTGAACACACTAGATGGAACTCCTTGGTGATGTGGGTCATGTGGAAGCTCGTTTTGGTCCGTTTGGAGATAGTGCTAACCTTGACGCAAGATATGTTCACGGTTTGCACAGAACGTTCTAGAGGCTCGAAAATCGTTTTGGACGCACCCAATGGAACTCTTAGGTGTCGGGGGTCATGTGGAATCACGTTTAAGTCCGTTTGGAGACAAGTTTAGTGTCGGTGCAAGATAATTGCACGGTCTGCGCCAAAAATACCATAGGCTCAGAAATCGTTTTGGACGCACCCGATGGTACTCTTTGGTGACGATGCTCAAGTGGAAGCTCATTACGGTCCGATTGGACATGGTGCTAAACTTGATACAAGATAGGTGCATGGTTTGCACCAAACATACCATAGGCTCCGAAATCATTTTGGACACACCCAATGGAACTCCTAGGTGACGAGGCTTAAGTGGAAGCTCGTTTTGGTTCGTTTGCAGATGGTGCTGATCTTGCTGCAAGATAGGTGCACGGTTTGCGCTAAACGTACCATAGGCTCGAAAATCATTTTGGACACACCTAATGGAACTCCTAGATGTCGGGGGTCATATGGAATCTCGTTTAAGTCCGTGTGGAGACAGGTTTAGTGTCGGTGCAAGATAATTGCACGGTCTGCGCCAAACATACCATAGGCTCATAAATCATTTTGGACGCACCCGATGGTACTCCTAGGTGGCGATGCTCAAGTGGAAGCTCGTTATGGTCCGATTGGAGATGGTGCTAAACTTGATGAAAGATAGGTGCAAGGTTTGCGCCAAACAGACCATAGGCTTGGAAATCATTTTGGACACACCCAATGGAACTCCTAGGTGACGAGGCTCAAGTGGAAGCTCGTTTTGGTCCATTTAGAGATAGTGCTATTCTTGATGAGGTGCACGGTTTGCGCCGAACCTACCATAGGCTCATAAATCAGTTTGGACGCATCCGATAGAACTCCAAGTTGACGTGGGTCATGTGGAATCTTGTTTCAGTCTATTTAGAGACAGTGTTAGTGTCGGTGCAAGATAGTTGGACGGTTTTCGCCAAACATACCATACACTTAGAAATCAATTTAGACGCACCCGATGGTACTCCTAAGTGACGAGGCTCAAGTGAAAGCTCGTTTCATTCCGTTTAGAGATGGTGCCAATCTTGCCGCAAGATAGGTGCACGGTTTGCGCCGAACGTACCATAGGCTCGAAAATTCTTTTTGGATGCACCCGATGGTACTCCTAGGGGCTCAAGTGGAAGCTCGTTTCAGTCCGTTTGCAAATAGTGCTCATCTTGACGCAATATAGGTGCACGGTTTGCGCCAAACGTACCATAGGCTCAGAAAACGTATTGAACGCACAAGATGGAACTCCTAGGTGATGTGGGTCATGTGAAGCTCGTTTTGGTCCGTTTGGAGATAGTGCTAACCTTGACGCAAGATATGTGCACAGTTTGCACAGAACGTACCAGAGACTCGAAAATCATTTTGGACGCACCCAATGGAACTCCTAGGTGTCGGGGATCATGTAGAATCGCGTTTAAGTCCGTTTGGAGAGAGGTTTAGTGTCGGTGCAAGATAATTGCACGGTCTGCGCCAAACATATCATAGGCTCAGAAATTGTTTTGTACACACCCGATGGTACTCCTAGGTGACGATGCTCAAGTGGAAGCCCGTTACGGTCTGATTGCAGATGGTGCTAAACTTGAAGCAAGAAATGTGCACGGTTTGCGCCAAACATACCATAGGCTTGAAAATCGTTGTGGACACACCCAATGGAACTACTAGGTGACGAGGCTCAAGTGGAAGCTTATTTTGGTCCATTTGGATATGGTGCTAATCTTGCCGCAAGATAGGTGCACGGTTTGCACTGAACATACCATAGGCTCGGAAATCATTTTGGACGCACCCAATGGAACTCCTCAGTGTCGGGGTTCATGTGGAATCTCGTTTAAGTTCATTTGGAGACAGGTTTAGTGTCGGTGCAAGATAATTGCATGGTCTACGCCAAACATACCATAGGCTCAGAAATCATTTTGGACGCAGCCGATGGTACTCCTAGGTGACGATGCTCAAGTGGAAGCTCGTTGCGGTCCGATTGGAGATGGTGCTAAACTTGATGCAAGATAGGTGCATGGTTTGCGCCAAACATACCATAGGCTCAGAAATCATTTTGGACACACCCAATGGAACTCCTAGGTGACAAGGCTCAAGTGGAAGCTCGTTTTGGTCCATTTAGAGATAGTGCTAATCTTGACGAGGTGCACGGTTTGCGCCAAACCTACCATAAGCTCAGAAATCGGTTTGGACGCATCCGATGGAACTCCTAGGTGACGTGGGTCATGTGGAATCTTGTTTCGGTTTATTTGAAAACAGTGTCTGTGTCGTTGCAATATAGGTGCACGGTTTGCGCTGAACATACCATGGGCTCAAAAATTATTTTGGATGCACCCGATGGTACTCCTAGGGGACGATGCTCAAGTGGAAGCTCATTTCAGTCCGTTTGTAGATAGTGCTTATCTTGACACAATATAAGTGCACGGTTGGCGCCAAACATACGATAGGCTTAGAAAATGTATTGAACGCACTAGATGGAACTCCTTGGTGATGTGGATCATGTGGAAGCTCGTTTTGGTCTGTTTGGAAATAGTGCTAACCTAGACGCAATATATGTTCAAGGTTTGCACAGAACGTTCTAGAGGCTCGAAAATCATTTTGGACGCACCCAATGGAACTCTTAGGTGTCGGGGGTCATGTGGAATCACGTTTAAGTCCGTTTGGCGACAGGTTTAGTGTCGGTGCAAGATAATTGCACGGTCTGCGCCAAAAATACCATAGGCTCAGAAATCGTTTTGGACACACCCGATGGTACTCCTAGGTGACGATGCTCAAGTGGAAGCTCGTTACGGTCCGATTGGACATGGTGCTAAACTTGATACAAGATAGGTGCACGGTTTGCGCCAAACATACCATAGGCTCGGAAATCATTTTGGACACACCCAATGGAACTCCTAGGTGACGAGGCTCAAGTGGAAGCTCGTTTTGGTTCGTTTGGAGATGGTGCTAATCTTACCGCAAGATAGGTGCACGGTTTGCGCTGAACGTACCATAGGCTCGAAAATCATTTTGGACACACCTAATGGAACTCCTAGGTGTCGGGGGTCATGTGGAATCTCGTTTAAGTCCGTGTCGAGACAGGTTTAGTGTTGGTGCAAGATAATTGCACGGTCTGCGCCAAACATACCATAGGCTCGTAAATCATTTTGGACGCACCCGATGGTACTCCTAGGTGGCGATGCTCAAGTGGAAGCTCATTATGGTCCGATTGGAGATGGTGCTAAACTTGATGAAAGATAGGTGCAAGGTTTGCGCCAAATAGACCATAGGCTTGGAAATCATTTTGGACACACCCAATGGAACTCCTAGGTGACGAGGCTCAAGTGGAAGCTCATTTTGGTACGTTTGGACATAGTGCTATTCTTGATGAGGTGCACGGTTTGCGCCGAACCTACCATAGGCTCATAAATCAGTTTGGACGCATCCGATAGAACTCCAAGGTGACGTGGGTCATGTGGAATCTTGTTTCAGTCTATTTAGAGACAGTGTTAGTGTCGGTGTAAGATAGTTGGACGGTTTTCGCCAAACATACCATACACTTTGAAATCAATTTAGACGCACCCGATGGTACTCCTAAGTGACGATGCTCAAGTGAAAGCTCGTTTCATTCTGTTTAGAGTTGGTGCTAATCTTGCCGCAAGATAGGTGCACGGTTTGCGCCGAACGTACCATAGGCTCGAAAATTCTTTTTGGATGCACCCAATGGTACTCCTAGGGGCGAGGCTCAAGTGGAAGCTCGTTTTAGTCTGTTTGCAAATAGTGCTAATCTTGACGCAATATAGGTGCACGGTTTGTGCCAAACGTACCATAGGCTCACAAAACGCATTGAACGCAAAAGATGGAACTCCTAGGTGATGTGGGTCATGTGAAGCTCGTTTTGGTCCGTTTGGAGATAGTGCTAACCTTGACGCAAGATATGTGCACAGTTTGCACAGAACGTACCAGAGACTCGAAAATCATTTTGGACGCACCCAATGGAACTCCTAGGTGTCGGGGATCATGTGGAATCGCGTTTAAGTCCGTTTGGAGAGAGGTTTAGTGTCGGTGCAAGATAATTGCACGGTCTGCGCCAAACATACCATAGGCTCAGAAATTGTTTTGTACACATCCGATGGTACTCCAAGGTGACGATGCTCAAGTGGAAGCTCGTTACGGTCTGATTGGAGATGGTGCAAAACTTGAAGCAAGAAATATGCACGGTTTGCGCCAAACATACCATAGGCTTGAAAATCGTTGTGGACACACCCAATAGAACTACTAGGTGACGAGGCTCAAGTGGAAGCTTGTTTTGGTCTATTTGGATATGGTGCTAATCTTGCCGCAAGATAGGTGCACGGTTTGCGCTGAACATACCATAGGCTCGGAAATCGTTTTGGACGCACTCAATGGAACTCCTCGGTGTTAGGGTTCATGTGGTATCTCGTTTAAGTTCGTTTGGAGACAGGTTTAGTGTCGGTGCAAGATAATTGCATGGACTACGCCAAACATACCATAGGCTTAGAAATCATTTTGGACGCAGCCGATGGTACTCCTAGGTGACGATGCTCAAGTGGAAGCTCGTTGCGGTCCGATTGGAGATGGTGCTAAACTTGATGCAAGATAGGTGTATGGTTTGCGTCAAACATACCATAGGCTCAGAAATCATTTTGGACACACCCAATGGATCTCCTAGGTGACGAGGCTCAAGTGGAAGCTCGTTTTGGTCCGTTTGGAGATAGTGCTAATCTTGACGAGGTGCACGGTTTGCGTCAAATCTACCATAGGCTCAGAAATCGGTTTGGACGCATCCGATGGAACTCCTAGGTGACATGGGTCATGTGGAATCTTATTTCGGTTGATTTGGAAACAGTGTCGGTGTCGTTGCAATATAGGTGCACGATTTGCGCTGAACATACCATAGGCTCGAAAATTATTTTGGATGCACCCGATGGTACTCCTAGGGGACGATGCTCAAGTGGAATCTCGTTTCAATCCGTTTGTAGATAGTGCTTATCTTGACACAATATAAGTGCACGGTTGGTGCCAAACATACGATAGGCTTGGAAAATGTGTATTGAACGCACTAGATGGAACTCCTTGGTGATGTGGGTCATGTGGAAGCACGTTTTGGTTCGTTTGGAGATAGTGCTAACCTTGACGCAAGATATGTTCACGGTTTGCACAGCACCTTCCAGAGGCTCGAAAATCGTTTTGGACGCACCCAATAGAACACTTAGGTGTTGGGGGTCATGTGGAATCATGTTTAAGTCCGTTTGGAGACAGGTTTAGTGTCGGTGCAAGATAATTGCACGGTCTGCGCCAAAAATACCATAGGCTCAGAAATCGTTTTGGACGCACCCGATGGTACTCCTAGGTGACGATGCTCAAGTGGAAGCTCGTTACGGTCCGATTGGACATGGTGCCAAACTTGATACAAGATAGGTGCACGGTTTGCGCCAAACATACCATAGGCTCGGAAATTATATTGGACACACCCAATGGAACTCCTAGGTGACGAGGCTCAAGTGGAAGCTCGTTTTGGTTTGTTTGGAGATGGTGCTAATCTTGCCGCAAGATAGGTGCATGGTTTGCGCTAAACATACCATAGGCTCAAAAATCATTTTGGACACACCTAATGGAACTCCTAGGTGTCGGGGGTCATGTGGAATCTCGTTTAAGTCCGTGTGGAGACAGGTTTAGTGTCGGTGAAAGATAATTGCACGGTCTACGCCAAACATACCATAGGCTCATAAATCGTTTTGGACGCACCCGGTGGTACTCCTAGGTGGCGATGCTCAAGTGGAAGCTCGTTATGGTCCGATTGGAGATGGTGATAAACTTGATGAAAGATAGGTGCATGGTTTGCGTCAAACAGACCATAGGCTTGAAAATCATTTTGGACACACCCAATGGAACTCCTAGGTGATGAGGCTCAAGTGGAAGCTCGTTTTGGTCCATTTGGAGATAGTGCTATTCTTGATGAGGTGCACGGTTTGCGCCGAACCTACCATAGGCTCATAAATCAGTTTGGACGTATCCGATAGAACTCCAAGGTGACGTGGGTCATGTGGAATCTTGTTTCAGTCTATTTAGAGACAGTGTTAGTGTCGGTGCAAGATAGTTGGATAGTTTGCGCCAAACATACCATACACTTAGAAATCAATTTAGACGCACCCGATGGTACTCCTTAGTGACGATGCTCAAGTGAAAGCTCGTTTCATTCCGTTTAGAGATGGTGCTAATCCTGCCGCAAGATAGGTGCACGGTTTGCGCCGAACGTACCATAGGCTCAAAAATTCTTTTTGGATGCTCCTAGGGGCGAGGCTCAAGTGGAAGCTTGTTTCAGTCCATTTGCAAATAGTGCTAATCTTGACGCAATATAGGTGCACGGTTTGTGCCAAACGTACTATAGGCTCAGAAAATGTATTGAACGCAAAAGATGGAACTCCTAGGTGATGTGGGTCATGTGAAGCTCGTTTTGGTCCGTTTGGAGATAGTGCTAACCTTGACGCAAGATATGTGCACAGTTTGCACATAACGTACCAGAGACTCGAAAATCATTTTGGATGCACCCAATGGAACTCCTAGGTGTCAGGGATCATGTGGAATCGCGTTTAAGTCCGTTTGGAGAGAGGTTTTGTGTCGGTGCAAGATAATTGCACGGTCTGCGCCAAACATACCATAGGCTTAGAAATTGTTTTGTACACACCCGATGGTACTCCTAGGTGACGATGCTCAAGTGGAAGCTCGTTACGGTCTGATTGGAGATGGTGCTAAACTTGAAGCAAGAAATGTGCACGGTTTGCGCCAAACATACCATAGGCTAGAAAATCGTTGTGGACACACCCAATAGAACAACTAGGTGACGAGGCTCAAGTGGAAGCTCGTTTTGGTCCATTTGGATATGGTGCTAATCTTGCCACAAGATAGGTGCACGGTTTGCGCTGAACATACCATAGGCTCGGAAATCATTTTGGACGCACCCAATGGAACTCCTCGGTGTCAGGGTTTATGTGGAATCTCGTTTAAGTTCGTTTGGAGACAGGTTTAGTGTCGGTGCAAGATAATTGCATGGTCTGCGCCAAACATACCATAGGCTCAGAAATCATTTTGCACACAGCCGATGGTACCCTAGGTGACAATGCTCAAGTGGAAGCTCGTTGCGGTCTGATTGGAGATGGTGCTAAACTTGATGCAAGATAGGTGCATGGTTTGCGCCAAACATACCATAGGCTCAGAAATCATTTTGGACACACCCAATGGATCTCCTAGGTGACAAGGCTCAAGTGGAAGCTCGTTTTGGTCCGTTTGGAGATAGTGCTAATCTTAACGAGGTGCACGGTTTGCGCCAAACCTACCATAGGCTCAGAAATCGGTTTGGACGCATCCGATGGAACTCCTAGGTGACGTGGGTCATGTGGAATCTTATTTCGGATCATTTGGAAACAGTGTCAGTGTCGTTGCAATATAGGTGCACGGTTTACGCTGAACATACCATAGGCTCGAAAATTATTTTAGATGCACCTGATGGTACTCCTAGGGGACGATGCTCAGGTGGAAGCTCGTTTCAGTCCATTTGTAGATAGTGCTTATCTTGACACAATATAAGAGCACGGTTTGCGCCAAATGTACGATAGGCTTAGAAAACGTATTGAACGCACAAGATGGAACTCCTTGGGGATGTGGGTCAAGTGGAAGCTCGTTTTAGTCCATTTGGAGATAGTGCTAACCTTCACGCAAGATATGTTCACGGTTTGCACAGAACGTAAAAGAGGCTCAAAATCATTTTGGACGCACCCAATGGAACTCCTAGGTGACGAGGCTCAATTGGAAGCTCGTTTTGGTCCGTTTGGAGATAGTGCTAATCTTGACGAGGTGCACGGTTTGCGTCAAACCTACCATAGGCTCAGAAATCGGTTTGGACGCATCCGACGGAACTCCTAGGTGACGTGGGTCATGTGGAATCATATTTCGGTTGATTTGGAAACAGTGTCAGTGTCGTTGCAATATAGGTGCACGATTTGCGCTGAACATACCATAGGCTCAAAAATTATTTTAGATGCACCCGATGGTACTCCTAGGGGACGATGCTCAAGTGGAAGCTCGTTTCAGTCCGTTTGTAGATAGTGCTTATCTTGACACAATATAAGTGCACGGTTGGCGCCAAACATACGATAGGCTTGGAAAATGTATTGAACGCACTAGATGGAACTCCTTGGTGATGTGGGTCATGTGGAAGCTCGTTTTGGTCCGTATGGAGATAGTGCTAACCTTGACGCAAGATATGTTCACGGTTTGCACAGAACGTTCTAGAGGCTCGAAAATCATTTTGGACGCACCTAATGGAACTCTTAGCTGTCGGGGGTCATGTGGAATCACGTTTAAGTCCATTTGGCGACAGGTTTAGTGTCGGTGCAAGATAATTGCACGGTCTGCGCCAAAAATATCATAGGCTCAGAAATCGTTTTGGACACACCCGATGGTACTCCTAGGTGACGATGCTCAAGTGGAAGCTCGTTACGGTCCGATTGGACATGGTGCTAAACTTGATACAAGATAGGTGCACGGTTTGCCCCAAACATACCATAGGCTCGGAAATCATTTTGGACACACCCAATGGAACTCCTAGGTGACGAGGCTCAAGTGGAAGCTCGTTTTGGTTCGTTTGGAGATGGTGCTAATCTTGCCGCAAGATAGGTGCGCGGTTTGCGCTAAACGTACCATAGGCTCGAAAATCATTTTGGACACACCTAATGGAACTTCTAGGTGTCGGGGGTCATGTGGAATCTCGTTTAAGTCCGTGTGGAGGCAGGTTTAGTGTCGGTGCAAGATAATTGCACGGTCTGCGCCAAACATACCATAGGCTGATAAATCGTTTTGAACGCACCCGATGGTACTCCTAGGTGGCGATACTCAAGTGGAAGCTCATTATGGTCCGATTGGAGATGGTGCTAAACTTGATGAATGATAGGTGCAAGGTTTGCGCCAAACAGACTATAGGCTTGGAAATCATTTTGGACACACCCAATGGAACTCCTAGGTGACGAGGCTCAAGTGGAAGCTCGTTTTGGTCCGTTTGGAGATAGTGCTATTCTTGATGAGGTGCACGGTTTGCGCCGAACCTACCATAGGCTGATAAATCAGTTTGGACGCATCCGATAGAACTCCAAGGTGACGTGGGTCATGTGGAATCTTGTTTCAGTCTATTTAGAGACAGTGTTAGTGTCAGTGCAAGATAGTTGGACGGTTTTCGCCAAACATACCATACACTTAGAAATCAATTTAGACGCACCCGATGGTACTCCTAAGTGACGATGCTCAAGTGAAAGCTCGTTTCATTCTGTTTAGAGATGGTGCTAATCTTGCCGCAAGATAGGTGCATGGTTTGCGCCGAACGTACCATAGGCTCGAAAATTCTTTTTGGATGCACCCGATGGTACTACTAGGGGAGAGGCTCAAGTGGAAGCTCGTTTCAGTCCGTTTGCAAATAGTGCTAATCTTGACGCAATATAGGTGCACGGTTTGTGCCAAACGTACCATAGGCTCAAAAAACGTATTGAACACAAAAGATGGAACTCCTAGGTGATGTGGGTCATGTGAAGCTCGTTTTGGTCCGTTTGGAGATAGTGCTAACCTTGACACAAGATATGTGCACAGATTGCACAGAACGTACCAGAGACTCGAAAATCATTTTGGACGCACCCAATGGAACTCCTAGGTGTCGGGGATCATGTGGAATCGCGTTTAAGTCCGTTTGGAGAGAGGTTTTGTGTCGGTGCAAGATAATTGCACAGTCTGCGCCAAACATACCATAGGCTCAGAAATTGTTTTGTACACTCCCGATGGTACTCCTAGGTGATGATGCTCAAGTGGAAGCTCGTTACAGTCTGATTGGAGATGGTGCTAAACTTGAAGCAAGAAATGTGCATGGTTTGCGCCAAACATACCATAGGCTTGAAAATCGTTGTGGACACACACAATAGAACTACTAGGTGACGAGGCTCAAGTGGAAGCTCGTTTTGGTCCATTTGGATATGGTGCTAATGTTGCCGCAAGATAGGTGCACGGTTTGCGCTGAACATACCATAGGCTCGGAAATCATTTTGGACGCACCCAATGGAACTCCTCGGTGTCAGGGTTCATGTGGAATCTCGTTTAAGTTCATTTGGAGACAGGTTTAGTGTCGGTGCAAGATAATTGCATGGTCTACGCCAAACATAATGATGAGGACATCATTGGCTCAAAGATGACCATGCCAACCACTTCTATACCAAAGGTGCAACCATTCTATATGAGGCTTATCATTGATGCATTTGATGAATTGATGCTGCACCATGATGTGTGTTCATTCTCATTTTCAGAATTACTTACATGGATCAAGGGAAGGTTTGATTGCATATGGAAAGCATGGAAGGTTAATGAAGTTGATTGGGGACCAAATCCAAGTATTCCTAACATCCTCCACTAGGCTACCACGTCACTTTGGTTCCAAGGACAGAAAGAGTGCAAGTCCAACACGTTTTGAAAGTTGAATTCGGACTGCAAAATAGTCCCAAATTGCGACGGTCACCACGACTTCATACGGACTCCGATTGGGACGTTATAGCACTTTTTGGAAAGCTTATCAAGTCTATTTTCCAACGGATCTGGACTCATGGCTATATCTTATCCAATGCTTCCGCAATCATCGTTTCAACTTCGGGACCTTTTCTTTCTTTGGTGCTGCGACACCCTATTTTGGGCCGATGGTCCATGTATCAATTTGGGTTCATTAAGGACGTGTTCTAGGGTTGGAGAACGACCCCAACACCCCACTGGTCGTTCCCCTAGGTATTAATAAGGATTAGAACCGCCACAAATAGATTGGGTTTTGTTTTGTTGAAAGTTTAGCCATTGCTACTTTCTTGTAGACGCGTGTGTTGACTAGACCATCCGTTCTACTTGATTCAGAACCCCAACTTTATGAGTTCAGATTGGTTTTTCATCTCCATATTTGTAATTGAGTTGCTTGTGCTACTTGTTCTTGCTTGTTCCTCGATTGCTTGCAGGAATTACCCTAGTGGTTTGGTTGATCGTGCTCCACAAGATCACGACGGCTGTTGGAGGTGGTGTATCGGTTGCTAAGGCGCAGCTTGGAAGGCTGTAGTCGGGCCATGAACGTCATCTCCATCCCCAAATCGAGTTTCTCACGCTTCTCATCGAAAGATCGACCACAAACCCTTGCGGGTTCATATCACATACCATAGGCTCAGAAATCATTTTGGACACAGCCGATGGTACCCTAGGTGACAATGCTCAAGTGGAAGCTCGTTGCGGTCCGATTGGAGATGGTGCTAAACTTGATGCAAGATAGATGCATGGTTTGCGCCAAACATACCATAGGCTCAGAAATCATTTTGGACACACCCAATGGATCTCCTAGGTGACGAGGCTCAAGTGGAAGCTCGTTTTGGTCCGTTTGGAGATAGTGCTAATCTTGACGAGGTGCACGGTTTGCGCCAAACCTACCATAGGCTCAGAAATCGGTTTGGACGCATTCGATGGAACTACTAGGTGACGTGGGTAATGTGGAATCTTGTTTCGGTTCATTTGGAAATAGTGTCAGTGTCGTTGCAATATAGGTGCACGGTTTGCGCTGAACATACCATATGCTCGAAAATTATTTTAGATGCACCTGATGGTACTCCTAGGGGACGATGCTCAGGTGGAAGCTCGTTTCAGTCCGTTTGTAGATAGTGCTTATCTTGACACAATATAAGTGCACGGTTGGCGCTAAACATACGATAGGCTTGGAAAATGTATTGAACGCACTAGATGGAACTCCTTGGTGATGTGGGTCATGTGGAAGCTCATTTTGGTCCGTATGGAGATAGTGCTAACCTTGACGGAAGATATGTTCACGGTTTGCACAGAACGTTCTAGAGGCTCGAAAATCATTTTGGACGCACCTAGTGGAACTCTTAGGTGTCGGGGGTCATGTGGAATCACGTTTAAGTCCGTTTGGAGACAGGTTTAGTGTCGGTGCAAGATAATTGCACGGTCTGCGCCAAAAATACCATAGGCTCAGAAATCGTTTTGGACGCACCCGATGGTACTCCTAGGTGACGATGCTCAAGTGGAAGCTCGTTACGGTCCGATTGGACATGGTGCTAAACTTGATACAAAATAGGTGCACGGTTTGCACCAAACATACCATAGGCTCGGAAATCATTTTGGACACACCCAATGGAACTCCTAGATGACGAGGCTCAAGTAGAAGCTCGTTTTGGTTCGTTTGGAGATGGTGCTAATCTTGCCGCAAGATAGGTGCACGGTTTGCGCTGAACGTACCATAGGCTCGAAAATCATTTTGGACACACCTAATGGAACTCCTAGGTGTCGGGGGTCATGTGGAATCTCGTTTAAGTCCGTGTGGAGACAGGTTTAGTGTCGGTGCAAGATAATTGCACGATCTGCGCCAAACATACCATAGGCTCATAAATCGTTTTGGACGCACCCGATGGTACTCCTAGGTGGCGATGCTCAAGTGGAAGCTCATTATGGTCCGATTGGAGATGGTGCTAAACTTGATGAAAGATAGGTGCAAGGTTTGCGCCAAACAGACCATAGGCTTAGAAATCATTTTGGACACACCCAATGGAACTCCTAGGTGACGAGGCTCATGTGGAAGCTCGTTTTGGTCCGTTTGGAGATAGTGCTATTCTTGATGAGGTGCACGGTTTGCGCCGAACCTACCATAGGCTCATAAATCAGTTTGGACGCATCCGATAGAACTCCAAGGTGACGTGGGTCATGTGGAATCTTATTTCAGTCTATTTAGAGACAGTGTTAGTGTCGGTGCAAGATAGTTGGACGGTTTTCACCAAACATACCATACACTTAGAAATCAATTTAGACGCACCCGATGGTACTCCTAAGTGACGATGCTCAAGTGAAAGCTCGTTTCATTCCATTTAGAGATGGTGCTAATCTTGCCGCAAGATAGGTGCACGGTTTGCGCCGAACGTACCATAGGATCGAAAATTCTTTTTGGATGCACCCGATGATACTCCTAGGGGCGAGGCTCACGTGGAAGCTCGTTTCAGTCCGTTTACAAAATAGTGCTAATCTTGATGCAATATAGGTGCACGGTTTGTGCCAAACATACCATAGGCTCAGAAAACATATTGAACGCAAAAGATGGAACTCCTAGGTGATGTGGGTCATGTGAAGCTCGTTTTGGTCTGTTTGGAGATAGTGCTAATCTTGACGCAAGATATGTGCACAGATTGCACAGAACGTACCAGAGACTCGAAAATCATTTTGGATGCACCCAATGGAACTCCTAGGTGTCGGGGATCATGTGGAATCGCGTTTAAGTCCGTTGGGAGAGAGGTTTTGTGTTGGTGTAAGATAATTGCACGGTCTGCGCCAAACATACCATAGGCTCAGAAATTGTTTTGTACACACCTGATGGTACTCCTAGGTGACGATGCTCAAGTGGAACCTCGTTACAGTCTGATTGGAGATGGTGCTAAACTAGAAGCAAGAAATGTGCACGGTTTGCGCCAAACATACCATAGGCTTGAAAATCATTGTGGACACACCCAATAGAACTACTAGGTGACGAGGCTCAAGTGGAAGCTCATTTTGGTCCATTTGGATATGGTGCTAATCTTGCCGCAAGATAGGTGCACGGTTTGGCTGAACATACCATAGGCTCGGAAATCGTTTTGGACGCACCCAGTGGAACTCCTCGGTGTCAGGGTTCATGTGGAATCTCGTTTAAGTTCGTTTGGAGATAGGTTTAGTGTCGGTGCAAGATAATTGCATGGTCTGCGCCAAACATACTGATGAGGACATCATTGGCTCAAAGATGACCATGCCAACCACTTCTATACCAAAGGTGCAACCATTCTATATGAGGCTTATCATTGATGCATTTGATGAATTGATGCTGCACCATGATGTGTGTTCATTCTCATTTTCAGAATTACTTACATGGATCAAGGGAAGGTTTGATTGCATATGGAAAGCATGGAAGGATAATGAAGTTGATTGGGGACCAAATCCAAGTATTCCTAACGTCCTCCACTAGGCTACTACGTCACTTTGGTTCCAATGACAGAAAGAGTCCAAGTCCAACACGTTTTCAAAGTTGAATTCGGACTGCAAAATAGTCCCAAATTACGACGGTCACCACGACTTCATACGGACTCCGATTGGGACGTTATAGCACTTTTTGGAAAGCTTATCAAGTCTATTTTCTAACGGATCTACACTCATGGCTATATTTTATCCAATGCTTCCGCAATCGTCATTTCAACGCCGGGACCTTTTCTGCCTTTGGTGCTGCGACACCCTATTTTGGGCCGATAGTCCATGTATCAATTTGGGTTTATTAAGGACGTGTCCTAGGGTTGGAGAACGACCCCAACACCCCCCTGGTCGTTCCCCTAGGTATTAATAAGGATTAGAGCTGCCACAAATAGATTGGGTTTTGTTTTGTTGAAAGTTTAGCCATTGCTACTTCCTTGTAGATGCGTGTGTTGACTAGACCATCCGTTCTACTTGATTCAGAACCCCAACTTTATGAGTTCAGATTGGTTTTTCATCTCCATATTTGTAATTGAGTTGCTTGTTCTACTTGTTCTTGCTTGTTCCTCGATTGCTTGCAGGAATTACCCTAGTGGTTTGGTTGATCGTGCTCCACAAGATCACGACGGCTGTTGGAGGTGGTGTATCGGTTGCTAAGGCGCAGCTTGGAAGGCTGTAGTCGGGCCATGAACGTCATCTCCATCCCCAAATCGAGTTTCTCACGCTTCTCATTGAAAGATCGACCACAAACCCTTGCGGGTTCATATCACATACCATAGGCTCAGAAATCATTTTGGACACAGCCGATGGTACCCTAGGTGACAATGCTCAAGTGGAAGCTCGTTGCGGTCCGATTGGAGATGGTGCTAAACTTGATGCAAGATAGATGCATGGTTTGCGCCAAACATACCATAGGCTCAGAAATCATTTTGGACACACCCAATGGATCTCCTAGGTGACGAGGCTCAAGTGGAAGCTCGTTTTGGTCCGTTTGGAGATAGTGCTAATCTTGACGAGGTGCACGGTTTGCGCCAAACCTACCATAGGCTCAGAAATCGGTTTGGACGCATTCGATGGAACTACTAGGTGACGTGGGTAATGTGGAATCTTGTTTCGGTTCATTTGGAAATAGTGTCAGTGTCGTTGCAATATAGGTGCACGGTTTGCGCTGAACATACCATATTCTCGAAAATTATTTTAGATGCACCTGATGGTACTCCTAGGGGACGATGCTCAGGTGGAAGCTCGTTTCAGTCCGTTTGTAGATAGTGCTTATCTTGACACAATATAAGTGCACGGTTGGCGCTAAACATACGATAGGCTTGGAAAATGTATTGAACGCACTAGATGGAACTCCTTGGTGATGTGGGTCATGTGGAAGCTCATTTTGGTCCGTATGGAGATAGTGCTAACCTTGAC
Organism: Saccharum hybrid cultivar R570; assembly: GCA_038087645.1. Lineage (NCBI taxonomy): Eukaryota > Viridiplantae > Streptophyta > Magnoliopsida > Poales > Poaceae > Saccharum > Saccharum hybrid cultivar. The sequence goes on from JAQSUU010000703.1 coordinate 19,209,986, forward strand.
GGAAGATATGTTCACGGTTTGCACAGAACGTTCTAGAGGCTCGAAAATCATTTTGGACGCACCTAGTGGAACTCTTAGGTGTCGGGGGTCATGTGGAATCACGTTTAAGTCCGTTTGGAGACAGGTTTAGTGTCGGTGCAAGATAATTGCACGGTCTGCGCCAAAAATACCATAGGCTCAGAAATCGTTTTGGATGCACCCGATGGTACTCCTAGGTGACGATGCTCAAGTGGAAGCTCGTTACGGTCCGATTGGACATGGTGCTAAACTTGATACAAAATAGGTGCACGGTTTGCGCCAAACATACCATAGGCTCGGAAATCATTTTGGACACACCCAATGGAACTCCTAGATGACGAGGCTCAAGTAGAAGCTCGTTTTGGTTCGTTTGGAGATGGTGCTAATCTTGCCGCAAGATAGGTGCACGGTTTGCGCTGAACGTACCATAGGCTCGAAAATCATTTTGGACACACCTAATGGAACTCCTAGGTGTCGGGGGTCATGTGGAATCTCGTTTAAGTCCGTGTGGAGACAGGTTTAGTGTCGGTGCAAGATAATTGCACGATCTGCGCCAAACATACCATAGGCTCATAAATCGTTTTGGACGCACCCGATGGTACTCCTAGGTGGCGATGCTCAAGTGGAAGCTCATTATGGTCCGATTGGAGATGATGCTAAACTTGATGAAAGATAGGTGCAAGGTTTGCGCCAAACAGACCATAGGCTTAGAAATCATTTTGGACACAGCCAATGGAACTCCTAGGTGACGAGGCTCAAGTGGAAGCTCGTTTTGGTCCGTTTGGAGATAGTGCTATTCTTGATGAGGTGCACGGTTTGCGCCGAACCTACCATAGGCTCATAAATCAGTTTGGACGCATCCGATAGAACTCCAAGGTGACGTGGGTCATGTGGAATCTTATTTCAGTCTATTTAGAGACAGTGTTAGTGTCGGTGCAAGATAGTTGGACGGTTTTCACCAAACATACCATACACTTAGAAATCAATTTAGACGCACCCGATGGTACTCCTAAGTGACGATGCTCAAGTGAAAGCTCGTTTCATTCCATTTAGAGATGGTGCTAATCTTGCCGCAAGATAGGTGCACGGTTTGCGCCGAACGTACCATAGGATCGAAAATTCTTTTTGGATGCACCCGATGATACTCCTAGGGGCGAGGCTCACGTGGAAGCTCGTTTCAGTCCGTTTACAAAATAGTGCTAATCTTGATGCAATATAGGTGCACGGTTTGTGCCAAACATACCATAGGCTCAGAAAACATATTGAACGCAAAAGATGGAACTCCTAGGTGATGTGGGTCATGTGAAGCTCGTTTTGGTCTGTTTGGAGATAGTGCTAATCTTGACGCAAGATATGTGCACAGATTGCACAGAACGTACCAGAGACTCGAAAATCATTTTGGATGCACCCAATGGAACTCCTAGGTGTCGGGGATCATGTGGAATCGCGTTTAAGTCCGTTGGGAGAGAGGTTTTGTGTTGGTGTAAGATAATTGCACGGTCTGCGCCAAACATACCATAGGCTCAGAAATTGTTTTGTACACACCTGATGGTACTCCTAGGTGACGATGCTCAAGTGGAACCTCGTTACAGTCTGATTGGAGATGGTGCTAAACTAGAAGCAAGAAATGTGCACGGTTTGCGCCAAACATACCATAGGCTTGAAAATCATTGTGGACACACCCAATAGAACTACTAGGTGACGAGGCTCAAGTGGAAGCTCATTTTGGTCCATTTGGATATGGTGCTAATCTTGCCGCAAGATAGGTGCACGGTTTGGCTGAACATACCATAGGCTCGGAAATCGTTTTGGACGCACCCAGTGGAACTCCTCGGTGTCAGGGTTCATGTGGAATCTCGTTTAAGTTCGTTTGGAGATAGGTTTAGTGTCGGTGCAAGATAATTGCATGGTCTGCGCCAAACATACTGATGAGGACATCATTGGCTCAAAGATGACCATGCCAACCACTTCTATACCAAAGGTGCAACCATTCTATATGAGGCTTATCATTGATGCATTTGATGAATTGATGCTGCACCATGATGTGTGTTCATTCTCATTTTCAGAATTACTTACATGGATCAAGGGAAGGTTTGATTGCATATGGGAAGCATGGAAGGTTAATGAAGTTGATTGGGGACCAAATCCAAGTATTCCTAACGTCCTCCACTAGGCTACTACGTCACTTTGGTTCCAATGACAGAAAGAGTCCAAGTCCAACACGTTTTCAAAGTTGAATTCGGACTGCAAAATAGTCCCAAATTGCGACGGTCACCACGACTTCATACGGACTCCGATTGGGACGTTATAGCACTTTTTGGAAAGCTTATCAAGTCTATTTTCTAACGGATCTACACTCATGGCTATATTTTATCCAATGCTTCCGCAATCGTCATTTCAACGCCGGGACCTTTTCTGCCTTTGGTGCTGCGACACCCTATTTTGGGCCGATAGTCCATGTATCAATTTGGGTTTATTAAGGACGTGTCCTAGGGTTGGAGAACGACCCCAACACCCCCCTGGTCGTTCCCCTAGGTATTAATAAGGATTAGAGCTGCCACAAATAGATTGGGTTTTGTTTTGTTGAAAGTTTAGCCATTGCTACTTCCTTGTAGATGCGTGTGTTGACTAGACCATCCGTTCTACTTGATTCAGAACCCCAACTTTATGAGTTCAGATTGGTTTTTCATCTCCATATTTGTAATTGAGTTGCTTGTTCTACTTGTTCTTGCTTGTTCCTCGATTGCTTGCAGGAATTACCCTAGTGGTTTGGTTGATCGTGCTCCACAAGATCACGACGGCTGTTGGAGGTGGTGTATCGGTTGCTAAGGCGCAGCTTGGAAGGCTGTAGTCGGGCCATGAACGTCATCTCCATCCCCAAATCGAGTTTCTCACGCTTCTCATCGAAAGATCGACCACAAACCCTTGCGGGTTCATATCACATACCATAGGCTCAGAAATCATTTTGGACACAGCCGATGGTACCCTAGGTGACAATGCTCAAGTGGAAGCTCGTTGCGGTCCGATTGGAGATGGTGCTAAACTTGATGCAAGATAGATGCATGGTTTGCGCCAAACATACCATAGGCTCAGAAATCATTTTGGACACACCCAATGGATCTCCTAGGTGACGAAGCTCAAGTGGAAGCTCGTTTTGGTCCGTTTGGAGATAGTGCTAATCTTGACGAGGTGCACGGTTTGCGCCAAACCTACCATAGGCTCAGAAATCGGTTTGGACGCATTCGATGGAACTACTAGGTGACGTGGGTAATGTGGAATCTTGTTTCGGTTCATTTGGAAATAGTGTCAGTGTCGTTGCAATATAGGTGCACGGTTTGCGCTGAACATACCATATTCTCGAAAATTATTTTAGATGCACCTGATGGTACTCCTAGGGGACGATGCTCAGGTGGAAGCTCGTTTCAGTCCGTTTGTAGATAGTGCTTATCTTGACACAATATAAGTGCACGGTTGGCGCTAAACATACGATAGGCTTGGAAAATGTATTGAACGCACTAGATGGAACTCCTTGGTGATGTGGGTCATGTGGAAGCTCATTTTGGTCCGTATGGAGATAGTGCTAACCTTGACGGAAGATATGTTCACGGTTTGCACAGAACGTTCTAGAGGCTCGAAAATCATTTTGGACGCACCTAGTGGAACTCTTAGGTGTCGGGGGTCATGTGGAATCACGTTTAAGTCCGTTTGGAGACAGGTTTAGTGTCGGTGCAAGATAATTGCACGGTCTGCGCCAAAAATACCATAGGCTCAGAAATCGTTTTGGATGCACCCGATGGTACTCCTAGGTGACGATGCTCAAGTGGAAGCTCGTTACGGTCCGATTGGACATGGTGCTAAACTTGATACAAAATAGGTGCACGGTTTGCGCCAAACATACCATAGGCTCGGAAATCATTTTGGACACACCCAATGGAACTCCTAGATGACGAGGCTCAAGTAGAAGCTCGTTTTGGTTCGTTTGGAGATGGTGCTAATCTTGCCGCAAGATAGGTGCACGGTTTGCGCTGAACGTACCATAGGCTCGAAAATCATTTTGGACACACCTAATGGAACTCCTAGGTGTCGGGGGTCATGTGGAATCTCGTTTAAGTCCGTGTGGAGACAGGTTTAGTGTCGGTGCAAGATAATTGCACGATCTGCGCCAAACATACCATAGGCTCATAAATCGTTTTGGACGCACCCGATGGTACTCCTAGGTGGCGATGCTCAAGTGGAAGCTCATTATGGTCCGATTGGAGATGGTGCTAAACTTGATGAAAGATAGGTGCAAGGTTTGCGCCAAACAGACCATAGGCTTAGAAATCATTTTGGACACAGCCAATGGAACTCCTAGGTGACGAGGCTCAAGTGGAAGCTCGTTTTGGTCCGTTTGGAGATAGTGCTATTCTTGATGAGGTGCACGGTTTGCGCCGAACCTACCATAGGCTCATAAATCAGTTTGGACGCATCCGATAGAACTCCAAGGTGACGTGGGTCATGTGGAATCTTATTTCAGTCTATTTAGAGACAGTGTTAGTGTCGGTGCAAGATAGTTGGACGGTTTTCACCAAACATACCATACACTTAGAAATCAATTTAGACGCACCCGATGGTACTCCTAAGTGACGATGCTCAAGTGAAAGCTCGTTTCATTCCATTTAGAGATGGTGCTAATCTTGCCGCAAGATAGGTGCACGGTTTGCGCCGAACGTACCATAGGATCGAAAATTCTTTTTGGATGCACCCGATGATACTCCTAGGGGCGAGGCTCACGTGGAAGCTCGTTTCAGTCCGTTTACAAAATAGTGCTAATCTTGATGCAATATAGGTGCACGGTTTGTGCCAAACATACCATAGGCTCAGAAAACATATTGAACGCAAAAGATGGAACTCCTAGGTGATGTGGGTCATGTGAAGCTCGTTTTGGTCTGTTTGGAGATAGTGCTAATCTTGACGCAAGATATGTGCACAGATTGCACAGAACGTACCAGAGACTCGAAAATCATTTTGGATGCACCCAATGGAACTCCTAGGTGTCGGGGATCATGTGGAATCGCGTTTAAGTCCGTTGGGAGAGAGGTTTTGTGTTGGTGTAAGATAATTGCACGGTCTGCGCCAAACATACCATAGGCTCAGAAATTGTTTTGTACACACCTGATGGTACTCCTAGGTGACGATGCTCAAGTGGAACCTCGTTACAGTCTGATTGGAGATGGTGCTAAACTAGAAGCAAGAAATGTGCACGGTTTGCGCCAAACATACCATAGGCTTGAAAATCATTGTGGACACACCCAATAGAACTACTAGGTGACGAGGCTCAAGTGGAAGCTCATTTTGGTCCATTTGGATATGGTGCTAATCTTGCCGCAAGATAGGTGCACGGTTTGGCTGAACATACCATAGGCTCGGAAATCGTTTTGGACGCACCCAGTGGAACTCCTCGGTGTCAGGGTTCATGTGGAATCTCGTTTAAGTTCGTTTGGAGATAGGTTTAGTGTCGGTGCAAGATAATTGCATGGTCTGCGCCAAACATACTGATGAGGACATCATTGGCTCAAAGATGACCATGCCAACCACTTCTATACCAAAGGTGCAACCATTCTATATGAGGCTTATCATTGATGCATTTGATGAATTGATGCTGCACCATGATGTGTGTTCATTCTCATTTTCAGAATTACTTACATGGATCAAGGGAAGGTTTGATTGCATATGGGAAGCATGGAAGGTTAATGAAGTTGATTGGGGACCAAATCCAAGTATTCCTAACGTCCTCCACTAGGCTACTACGTCACTTTGGTTCCAATGACAGAAAGAGTCCAAGTCCAACACGTTTTCAAAGTTGAATTCGGACTGCAAAATAGTCCCAAATTGCGACGGTCACCACGACTTCATACGGACTCCGATTGGGACGTTATAGCACTTTTTGGAAAGCTTATCAAGTCTATTTTCTAACGGATCTACACTCATGGCTATATTTTATCCAATGCTTCCGCAATCGTCATTTCAACGCCGGGACCTTTTCTGCCTTTGGTGCTGCGACACCCTATTTTGGGCCAATGGTCCATGTATCAATTTGGGTTTATTAAGGACGTGTCCTAGGGTTGGAGAACGACCCCAACACCCCCCTGGTCGTTCCCCTAGGTATTAATAAGGATTAGAGCTGCCACAAATAGATTGGGTTTTGTTTTGTTGAAAGTTTAGCCATTGCTACTTCCTTGTAGATGCGTGTGTTGACTAGACCATCCGTTCTACTTGATTCAGAACCCCAACTTTATGAGTTCAGATTGGTTTTTCATCTCCATATTTGTAATTGAGTTGCTTGTTCTACTTGTTCTTGCTTGTTCCTCGATTGCTTGCAGGAATTACCCTAGTGGTTTGGTTGATCGTGCTCCACAAGATCACGACGGCTGTTGGAGGTGGTGTATCGGTTGCTAAGGCGCAGCTTGGAAGGCTGTAGTCGGGCCATGAACGTCATCTCCATTCCCAAATCGAGTTTCTCACGCTTCTCATCGTAAGATCGACCACAAACCCTTGCGGGTTCATATCAGTTGGTATCAGAGCAAGGTTTATCGGTGAGAGACTTCCAATTCTTCGCTGTTTTAATTTTCCTATAGTCCAGAAAAGCCAAAAAAATAGTATATTAGTTTACCCGCACTCCTATAAACCCTTTGAGCCTTTGCTAGCACTGCTTAGTTAGGGCTTGTTGAGTTTTTTGGTTGCATCGGTTGTGTCGAGTTGCTGGTCTTAGTGTCTATTCCTTTAGAGTTTACCCGCACTCCTATAAACCCTTTGAGCCTTTGCTAGCACTGCTTAGTTAGGGCTTGTTGAGTTTTTTTGTTGCATCGGTTGTGTCGAGTTGCTGGTCTTAGTGTCTATTCCTTTAGAGTTTTGAGTTCTATCACGTTTTGGTCACCACGAGATCCACCATCACCATATACATCGTTGCTGCATTTCTACCACCACGGATCCATATGATGTCCGATTTGGGAGTTTAAATACAATCTGGAAACTTGAAGTTGTCTTCTTTCCAACGGATCTGACCTTGCAGCAAAATTCGATCTGAGCACTCCACAATCATCTTAGAGATTTCCGCATCTGCGGTATTAACAAGAGTTGTTAAATCTGACTTCGAAGAGGCTGTGTGCAATAGCCTTATTGTTTGGGTTGTCATAGTACCAAATAAAACATTTAGGCCTCTGCAAAAAAAGAAAGAAAAAGAAGAAGAAAAAGACAAGAGAAGGAGAAGAAACAAGGGGTTGAATCTGTTGTTTTCTTCATGCTATGCTAGTTGTTCTTTTTCAGTGACTACCTTTGTGTCTAGGCTCACGTCTCTAGCATTGTTTAGCCTAGAACCAGCACAGTACCTCCGTTGAACGATTATTCAGCTTGCTTTTGTGACTAACGTGGTGCTCGTACTTCCTTGCTTTAGCCCACCTATAGCTCCACATATTTCGACTACAGCTTGACAGGTGTTGTTGTTGTTGCGGCATCGATACACTTCACTCCACGGTTGTAGACTTGTTGGTTGCCATCACCTCCTGTTTGGTTTGGTAAGAACTTGTAAGGGCTTGTTTTAACAAGTTGAGTTTGAGAGAGTTACAACCGACACATTCTAGTAGTTGATAGGAGGATACATATTATTTTTGTGTTTCTTGTTTTCTACTAATCATGGCAGGTGATATGGAGATTTTTGAGCTGTTGAAACTAGACCCTCATATTCAGGATGTCATTCAACACTTGCCGTTATATGATGGTAAGTTTGATCCTCAAGCTTACATTGATTGAGAGTTAAAAGTAGACAATGAATTTGATGAGCATGACCTATCTGAGAAACAAAAGATTTGTATTGCCTCTAATATTTTGATTGAAAATGCTTTGCTAGAATGGAAACACATTTGTAGGCACAACAAAGTTCCAGAATCTTGGAAAGACTTCAATTTTTTTTAGAGATGCATTCGTTCCTGCATATTATGTTGATTATTTGCTTGCAAAATTAGACAACTTGAAGCAGAGTAGTAAGACTGTGAAACAATACTACCATAATTTTAAGATTTGTATCATGTTTGGTGGATTGGATGAATGCATGGAAGATGTTATGAGTAGATTCATGAGAGGGCTCAATTCTAAAATTCAAACCTTATTAATTAGCAAATCATATTGCCATATTGGTCAATTGTTTTGTTTGGCTCTCAATACTGAAAAAGAGATTCTATTATCTGTGAATACTTGCCAGAATGATGTGACCCATAATGTCCAAAATTTGTCCACTCTGCATGCTAATGAAGAGCAACAAATAGTGGAACCCACTACTGATTTTCCTTTGTCACAAAATGAATTACTCGTTGTTCCTTGTGATAAAGAGGAGTTGTGTGCTGATGATTCTTTTACTCCTATGCCACAAGTAGCGAATAAGTGTGATACTTTTGGTTTGGAACCATACAAATGTGCTGAAGATAAGCTTTTTCATCCTATTAGATGTGCACAAGATGAACTGAATTTACTGTCCTCTTTAAATACTTTGGGTTATATTGAATTTGATATTCTGTGTAATCTAAATTGTCTAAAAGAGAAACTTAAATTTGATTCTGGTTTGCCGAGTTTTAATCATTGTTCGCTTCATGCAATTGGCAAATATGATAGCAAAGGAGAATATTTGGTGCATAAAGTTTATATTTGTTCTAATCTGAAATATCCTTTTGGGCCACAATACCATGATCAAATTGAGGGCTGCACTAACACTAATGATGTCTTGCAAAGTTTTTCTAGTTTTCCCCATATGCAACAGGATAAATATCAAGAAGGGGAGCACGATTCACTTTTACCTACAACACATACTCCAACAAAGATCAAACCAAGGACGGTTTGCTGTCAAGAAGGGGAGAATGATGAGGACATCATTGGCTCAAAGATGACCATGCCAACCACTTCTATACCAAAGGTGCAACCATTCTATATGAGGCTTATCATTGATGCATTTGATGAATTGATGCTGCACCATGATGTGTGTTCATTCTCATTTTCAGAATTACTTACATGGATCAAGGGAAGGTTTGATTGCATATGGAAAGCATGGAAGGTTAATGAAGTTGATTGGGGACCAAATCCAAGTATTCCTAACGTCCTCCGCTAGGCCACCACGTCACTTTGGTTCCAAGGACAGAAAGAGTCCAAGTCCAACACGTTTTGAAAGTTGAATTTGGACTGCAAAATAGTCCCAAATTGCGACGGTCACCACGACTTCATACGGACTCCGATTGGGACGTTATAGCACTTTTTGGAAAGCTTATCAAGTCTGTTTTCCAACGGATCTGAACTCATGGCTATATCTTATCCAATGCTTCCGCAATCGTCGTTTCAACGCCGGGACCTTTTCTGCCTTTGGTGCTGCGACACCCTATTTTGGGCCGATGGTCCATGTATCAATTTGGGTTCATTAAGGATGTGTCCTAGGGTTGGAGAACGACCCCAACACCCCCCTGGTCGTTCCCCTAGGTATTAATAAGGATTAGAGCCGCCACAAACAGATTGGGTTTTGTTTTGTTGAAAGTTTAGCCATTGCTACTTCCTTGTAGACGCGTGTGTTGACTAGACCATCCGTTCTACTTGATTCAGAACCCCAACTTTGTGAGTTCAGATTGGTTTTTCATCTCCATATTTGTAATTGAGTTGCTTGTTCTACTTGTTCTTGCTTGTTCCTCGATTGCTTGTAGGAATTACCCTAGTGGTTTGGTTGATCGTGCTCCACAAGATCACGACGGCTGTTGGAGGTGGTGTATCGGTTGCTAAGGCACAGCTTGGAAGGCTGTAGTCGGGCCATGAACGTCATCTCCATCCCCAAATCGAGTTTCTCACGCTTCTCATCGAAAGATCGACCACAAACCCTTGCGGGTTCATATCACATACCATAGGCTCAGAAATCATTTTGGACACAGCCGATGGTACCCTAGGTGGCAATGCTCAAGTGGAAGCTCGTTGCGGTCCAATTGGAGATGGTGCTAAACTTGATGCAAGATAGGTGCATGGTTTGCGCCAAACATACCATAGGCTCAGAAATCATTTTGGACACACCCAATGGATCTCCTAGGTGACGAGGCTCAAGTGGAAGCTCGTTTTGGTCCGTTTGGAGATAGTGCTAATCTTGACGAGGTGCACGGTTTGCGCCAAACCTACCATAGGCTCAGAAATCGGTTTGGACGCATTCGATGGAACTCCTAGGTGACATGTGTCATGTGGAATCTTGTTTCGGTTCATTTGGAAATAGTGTCAGTGTCGTTGCAATATAGGTGCACGGTTTGCGCTGAACATACCATATGCTCGAAAATTATTTTAGATGCACCTGATGGTACTCCTAGGGGACGATGCTCAGGTGGAAGCTCGTTTCAGTCCGTTTGTAGATAGTGCTTATCTTGACACAATATAAGAGCACGGTTTGCGCCAAATATACGATAGGCTTAGAAAACGTATTGAACGCACTTGATGGAACTCCTTGGGGATGTGGGTCAAGTGGAAGCTCGTTTTAGTCCATTTGGAGATAGTGCTAACCTTCACGCAAGATATGTTCACAGTTTGCACAGAACGTAAAAGAGGCTCAAAAATCATTTTGGACGCACCCAATGGAACTCCTAGGTGACGAGGCTCAAGTGGAAGCTCGTTTTGGTCTGTTTGGAGATAGTGCTAATCTTGACGAGGTGCACGGTTTGTGTCAAACCTACCATAGGCTCAGAAATCGGTTTGGACGCATCTGATGGAACTCCTAGGTGACGTGGGTCATGTGGATCTTGTTTCGGTTCATTTGGAAACAGTGTCAGTGTCGTTGCAATATAGGTGCACGATTTGCGCTGAACATACCATAGGCTCGAAAATTATTTTGGATGCACCCGATGGTACTCCTAGGGGACGATGCTCAAGTGGAAGCTTGTTTCAGTCCGTTTGTAGATAGTGCTTATCTTGACACAATATAAGTGCACGGTTGGCGCTAAACATACGATAGGCTTGGAAAATGTATTGAACGCACTAGATGGAACTCCTTGGTGATGTGGGTCATGTGGAAGCTCGTTTTGGTCTGTATGGAGATAGTGCTAACCTTGACGCAAGATATGTTCACGGTTTGCACAGAACGTTCTAGAGGCTCGAAAATCATTTTGGACGCACCTAGAGGAACTCTTAGGTGTCGGGGGTCTTGTGGAATCACGTTTAAGTCCGTTTGGAGACAGGTTTAGTGTCGGTGCAAGATAATTGCACGGTCTGCGCCAAAAATACCATAGGCTCAGAAATCGTTTTGGACGCACCCGATGGTACTCCTAGGTGACGATGCTCAAGTGGAAGCTCGTTACGGTCCGTTTGGACATGGTGCTAAACTTGATACAAGATAGGTGCACGGTTTGCGCCAAACATACCATAGGCTCGGAAATCATTTTGGACACACCCAATGGAACTCCTAGGTGACGAGGCTCAAGTAGAAGCTCGTTTTGGTTCGTTTGGAGATGGTGCTAATCTTGCCGCAAGATAGGTGCACGGTTTGCGCTGAACGTACCATAGGCTCGAAAATCATTTTGGACACACCTAATGGAACTCCTAGGTGTCAGGGGTCATGTGGAATCTCATTTAAGTCTGTGTGGAGACAGGTTTAGTGTCGGTGCAAGATAATTGCACGGTCTGCGCCAAACATACCATAGGCTCATAAATCGTTTTGGACACACCCGATGGTACTCTTAGGTGGCGATGCTCAAGTGGAAGCTCGTTATGGTCTGATTGGAGATGGTGCTAAACTTGATTATAGATAGGTGCAAGGTTTGCGCCAAACAGACCATAGGCTTGGAAATCATTTTGGACACACCCAATGGAACTCCTAGGTGACGACGCTCAAGTGGAAGCTCGTTTTGGTCCGTTTGGAGATAGTGCTATTCTTGATGAGGTGCACGGTTTGCGCCGAACCTACCATAGGCTCATAAATCAGTTTGGACGCATCCGATAGAACTCCAAGGTGACGTGGGTCATGTGGAATCTCGTTTTAGTCTATTTAGAGACAGTGTTAGTGTAGGTGCAAGATAGTTAGACGGTTTTCGCCAAACATACCATACACATAGAAATCAATTTAGACGCACCCGATGGTACTCCTAAGTGACGATGCTCAAGTGAAAGCTCGTTTCATTCCGTTTAGAGATGGTGCTAATCTTGCCGCAAGATAGGTGCATGGTTTGCGCCGAACGTACCATAGGCTCGAAAATTCTTTTTGGATGCACCCGATGGTACTACAAGGGGCGAGGCTCAAGTGGAAGCTCGTTTCAGTCCGTTTGCAAATAGTGCTAATCTTGACGCAATATAGGTACACGGTTTGCGCCAAACGTACCATAGGCTCAGAAAACGTATTGAACGCACAAGATGGAACTCCTAGGTGATGTGGGTCATGTGAAGCTCGTTTTGGTCCGTTTGGAGATAGTGCTAACCTTGACGCAAGATATGTGCACAGTTTGCCCAGAACGTACCAGAGACTCGAAAATCATTTTGGACGCACCCAATGGAACTCCTAGGTGTCGGGGATCATGTGGAATCGCATTTAAGTCCGTTTGGAGAGAGGTTCAGTGTCGGTGCAAGATAATTGCATGGTCTGCGTCAAACATACCATAGGCTCAGAAATTATTTTGTACGCATCCGATGGTACTCCTAGGTGACGATGCTCAAGTAGAAGCTCGTTACGGTATGATTGGAGATGGTGCTAAACTTGAAGCAAGAAATGTGCACAGTTTGCGCCAAACATACCATAGGCTTGAAAATTGTTGTGGACACACCCAATGGAACTACTAGGTGACGAGGCTCAAGTGGAAGCTCGTTTTGGTCCATTTGGATATGGTGATAATCTTGCCGCAAGATAGTCGCCCGGTTTGCGCTGAACATACCATAGGCTCAGAAATCATTTTGGACGCACCCAATGGAACTCCTCGGTGTCGGGGTTCATGTGGAATCTCGTTTAAGTTCGTTTGGAGACAGGTTTAGTGTTGGTGCAAGATAATTGCATGGTCTGCGCCAAACATACCATAGGCTCAGAAATCATTTTAGACATAGCCGATGGTACTCCTAGGTGACGATGCTCAAGTGGAAGCTCGTTGCGGTCCGATTGGAGATGGTGCTAAACTTGATGCAAGATAGGTGCATGGTTTGCGCGAAACATACCATAGGCTCAGAAATCATTTTGGACACACCCAATAGAACTCGTAGGTGACGAGGCTCAAGTGGAAGCTCGTTTTGGTCCGTTTGGAGATAGTGCTAATCTTGACGAGGTGCACGGTTTGCGTCAAACCTACCATAGGCTCAGAAATCGGTTTGGACGCATCCGATGGAACTCCTAGGTGACATGGGTCATGTGGAATCTTGTTTCAGTTCATTTGGAAACAGTGTCAGTGTCGTTGCATTATAGGTGCACGGTTTGCGCTGAACATACCATAGGCTCGAAAATTATTTTGGATGCACCTGATGGTACTCCTAGTGGACGATGCTCAGGTGGAAGCTCGTTTCAGTCCGTTTGTAGATAGTGCTTATCTTGACAGAATATAAGAGCACGGTTTGCGCCAAATATACGATAGGCTTGGAAAACGTATTGAACGCACTAGATGGAACTCCTTGGTGATGTGGGTCAAGTGGAAGCTCGTTTTGGTTCGTTTGGAGATAGTGCTAACCTTCACGCAAGATATGTTCATGGTTTGCACAGAACGTAAAAGAGGCTCAAAAATCATTTTGGACGCACCTAATGGAACTCCTTGGTGTCGGGGGTCATGTGGAATCACGATCAAGTCCGTTTGGAGACAGGTTTAGTGTCGGTGCAAGATAATTGCACGGTCTGCGCCAAAAATACCATAGGCTCAGAAAATCGTTTTGGACGCAATCGATGGTACTCCTAGGTGACGATGCTCAAGTGGAAGCTCGTTACGGTCCGTTTGGACATGGTGCTAAACTTGATACAAGATAGGTGCACGGTTTGCGCCAAACATACCATAGGCTCGGAAATCATTTTAGACACACCCAATGGAACTCCTAGGTGACGAGGCTCAAGTAGAAGCTCGTTTTGGTTCGTTTGGAGATGGTGCTGATCTTGCAGCAAGATAGGTGCACGGTTTGCGCTGAACGTACCATAGGCTCGAAAATCATTTTGGACACACCTAATGGAACTCCTAGGTCTTAGGGGTCATGTGGAATCTCGTTTAAGTCCGTGTGGAGACAGGTTTAGTGTCGGTGCAAGATAATTGCACTGTCTGCGCCAAACATACCATTGGCTCATAAATCGTTTTGGACGCACCCGATGGTACTCCTAGGTGGCGATGCTCAAGTGGAAGCTCGTTATGGTCCGATTGGAGATGGTGCTAAACTTGATTATAGATAGGTGCAAGGTTTGCGCCAAACAGACCATAGGATTGGAAATCATTTTGGACACACCCAATGGAACTCCTAGGTGACGAGGCTCAAGTGGAAGCTCGTTTTGGTCCGTTTGGAGATAGTGCTATTCTTGATGAGGTGCACGGTTTGCGCCGAACCTACCATAGGCTCATAAATCAGTTTGGACGCATCCGATAGAACTCCAAGGTGACGTGGGTCATGTGGAATCTCGTTTCAGTCTATTTAGAGACAGGGTTAGTGTAGGTGCAAGATAGTTGGACGGTTTTCGCCAAACATACCATACACTTAGAAATCAATTTAGACGCACCCGATGGTACTCCTAAGTGACGATGCTCAAGTGAAAGCTCGTTTCATTCCGTTTAGAGATGGTGCTAATCTTGCCGCAAGATAGGTGCATGGTTTGCGCCGAACGTACCATAGGCTCGAAAATTCTTTTTGGATGCACCCGATGGTACTCCTAGGGGCGAGGCTCAAGTGGAAGCTCGTTTCAGTCTGTTTGCAAATAGTGCTAATCTTGACGCAATATAGGTACACGGTTTGCACCAAACGTACCATACGATCAGAAAACGTATTGAACGCACAAGATGGAACTCCTAGGTGATGTGGGTTATGTGAAGCTCGTTTTGGTCCGTTTGGAGATAGTGCTAACCTTGACGCAATATATGTGCACAGTTTGCATGAACGTACCAGAGACTCGAAAATCATTTTGGACGCACCCAATGGAACTCCTAGGTGTCGGGGATCATGTGGAATCGCATTTAGGTCCGTTTGGAGAGAGGTTCAGTGTCGGTGCAAGATAATTGCATGGTCTGCGTCAAACATACCATAGGCTCAGAAATTATTTTGTACGCATCCGATGGTACTCCTCGGTGACGATGCTCAAGTAGAAGCTCGTTACGGTATGATTGGAGATGGTGCTAAACTTGAAGCAAGAAATGTGCACGGTTTGCGCCAAACATACCATAGCCTTGAAAATTGTTGTGGACACACCCAATGGAACTACTAGGTGACGAGGCTCAAGTGGAAGCTCGTTTTGGTCCATTTGGATATGGTGCTAATCTTGCCGCAAGATAGTTGCCCGGTTTGCGCAGAACATACCATAGGCTCGGAAATCGTTTTGGACGCACCCAATGGAACTCCTCGGTGTCGGGGTTCATGTGGAATCTCATTTAAGTTCGTTTGGAGACAGGTTTAGTGTTGGTGCAAGATAATTGCATGGTCTGCGCCAAACATACCATAGGCTCAGAAATCATTTTGGACGCAGCCGATGGTACTCCTAGGTGACGATGCTCAAGTGGAAGCTCGTTGCGGTCCGATTGGAGATGGTGCTAAACTTGATGCAAGATAGGTGCATGGTTTGCGCGAAACATACCATAGGCTCAGAAATAATTTTGGACACACCCAATGGAACTCGTAGGTGACGAGGCTCAAGTGGAAGCTCGTTTTGGTCCGTTTGGAGATAGTGCTAATCTTGACGAGGTGCACGGTTTGCGTCAAACCTACCATAGGCTCAGAAATCGGTTTGGACGCATCCGATGGAACTCCTAGGTGACGTGGGTCATGTGGAATCTTGTTTCAGTTCATTTGGAAACAGTGTCAGTGTCGTTGCATTATAGGTGCACGATTTGCGCTGAACATACCATAGGCTCGAAAATTATTTTGGATGCACCTGATGGTACTCCTAGTGGACGATGCTCAGGTGGAAGCTCGTTTCAGTCCGTTTGTAGATAGTGCTTATCTTGACAGAATATAAGAGCACGGTTTGCGCCAAATATACGATAGGCTTGGAAAACGTATTGAACGCACTAGATGGAACTCCTTGGTAATGTGGGTCAAGTGGAAGCTCGTTTTGGTTCGTTTGGAGATAGTGCTAACCTTCACGCAAGATATGTTCACGGTTTGCACAGAACATAAAAGAGGCTCAAAAATCATTTTGGACGCACCTAATGGAACCCCTTGGTGTCGGGGGTCATGTGGAATCACGATCAAGTCCGTTTGGAGACAGGTTTAGTGTCGGTGCAAGATAATTGCACGGTCTGCGCCAAAAATACCATAGGCTCAGAAATCGTTTTGGATGCAATCGATGGTACTCCTAGGTGACGATGCTCAAGTGGAAGCTCGTTACGGTCCGATTGGACATGGTGCTAAACTTGATACAAGATAGGTGCACGGTTTGTGCCAAACATACCATAGGCTCGGAAATCATTTTAGACACACCCAATGGAACTCCTAGGTGACGAGGCTCAAGTAGAAGCTCATTTTGGTTCGTTTGGAGATGGTGCTAATCTTGCAGCAAGATAGGTGCACGGTTTGCGCTGAACGTACCATAGGCTCGAAAATCATTTTGGACACACCTAATGGAACTCCTAGGTGTCAGGGGTCATGTGGAATCTCGTTTAAGTCCGTGTGGAAACAGGTTTAGTGTCGGTGCAAGATAATTGCACGGTCTGCGCCAAACATACCATAGGCTCATAAATCGTTTTGGACTTACCCGATGGTACTCCTAGGTGGCGATGCTCAAGTGGAAGCTTGTTATGGTCCGATTGGAGATGGTGCTAAACTTGATTATAGATAGGTGCAAGGTTTGTGCCAAACAGACCATAGGATTGGAAATCATTTTAGACACACCCAATGGAACTCCTAGGTGACGAGGCTCAAGTGGAAGCTCGTTTTGGTCCGTTTGGAGATAGTGCTATTCTTGATGAGGTGCACGGTTTGCGCCGAACCTACCATAGATATTGCTATTCTTGATGAGGTGCACGGTTTGCGCCGAACCTACCATAGGCTCATAAATCAGTTTGGACGCATCCGATAGAACTCCAAGGTGATGTGGGTCATGTGGAATCTCGTTTCAGTCTATTTAGAGACAGTGTTAGTGTAGGTGCAAGATAGTTGGACGGTTTTCGCCAAACATACCATACACTTAGAAATCAATTTAGACGCACCCGATGGTACTCCTAAGTGACGATGGTCAAGTGAAAGCTCGTTTCATTCCATTTAGAGATGGTGCTAATCTTGCCGCAAGATAGGTGCACGGTTTGCGCCGAACGTACCATAGGCTCGAAAATTCTTATTGGATGCACCCGATGGTACTCCTAGGGCGAGGCTCAAGTGGAAGCTCGTTTCAGTCCGTTTGCAAATAGTGCTAATCTTGACGCAATATAGGAACACGGTTTGCGCCAAACGTACCATAGGCTCAGAAAACGTATTGAACGCACAAGATGGAACTCTTAGGTGATGTGGGTCATGTCAAGCACGTTTTGGTCCGTTTGGAGATAGTGCTAACCTTGATGCAAGATATGTGCACAGTTTGCACAGAACGTACCAGAGACTCAAAAATCATTTTGGACGCACCCAATGAACTCCTAGGTGTCGAGGATCATGTGGAATCACGTTTAAGTCCGTTTGGAGAGAGGTTTACTGTCGGTGCAAGATAATTGCACGGTCTGCGCCAAACATACCATAGGCTTAGAAATTGTTTTGTACGCACCCGATGGTACTCCTAGGTGACGAAGCTCAAGTGGAAGCTCGTTACGGTCCGATTGGAGATGGTGCTAAACTTGAAGCAAGAAATATGCACGGTTTGCGGCAAACGTACCATAGGCTTAAAAATCATTGTGGACACACCCAATGGAACTACTAGGTGATGAGGCTCAAGTGGAAGCTCGTTTTGGTCCATTTGGATATGGTGCTAATCTTGCCGCAAGATAGTTACACGGTTTGCGCTAAACATACCATAGACTCGGAAATCATTTTGGACGCACCCAATGGAACTCCTCGGTGTCGGGGTTCATGTGGAATCTCATTTAAGTTCGTTTGGAGACAGGGTTAGTGTCGGTGCAAGATAATTGCATGGTCTGCGCCAAACAACCATAGGCTCAGAAATCATTTTGGACGCAGCCGATGGTACTCCTAGGTGACGATGCTCAAGTGGAAGCTCATTGCGGTCCGATTGGAGATGGTGCTAAACTTGATGCAAGGTAGGTGCATGGTTTGCGCGAAACATACCATAGGCTCAGAAATTATTTTGGACACACCCAATGGAACTCCTAGGTAACAAGGCTCAAGTGGAAGCTTGTTTTGGTCCATTTGGAGATAGTGCTAATCTTGACGAGGTGCACGGTTTGCGCCAAACCTACCATAGGCTCAGAAATCGGTTTGGACGCATCTGATGGAACTCCTAGGTGACGTGGGTCATGTGGATCTTGTTTCGGTTCATTTGGAAACAGTGTCAGTGTCGTTGCAATATAGGTGCACGATTTGCGCTGAACATACCATAGGCTCGAAAATTATTTTGGATGCACCTGATGGTACTCCTAGGGGACGATGCTCAGGTGGAAGCTCGTTTCAGTCCGTTTGTAGATAGTGCTTATCTTGACAGAATATAAGAGCACGGTTTGCGCCAAATATATGATAGGCTTCGAAAACATATTGAACGCACTAGATGGAACTCCTTGGTGATGTGGGTCAAGTGGAAGCTCGTTTTAGTTCGTTTGGAGATAGTGCTAACCTTCACGCAAGATATGTTCACGGTTTGCACAGAACGTAAAAGAGGCTCAAAAATCATTTTGGACGCACCTAATGGAACACCTAGGTGTCGGGGGTCATGTGGAATCACGATCAAGTCCGTTTGGAGATAGGTTTAGTGTCGGTGCAAGATAATTGCACGGTCTGCGCCAAAGATACCATAGGCTCTGAAATCGTTTTGGACGCACCCGATGGTACTCCTAGGTGACGATGCTCAAGTGGAAGCTCGTTACGGTCTAATTGGAGATGGTGCTAAACTTGATACAAGATAGGTGCACGGTTTGCGCCAAATATATCATAGGCTCGGAAATCATTTTGGACACACCCAATGGAACTCCTATGTGACAAGGCTCAAGTGGAAGCTTGTTTTGATCCGTTTGGAGATGGTGCTAATCTTGCTGCGAGATAGGTGCATGGTTTGCGCTGAACGTACCATAGGCTCGAAAAGCATTTTGGACACACCTAATGGAACTCCTAGGTGTCGCGGGTCATGTGGAATCTCGTTTAAGTCCGTTTGGAGATAGGTTTAGTGTCGGTGCAAGATAATTGCACGGTCTGCGCCAAACATACCATAGGCTCATAAATCATTTTGGACGCACCCGATGGTACTCCTAGGTGACGATACTCAAGTGGAAGCTCGTTATGGTACAATTGGAGATGGTGCTAAACTTGATGCAAGATAGGTGCATGGTTTGCGCGAAACATACGATGGGCTCGGAAATCATTTTGGACACACCCAATGGAACTTCTAGGTGACGAGGTTCAATTGGAAGCTCGTTGTAGTCCGTTTGTAGATAGTGCTAATCTTGATGAGGTGCACGGTTTGCGCCGAACCTACCATAGGCTCAGAAATCATCTTGGACGCACCCGATGGAACTCCTAGGTGAGTGGGTCATGTGGAATCTTGTTTTAGTTCATTTGGACACAGCGTCAGTGTCGTTGCAACATAGGTTCACGGTTTGCGCTGAACATACCTTAGGCTCGAAAATTATTTTAGATGCACCCGATGGTACTCCTAGGGGAGGAGGCTCAAGTGGAAGCTCGTTTCAGTACGTTTGCGGATAGTGCTAATCTTGACGCAATATAGGTGCCCGGTTTGCGCCAAACATACCATAGCCTTGGAAAACGTATTGAACGCACAAGATGGAACTGCTAGGTGATGTGGGTAAGGTGGAAGCTTATTTTGGTCCGTTTAGAGATAGTGTTAACCTTGACGCAAGATATGTGCATGGTTTGCAGAGAACGTACCAGAGGCTCGGATATTGTTTTGGACGCACCAAATAGAACTCACAGGTGTTGGGGGTCATGTGGAACCACGTTTAAGTCCATTTAGAGACAGGTTTAGTGTCGGTGCAAGATAATTGCACGGTCTGCGCCAAACATACCATAGGCTCAGAAATCATTTTGGACGCACCCGATGGTACTCCTAGGTGACGATGCTCAAGTGGAAGCTCGTTACGGTCCGATTGGAGATGATGCTAAACTTGATGCAAGATAGGTGCATGGTTTGCGCCAAACATACCATAGGCTCAGAAATCGTTTTGGACACACCCAACGGAACTCCTAGGTGACGAGGCTCAAGTGGAAGCTCGTTTTGGTCTATTTGGAGATGGTGCTAATCTTGCCGCAAGATAGGTGCACTGATTGTGTTCAACGTAACATAGGCTCAGAAATCGTTTTGGACACACCCAATGGAACTCCTAGGTGTCGAAGGTCATGTGGAATCTCGTTTAAGTCCGTTTAGAGACAGGTTTAGTGCCAGTGCAAGATAATTGCACAGTCTGCGCCAAACATATCATAGGCTCAGAAATCCTTTTGGACGCACACGATGGTACTTCTAGGTGACGATGCTCAAGTGGAAGCTCGTTATGGTATGATTGGAGATGGTGCTAAACTTGATGCAAGATAGGTGCATGATTTGCGCCAATCATACCATAGGCACAGAAATTATTTTGGACACACCCAATGGAACTCCTACGTGACGAGGCTCAATTGGAAGCTCATTTTGGTCCGTTTGGAGATAGTGCTAATCTTGATGAGGTGCACGGTTTGCGCCGAACCTACCATAGGCTCAGAAATCGGTTTGGACGCATCCGATGGAACTCCTAGGTGACGCGGGTCATGTGGAATCTCGTTTTAGTCTATTTGGAGATAGTGTTAGTGTCAGTGCAAGATAGTTGGACAGTTTCCGCCAAACATACCATACACACAGAAATCGATTTGGACGCAACCGTGGGTACTCCTAGGTGACGAGGCTCAAGTGGAAGCTCGTTTCATTCTGTTTAGAGATGGTGCTAATCTTGCCGCAAGACAGGTGCGCGGTTTCCGCTTAACGTACCATAGCCCCTAAAATCGTTTTGGACGCACCCGGTGGTACTCCTAGGTGACAAGGCTCAAGTGGAAGCTCGTTTGAGTCTGTTTGGAGACAGTGCCAATCTTGACACAAGATAGGTGCATAGTTTGTGCCTAGCGTTCTATAGACCCAGAAATCGTCTTGGACGCAGCCGATGGAACTCCTATGTGAGTGGGTCATGTGGAATCTTATTTTGGTTCATTTGGAAACAGTGTCAGTGTCATTGCAATATAGGTGCACGGTTTGCGCTGAGCATACCATAGGCTCGAAAATTGTTTTGGATGCACCCGATGGTACTCCTAGGGGACGAGGCTCAAGTGGAAGCTTGTTTCAGTGCATTGCAGATAGTTCTAATCTTGACGCAATATAGGTGCACGGTTTGCGCTAAACGTACCATAGGCTCAAATAACGTATTGAACGCACTAGATGGAACTCCTAGGTGATGTGGGTCATGTGGAAGCTCATATTGGTCCGTTTGGGGATAGTGCTAACCTTGACGCAAGATATGTGCACGGTTTGCACAGAACGAACCAGAGGCTCGAAAATCATTTTGGACGCACCCAATGGAACTCCTTGGTGTCGGGGGTCATGTGGAATCACTTTTAAGTCCGTTTGGAGATAGGTTTAGTATCGGTGCATGATAATTGCACGGTCTGCACCAAAGATACCATAGGCTCAGAAATCGTTTAGGACGCACCCGATGGTACTCCTAGGTGACGATGCTCAAGTGGAAGCTCGTTACGGTCCGATTGGAGATGGTGCTAAACTTGATGCAAGATAGGTGCACGGTTTGCGCTAAACATACCATAGCCTCAGAAATCATTTTGGACACACCCAATAGAACTCCTAGGTGACGAGGCTCAAGTGGAAGCTCGTTTTGGTCCGTTTGGAGATGGTGCTAATCTTGCCACAAGATAGGTGCACGGATTGTGTTCAACGTAACATAGGCTCAGAAATCGTTTTGGACGCACCCAATGGAACTCCTAGGTGTTGAAGGTCATGTGGAATCTCGTTTAAGTCCGTTTGGAGACAGGTTTAGTGCCAGTGCAAGATAATTGCACGGTCTGCGCCAAACATATCACAGGCTCATAAATCCTTTTAGACGCACCCGATGGTACTCCTAGGTGACGATCCTCAAGTGGAAGCTCGTTACGGTACGATTGGAGATGCTGCTAAACTTGATGCAAGATAGGTGCATGATTTGCGCCAATCATAACATGGGCTTAGAAATCATTTTGGACACACCCAATGGAACTCCTAAGTGATGAGGTTCAATTGGAAGCTCGTTTTGGTCCGTTTGGAGATAGTGCTAATCTTGACGAGGTGCACGGTTTGCGCCGAACCTACTATAGGCTCAGAAATTGTCTTGGACGCACCCGACGGAACTCCTAGGTGTGTGGGTCTTATGGAATCTTGTTTCAGTTCATTTGGACACAGTATCAGTGTCAGTGTCATTGCATTATAGGTTCACGGTTTGCGCTGAACATACGTTAGGCTCGAAAATTGTTTTGGATGCACCCGATGGTGCTCCGAGGGGATGAGGCTCAAGTGGAAGCTCGTTTCAGTACGTTTGCAGATAATGCTAATCTTGACGCAATATTGGTGCCCGGTTTGCGCCAAACGTACCATAGCCTCAGAAAACGTATTGAATGCACAAGATAAAACTCCTAGGTGATGTGGGTAAGGTGGAAGCTCATTTTGGTCCGTTTAGAGATAGTGTTAACCTTGACGCAAGATATGTGCACGGTTTGCGCAGAACGTACCAGAGGCTCGGAAATCATTTTGGACGCACCAAATGGATCTCACAGGTGTCGGGGGTCATGTGGAACCGCGTTTAAGTCCGTTTGGAGACAGGTTTAGTGTCGATGCAAGATAATTGCACGGTCTGCGCCAAACATACCATAGGCACAGAAATCATTTTGGACGCACCTGATGGTACTACTTGGTGACGATACTCAAGTGGAAGCTCGTTACGGTTTGATTGGAGATGCTGCTAAACTTGATGCTAGACAGGTGCAAGGTTTGCGCCAAACATACCATAGGCTTGGAAATCATTTTGGACACACCCAATGGAACTCCTAGGTGACGAGGCTCAAGTGGAAGCTTATTTTGGTCCGTTTGGAGATAGTGATAATCTTGACAAGGTGCACGGTTTGCGCCGAACCTACCACGGGCTCATAAATCTGTTCGGACGCATCCGATGGAACTCCTAGGTGACATGGGTCATGTGAAAGCTCGTTTCGTTCCATTTAGAGACGGTGCTAATCTTGTCGCAAGATAGGTGCGCGGTTTGCGCTGAACGTACCATAGGCTCGAAAATCGTTTTGGATGCACCCGGTGGTACTCCTAGGTGACAAGGCTCAAGTGGAAGCTCGTTTGAGTCCGTTAGGAGACAGTGCCAATCTTGACACAAGATAGGTGCTCAGTTTGTGCCAAGTGTTCCGTAGGCCCGGAAATCATCTTGGATGCACCCGATGGAACTCCTAGGTGAGTGGGTCATGTGGAATCTTGTTTTGGTTCATTTGGAAACAGTGTCAGTGTCGTTGCAATATAGGTGCACGGTTTGCGTTGAGCATACCATAGGCTCGAAAATTGTTTTGGATGCACCCAATGGTACTCCTAGGGGACGAGGCTGAAGTGGAAGCTTGTTTCAGTGCGTTTGCAGATAGTTCTAATCTTGACGCAATATAGGTGCACGGTTTGCGATAAACGTACCATAGGCTTAGAAAATGTATTGAACGCACTAGATGGAACTCCTAGGTGATGTGGGTCATGTGGAAGCTCGTATTGGTCCGTTTGGGGATAGTGCTAACCTTGACGCAAGATATGTGCACGGTTTGCACAGAACGAACCAGAGGCTCGAAAATCATTTTGGACGCACCCAATGGAACTCCTAGGTGTCGGGTGTCATGTGGAATCACTTTTAAGTCCGTTTGGAGATAGGTTTAGTGTCGGTGCAAGATAATTGCACGGTCTGCGCCAACGATACCATAGGCTCAGAAATCGTTTTGGACGCACCCGATGGTACTCCTAGGTGACGATGCGCAAGAGGAAGCTCATTACGGTCCGAATGGAGATGGTGCTAAACTTGATGCAAGATAGGTGCACTGTTTGCGCCAAACATACCATAGGCTCGGAAAATCGTTTTGGACACACCCAATGGGACTCCTAGGTGACGAGGCTCAAGTGGAAGCTTGTTTTGGTCTGTTTGGAGATGGTGCTAATCTTGCCGCAAGATAGGTGCACGGATTGTGTTCAACGTAACATAGGCTTAGAAATTGTTTTGGATGCACCCAATGGAACTCCTAGGTGTCGAAGGTCATGTGGAATCTCGTTTAAGTCCGTTTGGAGACAGGTTTAGTGCTAGTGCAAGATAATTGCACGGTCTGCGCCAAACATATCATAGGCTCAGAAATCCTTTTGGACGCACCCGATGGTACCCTAGGTGACGATGCTCAAGTGGAAGCTCGTTACGGTACGATTGGAGATGTTGCTAAACTTGATGCAAGATAGGTGCATGATTTGCGTCAATCATACCATAGGCTCAGAAATCATTTTGGACACACCCAATGGAACTCCTAGGTGACGAGGCTCAATTGGAAGCTCATTTTGGTCTGTTTGGAGATAGTGCAAATCTTGACGAGGTGCAAGGTTTGCGCCGAACCTACCATAGGCTCAGAAATCGGTTTGGGCGCATCCGATGGAACTCCTAGGTGACGTGGGTCATGTGGAATCTCGTTTTAGTCTATTTGACGATACTGTTAGTGTCGGTGCAAGATAGTTGGACGGTTTGCTCCAAACATACCATACACTCAGAAATTGATTTGGACGCACCTGATGGTACTCCTAGGTGACGAGGCTCAAGTAGAAGCTCATTTCGTTCCGTTTGGAGATGGTGCTAATCTTGCCGCACGACAGGTGTACGGTTTCCGCTGAACGTACCATAGGCTCGAAAATCATTTTGGACGCACCCGGTGGTACAACTAGGGTACAAGGCTCAAGTGGAAGATCGTTTGAGTCCGTTAGGAGACAGTGCCAATCTTGACACAAGATAGGTGCGCAGTTTGTGCCTAGTGTTTCGTAGGCCCGGAAATCGTCTTGGACGCACCCGATGGAACTCCTAGGTGAGTGGGTCATGTGGAATCTTGTTTGGGTTCATTTGGAAACAGTGTCGGTGTCGTTGCAATATAGGTGCACGGTTTGCGCTGAGCATACCATAGGCTCGAACATTGTTTTGGATGCACCCGATGGTACTCCTAGGGGACGAGGCTCAAGTGGAAGCGTGTTTCAGTGCATTTGCAGATAGTTCTAATCTTGACACAATATAGGTGCACGGTTTGCGCTAAACGTACCATAGGCTTAGAAAACATATTGAACACACTAGATGGAACTCCTAGGTGATGTGGGTCATGTGGAAGCTCATATTGGTCCATTTGGGGATAGTGCTAACCTTGACGCAAGATATGTGCACGGTTTGCACAGAACGAACTAGAGGCTCGAAAATCTTTTTCGATGCACCCAATGGAACTCCTAGGTGTCGAGGGTCATGTAGAATCACTTTTAAGTCCGTTTGAAGATAGGTTTAGTGTCGGTGCAAGATAATTACACGGTCTATGCCAAAGATACCATAGGCTCAGAAATCATTTTGGACGCACCCGATGGTACTCCTAGGTGATGATGCTCAAGTGGAAGCTCGTTACGATCCGATTGGAGATAGTGCTAAACTTGATGCAAGATAGGTGCACGGTTTGCGCCAAACATACCATAGGCTCGGAAATCATTTTGGACACAACCAATGGAACTCCTTTGTGACGAGGCTCAAGTGGAAGCTCGTTTTGGTCCGTTTGGAGATGGTGCTAATCTTGCCGCAAGATAGGTGCACGGATTGTGTTCAATGTAACATAGGCTCAGAAATCGCTTTGGACGCACCCAATGGAACTCCTAGGTGTCGAAGGTCATGTGGAATCTCGTATAAGTTCGTTTGGAGACAGGTTTAGTGCCAGTGCAAGATAATTGCACGGTCTGCGCCAAACATATCATAGGCTCAGAAATCCTTTTAGACGCACCCGATGGTACTCCTAGGTGACGATCCTCTAGTGGAAGCTCGTTATGGTACGATTGGAGATGGTGCTAAACTTGATGCAAGATAGGTGCATGATTTGTGCCCAATCATACCATGGGCTCGGAAATTATTTTGGACACACATAATGGAACTCCTAGGTGACGCGGCTCAATTGAAAGCTCATTTTGGTCCATTTGGAGATAGTGCTAATCTTGACGAGGTGCACGGTTTGCGCCGAACCTACCATAGGCTCAGAAATCATCTTGGACGCACCCGATGGAACTCCTAGGTGAGTGGGTCATGTGGAATCTTGTTTCAGTTCATTTGGAAACAGTGTCAGTGTCGTTGCAATATAGGTTCACGGTTTGCGCTGAACATATCTTAGGCTCGAAAATTGTTTTGGATGCACCCGATGGTACTCCTAGGGGACGAGGCTCAAGTGGAAGCTTGTTTCAGTACGTTTGCGGATAGTGCTAATCTTGACGCAATATAGGTGCATGGTTTGCGCTAAACATACCATAGGCTCAGAAAACGTATTGAACGCACTAGATGGAACTCCTAGGTGATGTGGGTCATGTGGAAGCTCATATTGGTCCGTTTGGGGATAGTGCTAACCTTGACGCAAGATATGTGCACGGTTTGCACAGAACGAACTAGAGGCTCGAAAATCGTTTTGGACGCACCCAATGGAACTCTTAGGTGTCGGGGGTCATGTGGAATCACTTTTAAGTCCGTTTGGATATAGGTTTAGTGTCGGTGCAAGATAATTGCACGGTCTGCGCCAAAGATACCATAGGCTCAGAAATCGTTTAGGACGCAGCCGATGGAACTCCTAGGTGTCGAAGGTCATGTGGAATCTCGTTTAAGTCCGTTTGGAGATAGGTTTAGTTCCAGTGCAAGATAATTGCACGGTCTGCCCCAAACATATCATAGGCTCAGAAATCCTTTTAGACGCACCCGATGGTACTCCTAGGTGACGATCCTCAAGTGGAAGCTCGTTACGGTACGATTGGAGTTGGTGCTAAACTTGATGCAAGATAGGTGCATGATTTGCGCCAATCATACCATGGGCTCGGAAATCATTTTGGACACACCCAATGGAACTCCTAGGTGACGAGGCTCAATTGGAAGCTCATTTTGGTCCGTTTGGAGATAGTGCTAATCTTGACGAGGTGCACGGTTTGCGCCGAACCTACCATAGGCTCAGAAATCGTCTTGGACGCACCCGATGGAACTCCTAGGTGAGTGGGTCATGTGGAATCTTGTTTCAGTTCATTTGGAGATAGTGTCAGTGTCGTTGCAATATAGGTTCACGGTTTGCGCTGAACATACCTTAGGCTCGAAAATCTTTTTGGATGCACCCGATGGTACTCCTAGGAGACGAGGCTCAAGTGGAAGCTCGTTTCAGTACGTTTGCAGATAGTGCTAATCTTGACACAATATTGGTGCCCCGTTTGCGCCAAACGTACCATAGCCTCGAAAAACGTATTGAACGCACAATATGGAACTCCTAGGTGATGTGGGTAAGGTGGAAGCTCGTTTTGGTCCGTTTAGAGATAGTGTTAACCTTGACGCAAGATATGTGCACGGTTTGCGCAGAATGTACCAGAGGCTCGGAAATCGTTTTGGACGCACCAAATGGAACTCACAGGTGTCGAGGGTCATGTGGAACCGCGTTTAAGTCCGTTTGGAGACAGGTTTAGTGTCGGTGCAAGATAATTGCACGGTCTGCACCAAACATACCATAGGCTCAGAAATCATTTTGGATGCACCCGATGGTACTACTAGGTGACGATGCTCAAGTGGAAGCTCGTTACGGTATGATTGGAGATGCTACTAAACTTGATGCAAGATAGGTGCATGGTTTGCGCCAAACATACCATAGGCTTGGAAATCATTTTGGACACACCCAATGGAACTCCTAGGTGACGAGGCTCAAGTGGAAGCTCATTTTGGTCCGTTTGGAGATTGTGCTAATCTTGACGAGGTGCACGGTTTGCGCCGAACCTACCATAGGCTTAGAAATCGGTTTGGGCGCATCCGATGGAACTCCTAGGTGACATGGGTCATGTGGAATCTCGTTTTAGTCTATTTGGAGACAGTGTTAGTGTCGGTGCAAGATAGTTGGACGGTTTGCGCCAAACATACCACACACTCATAAATCGATTTGGACGCACCCGATGGTACTCCTAGGTGACGAGGCTCAAGTGGAAGCTCGTTTCATTCCGTTTAGAGATGGTGCTAATCTTGCCACAAGATAGGTGCACGGTTTGGGCGCATCCGATGGAACTCCTAGGTGACGTGGGTCATGTGGAATCTCGTTTTAGTCTATTTGGAGACAGTGTTAGTGTCGGTGCAAGATAGTTGGACGGTTTGCTCCAAACATACCATACCATCAGAAATCGATTTGGACGCACCCGATGGTACTCCTAGGTGACGAGGCTCAAGTAGAAGCTCATTTCGTTCCGTTCGGAGATGGTGCTAATCTTGCCGCAAGACAGGTGTACGGTTTCCGCTGAACGTACCATAGGCTCGAAAATCATTTTGGACGCACCCGGTGGTACACCTAGGGTACAAGGCTCAAGTGGAAGATCGTTTGAGTCCGTTAGGAGACAGTGCCAATCTTGACACAAGATAGGTGCGCAGTTTGTGCCTAGTGTTCTGTAGGCCCGGAAATCGTCTTGGACGCACCCGATGGAACTCCTAGGTGAGTGGGTCATGTGGAATCTTGTTTGGGTTCATTTGGAAATAGTGTCAGTGTCGTTGCAATATAGGTGCACGATTTGTGCTGAGCATACCATAGGCTCGAACATTGTTTTGGATGCACCCGATGGTACTCCTAGGAGACGAGGCTCAAGTGGAAGCTTGTTTCAGTGCATTTGCAGATAGTTCTAATCTTGACGCAATATAGGTGCACGGTTTGCGCTAAACGTACCACAGGCTCAGAAAACGTATTGAACGCACTAGATGGAACTCCTAGGTGATGTGGGTCATGTGGAAGCTCATATTGATCCGTTTGGGGAAAGTGCTCACCTTGACGCAAGATATGTGCATGGTTTGCACAGAACGAACTAGAGGCTCGAAAATCGTTTTGGACGCAACCAATGAACTCCTAGGTGTCGGGGGTCATGTGGAATCACTTTTAAGTCCGTTTGGAGATAGGTTTAGTGTCGGTGCAAGATAATTGCACGGTCTACGCCAAAGATACCATAGGCTCAGAAATCGTTTAGGACGCAGCCGATGGAACTCCTAGGTGTCGAAGGTCATGTGGAATCTCGTTTAAGTCCGTTTGGAGACAGGTTTAGTGCCAGTGCAAGATAATTGCACGGTCTGCCCCAAACATATCATAGGCTCAGAAATCCTTTTAGACGCACCCGATAGTACTCCTAGGTGACGATCCTCAAGTGGAAGCTCGTTACGGTACGATTGGAGATGGTGCTAAACTTGATGCAAGATAGGTGCATGATTTGCGCCAATCATACCATGGGCTCAGAAATCATTTTGGACACACCCAATGGAACTCCTAGGTGACGAGGCTCAATTGGAAGCTCATTTTGGTCCGTTTGGAGATAGTGCTAATCTTGACGAGGTGCACGGTTTGCGCCGAACCTACCATAGGCTCAGAAATCGTCTTGGACGCACCCGATGGAACTCCTAGGTGAGTGGGTCATGTGGAATCTTGTTTCAGTTCATTTGGAGATAGTGTCAGTGTCGTTGCAATATAGGTTCACGGTTTGCGCTGAACATACCTTAGGCTCGAAAATCTTTTTGGATGCACCCGATGGTACTCCTAGGGGACGAGGCTCAAGTGGAAGCTCGTTTCAGTACGTTTGCAGATAGTGCTAATCTTGACACAATATTGGTGCCCCGTTTGCGCCAAACGTACCATAGCCTTGGAAAACGTATTGAACGCACAAGATGGAACTCCTAGGTGATGTGGGTAAGGTGGAAGCTCGTTTTGGTCCGTTTAGAGATAGTGTTAACCTTGACGCAAGATATGTGCACGGTTTGCGCAGAATGTACCAGAGGCTCGGAAATCGTTTTGGACGCACCAAATGGAACTCACAGGTGTCGAGGGTCATGTGGAACCGCGTTTAAGTCCGTTTGGAGACAGGTTTAGTGTCGGTGCAAGATAATTGCACGGTCTGCACCAAACATACCATAGGCTCAGAAATCATTTTGGATGCACCCGATGGTACTACTAGGTGACGATGCTCAAGTGGAAGCTCGTTACGGTATGATTGGAGATGCTGCTAAACTTGATGCAAGATAGGTGCATGGTTTGCGCCAAACATACCATAGGCTTGGAAATCATTTTGGACACACCCAATGGAACTCCTAGGTGACGAGGCTCAAGTGGAAGCTCATTTTGGTCCGTTTGGAGATAGTGCTAATCTTGACGAGGTGCACGGTTTGCGCCGAACCTACCATAGGCTCAGAAATCGGTTTGGGCGCATCCGATGGAACTCCTAGGTGACGTGGGTCATGTGGAATCTCGTTTTAGTCTATTTGGAGACAGTGTTAGTGTCGGTGCAAGATAGTTGGACTGTTTGCTCCAAACATACCATACCCTCAGAAATCAATTTGGACGCACCCGATGGTACTCCTAGGTGACGAGGCTCAAGTAGAAGCTCGTTTCATTCCGTTCGGAGATGGTGCTAATCTTGCCGCAAGACAAGTGTACGGTTTCCGCTGAACGTACCATAGGCTCGAAAATCATTTTGGACGCACCCGGTGGTACACCTAGGGTACAAGGCTCAAGTGGAAGATCGTTTGAGTCCGTTAGGAGACAGTGCCAATCTTGACACAAGATAGGTGCGCAGTTTGTGCCTAGTGTTCTGTAGGCCCGGAAATCGTCTTGGACGCACCCGATGGAACTCCTAGGTGAGTGGGTCATGTGGAATCTTGTTTGGGTTCATTTGGAAATAGTGTCAGTGTCGTTGCAATATAGGTGCATGATTTGTGCTGAGCATACCATAGGCTCGAACATTGTTTTGGATGCACCCGATGGTACTCCTAGGAGACGAGGCTCAAGTGGAAGCTT
Source organism: Saccharum hybrid cultivar R570 (assembly GCA_038087645.1). Taxonomy (NCBI): domain Eukaryota; kingdom Viridiplantae; phylum Streptophyta; class Magnoliopsida; order Poales; family Poaceae; genus Saccharum; species Saccharum hybrid cultivar. The sequence continues at coordinate 19,241,381 of JAQSUU010000703.1, forward strand.
GTTTCAGTGCATTTGCAGATAGTTCTAATCTTGACGCAATATAGGTGCACGGTTTGCGCTAAACGTACCATAGGCTCAGAAAACGTATTGAACGCACTAGATGGAACTCCTAGGTGATGTGGGTCATGTGCAAGCTCATATTGATCCGTTTGGGGAAAGTGCTCACCTTGACGCAAGATATGTGCATGGTTCGCACAGAACGAACTAGAGGCTCGAAAATCGTTTTGGACGCAACCAATGAACTCCTAGGTGTCGGGGGTCATGTGGAATCACTTTTAAGTCCGTTTGGAGATAGGTTTAGTGTCGGTGCAAGATAATTGCACGGTCTACGCCAAAGATACCATAGGCTCAGAAATCGTTTAGGACGCAGCCGATGGAACTCCTAGGTGTCGAAGGTCATGTGGAATCTCATTTAAGTCCGTTTGGAGATAGGTTTAGTGCCAGTGCAAGATAATTGCATGGTCTGCCCCAAACATATCTTAGGCTCAGAAATCCTTTTAGACGCACCCGATGGTACTCCTAGGTGACGATCCTCAAGTGGAAGCTCGTTACGGTACAATTGGAGATGGTGCTAAATTTGATGCAAGATAGGTGCGTTATTTGCGCCAATCATACCATGGGCTCGGAAATCATTTTGGACACACCCAATGGAACTCCTAGGTGACGAGGCTCAATTGGAAGCTCGTTTTGGTCCGTTTGGAGATAGTGCTAATCTTGACGAGGTGCACGGTTTGCGCCGAACCTACCATATGCTCAGAAATCGTCTTGGACGCACCCGATGGAACTCCTAGGTGAGTGGGTCATGTGGAATCTTGTTTCAGTTCATTTGGACACAGTGTCAGTGTCATTGCAATATAGGTTCACGGTTTGGGCTGAACATACCTTAGGCTCGAAAATTGGTTTGGATGCACCCGATGGTACTCCTAGGGGACGAGGCTCAAGTGGAAGCTCGTTTCAGTACGTTTGCAGATAGTGCTAATCTTGACGTAATATTGGTGCCCAGTTTGTGCCAAACGTACCATAGCCTCGGAAAACGTATTGAACGCACAAGATGGAACTCCTAGGTGATGTGGGTCATGTGGAATCTCGTTTCAGTCTATTTGGAGACAGTGTTAGTGTCGACGCAAGATAGTTGGACGGTTTGCGCCAAACATACCATACACTTAGAAATCGATTTGGACGCACCCGATGGTACTCCTAGGTGACGAGGCTCAAGTGAAAGCTCGTTTCGTTCCGTTTAGAGACGGTGCTAATCTTGCCGCAAGATAGGTGCGCGGTTTGCGCTGAACGTACCGTAAGCTCGAAAATCGTTTTGGACGCATCCGGTGGTACTCCTAGGTGACAAGGCTCAAGTGGAAGCTCGTTTGAGTCCGTTAGGAGACTGTGCCAATTTGACACAAGATAGGTGCGTAGTTTGTGCCAAGTGTTCCATAGGCCCGGAAATCATCTTGGACGCACCCGATAGAACTCCTAGGTGAGTGGGTCATGTGGAATCTTGTTTTGGTTCATTTGGAAATAGTGTCAGTATCGTTGCAATATAGGTGCACGGTTTGCGCTGAGCATACCATAGGCTCGAAAATTGTTTTGGATGCACCCGATGGTACTCCTAGGGGACGAGGCTCAAGTGGAAGCTTGTTTCAATGCGTTTGCAGATAGTTCTAATCTTTACGCAATATAGGTGCACGGTTTGCGCTAAACGTACCATAGGCTCAGAAAACGTATTGAACGCACTAGATGGAACTCCTAGGTGATGTGGGTCATGTGGAAGCTCGTATTGGTCCATTTAGGGATAGTGCTAACCTTGAAGCAAGATATGTGCACGGTTTGCACAGAACGAACTAGACACTCGAAAATCACTTTGGACGCACCCAATGGAACTCCTAGGTGTTGGGGGTCATGTGGAATCACTTTTAAGTCCGTTTGGAGATAGGTTTAGTGTCGGTTCAAGATAATTGCACGGTCTGCGCCAAAGATACCATAGGCTCAGAAATCGTTTAGGACGCAGCCGATGAACTCCTAGGTGTCGAAGGTCATGTGGAATCTCGTTTAAGTCCGTTTGGAGACAGGTTTAGTGCCAGTGCAAGATAATTGCACGGTCTGCCCCAAACATATCACAGGCTCAGAAATCCTTTTAGACGCACCCGATGGTACTCCTAGGTGACGATCCTCAAGTGGAAGCTCGTTACGGTACGATTGGAGATGGTGCTAAACTTGATGCAAGATAGGTGCATGATTTGCGCCAATCATACCATGGGCTCGGAAATCATTTTGGACACACCCAATGGAACTCCTAGGTGACGAGGCTCAATTGGAAGCTCGTTTTGGTCCGTTTGGAGATAGTGCTAATCTTGACGAGGTGCACGGTTTGCGCCGAACCTACCATAGGCTCAGAAATCATCTTGGACGCACCCGATGGAACTCCTAGGTGAGTGGGTCATGTGGAATCTTGTTTCAGTTCATTTGGAGATAGTGTCAGTGTTGTTGCAATATAGGTTCACGGTTTGCACTGAACATACCTTAGGCTCGAAAATCTTTTTTGATGAACCCGATGGTACTCCTAGGGGACGAGGCTCAAGTGGAAGCTCGTTTCAGTACGTTTGCAGATAGTGCTAATCTTGACACAATATTGGTGCCCTGTTTGCGCCAAACGTACCATAGCCTCGGAAAACGTATTGAACGCACAAGATGGAACTCCTAGGTGATGTGGGTAAGGTGGAAGCTCGTTTTGGTCCGTTTAGAGATAGTGTTAACCTTGACGCAAGATATGTGCACGGTTTGCACAGAATGTACCAGAGGCTCGGAAATCGTTTTGGACGCACCAAATGGAACTCACAGGTGTCGAGGGTCATGTGGAACCGCGTTTAAGTCCGTTTGGAGACAGGTTTAGTGTCGGTGAAAGATAATTGCACGGTCTGCGCCAAACATACCATAGGCTTAGAAATCATTTTGGATGCACCCGATGGTACTACTAGGTGACGATGCTCAAGTGGAAGCTCGTTACGGTATGATTGGAGATGCTGCTAAACTTGATGCAAGATAGGTGCATGGTTTGCGCCAAACATACCATAGGCTTGGAAATCATTTTGGACACACCCAATGGAACTCCTAGGTGACGAGGCTCAAGTGGAAGCTCATTTTGGTCCGTTTGGAGATAGTGCTAATCTTGACGAGGTGCACGGTTTGCGCTGAACCTACCATAGGCTAGGAAATCGGTTTGGGCGCATCCGATGGAACTCCTAGGTGACGTGGGTCATGTGGAATCTCGTTTTAGTCTATTTGGAGACAGTGTTAGTGTCGGTGCAAGATAGTTGGACGGTTTGCTCCAAACATACCATACCCTCAGAAATCGATTTGGATGCACCCGATGGTACTCCTAGGTGACGAGGCTCAAGTAGAAGCTCGTTTCGTTCCGTTCGGAGATGGTGCTAATCTTGCCGCAAGACAGGTGTACGGTTTCCGCTGAACGTACCATAGGCTCGAAAATCATTTTGGACGCACCCGGTGGTACACCTAGGGTACAAGGCTCAAGTGGAAGATCGTTTGAGTTCGTTAGGAGACAGTGCCAATCTTGACACAAGATAGGTGCGCAGTTTGTGCCTAGTGTTCTGTAGGCCCAGAAATCGTCTTGTACGCACCCGATGGAACTCCTAGGTGAGTGGGTCATGTGGAATCTTGTTTGGGTTCATTTGGAAATAGTGTCAGTGTCATTGCAATATAGGTGCACTATTTGCGCTGAGCATACCATAATCTCGAACATTGTTTTGGATGCACCCGATGGTACTCCTAGGAGACGAGGCTCAAGTGGAAGCTTGTTTCAGTGCATTTGCAGATAGTTCTAATCTTGACGCAATATAGGTGCACGGTTTGTGCTAAACGTACCATAGGCTCAGAAAACGTATTGAACGCACTAGATGGAACTCCTAGATGATGTGGGTCATGTGGAAGCTCATATTGATCCGTTTGGGGAAAGTGCTCACCTTGACGCAAGATATGTGCACGGTTTGCACAGAACGAACTAGAGGCTCAAAAATCGTTTTGGACGCACCCAATGGAACTCTTAGGTGTCGGGGGTCATGTGGAATCACTTTTAAGTCCGTTTGGAGATAGGTTTAGTGTCGGTGCAAGATAATTGCACGGTCTGCGCCAAAGATACCATAGGCTCAGAAATCGTTTAGGACGCAGCCGATGGAACTCCTAGGTGTCGAAGGTCATGTGGAATCTTGTTTAAGTCCGTTTGGAGACAGGTTTAGTGCCAGTGCAAGATAATTGCACGGTCTGCCCCAAACATATCATAGGCTCAGAAATCCTTTTAAACGCACCCGATGGTACTCCTAGGTGACGATCCTCAAGTGGAAGCTCGTTACGGTACAATTGGAGATGGTGCTAAATTTGATGCAAGATAGGTGCATTATTTGCGCCAATCATACCATGGGCTCGGAAATCATTTTGGACACACCCAATGGAACTCCTAGGTGACGAGGCTCAATTGGAAGCTCGTTTTGGTCCGTTTGGAGATAGTGCTAATCTTGACGTGGTGCACGGTTTGCGCCGAACCTACCATAGGCTCAGAAATCGTCTTGGACGCACCCGATGGAACTCCTAGGTGAGTGGGTCATGTGGAATCTTGTTTCAGTTCATTTGGACACAGTGTCAGTGTCATTGCAATATATGTTCACAGTTTGCGCTGAACATACCTTAGGCTCAAAAATTGTTTTGGATGCACCCGATGGTACACCTAGGGAACGAGGCTCAAGTGGAACCTTGTTTCAGTACGTTTGCAGATAGTGCTAATCTTGACGTAATATTGGTGCCCAGTTTGCGCCAAACGTACCATAGCTTCGGAAAACGTATTGAACGCACAAGATGGAACTCCTAGGTGATGTGGGTCATGTGGAATCTCGTTTCAGTCTATTTGGAGACAGTGTTAGTGTCGACGCAAGATAGTTGGACGGTTTGCGCCAAACATACCATACACTTAGAAATCGATTTGGACGCACCCGATGGTACTCCTAGGTGACGAGGCTCAAGTGAAAGCTCGTTTCGTTCCGTTTAGAGACGGTGCTAATCTTGCCGCAAGATAGGTGCGCGGTTTGCGCTGAACGTACCATAAGCTCGAAAATCGTTTTGGACGCATCCAGTGGTACTCCTAGGTGACAAGGCTCAAGTGGAAGCTCGTTTGAGTCCGTTAGGAGACTGTGCCAATCTTGACACAAGATAGGTGCGCAGTTTGTGCCAAGTGTTCCATAGGCCCGAAAATCGTCTTGGACGCACCCGATAGAACTCCTAGGTGAGTGGGTCATGTGGAATCTTGTTTTGGTTCATTTGGAAATAGTGTCAGTATCATTGCAATATAGGTGCACGGTTTGCGCTGAGCATACCATAGGCTCGAAAATTGTTTTGGATGCACCCGATGGTACTCCTAGGGGACGAGGCTCAAGTGGAAGCTTGTTTCAGTGCGTTTGCAGATAGTTCTAATCTTTACGCAATATAGGTGCACGGTTTGCGCTAAACGTACCATAGGCTCAGAAAACGTATTGAACGCACTAGATGGAACTCCTAGGTGATGTGGGTCATGTGGAAGCTCGTATTGGTCCATTTAGGGATAGTGCTAACCTTGACGCAAGATATATGCACGGTTTGCACAGAACGAACTAGACGCTCGAAAATCATTTTGGACGCACCCAATTGAACTCCTAGGTGTCGTGGGTCATGTGGAATCACTTTTAAGTCCGTTTTGAGATAGGTTTAGTGTCGGTGCAAGATAATTGCACGGTCTGCGCCAAAGATACCATAGGCTCAGAAATCGTTTTGGACGCACCCGATGGTACTCCTAGGTGACGATACGCAAGTGGAAGCTCGTTACGGTCCGATTGGAGATGGTGCTAAACTTGATGCAAGATAGGTGCACGGTTTGCGCCAAACATACCATAGGCTCGGAAATCATTTTGGACACACCCAATGGAACTCCTTTGTGACGAGGCTCAAGTGGAAGCTTGTTTTGGTCCGTTTGGAGATGGTGCTAATCTTGCCGCAAGATAGGTGCACGGATTGTGTTCAACGTAACATAGGCTCAGAAATCGTTTTGGACACACCCAATGGAACTCCTAGGTGTCGAAGGTCATGTGGAATCTCGTTTAAGTCCGTTTGGAAACAGGTTTAGTGCCAGTGCAAGATAATTGCATGGTCTGCGCCAAACATATCATAGGCTCAGAAATCCTTTTAGACGCACCCAATGGTACTCCTAGGTGACGATCCTCAAGTGCAAGCTCGTTACGGTACGATTGGAGACGGTGCTAAACTTGATGCAAGATAGGTGCATGATTTATGCCAATCATACCATGGGCTCGGAAATCATTTTGGACACACACAATGGTACTTCTAGGTGACGAGGCTCAATTGGAAGCTTGTTTTGGTCCATTTGGAGATAGTGCTATTCTTGACGAGGTGCACGGTTTGCGCCGAACCTACCAAAGGCTCAGAAATCGTCTTGGACGCACCCGATGGAACTCCTAGGTGAGTGGGTCATGTGGAATCTTGTTTGGGTTCATTTGGAAATAGTGTCAGTGTCGTTGCAATATAGGTGCACGATTTGCGCTGAGCATACCATAGGCTCGAACATTGTTTTGGATGCACCTGATGGTACTCCTAGGAGACGAGGCTCAAGTGGAAGCTTGTTTCAGTGCATTTGCAGATAGTTCTAATCTTGACGCAATATAGGTGCACGGTTTGCGCTAAACATACCATAGGCTCAAAAAACGTATTGAACGCACTAGATGGAACTCCTAGGTGATGTGGGTCATGTGGAAGCTCATATTGATCCGTTTGGGGAAAGTGCTCACCTTGACGCAAGATATGTGCACGGTTGTAAGGTCCTAGATGGCTAGAGGGGGGGTGAATAGCATATAAAAAATTCTACAAGCACCACTAAGCAAACTTGTTAGAATAACAAACGGCGTAAAGCGAGTTTTGCTTAGCCAAAGGTTGTGATGCAAGCCTCCTATCCACAAGTCTAGTAGATTATGATCTCTAGTTCACACATGTGCTAAGTCACTAACTTGCACTAGTGAGCAAGCTAACAACTACTAGAAAAGGCTACCACTAGAGCTACACAAGATAATCTAGTAAAAGTAAATGCGAAAGAGAGGATTGTGAATCTTATACCGACGGTGGAGTGAAGATGTTGTCAATCACCAAGATGATATACAATCAATTAATATTGACAACAACACAATATGTAGACCAATCACCGGGAGACAAGAGACACAATATTTTTGTTCACCCGGTGTTCACTTGTGCACCGACAAGCTACGTCACCGGTTGTGTCGACCAACACTTAGATGGTTCCTCGGTGTGACCCTCAAGTCACTTGCCCCTCAAGGCACGCCTCGCAAGGCACCGCAAGACGCCACTCTCAAGTGAGGTAACTCATTGACACGCGCAATCCAATAGAGTTGCTTTTGGCATCCCGCCGAGGAAAGCACAAGAACCTCTTACAAATAACCGGAGGTGGCCAAGAACAATCACCTTCTCTTGCCAACGCCTCCAACAATCTCCAAGCCGGCTAGGAGCGGTACTCTCCAAGAGTAACAAGAAATCCACCGGCTAAACCACCCACAAGTGCCACTAGATGCCCTCAAGCTATGCAATGCACTTTGGGATCACTCAATCTCACTTTTGATTTGCAATCAAGCAAGAGAGATGAGTGGGAGGAGTAGCTCTAGCTCAAAGGATGCACAAGAGTGTTAGAAATGCCAAGAGACCTCCCCAAGGGCCGGCCAACGAGTATTTATAAGCATCCCATCCAAATAGAGCCGTTGCCACTCCACTGACCGTTTTTTCGGGACGACCGGACGCGCCGGTCGAAACTGACCGGACGCGCTCAACCGCGTCCGGTCGCCCTGCGACGTCCACGTGTCCCTCAAATTTCAAATGCGACCGTTAGATCCTCCAACGGTCACTGCGCGCCAACGGTCAAACGCTATGACCGGACGCGCTGCTCAACCGACCGGACGCGCCGGTCGCACAGCACCGCGCCCGCGAAACAACGACCGGACGCGCCCCTCGCAACGACTGGACGCGTCGATCCGCACAGCACCCGCGCCCGCGAAACAACGACCGGACGCGCTCCTCGCAACGACCGGACGCGACAGTGCCAGCGTCCGGTCGGAGTCCAGTAAGCTCCCTTGACGACCGGACGCGTCCGATCGCGTGTGACCGGACGCGCCCCGCGTCCGATCGTCCTTGCGAACCGCAGTTCCTTCTAGGCACTTGACCGGACGCACCGGTCCCGCGAGTGACCGGACGCGCCGGTTGCAAACCCTAGCCCGCGCGCCCGATACCGCGCTGTACTGACCGGACGCGTCCGGTCACACCGTGACCGCGTCCGGTGCAGCGTCCGGTCACCTCAGTGACCCCGTTCGCCTCCGTTTCTTTTCTGACTTTTGGCGTAGTGGAAAATAGGCATTTCATTTCCCTGAAATCGCCTGAATCCCGCGCTCACACGCTCGGCGGGAGGGAGAGAGGAACCCAAACCCCTCTCTACCCGCAAACCACAGCGCGACCAACGCCACCTTTGCAAATGTGCCAACACCATCAAGTGTACATCTCCATGTGCTTGTGTGTTAGCTTTTTCACAATCATTTTCAAAGGTTTTCCAATTAGCTCACTAGGCCCTACATGCAATGCACTTCATGAATTCACCTAGTGGCACCCGTGCATCGAATAACCGATAAGACTTCCCCTCTTAATAGTTCGGCTATCGATCCTAAACCACTCACACCCTCTATGGTGTCTTGAGTGTAAAACAAAATGGCCCTATGGTTATACCTTTGCCTTGAGCCCATTTTGTTTCTCCAAATGATATGATCCACTTCATATCATCACATGACCGTCTCGATCCATCGACTTTGACTTTACTTGCTCTTCACCGTTGCATCGGTCCGTCGGCGCTAAGTCTTGCTCAAGCTTCACCATCGCATGGTCCTTCGCTTCGAAGCCTCAACTTGCCCTTCACCTTCACAACCGGTCCATCGAGCCAAGCCTCATCTTGGTCTTCACCATCTTGGTTATATGAGTCAATGTCATGTCTCATATGCAATGACCACCTTTATCTAAATCATCCACTTAGATACAAAGGTTAGTCCTAGGTTTCATCAATTAGCCAAAACCAAACTAGGGACTTTCAATCTCCCCCTTTTTGGTAATTGATGACAACCCTCACAAAGATGATTTTGATAATAAAAGTTTTAAACTTGTCATACTTGTCCAATCATTTTGCTCATAAGTAAAGTTTGGACAATTATCACAAGCTCGGTTTTGGTAGCATTAGCTCCCCCTACATATGTGCATAGAGTTTGGATTGAAAGCTTTGCACATATGCATGGATAGAAATGTTGGGAGAGTAATTCTACCAAAATGATGCTATGGTGTAAGAAATGGACCTTTGAAGCGTGATACCAATCGGAGTTGCCTTTTACACCATCCTTAGCATCATGAAGTAACTAGACATCCATCAAAACTCAAGAACCCCATGAGATCAACATTATATGTAAAGGTTCTTGGACCACTTATAAAGCTAACCACTTGTAAAGCTTTAGTCAAGTCTAGATACCACATGTAAACTATTCCTATGCATGCTAGTAGATCATTTCATCATCCAATTTCTATACTAGCATTGCACCACACAAGCATGTATATTGAATTTAAATACATGTGCAATGAGCAAGTCATATAAGAATGCACAAACAAATGCAACAACTTTGTTTATGAGCTTGCTCCCCCTACTTGTGTGCATCAACAAATTTTATTTACCCCTTTATCAAGTTGAATCATCTTTTTCTCTCCCCCTTTGTCAACAACTTACCCAAAAAGGGGATCAAATTGTGGAGAGAAGGAAAAGTGTTTGAAGGAGTAGCTTGAAATTAATTCGATACCACATGTAAGGTTAAAAAATTTATCAAATTTGGTTTAACCTAGAATACTTGCCAAAGATATTTAATTCGATTTGAACCAAAGACAAGCTTCTTCACTCCTCAAAATAAGGGTTATCTTGCCTATGTTGAATTAAACACTTATAGCAAATCTTCTAGATTCAACACTAGGTTTACAAGCTCATAAACATGTCATATGCCACCACTAGATCAAAATAAGCATAGAAGCAATAGTGGTAACATATATCCATCAAATTCATTTGATTTATCATGAATGCTTATGCGTACCACTTATTATGTCTACATGCTCTATCAAGTCCTTAGCATAGGATGAAAGACATGTCAATCAATTTTACCTTGCAATGTCGAAGGAGAGGCATGTCAATAAGTGGGTGGGGTGCATTCAACTCATGTTTGAGAAATCAAGAATGTTCAATTCATTCCTTAGCTTGCAAAACCTCTTTTCATCAAGTGGCTTAGTGAGAATATCTGCAAGTTGATCATCGGTGCCAACACTTTCAATGGCAATATCTCCCTTTTGTTGATGATCTCTAATGAAATGATGTCTTATGTCAATATGCTTTGTTCTTCCATGTTGAACCGGGTTTTGTATCATCTTGATTGCACTCTCATTATCACATAGCAATGGCACATTCTTGAAGTTGAGGCCATAATCCTTCAAAGTTGATTTCATCCATAGCAATTGTGCACAACAACTCCCCGCACTCACATATTCGGCTTCGGCGGTAGAGATTGCCACACTATTTTGTTTCTTTGAGGACCATGACACAAGTGATCTTCCAAGTAATTGACATGTGCCACTTGTGCTCTTCCTATTGATCTTGCAACCCCCATAGTCGGAGTCCGAATATCCAATCAATTCAAACTTTGACCCCTTGGGATACCATAGTCTAACATTTCTTGTTTGCTTCAAGTACCTCAATATTCTTTTTGCCGCCGTGAGATGACTTTCTCTAGGTGAGGCATGATATCTAGCACACATGCAAACACTAAACATGACATCCGGCCTTGATGCGGTGACATAGAGTAGACTTCCAATCAAAGACCGATATTCCTTTTGATTCATCATTTTGCCATCAAGATCACTATCCAAATTTCCATTTGTACCCATTGGAGTTGAAATTGGCTTTGCATCTTGCATTCCAAACTTCTTCAACATGTCCCTTATGTATTTCCCTTGACTCACAAATGTTCCATTCTTTAATTGCTTGACTTGGAGACCAAGGAAGTAGCTAAGTTCACCAATCATAGACATTTCAAATTCTTTGGCCATCATAGCACCAAATTCTTCACAATAAGCTTGATCGGTTGATCCAAAGATGATGTCATCAACATATATTTGCACTATGAATAGATCATTTCCAATCTTCTTGGTGAATAGAGTAGTATCAACCTTGCCTATTTTGAATCCCTTAGAGAGAAGGAAATCCCTTAGCCTCTCATACCATGCTCTAGGTGCTTGCTTTAAGCCATATAAAGCCTTCTTCAACTTGTAGACATGGTTGGGTTTCTTGTCATCTTCAAATCCGGGCGGTTGCTCAACAAATACTAACTCATTGATGATCCCATTGAGAAATGCACTTTTGACATCCATTTGATATAGTTTGATATTGTGTGCACAAGCATAAGCCAATAGAATCCTTATTGCCTCCAATCTTGCCACGGGAGCATATGTCTCATCATAGTCAAGACCTTCAACTTGAGTGTAACCTTGAGCAACTAGTCTTGCTTTGTTTCTCACTACAATGCCATCTTGATCTTGCTTGTTTTTAAACACCCACTTGGTTCCAATCACATTGTAGTCATTTGGCCTTTCTACCATCTCCCAAACATCATTTCTTGTGAAATTGTTAAGCTCTTCTTGCATAGCCATGATCCAATCGGCATCCCTCAAAGCTTCTTCTATCTTCTTTGGTTCTATGGTTGACACAAATGATGCATGCTCACAAAACATAGTCAATCTTGATCTTGTTTGCACACCACTTCTAATATCACCAATAATACTATTAATGGGGTGATCTCTTGCAACATGTTGTGGTTGGAGTACTTGCACTTGATTGCTTGAGCTTGGTTGATCACTTGATGTATCTTGATGAGATGAACTAGCACCTTGATCTTGCACTTGAGAGTCACTAGCTAGCTTGAATGGAGAATTGAGCACTTGATCTTTATCATCATCTTGAATATCAATAACTTGCTTTGCTCTAATGTCCCCAATGTCCATGTTCTTCATTGCTTCCACCAATAGAGTTCCACTAACATCATCTAGATTCTCTTCTTCATCTTGTGACCCATTGGTTTCATCAAATTGCACATCATGGACTTCTTCTAGAATGCCACTTGAGTTGTTCCAAACTCTATAAGCTTTGCTTGTAGTTGAATAACCAAGTAGGAACCCCTCATCACATCTTTTGTCAAACTTTCCCAATCTAGTGCCCTTCTTCAAGATATAGCATTTGCAACCAAACACCCTAAAGTAAGAAATATTGGGCTTTCTTCCATGAAGTAACTCATATGGGGTCTTCTCTAGCAATGGATGACAATATAATCTATTGATGTAGTAGCAAGCGGTATTGATTGCTTCATCCCAAAATGATTGACTCACATTGTACTCATGAAGCATTGATCTAGCCATATCAAGCAATGTTCTATTCTTCCTCTCAACTAGGCCATTTGATTGTGGAGTGTATTTGGCCGAGAATTGATGTCCAATACCATAATGATCACAAAGTTCTTCAATTCTTGTATTCTTGAACTCACTTCCATTGTCACTTCTCACTTTCTTGATTCTAATCTCAAACTCATTGCGAACTCTAGTGAGAAATGTCTTGAAGGTGTCAAACACTTCACTTTTGTCACTAAGAAAGAATACCCATGTGAATCTTGTGAAGTCATCCACTATGACAAAGCCATACTTGTTGCCGCCTATGCTTGTATATGTTGTTGGTCCAAATAGATCCATGTGCATCAACTCAAATGCTTTGCATGTGCTCATTGTACTCTTCTTTGGATGTGAGCTTCCAACTTGCTTCCCGGCTTGACATGCACTACAAAGCTTATTCTTCTCAAATTCAACATCTTTCAAACCATTGACAAGATTGTGAGTTGTAAGCTTCTTTAATTGTTTCATGCCAACATGACCAAGCCTTCTATGCCAAAGCCAACCCATGCTTGATTTGGAGACTAAGCAAGTTGTCAAAGAAGTTTCTCTAGCATTGAAGTCAACTAGGTAGAGATTCTCATATCTAAAGCCCTTGAATGCCACATTTGAACCATCCACACTAATAACTTCCACATCATCAATCCCAAAGATGCATTTGTAGCCTAGATCACATATTTGTGCCACGGATAGAAGATTGAAATCCAAACTTTCAACTAGCAACACATTTGAGATACTCATGTCATTTGATATTGCAATCTTGCCCAAGCCAATAACCTTGCCTTTCTTGTTATTGCCAAATGTGATAGAATCAACACCACTATTATTGTCATTGATTGAGTCAAACATTCTTGATGTACCGGTCATGTGTTGAGTGCACCCACTATCAATAATCCAATGCCTTCCTCCGGCTTTGTAATTGACCTACAAGCAAATCAATGAAGCTTAGGTACCCATTTTTGCTTGGGTCCTTGTAGGTTAGTAACTAAGCTCTTTGGTACCCAAATAGCCTTCTTCTTTGGGCCCACAATTGGTGTACCAACAAACTTAGCTTGCACACCCTTCACACCCTTGGTAAGCACATAGCAAGAATCAAAAGGTATAGCATTAACAAGGTTCTTGCTTTGGTTCTTTTTATTGCAATTATGCTCTAGGTGCCCAACTTGTTTGCATCTATTGCAAAACCGACCATTGCCCTTCACAAAGCTAGGTTTTGGAGTTGCAAAGGCCGACTTGCCTTTCTTGGGGGTGTAGCCCAATCCCTCTTTGTTAAGAGAGAACCTTTGGCTACCCAAGCACTTAAGCAAGCGGGCCTCACCACCATAGGCCTTGCCTAGGGCGTGAGTGAGCTCATCCACCTCTCTCTTGAGAGTCTCATTCTCAACCATTAGTGAGGCATCACAAGTGAAACCATCACTAGTAGTAGAGGTAGAGTTGGTGGTGGTGGATGAAGAGCTACAAGAAGGGTTAGCATTTGACATGATGATAGGTTCATTAAAGGATTCATCAATTATATCACATGTAACACCTATATCACATGATACAACAACCTCCTCCTTTTCTTGTTGCTCAAGTAACAATGAGTGAGCCTTTTCAAGCTTGAAATGAGCCTTACCAAGATCCTCATGGTCTTCCACTAGACTCTCATGAGTGGTCTTAAGCTCACTAAGGACTTTCTCAAGTATTACTACTTTCATTGAAAGCTTCTTACACTCTTTGTCCTTGGCAATAGCTATGTCTCTAGTTTGTTGCATCAAGTCATATAGTTGTTCTTTAGTTGGTTCATCATCATCATTTTCATTATTATTATCATTATCACTATCATGAGCATATTCTATTTCACTTTCATCATCACTCTCATCATATAATACCTTAGCTTCTTTAGCCATGAAGCATGAAGAGGATGAATCAAATAGTGATGGCTTCTTGTTGATAGCAATGGAAGCAAAAGCCTTGTTGGATGATTCTTCTTCTTCTTCATTATCATCACTTTCCCAAGTGATCACATAGGCACCATTTTTGCCTTTCTTGAATGTCATCTTGGCCTCTCTCTTCTTTTCAAACTTGTCCTTTTTGTTCTTCTTCTTATCATAAGGACATTCCGCTTGAAGGTGCTCGGTGCTATCACAATTGAAGCACTTTCTTTGTTGCTCATTTCTTTTCTTAAAGCCTCTTCTCTTGATGAACATGTGACCCATCTTCTTGACTACAAGAGCAAGTGCCTCATCATCAATTTAAAATTCCCCATCTTCATTGTTGTCTTCTTCTTCTTCAATGATGGTAGCTTTGCCCTTGGAGGAGGTGGCCTTGAATGCCACGGTCTTCTTCTTCTCATTTTCCACCTTTTCCTTGTCATCAACATCTTGATCATATTTGTCATAGGTCAATACTTCACCAAGCAAATCATTAGGCTTCATTGTTTCAAGCCCATCTCTTTGCAACATCATGATCAACATCTTGAATCTTCTAGGTAAGCTCAATAAGAACTTGTGACAAAAATCTTGATCTTGAGTTTTGTGCCCTAAGCTCTTGAGATCATTGACTATCACTTGCAATCTATGAAACATTTCAATGATTGTTTCATCATCCTTTTTCTTGAAGTTCTCAAACTCACTCTTGAGCCCATATAGCTTGGCACTCTTCACAACCATAGTGCCTTCATATGTCTCACTCAACCTTGTCCATACTTCACTAGCCAATTCCAAATCTTTGATGCCCTCAAACACTTTTGTGTCAATACCATTGTAGAGTGTATTGAGAGCCATTCTATTGCATGTTCTATTTGCTCTATCTTCATCGGTGAGATGATTGGGATCAAAGATAGCAAAATCATTCTCGGTGACTTGCAATACTCTCTCATGAATAGAACCAAGGTACATTGTCATCTTTCTCTTCCAATGAGCAAAAGAACTAACACCATCAAAGAACGGTGGCTTGCCCCCAACATGATTGAACACAATTTGAGCCATTTTTCACACCGAAGGATGTTAAGCCTTGATTAAAATGGTGACCACGGCTCCGATACCACTTGTAAGGTCCTAGATGGCTAGAGGGGGGTGAATAGCATATAAAAAATTCTACAAGCACCACTAAGCAAACTTGTTAGAATAACAAATGGCGTAAAGCGAGTTTTGCTTAGCCAAAGGTTGTGATGCAAGCCTCCTATCCACAAGTCTAGTAGATTATGATCTCTAGTTCACACAAGTGCTAAGTCCCTAACTTACACTAGTGAGCAAGCTAACAACTACTAGAAAAGGCTACCACTAGAGCTACACAAGATAATCTAGTAAAAGTAAATGCGAAAGAGAGGATTGTGAATCTTATACCGACGGTGGAGTGAAGATGTTGCCAATCACCAAGATGATATACAGTCAATTAATATTGACAACAACACAATATGTAGACCAATCACCGGGAGACAAGAGACACAATATTTTTGTTCACCCGGTGTTCACTTGTGCACCGACAAGCTACGTCACCGGTTGTGTCGACCAACACTTAGATGGTTCCTCGGTGTGACCCTCAAGTCACTTGCCCCTCAAGGCACGCCCCGTAAGGCACCGCAAGACGCCACTCTCAAGTGAGGTAACTCAATGACACGCGCAATCCAATAGAGTTGCTTTTGGCGTCCCACCGAGGAAAGCACAAGAACCTCTTACAAACAACCGGAGGTGGCCAAGAACAATCACCTTCTCTTGCCAACGCCTCCAACAATCTCCAAGCCGGCTAGGAGCGGTACTCTCCAAGAGTAACAAGAAATCCACCGGCTAAACCACCCACAAGTGCCACTAGATGCCCTCAAGCTATGCAATGCACTTTGGGATCACTCAATCTCACTTTTGATTTGCAATCAAGCAAGAGAGATGAGTGGGAGGAGTAGCTCTAGCTCAAAGGATGCACGAGAGTGTTAGAAATGCCAAGAGACCTCCCCAAGGGCCGGCCAACGAGTATTTATAAGCATCCCATCCAAATAGAGCCGTTGCCACTCCACTGACCGTTTTTTCGGGACGACCGGACGCGCCGGTCGAAACTGACCGGACGCGCTCAACCGCGTCCTGTCGCCCTACGACGTCCACGTGTCCCTCAAATTTCAAATGCGACCGTTAGATCCTCCAACGGTCACTGCACGCCAACGGTCAAACGCTATGACCGGACGCGCTGCTCAACCGACCGGACGCGCCGGTCGCACAGCACCGCGCCCGCGAAACAACGACCGGACGCGTCCCTCGCAACGACCGGACGTGCCGATCCGCACAGCACCCGCGCCCGCGAAACAACGACCGGACGCGCTCCTCGCAACGACCAGACGCGACAGTGCCAGCGTCCGGTCGGAGTCCAGTAAGCTCCCTTGACGACCGGACGCGTCCGATCGCGTGTGACCGGACGCGCCCCGCGTCCGATCGTCCTTGCGAACCGCAGTTCCTTCTGGGCACTTGACCGGACGCACCGGTCCCGCGAGTGACCGGACGCGCCGGTTGCAAACCCTAGCCCGCGCGCCTGATACCGCGCTGTACTGACCGGACGCGTCCGGTCACACCGTGACCGCGTCCGGTGCAGCGTCCAGTCACCTCAGTGACCCCGTTCGCCTCCGTTTCTTTTCCGACTTTCGGCGTAGTGGAAAATAGGCATTTCATTTCCCTGAAATCGCCTGAATCCCGCGCTCACACGCTCGGCGGGAGGGAGAGAGGAACCCAAACCCTTCTCTACCCGCAAACCACAGCGCGACCAACGCCACCTTTGCAAATGTGCCAACACCATCAAGTGTACATCTCCATGTGCTTGTGTGTTAGCTTTTTCACAATCATTTTCAAAGGTTTTCCAATTAGCTCACTAGGCCCTACATGCAATGCACTTCATGAATTCACCTAGTGGCACCCGTGCATCGAATAACCGATAAGACTTCCCCTCTTAATAGTTCGGCTATCGATCCTAAACCACTCACACCCTCTATGGTGTCTTGAGTGTAAAACAAAATGGCCCTATGGTTATACCTTTGCCTTGAGCCCATTTTGTTTCTCCAAATGATATGATCCACTTCATATCATCACATGACCGTCTCGATCCATCGACTTTGACTTTACTTGCTCTTCACCGTTGCATCGGTCCGTCGGCGCTAAGTCTTGCTCAAGCTTCACCATCCCATGGTCCTTCGCTTCGAAGCCTCAACTTGCCCTTCACCTTCACAACCGGTCCATCGTGCCAAGCCTCATCTTGGTCTTCACCATCTTGGTCATATGAGTCAATGTCATGTCTCATATGCAATGACCACCTTTATCTAAATCATCCACTTAGATACAAAGGTTAGTCCTAGGTTTCATCAATTAGCCAAAACCAAACTAGGGACTTTCAACGGTTTGCACAGAACGAACTAGAGGCTCGAAAATCGTTTTGGACGCACCCAATGGAACTCCTAGGTGTCGGGGTCATGTGGAATCACTTTTAAGTCCGTTTGGAGATAGGTTTAGTGTCGGTGCAAGATAATTGCACGGTCTACGCCAAAGATACCATAGGCTCAGAAATCGTTTAGGACGCAGCCGATGGAACTCCTAGGTGTCGAAGGTCATGTGGAATCTCATTTAAGTCCGTTTGGAGACAGGTTTAGTGCCAGTGCAAGATAATTGCACGGTCTGCCCCAAACATATCATAGGCTCAGAAATCCTTTTAGACGCACCCGATGGTACTCCTAGGTGACGATCCTCAAGTGGAAGCTCGTTACGGTACAATTGGAGATGGTGCTAAATTTGATGCAAGATAGGTGCGTTATTTGCGCCAATCATACCATGGGCTCGGAAATCATTTTGGACACACCCAATGGAACTCCTAGGTGACGAGGCTCAATTGGAAGCTCGTTTTGGTCCGTTTGGAGATAGTGCTAATCTTGACGAGGTGCACGGTTTGCGCCGAACCTACCATATGCTCAGAAATCGTCTTGGACGCAACCGATGGAACTCCTAGGTGAGTGGGTCATGTGGAATCTTGTTTCAGTTCGTTTGGACACAGTGTCAGTGTCATTGCAATATAGGTTCACGGTTTGCGCTGAGCATACCATAGGCTCGAACATTGTTTTGGATGCACCCGATGGTACTCCTAGGAGACGAGGCTCAAGTGGAAGCTTGTTTCAGTGCATTTGCAGATAGTTCTAATCTTGACGCAATATAGGTGCACGGTTTGCGCTAAACGTACCATAGGCTCAGAAAACGTATTGAATGCACTAGATGGAACTCCTAGGTGATGTGGGTAAGGTGGAAGCTCGTTTTGGTCCGTTTAGAGATAGTGTTAACCTTGACGCAAGATATGTGCACGGTTTGCGCAGAACGTACCAGAGGCTCGGAAATCATTTTGGACGCACCAAATGGAACTCACCTGTGTCGGGGGTCATGTGGAACCACGTTTAAGTCCGTTTGGAGACAGGTTTAGTGTCGGTGCAAGATAATTGCACGGTCTGCGCCAAACATACCATAGGCTCAGAAATCATTTTGGATGCACCCGATGGTACTACTAGGTGACGATGCTCAAGTGGAAGCTCGTTACGGTATGATTGGAGATGCTGCTAAACTTGATGCAAGATAGGTGCATGGTTTGCGCAAAACATACAATTGGCTTGGAAATCATTTTGGACACACCCAATGGAAGTCCTAGGTGACGAGGCTCAAGTGGAAGCTCATTTTGGTCCGTTTGGAGATAGTGCTAATCTTGACGAGGTGCACGGTTTGCGCCGAACCTACCACAGGCTCGTAAATCAGTTCGGACGCATCCCATGGAACTCCTAGGTGACGTGGGTCATGTGGAATCTCGTTTCAGTCTATTTGGAGATAGTGTTAGTGTCGACGCAAGATAGTTGGACGGTTTGTGCCAAACATACCATACACTTAGAAATTGATTTGGACGCACCCGATGGTACTCCTAGGTGACGAGGCTCAAGTGAAAGCTCGTTTCGTTCCGTTTAGAGATGGTGCTAATCTTGCCGCAAGATAGGTGCGCGGTTTGCGCTGAACGTACCATAAGCTCGAAAATCGTTTTGGACGCATCCGGTGGTACTCCTAGGCTCGAAAATCGTTTTGGACGCACCCGGTGGTACTCCTAGGTGACAAGGCTCAAGTGGAAGCTAGTTTGAGTCCGTTAGGAGACAGTGCCAATCTTGACACAAGATAGGTGCGCAGTTTGTGCCTAGTGTTCCATAGGCCCGAAAATCATCTTGGACGCACCCGATGGAACTCCTAGGTCAGTGGGTCATGTGGAATCTTGTTTTGGTTCATTTGGAAATAGTGTCAGTGTCGTTGCAATATAGGTGCACGGTTTGCGCTGAGCATACCATAGGCTTAAAAATTGTTTTGGATGCACCCGATGGTACTCCTAGGGGACGAGGCTCAAGTGGAAGCTTGTTTCAGTGCATTTGCAGATAGTTCTAATCTTGACGCAATATAGGTGCACGGTTTGCGCTAAACGTACCATATGCTTAGAAAACGTATTGAACGCACTAGATGGAACTCCTAGGTGATGTGGGTCATGTGGAAGCTCGTATTGGTCCATTTGGGGATAGTGCTAACCTTGACATAAGATATGTGCACGGTTTGCACAGAATGAACTAGAGGCTCGAAAATCATTTTGGACGCACCCAATGGAACTCCTAGGTATCGCGGGTCATGTGGATTCACTTTTAAGTCTGTTTGGAGATAGGTTTAGTGTCAGTGCAAGATAATTGCACGGTCTACGCCAAAGAAACCATAGGCTCAGAAATCATTTTGGACACACCCGATGGTACTCCTAGGTGACGATACGCAAGTGGAAGCTCGTTACGGTCCGATTGGAGATAGTGCTAAACTTGATGCAAGATAGGTGCACGGTTTGCGCTAAACATACCATAGGCTCAAAAATCGTTTTGGACACACCCAATGGAACTCCTAGGTAACGAGGCTCAAGTGGAAGCTCGTTTCGTTCTGTTTAGAGATGGTGCTAATCTTGCCGCAAGATAGGTGCACGGTTTGCGCTGAACGTACCATAGGCTCGAAAAATCGTTTTGGACGCACCCGGTGGTACTCCTAGGTGACAAGGCACAAGTGGAAGCTCGTTTGAGTCCGTTAGGAGACAGTGCCAATATTGACACAAGATAGGTGCGCAGTTTGTGCCAAGTGTTCCGTAGGCCCGGAAATCGTCTTGGACGCACCCGATGGAACTCCTAGGTGAGTGGGTCATGTGGAATCTTGTTTTGGTTCATTTGGTAATAGTGTCAGTGTCATTGCAATATAGGTGTATGGTTTGCGCTGAGCATACCATAGGCTTGAAAATTGTTTTGGATGCACCCGATGGTACTCCTAGGGGACGAGGCTCAAGTGGAAGCTTGTTTTAGTGTGTTTGCAGATAGTTCTAATCTTGACGCAATATAGGTGCACGGTTTGCGCTAAACGTACCATAGGCTTAGAAAACGTATTTAACGCACTAGATGGAACTCCTAGGTGATGTTGGTCATGTGGAAGCTCATATTGGTCCGTTTGGGGATAGTGCTAACCTTGACGCAAGATATGTGCACGGTTTGCACAGAACAAACCAGAGGCTCAAAAATCATTTTGGACGCACCCAATAGAACTCCTAGGTGTCAGGGGTCATGTGGAATCACTTTTAAGTCCGTTTGGAGATAGGTTTAGTATCATTGCTAAACTTGATGCAAGATGGGTGCACTGTTTGCGCCAAATATACCATAGGCTCGGAAATCGTTTTGGACACACCCAATGGAACTCCTAGGTGACGAGGCTCAAGTGGAAACTCGTTTTGGTCCGTTTGGAGATGGTGCTAATCTTGCCGCAAGATAGGTGCACGGATTGTGTTCAACGTAACATAGGCTGAGAAATTGTTTTGGACGCACCCAATGGAACTCCTAGGTGTCAAAGGTCATGTGGAATCTCGTTTAAGTCCGTTTGGAGATAGGTTTAGTGCCAGTGCAAGATAATTGCACGGTCTGCGCCAAACATATCATAGGCTCAGAAATCCTTTTGGACGCACCCGATGGTACCCTAGGTGACGATGCTCAAGTGGAAGCTCGTTACGGTACGATTGGAGATGGTGCTAAACTTGTTGCAAGATAGGTGCATGATTTGCGTCAATCATACCATAGGCTCGGAAATCATTTTGGACACACCCAATGGAACTCCTAGGTGACAAGGCTCAATTGGAAGCTCATTTTGGTCCATTTGGAGATGGTCCAAATCTTGATGAGGTGCACGGTTTGTGCCGAACCTACCACAGGCTCGTAAATCAGTTCGGACGCATCTGATGGAACTCCTAGGTGACGTGGATCATGTGGAATCTCGTTTTAGTCTATTTGGAGATAGTGTTAGTGTCGGTGCAAGATAGTTGGACGGTTTGCTCCAAACATACCATACACTCAGAAATCGATTTGGACGCACCCGATGGTACTCCTAGGTGACGAGGCTCAAGTGGAAGCTCGTTTCGTTCCGTTTGGAGATGGTGCTAATCTTGCCGCAAGACAGGTGCACGGTTTCCGCTTAACGTACCATAGGCTCTAAAATCATTTTGAACGCACCCGGTGGTTCTCCTAGGGACAAGGCTCAAGTGGAAGCTCATTTGAGGCCGTTTCGAGATAGTGCCAATCTTGAAAAAAGATAGGTGCGCAGTTTGTGCCTAGCGTTTTGTAGGCCCAGAAATCGTCTTGGACGCAGCCGATGGAACTCCTATGTGAGTGGGTCATGTGGAATCTAGTTTCCGTTCATTTGGAAACAGTGTCAGTGTCGTTGCAATATAGGTGCACGGTTTGCGCTGAGCATACCATAGGCTCAAAAATTGTTTTGGATGCACCCGATGGTAATCCTAGGGGACGAGGCTCAAGTGGAAGCTTGTTTCAATGCGTTTGCAGATAGTTCTAATCTTGACGCAATATAGGTGCACGGTTTGCGCTAAATGTACCATAGGCTCAGAAAACATATTGAACGCACTAGATGGAACTCCTAGGTGATGTGGGTCATGTGGAAGCTCATATTGGTCCGTTTGGGGATAGTGCTAACCTTGACGCAAGGTATGTGCACTGTTTGCACAGAACGACTTAGAGGCTCGAAAATCATTTTGGACGCACCCAATGGAACTCCTAGGTGTCCGGTGTCATGTGGAATCACTTTTAAGTCCATTTGGAGATAGGTTTAGTGTCGGTGCAAGATAATTGCACGGTCTGCGCCAAACATACCATAGGCTGATAAATCATTTTGGACGCACCCGATGGTACTCCTAGGTGACGATGCTCTAGTGGAAGCTTGTTATGGTACGATTGGAGATGGTGCTAAACTTGGTGCAAGATAGGTGCATGGTTTGCGCAAAACATACCATGGGCTCGGAAATCATTTTGGATACACCCAATGGAACTCCTAGGTGACGAGGCTCAATTGAAAGCTTGTTTTGGTCCGTTCGGAGATAGTGCTAATCTTGACGAGGTGCACGGTTTGCGCCGAACCTACTATAGGCTCAAAAATCGTCTTGGATGCGCCCGATGGAAGTCCCAGGTGAGTGGGTCATGTGGAATCTTGTTTCTGTTCATTTGGACACAGTGTCAGTGTCGTTGCAATATAGGTTCACGGTTTGTGCCAAACATACTATACACTCAGAAATCGATTTGGACGCACCTGATGGTACTCCTAGGTGACGAGGCTCAAGTGGAAGCTCGTTTCGTTCCGTTTGGAGATGGTGCTAATCTTGCCGCAAGATAGGTGCATGGTTTGCGCTTAACGTACCATAGGCCCTAAAATCGTTTTGGACGCACCCGGTGTTACTCCTAGGTGACAAGGCTCAAGTGGAAGCTCGTTTGAGTCCGTTTGGAGACAGTGCCAATGTTGACACAAGATAGGTGCGCAGTTTGTGCCTAGCGTTCCAAAGGCCCAGAAATCATCTTGGACGCAGCCGATGGAACTCCTATGTGAGTGGGTCATGTTGAATCTAGTTTTAGTTCATTTGGAAACAGTGTCAGTGTCATTGCAATATAGGTGCACGGTTTGCGCTGAACATACCATAGGCTCGAAAATTGTTTTGGATGCACCCGATGGTACTCCTAGGGGACGACGCTCAAGTGGAAGCTCGTTTTAGTACGTTGGCAGATAGTGCTAATCTTGACGCAATATAGGTGCCCGGTTTGCGCCAAACATACCATAGGCTCGGAAAACGTGTTGAACGCACTAGATGGAACTCCTAGGTGATGTGGGTCATGTGGAAGCTCGTTTTGGTCTGTTTAGAGATAGTGCTAACCTTGACGCAAGATATGTGCATGGTTTGTGAAGAATGTACCAGAGGCTCGAAAATCATTTTAGATGCACCCAATGGAACTCCTAGGTGTCGAGGGTCATGCGGAATCACGTTTAAGTCTGTTTGGAGACAGGTTTAGTATTGGTGCAAGATAATTGCACGGTTTGCGCCAATCATACCATAGGCTCAGAAATCATTTTGGACTTACCCGATGGTACTCCTAGGTGACGATGCTCAAGTGGAAGCTCGTTACGGTCCGATTGGAGATGGTGCTAAACTTGATGCAATATAGGTGCACGGTTTGCGCCAAACGTACCATAGGCTCAAAAAACGTATTGAACGCACTAGATGGAACTTCTAGGTGACGTGGGTCATGTGGAGCTCGTTTTGGACCATTTGGAGATAGTGCTAACCTTGAAGCAAGATATGTGCACGGTTTGCGCAGAACGTACCAGAGGCTCGAAAATCATTTTGGACGCACCCAATGGAACTCCTAGGTGTCGACGGTCATGTGGGATCGCGTTTAAGTCCGTTTGGAGATAGGTTTTGTATCGGTGCAAGATAATTGCACGATCTGTGCCAAACATACCATAGGCTCAGAAATTGTTTTGGACGCACCCGATGGTACTCCAAGGTGACGATGCTCAAGTGGAAGCTCGTTACGGTCTGATTGGAGATGGTGCTAAACTTGAAGCAAGAAATGTGCACGGTTTGTGCCAAACATACCATAGGCTCAAAAATCATTGTGGACACACCCAATGGAACTACTAGGTGACGAGGCTTAAGTGGACGCTCGTTTTGGTCCGTTTGGAGATGGTGCTAATCTTGCCGCAAGATAGGTGCATGGTTTGCGCTGAACGTACCATAGGCTCAAAAATTGTTTTGGACGCACCCAATGGAACTCCTAGGTGTCGGGGCTCATGTGGAATCGGGTTTAAGTCCGTTTGGAGACAGGTTTAGTGTCGGTGCAAGATTATTGCACGGTCTGCGCCAAACATACCATAGGCTCATAAATTGTTTTGGACGCGCCCGATGGTACTCCTAGGTGACGATGCTCAAGTGGAAGCTCGTTACGGTACGATTGGAGATGGTGCTAAACTTGATGCAAGATAGGTGCATGGTTTGCGTGAAACATACCATAGGCTCGGAAATCATTTTAGACACAACCAATGGAACTCCTAGGTGACGAGGCTCAATTGGAAGCTCGTTTTAGTCTGTTTGGAGATAGTGCTAATCTTGACGAGGTGCACGGTTTGCGCCGAACCTACCATAGGCTGAGAAATCATCTTGCACACACCCGATGGAACTCCTAGGTGAGTGGGTCATGTGGAATCTTGTTTTAGTTCATTTGGACACAGTGTCAGTGTCGTTGCAATATAGGTTCACGGTTTGCGCTGAACATATTTTAGGCTCGAAAATTGTTTTGGATGCACCCGATGGTACTCCTAGGGGACGAGGCTCTAGTGGAAGCTCGTTTCAGTACGTTTGCAGATAGTGCTAATCTTGACGCAATATAGGTGCCCGGTTTGCGCCAAACGTACCATAGCCTCGGAAAACGTATTGAACGCGCAAGATGGAACTCCTAGGTGATGTGAGTAAGGTGGAAGCTCGTTTTGGTCCGTTTAGAGATAGTGTTAACCTTGACGCAAGATATGTGCACGGTTTGCGCAGAACGTACTAGAGGCTCGGAAATCATTTTGGACGCACTAAATGGAACTCACAGGTGTCGGGGGTCATGTGGAACCGCGTTTAAGTCTATTTGGATACAGGTTTAGTGTCGGTGCAAGATAATTGCACGGTCTACGCCAAACATACCATAGGCTCAGAAAATCATTTTGGACGCACCCGATGGTACTCCTAGGTGACGATGCTCAAGTGGAAGCTCATTACGGTCCGATTGGAGATGGTGCTAGACTTGATGCAAGATAGGTGCATGGTTTGCGCCAAACATACCATAGGCCTGGAAATTATTTTGGACACACCCAATAGAAATCCTAGGTGATGAGGCTCAAGTGAAAGCTTATTTTGGTCTATTTGGAGATAGTGCTAATCTTGATGAGGTGCACGGTTTGCGCCGAACGTACCACAACCTCGTAAATTAGTTCGGACGCATCCGATGGAACTCCTAGGTGACGTGGGTCATGTCGAATCTCGTTTCAGTCTATTTGGAGACAGTGTTAGTGTCGGCGCAAGATAGTTGGACGGTTTATGCCAAACATGCCATACACGTAGAAATCGATTTGGACGCACCCGATTGTACTCTTAGGTGACGAGGCTCAAGTGAAAGCTCGTTTCGTTCCGTTTAGAGACGGTGCTAATCTTGCCGCAAGAAAGGTGCACGGTTTGTGCTGAACGTACCATAGGCTCAAAAATCGTTTTGGACGCACCTGGTGATACTCCTAGGTGACAGGGCTCAAGTGGAAGCTCGTTTGAGTCCGTTAGGAGACAGTGCCATTCTTGACACAAGATAGGTGCGCAGTTTGTGCCTAGTGTTCCGTAGGCCCGGAAATCATCTTGGACACACCCGATGGAACTCCTAGGTGAGTGGGTCATGTGGAATCTTATTTTGGTTCATTTGGAAACAGTGTCAGTGTCGTTGCAATATAGGTGCACGGTTTGCGCTGAGCATAGCATTGGCTCGAAAATTGTTTTGGATGCACCCGATGGTACTCCTAGGGGACGAGGCTCAAGTGGAAGCTTGTTTCAGTCCGTTTGCAGATAGTTCTAATCTTGACGCAATATAGGTGCACGGTTTGCGCTAAACGTACCATAGGCTCAAAAAATGTATTGAACGCACCAGATGGAACTCCTAGGTGATGTGGGTCATGTGAAAGCTCATATTAGTCCGTTTGGGGATAGTGCTAACCTTGACGCAAGATATGTGCACGGTTTGCACAGAACGAACTAGAGGCTCGAAAATTGTTTTGGACGCACCCAATGGAACTCCTAGGTGTCGGGGGTCATGTGGAATCACTTTTAAGTCCGTTTGGAGACAGGTTTAGTGTCGGTGCAAGATAATTGCACGGTCTGCGGCAAACATACCAAAGGCTCATAAATCATTTTGGACGCACCCGATGGTACTCCTAGGTGACGATGCTCAAGTGGAAGCTCGTTACGGTACGATTGGAGATGGTGATAAACTTGGTGCAAGATAGGTGCATGGTTTGCGCGAAACATACCATGGGCTCGGAAATCATTTTGGACACACCCAATGGAACTCCTAGATGACGAGGCTCAATTGGAAGCTCGTTTTGGTCCGTTCGAAGATAGTGCTAATCTTGACGAGGTGCACGGTTTGCGCCGAACCTACCATAGGCTCAGAAATCATCTTGGACACACCCGATGGAACTCCTAGGTGAGTGGGTCATGTGGAATCTTGTTTCAGTTCATTTGGACATAGTGTTAGTGTCATTGCAATATAGGTTCACAGTTTGCACCAAACATACCATAGGCTCAGAAATCATTTTGGACGCACCCGATGGTACTCCTAAGTGACGAGGCTCAAGTGAAAGCTCGTTTCGTTCCGTTTGGAGATGGTGCTAATCTTGCTGCAAGACAGGTGCACGGTTTGCGCTTAACGTACCATAGGCCCTAAAATCGTTTTGGACACACCCGGTGTTACTCCTAGGTGACAAGGCTCAAGTGGAAGCTCGTTTGAGTCCGTTTGAAGACAGTGCCAATCTTGACACGAGATCGGTGCGCAATTTGTGCCTAGCGTTCCATAGGCCCAGAAATCGTCTTGGACGCAGCCGATGGAACTCCTATGTGAGTGGGTCATGTGGAATCTCGTTTAAGTCCGTTTGGAGACTGGTTTAGTGTCGGTGCAAGATAATTGCATGGTCTGCGCCAAACATACCATAGGCTCAGAAATCATTTTGGACGCACCCAATGGTACTCCTAGGTGACGATGCTCAAGTCGAAGCTCGTTTTGGTCCGTTTGGAGATAGAGCTAATCTTGACGAGGTGCACGGTTTGCGCCAAACCTACCATAGGCTCAGAAATCGGTTTGGACGCATCCGATGGAACTCCTAGGTGACGTGGGTCATGTGGAATCTTGTTTCGGTTCATTTGGAAATAGTGTCAGTGTCGTTGCAATATAGGTGCACGGTTTGCGCTGAACATTCCATAGGCTCAAAAATTATTTTGGATGCACCCGATCGTACTCCTAGGGGACGATGCTCAAGTGGAAGCTCGTTTCAGTCCGTTTGTAGATAGTGCTTATCTTGACACAATATAAGTGCACGGTTTGCGCCAAACATACGATAGGCTTGGAAAACGTATTGAACGCACTAGATGGAACTCCTTGGTGATGTGGGTCATGTGGAAGCTCGTTTCGGTCCATTTGGAGATAGTGCTAACCTTGACGCAAGATATGTGCATGGTTTGCACAGAACATACCAGAGGCTCAAAAATTGTTTTGGACGCACCCAATGGAACTCCTAGGTGTCGAGGGTCATGTGGAATCGGGTTTAAGTCCGTTTGGAGACAGGTTTAGTGTCGGTGCAAGATAATTGCACGGTCTACGCTAAACATACCATAGGCTCATAAATCATTTTAGACGCACCCGATGGTACTCCTAGGTGACGATGCTCAAGTGGAAGCTCATTACGGTACAATTGGAGATGGTGCTAAACTTGATGCAAGATAGGTGCATGGTTTGCGCGAAACATACCATGGGCTTGGAAATCATTTTGGGCACACCCAATGGAACTCCTAGGTGACGAGGCTCAATTGGAAGCTCGTTTTGGTCCGTTTGGAGATAGTGCTAATCTTGATGAGGTGCACGGTTTGCGCCGAACCTACCATAGGCTCAGAAATTATCTTGGACGCACCCGATGGAACTCCTAGGTGAGTGGGTCATGTGGAATCTTGTTTCAGTTCATTTGGACACGGTGTTAGTGTCGTTGCAATATTGGTTCACGGTTTGCGCTGAACATACCTTAGGCTCGAAAATTGTTTTGGATGCACCCGATGGTACTCCTAGGGGACGAGGCTCAAGTGGAAGCTCGTTTCAGTATGTTTGCAGATAGTGCTAATCTTGACGCAATATAGGTGCCCGGTTTGCGCCAAATGTACCATAGCCTCGGAAAACGTATTGAACGCACAAGATGGAACTCCTAGGTGATGTGGGTAAGGTGGAAGCTCGTTTTGGTCCATTTAGAGATAGTGATAACCTTGACGCAAGATATGTGCACGGTTTGCGCAGAACGTACCAGAGGCTCAGAAATCGTTTTGGACGCACCAAATAGAACTCACAGGTGTCGGGGGTCATGTGGAACCGCGTTTAAGTCCATTTGGAGACAGGTTTAGTATCGGTGCAAGATAATTTCACGGTCTGCGCCAAACATACCATAGGCTCAGAAATCATTTTGAAAGCACCTGATGGTACTCCTAGGTGACGATGCTCAAGTGGAAGCTCGTTACGGTCCGATTGGAGATGGTGCTAAACTTGATGCAAGATAGGTGCACGGTTTGCGCCAAACATACCATAGGCTTGGAAATCATTTTGGACACACCCAATGAAAATCCTAGGTGACGAGGCTCAAGTGGAAGCTTGTTTTGGTCCATTTGGAGATGGTGATAATCTTGCCGCAAGATAGGTGCACGGATTGTGTTCAACGTAACATAGGCTCAGAAATCGTTTTGGACGCACCCAATCGAACTCCTAGGTGTCGAATGTCGTGTGGAATCTCGTTTAAGTCCATTTGGAGACAGGTTTAGTGTCGGTGCAAGATAATTGCACGGTCTGCGCCAAACATACCATAGGCTCATAAATCGTTTTGGACGCACCCGATGGTACTCCTAGGTGACGATGCTCAAGTGGAAGCTCGTTACGGTACGATTGGAGATGGTGCTAAACTTGGTGCAAGATAGGTGCATGGTTTGCGCAAAACATACCATGGGCTCGGAAATCATTTTGGACACACCCAATGGAACTCCTAGATGACGAGGCTCAATTGGAAGCTCGTTTTGGTCCGTTCGAAGATAGTGCTAATCTTGACGAGGTGCACGGTTTGCGCCGAACCTACCATAGGCTCAGAAATCATCTTGGACACACCCGATGGAACTCCTAGGTGAGTGGGTCATGTGGAATCTTGTTTCTGTTCATTTGGACACAGTGTTAGTGTCATTGCAATATAGGTTCACGTTTGCACCAAACACCTAGGAGATGGTGTTTCAGTTCATTATGGTATGATTGGAGATGGTGCTAAACTTGATGCAAGATAGGTGCATGGTTTGCGCCAAACATACCATAGGCTTGGAAATCATTTTGGACACACCCAATGAAACTCCTAGGTGACGAGGCTCAAGTGGAAGCTCGTTTTGGTCCATTTGGAGATGGTGCTAATCTTGCTGCAAGATAGGTGCACGGATTGTGTTCAACGTAACATAGGCTCAGAAATCGTTTTGGATGCACCCAATCGAACTCCTAGGTGTCGAATGTCATGTGGAATCTCGTTTAAGTCCATTTGGAGACAGGTTTAGTGTCGGTGCAAGATAATTGCACGGTCTGCGCCAAACATACCATAGGCTCATAAATCATTTTGGACGCACCCGATGGTACTCCTAGGTGACGATGCTCAAGTGGAAGCTCGTTACGGTACGATTGGAGATGGTGCTAAACTTGGTGCAAGATAGGTGCATGGTTTGCGCGAAACATACCATGGGCTCGGAAATCATTTTGGACACACCCAATGGAACTCCTAGATGACGAGGCTCAATTGGAAGCTCGTTTTGGTCCGTTCGAAGATAGTGCTAATCTTGACGAGGTGCACGGTTTGCGCCGAACCTACCATAGGCTCAGAAATCATCTTGGACACACCCGATGGAACTCCTAGGTGAGTGGGTCATGTGGAATCTTGTTTCAGTTCATTTGGACATAGTGTTAGTATCAATGCAATATAGGTTCACGGTTTGCACCAAACACCTAGGAGATGGTGTTTCAGTTCATTATGGTATGATTGGAGATGGTGCTAAACTTGATGCAAGATAGGTGCATGGTTTGCGCGAAACATACCATGGGCTCGGAAATCATTTTGGACACATCCAATGGAACTCCTAGGTGACGAGGCTCAATTGGAAGCTCGTTTTGGTCCGTTTGGAGATAGTGCTAATCTTGACGAGGTGCACGGTTTGCGCCGAACCTATCATAGGCTCAGAAATCATCTTGGACGCACCCGATGGAACTCCTAGGTGAGTGGGTCATGTGGAATCTTGTTTCAGTTCATTTGGACACAGTGTCAGTGTCGTTGCAATATTGGTTCACGGTTTGTGCTGAACATACCTTAGTCTCGAAAATTGTTTTGGATGCACCCGATGGTACTCCTAGGGGACGAGGCTCAAGTGGAAGCTCGTTTCAGTACATTTGCAGATAGTGCTAATCTTGACGCAATATAGGTGCCTGGTTTGCGCCAAATGTACCATAGCCTCGGAAAACGTATTGAACGCACAAGATGGAACTCCTAGGTGATGTGGGTAAGGTGGATGCTCGTTTTGGTCCGTTTAGAGATAGTTATAACCTTGATGCAAGATATGTGCACGGTTTGCGCAGAACGTACCAGAGGCTCAGAAATCATTTTGGACACACCAAATAGAACTCACAGGTGTCGGGGGTCATGTGGAACCGCGTTTAAGTCCATTTGGAGACTGGTTTAGTGTCGGTGCAAGACAATTTCACGGTCTGCGCCAAACATACCATAGGCTCAGAAATCATTTTGGACGCACCTGATGGTACTCCTAAGTGACGATGCTCAAGTGGAAGCTCGTTACGGTCCGATTGGAGATGGTGCTAAACTTGATGCAAGATAGGTGCACGGTTTGCGCCAAACATACCATAGGCTTGGAAATCATTTTGGACACACCCAATGAAACTCCTAGGTGACGAGGCTCAAGTGGAAGCTCATTTTGGTCCATTTGGAGATGGTGCTAATCTTGCCGCAAGATAGGTGCACGGATTGTGTTCAACGTAACATAGGCTCAGAAATCATTTTGGATGCACCCAATCGAACTCCTAGGTGTCGAATGTCGTGTGGAATCTCGTTTAAGTCCATTTGGACACAGGTTTAGTGTCGGTGCAAGATAATTGCACGGTCTGCGCCAAACATACCATAGGCTCATAAATCGTTTTGGACGCACCCGATGGTACTCCTAGGTGACGATGCTCAAGTGGAAGCTCATTATGGTATGATTGGAGATGGTGCTAAACTTGATGCAAGATAGGTGCATGGTTTGCGCGAAACATACCATGGGCTCGGAAATCATTTTGGACACATCCAATGGAACTCCTAGGTGACGAGGCTCAATTGGAAGCTCGTTTTGGTCCGTTTGGAGATAGTGCTAATCTTGACGAGGTGCACGGTTTGCGCCGAACCTATCATAGGCTCAGAAATCATCTTGGACGCACCCGATGGAACTCCTAGGTGAGTGGGTCATGTGGAATCTTGTTTCAGTTCATGTGGACACAGTGTCAGTGTCGTTGCAATATTGGTTCACGGTTTGCGCTGAACATACCTTAGGCTCGAAAATTATTTTGGATGCACCCGATGGTACTCCTAGGGGACGAGGCTCAAGTGGAAGCTCGTTTCAGTACGTTTGCAGAT
Organism: Saccharum hybrid cultivar R570; assembly: GCA_038087645.1. Taxonomy (NCBI): domain Eukaryota; kingdom Viridiplantae; phylum Streptophyta; class Magnoliopsida; order Poales; family Poaceae; genus Saccharum; species Saccharum hybrid cultivar. The sequence continues at coordinate 19,273,828 of JAQSUU010000703.1, forward strand.
AGTGCTAATCTTGATGCAATATAGGTGCCCGGTTTGCGCCAAACGTACCATAGCCTCAGAAAACGTATTGAACGCACAAGATGGAACTCCTAGGTGATGTTGGTATGGTGGAAGCTCGTTTTGGTCCGTTTAGAGATAGTGTTAACCTTGACGCAAGATATATGCACGGTTTGCGCAGAACGTACCAGAGGCTCGGAAATCATTTTGGACGCACCAAATGGAACTCACAGGTGTCGGGGGTCATGTGGAACCGCGTTTAAGTACATTTGGAGACAGGTTTATTGTCGGTGCAAGATAATTTCTTGGTCTGCGCCAAATATACCATAGGCTCAGAAATCATTTTGGACGCACCCAATGGTACTCCTAGGTGACGATGCTCAAGTGGAAGCTCGTTACGGTCCGATTGGAGATGGTGCTAAACTTGATGAAAGATAGGTGCACGATTTGCGCCAAACATACCATAGGCTTGGAAATCATTTTGGACACACCCAATGGAACTCCTAGGTGACGAGGCTCAAGTGGAAGCTCGTTTTGGTCCATTTGGAGATGGTGCTAATCTTGCCGCAGGATAGGTGCACGGATTGTGTTCAACGTAACATAGGCTCAGAAATCGTTTTGGACGCACCCAATGGAACTCCTAGGTGTCGAAGGTCATGTGGAATCTCGTTTAAGTCCGTTTGGAGACAGGTTTAGTGTCGGTGCAAGATAATTGCACGGTCTGCGCCAAACATACCATAGGCTCATAAATCGTTTTGGACGCACCCAATGGTACTCCTATGTGACGATGCTCAAGTGGAAGCTCGTTACGGTACGATTGGAGATGGTGCTAAACTTGGTGCAAGATAGGTGCATGGTTTGCGCAAAACATACCATGGGCTCGGAAATCATTTTGGACACACCCAATGGAACTCCTAGGTAACGAGGCTCAATTGGAAGCTCATTTTGGTCCGTTCGGAGATAGTGCTAATCTTGACGAGGTGCACGATTTACACCGAACCTACCATAGGCTCAGAAATCATCTTGGACACACCCGATGGAACTCCTAGGTGAGTGGGTCATGTGGAATCTTGTTTCAGTTCATTTGGACACAGTGTTAGTGTCGTTGCAATATAGGTTCACGGTTTGTGCTGAACATACCATACACTCATAAATCGATTTGGACGCACCCGATGGTAGTCCTAGGTGACGAGGCTCAAGTGGAAGCTTGTTTCGTTCTGTTTGGGGATGGAGCTAATCTTGCCGCAAGACACGTGCACGGTTTGCGCTTAACGTACTATAGGCCCTAAAATCGTTTTGGACGCACTCGGTGTTACTCCTAGGTGACAATGCTCAAGTGGAAGCTCGTTTGAGTCCGTTTGGAGACAGTGCCAATCTTGACACAAGATAGGTGCGCAGTTTGTGCCTAGCGTTCCCTAGGCCCAGAAATTGTCTTGGACAGAGCCGATGGAACTCCTATGTGAGTGGGTCATGTGGAATCTAGTTAAAGTTCATTTGGAAACAGTGTCAGTGTCATTGCAATATAGGTGCACGGTTTGCGCTGAACATACCATAGGCTCAAAAATTGTTTTGGATGCACCCGATGGTACTCCTAGGGGACGAGGCTCAAGTGGAAGCTCGTTTCAGTATGTGTTGAATGCACTAGATGGAACTCCTAGGTGATGTGGGTCATGTGGAAGCTCGTTTTGGTCCGTTTAGAGATAGTGCTAACCTTGACGCAAGATATGCGCCTGGTTTGTGAAGAACGTACCAGAGGCTCGAAAATCATTTTGGACGCACCCAATGGAACTCCTAGGTGTCGAGGGTCATGTGGAATCGCGTTTAAGTCCGTTTGGAGACAGGTTTAGTATCGGTGCAAGATAATTGCACGGTCTGCGCCAAACATACCATAGGCTCTGAAATCATTTTGGATGCACCCGATGGTACTCCTAGGTGACGATGCTCAAGTGGAAGCTCGTTACGGTCCGATTGGAGATGGTGCTAAACTTGATGCAATATAGGTGCATGGTTTGCGCCAAACGTACCATAGGCTCGAAAAATGTATTGAACGCACTAGATGGAACTCCTAGGTGATGTGGGTCATGTGGAGCTCGTTTTGGTCCGTTTGGAGATAGAGCTAACCTTGAAGCACGATATGTGCACGGTTTGCGCAGAACGTACCAGAAGCTTGAAAATCGTTTTGGACGCACGCAATGGAACTCCTAGGTGTCGAGGGTCACGTGGAATCGCGTTTAAGTCTGTTTGGAGACAGGTTTAGTATCGGTGCAAGATAATTGCACGGTCTGCGCCAAACATACCATAGGCTCAAAAATTGTTTTGGACGCACCCGATGGTACTCCTAGGTGACGATGCTCAAGTGGAAGCTTGTTACGGTCTGATTGGAGATGGTGCTAAACTTGAAGCAAGAAATGTGCACGGTTTGCGCCAAACATACCATAGGCTGAAAAATCATTGTGGACACACCCAATGGAACTACTAGGTGACGAAGCTCAAGTGGAAGCTCGTTTTGGTCCATTTGGAGATGGTGCTAATCTTGCCACAAGATAGGTGCATGGATTGTGTTCAACGTAACATAGGCTCAAAAATCGTTTTGGACGCACCCAATAGAACTCCTAGGTGTCGAATGTCGTGTGGAATCTCGTTTAAGTCCATTTGGAGACAGGTTTAGTGTCGGTGCAAGATAATTGCACGGTCTGCGCCAAACATACCATAGGCTCATAAATCGTTTTGGACGCACCCGATGGTACTCCTAGGTGACGATGCTCAAGTGGAAGCTCATTATGGTACGATTGGAGATGGTGCTAAACTTGATGCAAGATAGGTGCATGGTTTGCGCGAAACATACCATGGGCTCGGAACTCATTTTGGACATACCCAATGGAACTCCTAGGTGACGAGGCTCAATTGGAAGCTCGTTTTGGTCCGTTTGGAGATAGTGCTAATCTTGACGAGGTGCACGGTTTGCGCCGAACCTACCATAGGCTCAGAAATCGTCTTGGACGCACCCGATGGAACTCCTAGGTGAGTGGGTCGTGTGAAATCTCGTTAAAGTCCGTTTGGAGACAGGTTTAGTGTCGATGCAAGATAATTGCATGGTCTGCGCCAAATATACCATAGGCTCAGAAATCATTTTGGACGCACCCGATGGTACTCCTAGGTGGCGATGCTCAAGTGGAAGCTCGTTATGGTTCGATTGGAGATGGTGCTAAACTTGATGCAAGATAGGTGCTTGGTTTGCGCCAAACATACCATAGGCTTGGAAATCATTTTGGACACACCCAATGGAACTCCTAGGTGACGAGGCTCAAGTGGAAGTTCGTTCTAGTCCGAATGGAGATAGTGCTAATCTTGACGAGATGCATGGTTTGCGCCGAACCTACCATAGGCTCATAGGTGACGAGGCTCAAGTGAAAGCTCGTTTCGTTCCATTTGGAGATGGTGCTAATCTTGCCGCAAGATTGGTACACGGTTTGCGCTGAACGTACCATAGGCTCGAAAATCGTTTTGGACGCACCCGGTAGTACTCCTAGGTGACAAGGCTCAAGTGGAAGCTCATTTGAGCCCGTTTGGAGATAGTGCCAATCTTGACACAAGATAGGTGCGCAGTTTGTGCCTAGCTTGCATAGGCCCAGAAATCGTCTTGGACGCACCCGATGGAACTCCTAGGTGAGTGGGTCATGTGGAATCTTGTTTCGGTTCATTTGGAAAAAGTATCTGTGTCATTGCAATATAGGTGCACGATTTGCGCTGAACATACCATAGGCTCAAAAATTGTTTTGGATGCACCCATTGGTACTCCTAGGGGACGAGGCTCAAGTGGAAGCTCGTTTCAGTACGTTTGCGGATAGTGCTAATCTTGACGCAATATAGGTGTCCGGTTTGCGCTAAACATACCATAGGCTCAGAAAACGTATTGAACACACTAGATGGAACTCCTAGGTGATGTGGGTCATGTGGGCACCAATGTAATGTCGTCAGATCTACACCGCGTCACCCCCTCATAAAATCCTCGAGAAAGCCGATCACCACTAGCTACTTGGCTTACTAGTCCCATACTCGGCATGTGGTTTGTATGGGTGGTCACTCAGACACGCTATCCTAATGAACGGTCCTTAATTGCTCTGTGAGCTATATCACTTGAGATCCCACACTCACAGTGACCTTACCCCTTGTATGGGTAGAGATTACCAAAATTGATCATCATAATATAGTACATCAAGTTGGGGTTGGTCCTTAGTCATATTTAGACAACTTTAAATCAAGATAATACCCTTACAAGTTTTTAAGTAATTAATTATCTCGGTGAAGCTCCTACACTCGCGAGAGTGAGTTCCCTTCTCACACTCGACTTCTAACATTGCTAAGCAAATAAGAAATTAAGCGTTCCAATCCCCTTTGATTATGAAAGGCTCTAATCACTTAATGAGTAGTTCTAAGTTAATGAAGCAATATTAACTTGTTATTCATATTCAAATGGGATGCATGACTCATAATGGAACAAGTAATAAGTATCCAAAATAGGATTCATAGTAGTGGGGTGCCTGCCTGTTGGAAGAGCAAGGTCCCAATAGTTTGGAACATCACTTGATGTCTCTCCGATGTCACATACCTATATGTATGCACATGTATGAGATACTTATGACGATACAAGCGAGACATCATATGAAATAGAGAACATAGGAGAGATAACATAACATGAGAGATGTTGGTGTGTGGTTCAAGTCTTGTGTGAATGCAAGGTGCAATAAATAAATATGATGCTTGATGATTACAATGCACAAAGTAAATGGCATAAGATGTCATGCAATGATATTACTTGATTAGCAATTGATGACATGTATTAAGTGCTAAGTGTAACACTGCTGGGTTGTCGGTCTGAGTCATCGAATAATCTGGTGTAACTGTTGGGCCATCCATTGGTTCAGGGACTTAGTGAAAACATAACATTGGAGTCATCGGACTCTCCTTGGCTAGGCACGGACTCTCTAGTACCAGACCTATGCTCTTAAGAAACTGGGTTGCTCTTAGTTATAAATCATTGGAACATTACATCCAGGTGACGGACCATCCATTAGATTAGGTCTGTAGGGTACCAAACCTACTAAGTGTTCAAGTTCAGCGGAACATTCTGCCATGAGTGACGGAGTCTCCACCAGGGACTAGCTACACTTGGGTTTTCCACTAAATCAGATTTATAATTTAGTGGACACTCCGCGACATTTCACGGACACTCCGTTAACTCAAGACTGTAGCTCCTAACTCCTTTGTCTCGGTGAATAAACTCACGGACACTCCGCCAAGGGTGGCGGACTCTCCGTCATTTATTCAGCGTTTTGTTTAAGTGTGTGAGGCATAAAGGACATGTCATATGCACAAATGAGATGAGATGATGCTCACTAATGTGTCTTCTAAATAGTACATGCCCAAAGGAAGCACACAAAACAAGTTTCATGAATTTAAGAGACCTAGAGAATAAGTTATGTATTTTATAAATTAAAAATGCATTATTTGGTCAAAATTGAAATATACTTTTTGGTGTCAAATTTATGTTTAGATGATAGATAATATTCTAAGAAACATTCACAATTTTTGGATTTAAAATGAATTTTCTATGAATTTTACAAGTTTGGGCTGTGTTCTCTCTATAATTTACCGGACACTCCACCAAGAACAACAGACTATCCGCCAAATCAAGGCTGCTCTCGGGTTTGGCTATAAATCAGTGGATACTTTGCCACAAATGGTGGACCATCCGCAAAAACACTCCGCCAACTGACGGAACCTTTCGCAAAATCACGAACAATGAGTAGTTCATACAATCTCAAAATGCAAAGTTGGACCTAGGGGTTTTGCATGTTCAAACCATCTTCATGGTAGCTTCCTAGCATCCTACAGAGCATATGTAGCTGGGTGATTCCAACTACAAAGGGTGCAAACATGCTGTAGGCCACATTTGGTCATTTTCTAGGTTTGTGCTCATGTGAAGCAAGAAAATGAAGTTGGGCTTGATTCAATCCTTACCAAGGGAAGCAAAGGATCTCGCCAAGCTCCCCAAGATGACGGAGGAGTTGGATCTCTTCCTGGTAGCTCGAGCTCCCCTCCTCTTCTTGCCTCCTCCTCCTTCTTGCTCCAAAATGCTGAGGATGAGAGGGCTCCTTCCTCTTCCAATCCCCACCTCTTGTGGATGGCAGTTCCTAGATCTCCTCCGTGGCCATCCCTAGCTAATGGTGGTCTCCAATCTCTTCCCCTTCTCCTTCCCTTCCTCCTCCATTCTTCTTACTTAGGTGTGGGAGAGAGTAGAGAGAGGGGGATGAACTAGAGAGAGGGAGAGTGGAAATGAATGGAGGGCTGGTTGTGGCTGCTGGTTTAGGCTGCCCACAAAGTGGGCAACTGGGCAGACATGTGGGGCCAAAGGAATTCACAAAGTGGCACCTAAGTCTGCTGCATGGGTGTAAGGTCCTAAATGGCTAGAGGGAGGGTGAATAGCCTTTTCAAAATTCTACAAACTTTACTCAACAATAAAGTTAGTACAAAAGATGGCGAAGCTAATTCTAGCACTAGCTCAAGTACACTAAGCAAGCCATCTATACAATTCTAGTGAACAAGACTATGATCTCTAATTCATACCAACAAGGCTAAGTCACTAAGCTACTTACTCCTATGTGATACAAACTACTCCAAGCACACTAGACAAGATATAGTGCAAGAATGTAAAAGGGGAGTGAATTGATTCTTATACCGACGGTGTAGAGATGAGATGTATCCAAAGAAACAATCACACACAATCACAAAGAGAATCCTCGGCAAGAGATGACACAAGATTTTTTACTGAGGTTCACTTGCTTCTCGGTAAGCTACTCCTCATTGTGGCGATGCACCCACTTGATGGATCACGAGCTAATTGACTATCAAGAGTCAAACCCTCAGTGGGTGCCGCACATCCACTCACAAGATGGGGATCCTCCAAGCCACGAGCTCCACTAGAGTAGCCAATTCGTGAACTCCTACGGGGAAGGCTCAAGAACCCCTCACAATCACTTGGTGAGGCTCAAAACAATCTTCAATCACGAGCTCAACACCACCGCTGCTCTAAGCCGTCTAGGGTGTCGGGAAACACCCAAGAGTAACAAGCAATCTGCAGCAAACTCAAGGATCAAGTGCCACTAGATGCAAATCACTAAGCAATGCACTTGAATCTCACTCAATCTCACTAGAGTATGCATCCAAGCAAGGAGATGAGTGGAGGGAGTGTTTTCTAGCTCAAAGTATGTCTCAAGTGTTCAAAGAGTCAAGAGAGAGGTCCCAAAGCCGGCCAAACAACTATTTATAGCCAACTCCAAAGAATAGAGTCGTTAGGCTCCCTCTACACGTGCTGACCGGACACGCTGGTTGAACTGACCGGACGCACTGCACCACGTCCGGTCGCCCTGCGCCGACCACGTGTCCCTCTGGATTCAACTATGACCGCTCGATTTCAACGGTCGAGACAGGGCTCAACGGTCAAACGCAACTGGACGCACTGGTCCCATGATCGACCAGACGCGTTGGTCAAACTGAGCCGCGCACCAGCGAGTCAGCGATCGGACACGCATGCTTGATGAACCGGACGCCACAGTGCCAGCGTCCGGTCGTTTCTAGTAAGCCTCCATGAGCGACCAGACGCGTTCGATCAATTGTGACTAGACGCACCACCGCGTCCGATCACAAGACCAAGACGCGCGCATACACTGAGCACTGACCAGACGTGTCCAGTCATGCTGAGACCCCGTCCGGTCCAGCGTCCAGTCACCCCAGTGACCTTCGTTCGCCTCCATTTCTTCATCTCCAGCGTAGTGGAAAATAGGCGTTTCACTTTCACAAAAGCGCTGAATCCCACCAAGCTTGCGAGGCGGGAGGGAGAGAGGAACCCAAACCCCTCTCTACCGCTCAAACTCCACCGCCTTTGCAAATGTGCTAACACCACCATGTGTATATCACCATGTGCAAGTGTGTTAGCATTTTCACAATCATTTTTCAAGGCGTTACGTTAGCTCTCTACTACATCCTAATGCATATGCTCAAGATGATGACCTAGTAGCACTTGATTCACGAGCTAACCGTGATTGCCCCTCTTGATAGTCGGCTATCAATCCTAAACTCAGTCAATCACTTCTCTACTCATCTTAAACTAACAAAAGCAAACCCTATGATTATACCTTTGCCTTGATCACTTTGTTCCATGTCCATCTCCTCATGCTTGATCACCATGATCATCATTTCATGTCCATGCACCATCTCTTTGTGATCTTGTGGCCACCACTCCTTGCCACATACACCTTCATCATATGTGTTGCTTATGCCTAACTCAAAACACTTAACACATGACATTAGCAACTTGGTGTCATTAATTACCAAAACCAAACTTGGGCTTTAAATGGGATGGGCTATCGGACCATCCGATGGTGGTGGCGGACTATCCGGTGAGTGTTGAAGTTAACTGATAGAGACCGAACTCTATCAGGTCATGCAGGTGAGTTGATGGACCGTTCGATGGTGGGGTGGACTCTTCGCCAAACCAACAGTGAGCAGTGTTGACATTTCTTAACGTCGCTACCAGGTTTTGTATTCCTCAGCAATGGTGCCAGAAATGCCTGTTGATATTTCTTATGCTCAAGTAGATAATTCTACAAGTGCATAGAATATCGTATAGCATTTCAACCAGGAGTATTCTAGGGTATCATATTTATCCACAAGGAAGCAATGGTTAAAGAGGGTGATAGTGAACCATCATGTATCTACTAACTAGATTAGCGACTAGACTAAAGTGGGGTGAGTGATATACAATCAAGTGGGATGACACACGAGGATCCAATCATGTAAAGGTAAATGAAAGCATAATTAAGTAGATGGACAATAATAAAGGGAACACAGAATCCTAAGTTACTTCTATTCAAGCACTACTCTAGCTAGTGACTGTGGCTATACTGATAAACCAATGATAATGCAAGGTAGGATGCAATAACATTTCAGACGTACCCGCCCCAAACTCACCTAGAGGGTTGATTAGGCACAAAGCACCTCTATCCTATGATTTAACAATTAGACCTATCATGGGGGAATACATAGGATGGATAGGGCTATCACCACCTGCCAACTACCCTAATCTATCCGGAGACCTAGCCACGTTGCAAGGTACCTGATAGTATAAGTAACACGCTTACACTATTTGATACTACCCTAGCCACACATTAAGACTAGAGCATCAACTAGTGATGAACAACCCATGCTACAGAGAGGCCACTTATCATAGGAATACAAGCAGAACCAAAGTATAACCTGAGAACAAGACTAATACATAAAGTAAAAGACTTAAAATAATACTTGCATAGAAAGTAACATAGTAAAATAAATAAAGTAATTACAATAGAAAGACAGCTATACCAGACTCCTGAAGAGTGCTCTAGACTCTGGGCAGAGCTCCCACCAAGACTAACTACTTCTAGAGCTAGATCTTGAGAGAGTAGAGAGAGCTTATCTTATGTTGGGGGCACCTTGAATGCGAGGGAGTGAGGGGGTATTTATAGGAGAAGGTGTAGTAGGGGCTACTCCAATGCCATGTCATCGATCTAGGTGACACCCTCTCCTTGCCCTTGGATCAAACTAACCTTGAACCACCATAAATAAATGCACCATGTTGCTCCCAAGTGTGTTTCCTTGCATGTGTCCGAAGGAGAGGCGGTGGAGCCACTGAGGGGCGTCGGGTGGCATGTGGAGGCCATTGGTCGGCCCCCCACTATTGAGTGGGCCCTCCTCCTTTGGTGTGGGGCCCCTAGAGGTGAGTAGAGTGTGGGTGTGAATGTATTTTGTCCATTTGAGCACCGACATACCGCATGGTGAGTTAGCAATCCATGTGATGCCTCTTTTTAGCCCTTGATCATATGCACTGACTTGGAATCAACGATGGACAAGGCTTGTGAGTGTGTTTTTTGCACTTGGGGTGGATCAGTGATGTAGCAGGGGACCAAGGGGCGCCAGGCGATGCTAGGTGGGGCCGACCGACCCCACAAAGTGGGCCCAGACCCTCCTGCCATGTCCACTTGCCTTCTAGTGCTTGATATTTGACATTTTTGTATAGTTTTCCTGCATGAGCAAAGATCTCCAAGTACAAGTGGAAATAGGTGAATTATAAATATAAATCACTACCTATGTTGTTGTTTAATCCCATTTTAGTGCAATATTAATGGTCAAAATAGGTATTTAGTGACCGTCAACAAGCAGCTCTAATTTGGTTCACACAAGTTAATTTCCAATTTCAATTTAAAATGCACATGATGCCCAACAAATTTAGAAGTGACATGCATGTTTTTTTATGATTGGAATTTTTAGGTGCATTTTTATGCTCGAGGTGCTTACGAAAAATTGTAATGATTTTTGGGTCATTACAAATATACTCCTTTTGTAGATATGATCTCTCTTTATAACTTAGCATTTTGAAACATGGCTGTCTTTCTTCTTTTTTTCAATACATGAGCCTTCATGTGGTCATCATCATTTTTTCTATACTTGGACCTTCATGTGTCCATAATTTTTTAAAAGTTTTTGCATAGCCCATATTTCTTCTTCTTGACCACATATTTATAGAGAGATCATTATCTTTTTAGAACATGGAGTAATTATTTAACATGTTTTTGTCTACTCCTAGTGTAGGAGCAGAATTTTTGGTGGATTTGAATGAAAGCATGTTTTTGCGTACTCCTAGTGTAGGAGCAGCATGTGTATGTGGAGTGCACGAGTTCTTGATCTTGGAAGCATGATAAATCTCTCAACAAGGATCAATAAGACTTGACCAAACTCAACACAATAACATGCAACGTATGTAGAAAGCTTAAAACTTGCTCACCATTTGAGGAGTATGTGACACTATGGTTTTATAACAATTTTACCAAAACAAATTCTCTAAGTACTTTGAATAGAAATGGTAGGATTTCGAAGTCAGAACTATATCACACTTCACAACAACTTAGTCAACATGATTGTCCTATTAGAATATTTCCCACCAATATAAGTGTATGTATATGGAACAAACTTTATGCAAGCTTCTATCTTAAAAATGTTATGAACATTTCACTTTCCAAAATTTTAAACGAAGTGTGTGGTTTTGGTTCTTTGTAAAAATTGTATAGAAGAAATGTTGGTTCATTGAGTTTAATTTTAGTGATCAAGATTATGTTTGTGTAAACTGAAGGATTTATAGAGTTGAGGGTTGTGTTGCACAAACCATCGTGAAGGAGCTAAAAGGAATCAGAGATGGTTTGGCTAAAGCAGAGGTTCAGGCAATCCTCTCTGAGGCCATCTATCCTGTCCTTCTGCATGTGAATTGTCTGATGTTTGTGCAACATGTTGGTGGGAGATCTCAAATGTGTGTTAGTTAGGCTTGAGGGGTCTCCCCCACACTTATTCTTATACCTGTCTTTATTTACTAAGGAAACAAAGATAGAAACAAATAAGGGCTCTACCAGCTAAAACACTAGGGAGCCTAAATTTTATTAACTCAAGGCATAGACGGTGTTTGAGGTGCCTGATTATTTGTTTTTATTATCTTTCCGCATAGCTAAAACAAGGCTAAGGTAAAATTTTCAAAATGATCCTAGCCTTGATTCATCTCCATCAAAGATTAACTCCATTGTTTATGATAGTAAAAACTCCAAGGTTCATTAACCAAAATTCAACACCATGTCAAATTTTGATTAAAGAAGGCCATTTCACCATTCTTAAGTTAAAAAGCCGATGGATATACTCTGCAGGAGTACACCTAAACCAGGGTATACAACATAAACAAGGAAAGCATGAACTTGTATGAGCAGGTTTTGATCTTATGGAGACAAATATGAGTAAAGGTGTTGCTGAATATTGAATTACCTTTGCATACCTAAGTATACTTACCGGCAGCATATGTGGATGAAGCTTCGAAGTTGCTACAGCAGTTGTATGATCACGTATGGTTGCCATTGACTCCTCTGGCTGAAGTAGAGGAAGGCACACCATGCCGACTCAGGCTAGCATCAAGGCTAGGGTCACACACACTACTTAGTGTGTAAGGACCATAGGCCTTGGTGGTAGTAGCAAAGTTTTGGAAGAGGAGAACCCTTCTTGCTTGTATGTGTGCGGAAGCAATACTGGGTGGAGTCAGATGGCCTATTGCTATTTTTGGTGGCCATGTGGGGCTAGCCTGCTCCTTCTCTCTCTTCCCCCTTTTATATATAATATTTTTTCTTTCTTTTTTCATATATATATTTTCCTCTATCTCTCATTTTTAGCTTTTCTCTCTTTGTTCTCCTCTTTTTTCTTTTTCTCTTCTTTTTTTAGCAAGGTAGAGCTGATATCATCATATTTTTTAACCAAGATGGCCTTTGGTGTATGGAACTTGTGGTGAGATTCTCACCATCCTCTCTCACACTTGAACTTTTGTGTAAAAGTCAAGTGTGTAATGTTGGGGGTATCCTTTTTTAGTGTGTTCCATTGCCAAAGGTCATCAAGACATTTGGTTGATGCAACTCTCATGTTCTCTAGCATCATATGTCCCTTGTTCTTCTTAATCTCAACCTAAAATGGTTAGCGACCAAGAATACCCAAATATACATACTAACTTGATCGCATGTTCTTGCTTTTATTGACAAGAAAGTTGTGTTTATTTTTTTATCATTATTGTTATTATATCTTTTATTTTATGATAATCTGGGGTATCTCCCATAGTGCTCTGTTTATGGTCATAAGCTTGACCGCGGAAACTTCATCTTTGCAGCTATCAATGGTGGTGTAGTTCCCAGCTTCACCAAGCGTTTAGCATAAATTTTACAAATCCCCGTAGTTGCAATGTGGCGCTAAGCAAGATGTCCATGGCATAGAATTTTTGTTTTCAAGAGATATATTATGTAGGATCGACGTTGATTCTCTACCATTACTAAGAACAACGTTTTGATGTCCAGAGGGACATGGTTTAAGTTTGAGGGAGGGTGATGATGAACGTTCAGTTTCACAAGGAAGCCTAGGTGAAACGAACAAGGATACAAACTTGACCTCCTCAAACAAATCATCGTTGGGGAGATGCTTCGCTGTTGGAATTTCTGAGCAAGATATAGGAGTGGCGAAAGCAGTTTCTCCTAATTTTTTATTAAGGCTTCCATGGGAAGGTTTTTCTTAGATAAGCTTTTTTGAAGGGTAGCCTATGAGAAGATCAAAATCGAGGATGACAAAGATATGGAAAACTAAGTGAACCTTGGTTTTATCAATTATGATTGGCATGGCTCTAACAATCCCACAACATTCAAAGATGAGTCTGACAGACTTTTGAAGAGTTTGTTGGTTGAGACTAGTGGTATGTTGCCCAAAAGGTTTTTCGCAAGGAATTCTGACATGATATTTGTCTCAACCATGGGGTTGTACATGACTTCTATGATTGCCCCCCTTAACAAACAAGGCATCATCGTGGAAGGTGAAAGAATCCAAATTGCTTCGGAAGAACGTTTCACTTCCATTAGCCATTCCTTTGATGGTTCCGCTTTGGGGGAAACTTCCTTTGTGTGCTTTTCGTGCCATGAGAACTTCGAGTACTTGCCATAATCCTCGAACTTGATAGGAAACTTTGAAGGATGAACTATTCTTTCCTTCGATGTTCGTGGTTTGGGTGAGGGCTCACGAGTCGAATCTAAGGATGGTATGTGTTTAGATTTGACTGATGAGGGCTCCTCAGAGTTCGACATGACTTTTTCATGTATGGGTTTGGGTTTTATGATGGAGAAGGTGTGTTTGTCTAGGGAGTTTTCAAGGAATTTGACTTGTTCCATAATAGGTTTGTGTTTAAAACGACCTCCGACAGTCACGTCTAGGCATAGGTCAGCTTCTATGTCAAGACACGAATAAAAGATACGCAACAACACACCATCGGGTAAAGACAAGTTTGGGCCGGAGTGTATTAAAACAGAGAACCTGGCCCAGGCTGCACCTGTTGACTCCTTCTCATTCTGCTCAAAGTTGAGGATTGCCTTTACTAGAGAGATGATACGGGACATGGGAAAAAATGCAAGACAAAACTTGTCTTTAAGTTCATCCCTGTCGGTGTTTTGTAAACCGACAAGTAAATTTATACGTGTGTCGCGCTGCTCTAGGAAGACGATGGTAGCACTCAAAGACACAAGGAATTATACTGGTTTAGGCCAAAGCCCTACGTGTAGTCTCAGAGATGGTTCGAGTTCGTGTTCCTTGGTTCAAGTGATCTGAAGTCTTACAATGGGGTGTGTAAGCTAAGGGAAAGAGGTAGGAGGAGTGAGGTGAACGGATACCCAAATGAAGTCTCGAGAGTCCTTCCCCCTAAAGGAAGCCTTGGCCACCCTTATATAGAGTTCGGGGGCTAAGTTACAGTGGATAGATGGGTTCTCTTGACCTAAGTGGTCGTGAACCCAAGGGAGGAAGAAGTAAGTAAACTTGGCTGGTGTTGATGGTAGTTAACAACCATCATGAACCGTCAACTTGACTCAAAATAACTGTATAAAAGGAATCACCAGCATAGATGAAAGGATCAAGATGCCCAAGAGGGGGGTGAATTGGGCTTCTCTAAAATTAATTGCAAGAATTAAATCCTAGAAAGCCAAACTTCACCCCTAGTGCCTACTAGTGTTCCTTGTGATTCTACCGATAAAAGTTTTGCACCCTAAGTTCCAATCCTAGTCTAGCATGGCAATTCTAGGAAAGTAAACAAGTAATGAAAGTAATGCACGAAAGTAAATGCTTGAAAGTAAGGGGTTAGGAACACGGCGATGTTTTCCTGAGGTATCAGAGAGTCGCCACTCCCTACTAGTCCTCGTTGGAGCACCCGTGCAAGGGTGTAGCTCCCCCTTGATCCGCACAAGGATCAAGTGCTCTCTACGGGTTGATTCTTCGACACTCCATCACGGTGAATCACCCAAAACCGCTCACAAGATGAGTTGGGTCACCCACAAGCTCGCCGGATGATCGCCAAACTCCCAATCACCACCAAACCATCTAGGTGATGGCGATCACCAAGAGTAACAAGCTAGAACTCTCACTTGACCACAACAAGCCTAATGAGTAGATGGATGCACACTTGCTACTCTCTTGTCACTAATGAGGAATCTCAAGCTTTGATTCTCAAATCACTATCCTCACTAGGGCTCTTGCACTCCCTTGCACTTCAAAGGTGTTTCTCAGCTGAACAAATGAGCAAGAGACCTCTAAAAGAGGTGGAGGGGATGTATTTATACACCCCTCAGACAAATCCAACCGTTACCTGCCAAATCAGCAAAACACGTACTGATCGGACACGCTGGTCGTCGTGACCGGACGCGTCGGTCGAGTGTAACGGTCGAAAACCGAAAGTCAGCGCTGAGTGACCGGACGCACCGGTCAGGGGTGACCGGACACGTCCGATCGTGCAAGAACCTTACTGGACTTTGACCTGATGCTCGACCGCATCCGATCATAGATGACCGGATGCGTCAGGTCAGGTAAGAACCTTACTGGAACATGACCGAACGCGTCCGATCACTTCACAGTCGCGTCCGATTAGACTTTTACCCTCTGAAACACGTGTCAGACTGATCACCGTGTCTGGTCCTCGCAGGGACCAAGTCTGGTCAACCAGTTGACGATGCAGTGACTGTTAGTACTGACTGGACGCGTCCGGTCGTGATAGAAACCGCGTTCGATCAAGGGTAAACTGCTCAAACGACTTAGAAACGCGACGCAACTTGAACCAAGTTGCTTCCAACTGAACTTTGAGCTTTACCAGAGCTACCTAGTGCTAAGTTTGACAAGTGTGCACCACACCTAAACAAAAGACTCACCTAGGTCAAGCTACTCACTCATGCCCCCCTTTATAGTACGGCCAAAGGAAGAAACAAAGATCCTAACGACTATTCCGGATGTAACTCAACACCTTGACATCCGGAACTAACTGTCCTTAATCTTGGCGTTGATCCTTTGAAAACCGAAACGATTTCCATCAAGGGACATGAATACCATAGTGCCCAAAGCAGTTATCAACTCCATGACCTAACTTATCAAAGTTTCTGCAAAACACACGTTAGTCATGGTAATAATGCATTGTCATCAATTTGCCGAAACCAACACCGGGGCCTAGATGCTTTCAATCTCTCCCTTTTTGGTGATTGATGACAACACTTAGATTCAGAAGATATAAGAGTTGAGGTTTTCAAACATGCTTGGTTCACATAAGCAAAAAGCTGCAAGCACAAGGGGTTAGGAATTGCTTATGTGTTCCAAGCCAACTGAGTGTACTCATAAGATAAAACATAAAGAGTTAGTACACACAAAACATAGCTCATATGAAATCAGAGTAAGGCACGGAAGCACAACCTTATGAGCTAAACACAGTTAATTGACATGATATAAAACAAAGTCTCACAAGCACACTTATCACAAAATGCAGGGCGGGAAATTAAACATGATGCATGAATGTAGCACACAAGAAAAAATGGAAACCCTCTATCAACACTCCCCCTAAATCTACTCTCTCTCCCCCTTTGGCATCAAACGCCAAAAACAAAACTAAGGATCCGACGGGGGAACAGAAGCTGTCGAGTTGGGTGCCGAGGAGCGTGGAGTGATCACGAACTATGAAGTATCCTCCTCAGACTCTGAACTGTCAGGTTGACCCTCTATAGATAGTTATGGCAGTGAAGCAGTCTGGGTCTGTAGAGCAGGTGCAAGAACTGAAGGTGTAGTAGCAACAATAGGAGCAATCTCTGTCGCTTGAGCCTAAAAG
This sequence comes from Saccharum hybrid cultivar R570, assembly GCA_038087645.1. Lineage (NCBI taxonomy): Eukaryota > Viridiplantae > Streptophyta > Magnoliopsida > Poales > Poaceae > Saccharum > Saccharum hybrid cultivar. Next base: position 19,290,605 of record JAQSUU010000703.1, read on the forward strand.
ACACCAAGAGTAGGAGGATCTGTCGATGCAACTGACGATGGCATAGTCTCTGTAGTCCCAGCCCCTGACACTGGAAGAAAAGCAGTCTCTGAAGCTGACATCCCTGAAGTGGTCACAAAGGTGGTGTGCGAGGGTGTCAGCTGACCAGTCAGCTCACTGTAGGAGGCACTCAAGTCAGTGAAAGGAGTGCCCGAGAGAAGGTGAGGTCTAGGCTGAGCTGGTGGAGTGAACCCCGTCTGAATAGGACTGTAGCTCAGAGACTGAAAGGTCTAAGGAACCTGCTGCTGGGGAGAGGTGAACTGAAAGCTCGGTTGTCCCTAACTCTGAGGTCCACTAGACTGTAGTGCAGGAGTAAGGACAGACGGTGGTGGAGGTACCCCAACAGTGACAAGGTGTCGCAGGAGCTCAAGATACTGCTGCTAGGTGGCTGCCTGCTGCCTCTGCATCTCAAACTGCTGCCTCTGAAACTCCAGCTGCTGCCTCTGGAACTCATCCTGACGAGCCTGAATCTGAGCAAATGCGGCAGCTGTGTCCTGAGCCTGTCGTTGCATCTGAACCTCCTGTCTCTCCTGGGCCTGGGTCAGCCTCTCAAGTATAGCCACCATGGCTAGGTCTGAGTGGGAGGCTGAGCCTGAACCACCGGCCTCATAGTCGTGAGGCCGAGGAGAGCGGTACCGGGGGATGGGCTGATAATCCTCGTCAGTGCTGTTAGTAGCAACATCCTCAACTGGATTAGCTGGTTGAGCATCAAGATCTGCAAGCTCAGCCTCAGCAAGACCCTCAACGGTCTCGTCCTGCTCAGCAGCTATCTCTGGAACCTCTGGCCTCTGACCCTGTTCTGGGCCAAGTGCCTGCTCTCTGGTCACTGAAGCCCACAGCTGTCGAATATCATACTCTAGAAAAGTTGTAGTGGTATCAGATATCTCAGCTCTAATCTCTGCAGGCAGGTCACAAGCAGATCTAATAATAAAACAGATCCAATGAGCACACGGTAGCTACCGGTGACCCTTGAATCCCTCTGCCAAAGTATCCTCCATCTCACATAGCATCAGATCCCAAATATCGAACGGTGTCTGTGAGATGAGGTGATGCACCACCCATAACTGCATACGAGTCAGTCCCTCTCTGTATCCTAGCCTCGGAAGAAGGGTCCGCCTCACAATAGCATCAAGTACTCTAGCTAGGGGTGTCAGGCTGGCAGGTGTACGTCTAGACCCCTCACCAAATGGCTCACAGAAGCAGGGTCTGATCATGTCTGTAGGTGGCACTGTCCCTCCATGAGGACGTCTGAAAGTCCCTAGTTTGGTTTTGGCTAATTGATGAAACCTAGGACTAACCTTTGTATCTAAGTGGATGATTTAGATAAAGGTGGTCATTGAATATGAGACATGACATTGACTCATGTGACCAAGATGATGAAGACAAAGATGATGCTTGGCTCGATGGACCGGTTGTGAAGGTGAAGGGCAAGTCGAGGCTTCGAAGCGAAGGACCATGCGATGGTGAAGCTTGAGCAAGACTTGGCGCCGACGGACCGATGCAGCGGTGAAGAGCAAGAGAAGTCAAGGTCGATGGATCGAGACGGTCGTGTGATGATATGAAGTGGATCATATCCTTTGGAAAAACAAAATGGGCTCAAGGCAAAGGTATAACCATAGGGCCATTTTTGTTTTGCACTCAAGACACCATAGAGGGTGTGAGTGGTTTAGGATCGATAGCCGAACTATTAAGAGGGGAAGTCTTATCGGTTATTCGACGCAAGGGTGCCACTAGGTGAATTCATGAAGTGCATTGCATGTAGGGCCTAGTGAGTTAACTGGAAAACCTTCAAAAATGATTATGAAAATGCTAACACACGTGCACAAGGTGGTGATCACTTGTTGGTGTTGGCACATTTACGAAGGCAATGAAGTTTGAGTGATAGAGAGGGTTTAGGTTCCTCTCTCCCTCCCACCGAGCTTGCGAGTGCGGGATTCAGGCGTTTTCGAGGAGTTGAAATGCCTATTTTCCACTACGCCAGAAGTCGGAAAAGAAACGGAGGCGAACGGAGGTCACAAAGGTGACCGGACGCTGCACCGAACGTGGTCATGGTATGACCGGACGCGTCCGGTCAGTACATCGCAGCAGTCAGGCGCGCGGGTGCTAGGGTTTGCAACCGGCACGTCCGGTCACTCGCGGGACCGGCGTGTCCGGTCAGGCACCCAAAGGGAACTGAAGTTCACATGGTCGATCGGATGCGAGGCGCGTCTAGTCACACGCGATCGGACGCGTCCGGTCGTTGAGGGAGCTTACTGGACTCCAACCGGATGCTGGCACTGTCGCGTCCGGTCGTTGCCTGGAGCGCGTCCAGTCGTTGCTTCGTGGGCGCGCGGTACTGTGCGACCGGCGCGTCCGGTCGATTGAGTGGCGCGTTCGGTCGTTGCATTGACCATTGGCGCAGTGACCGTTGGAGGATCAGACGCGGTTGAGCGCGTCCGGTCAGTTTCGACCGGCGCGTCCGGTCATCCCGAAAAACGTCCAGTGAAGGGGTACAACGGCTCTATTTGTTTGTGATGCTTATAAATACTTGTTGGCTGGCCCTTGGGGAGGTCTCTCATGATTTCTAACACTCTTGTGCATCCTTTGAGCTAGAGCTTCTCCCTTCCACTCATCTCTCTTGCTTGATTGCAAATCAAAAGTGAGATTGAGTGATCCCAAAGTGCATTGCATAGCTTGAGGGCATCTAGTGGCACTTGTGGGTGGTTTAGCCGGTGGATTTCTTGTTACTCTTGGAGAGTACCGCTCCTAGCCGGCTTGGAGATTGTTGGAGGCGTTGGCAAGAGAAGGAGATTGTTCTTGGCCACCTCCGGTTGATTGTAAGAGGTTCTTGTGCTTTCCTCAGCGGAGCGCCAAAAGCAACTCTATTGGATTGCCCGTGTCATTGAGTTACCTCACTTGAGAGTGGTGTCTTGCGGTGTTTTGCGGGGCGTGCCTTGAGGGGCAAGTGACTTGAGGGTCACACCGAGGAACCATCTAAGTGTTGGTCGACACAACCGGTGACGTAGTTTGTCGGTGCACAAGTGAACACCGGGTGAACAAAAATATTGTGTCTCTTGTCTCCCGGTGATTGGTCTTCATATTGTGTTGTTGTCAATATTGATTGATTGTATATCATCTTGGTGATTGACAACATCTTCACTCCACCATCGGTATAAGATTCATAATTCTCTCTCTCGCATTTACTTTTACTAGTTATCTTGTGTAGCTCTAGTGTTAGCCTTTGCTAGTAGTTGTTAGCTTGCTCTCTTGTGTAAGTTTAGTGACTTAGCCCTTGTGTGAACTAGAGATCATAATCTACTAGACTTGTGGTTAAGAGGCTTGCATCACAACTGTAGGCTAAGCAAAACTCACTTTACGCCGTGTGTTATTCTAACAAGTTTTCTTAGTGTTTATTGTAGAATTTTTATAGGCTATTCACCCCCCTCTAGCCATCTAGGACCTTACAACATCTCAGAGGTGCGGTCTGTCCAAAGCACAGCTGGTGTATCTTCGTCTCTAAAGCTGGGAGTCTGAGGATCTCCCGTACCCTGGTGCTGTACAGTCTGCGGTCACGGCCTCGGAATGCAAAATGTATAAACTCATGTGCTAGGTCAATCCATAGTGAAGAGTAGAACTCTCTGACCCAAGTCCTGCAGTAGGCTCCAGTTCGTCCAAGAAGATCTGACAAGCCAGGTAGAAAGGACAAGTACGAACGAAGCTGCTCACCAACCACCTCAACTAAAGCCTCCAGTCGACAGACTCTCTGAGGTCTGAATGCAATCCTGTTGTCAACATAGGTAGAAGTCCTCGTGCAGAGGTGTGTAGAAGCCCTCTGAAGCCCGGGGATCCCACTGAGGTGGGAACCACCGAGTAACTTCAACGAACCTAAGAGCCTGCACCTGTCGTGCTGTAGCTCCCCTGAGGTCAAAGTGCTCAACTAGGGGTGACCTCGAGCCCTGGGAGGTGGACGACCTCCACGACGCTGGCCCTCTGGCCTGGGAGTCACCTGAGCTCGCGTACGTCCTGAGCGACGACGCTGTGGAGAGTGAATTGTCTGCTCCTCTGTCTCCTCTGGGTCCTCAATGGGCTGCTCTGCAAGTGCATCCACGGTCTCTTCTATGGCCTCAGTACTGAGCTGTCGACCTTCAAGGTGAAAGCGACGCTCGCCAATATGAATCCCACTGCTCCTGCCACCTCTCTCTGCTAGCTTTGTTGCATCTGCAACTGCCTGAGCCACCTCTGCCTCTATGAGTGTCCTCTTTCTCTTCTTGGCGGCTATCTTCACTCGCTTGCCACGAGCCACCTCTGTCCTCCTGGGAGGACTTTCGTCCCCGTCACTAGGTGCACCACCAGCATTCTTGCAGCGAACCATACTGACAAACTGTTGCGAGTGAGAAAACCTGGATAGTGACAGATGGTGTACTGACACTCATGAGGCTCGGCCTCAATCCGTATCCGCAGGCTTGGCCTTGGATTCACAGCTGATCACTTGACACACAAAGCACCGACAGGTCACACTGAAAGGATAGAACAGATAGAGCTACTACAAGCAACACACGTTATCTAAATGATGGGTGAGATCCTAATGAAAGCAAGCATATTAGATAAGATGTGAATAGACCGCGATAGCTACCTCGGATGAGCGAAATTCCGATGAAAGGAAGATGACCTTGACGCGCTAGGGTTCCCTGGAAACAACGGACAACCGCTCGCGGAGATGGAAATGCGCGAAGAACCCTCGACGAAGAACGATTTTCGCAAGGCTTCATGACGAAAAAGGGTTAGGTCTCTACGGGAGGGAGGATGACTCTAGCAGTGCGGCACGGCGGAGATACGTATGGCAGAGGAACAGCGGCTGCGGCGGCGCGCGGGTTAGCGGGCACGGGCGTGAGATGGCACGGCGGCTCGGAGCAGCGAGCGCGGGCTTTGGTGCGGTGGCGCGCGCGGCAGAGCGGTGGCTGCGGTGACGCGCGGGCAGCGAGCGCGGGCACGCGGCGGTGGCGCGCGGATCAGCGAGCACGGGCGCGAATGCGGTGGCGTGCTCAGGCGCGGGCGCGGAACAGCGAGCACGGGCGCGGATGCGGTGGCATGCTCGGGCGCGGGCGCGGAACAGCAAGCTCGTGGGAGTGGGATGGTGGCGCGCGGTGATGAACTTCGGCGAGGAGGGCTAGGGCAAGGAGCGGCGGTGGATTGAGAAGAAAGAAGAAAAACATGAGATCCGAACGTACGGTTAAAAAGGCTGAGATCCGCTTTTCACGCGATGACCGGACGCGGTGGTAGCCTGACCGGACGCGGTGGGGCAGCGTCCGGTCAGAGTCCAGTAAGCTCCTGGAGCGACTGGACGCGTCCGGTTAGGGATGATCGGACGCTGACAGAGTCCGGTCAGAGGTTGCCCGGGAAACTCAAGTGCATGACCGGACGCGATGGTGGTGGCCGGGACCGGACGCGGTGGTCAGCAACGTCGCGTCTGGTGCAGCGTCCGGTCATAGATCCTAGCGAAGTTCTTTGGGATAACCGGATGTGCTAGTGGACGTCGAGACCGGACGCAGTGGTGAAGCAGCACCGCGTCCGATTCAGCGTCCGGTCGCTGTTTAACGCCTTTCTTCAATCCGATCTTCGACGCGACTTCTCCCAATCAAGTTCCAATTCAAAGAGACTCAAATAAACATCAATTGGAACCTGATAAGAGTGACCTCACTCAAACCCTCAAGTTTTTCAAAGTATTTTTCCTTAGGCTAGTATTATTTTTAAGAAAATACGCAATAAACACCCAAGGAGCAACGTATGGCCATGCAATAGAGTTTATGAACCCTTGGGAGCTTCAAATGCTCTCTCTATTCATGGACGAACACAGAGGTTACTCAAAGCTAAACCGAAAAGAAACGACAAAGCAACAACCATGCATATGCAATGCAAAGCGAGAAAGGAAGACTAGGTTGCTTGTCAAGTTTGATCCACGGTTAGGCTTCTTCACTCCTCCAAAGGAGGGTTATCGTAACCATGTTAGACAAGTTCTAGATGCATTGCGGGAAATTAAACATGTCATATAATACAATGCAATGCAAGGGACAACACAAGCTCATTTTTTAAAGTTACTAGAATCAAGCATATTTAGTTCACTTCTCAACCTACAAAAGGTAGCCTCATCTAAAGGTTTAGTGAAGATATCCGCTAATTGATTTTCACTTCTTACACCTTCTAGTGATATATCATTTTTAGCAACATGATCTCTTAGAAAGTGGTGGCGGATATCAATGTGCTTGGTGCGTGAGTGTTGTACCGGATTATTAGCAATTTTAACAGCACTTTCATTGTCACATAAAAGCGGCACCTTTTCAAGAACAACTCCATAGTCTAGGAGGGTTTGTTTCATGTATAAGATTTGTGCACAACAAGCCCCCGCGGCAATGTATTCCGCCTTGGCGGTGGACAAAACCACACTATTTTGCTTTTTAGATGACCAAGATACTAAGGACCTCCCAAGCAAATGGCACCCTTCGGATGTGTTTTTTCTATCAATTTTGCAACCGGCATAATCCGAATTGGAATAGCCAACTAGTTGGAATCTAGCTCCTTTGGGGTACCAAAGACCGATGTTTGGGGTGTACTTAAGATATCTTAAAATTCTTTTTACGGCACTTAGGTGAGGTTCTTTAGGGCATGCTTGAAAGCAAGCACACAAACACACACTAAACATGATATTGGGCCTAGATGCGGTAAGATACAATAAGCTACCAATCATAGAATGGTAGAGAGTTTGATCGATTGGTTTACCTCCCTCATCTAGGTCGAGATGTACATTAGATGGCATTGGGGTCTTGATTGGCTTACACTCTTCCATCTTGAATCTTTTGAGAAGATCCTTGGTATACTTTTCTTGAGAGATAAAAATCCCTTCTCTCATTTGCTTGACTTAAAAACCAAGGAAGAATGTTAGCTCACCAATCATTGACATCTCGAACTCCTTCGACATCAATTCACCAAATTCTTTGCAATAATCTTCATTTGTTGACCCGAAGATGATATCATCAACATAGACTTGACAAATAAAGATCTCTCCATTAAGCTTCTTGGTGAATAGTGTGGTGTCAACCTTCCCAATAGTGAAGCCCTTCTCAATGAGGAAGTCCCGGAGGTGCTCATACCACGCTCTAGAGGCTTGCTTGAGCCCATATAGCGCCTTGGACAACCTATAAACATGATTAGGATATCTAGAGTCTTCAAACCCGGGAGGTTGTTCAACATAGACTAGTTCATTTATTAAGCCATTTAAAAAAAGCACTTTTCACATCCATTTGATATAGTTTTATTTCATGATGCGATGCATATGCAAGAAGGATACGAATGGCTTCAAGTCTTGCAACGGGTGCAAAGGTCTCTCCAAAATTAAGACCTTCAACTTGAGAGAACCCCTTTGCGACTAGTCTTGCCTTGTTCCTCACTACTACACCTTGATCTTCTTGCTTGTTGCGGAACACCCACTTGGTTCCAATGACTCTTGCACCTTTTGGATGCTCTTCAAGTGTCCAAACTTGATTACGGGCGAAGTTGTTCAATTCTTCATGCATAGCATTCACCCAATCCGGATCTTGAAGAGCTTCTTCTACATTCTTAGGTTCAAGACAAGAGACAAAAGAGTGATGTTCAACAAAATAAGTAAGCTTTTGAGATCGAGTCATTCACCCTTTGTAGGACTTCCTATAATGAGATCTTGTGGATGTGCTTGAAGTAGAGGTGAGTTTCTTCTATCAACCACTTGAGGAGAGGGTTGGGGAGCATCAACATCTTGAGCTTGTGCCTCGGCTTGTTCATGAGAGACATGAGTATCTTTATTTTCAACTTTCTCATTCTTGTCATCATCTTGAGGCACATGTGATGAAGATGGTGGATTGACAATTTGTACATCGTCTTCATCATCTTTAGGCTTGATGTCTCCCACCGGCATATTTTTCATTGCCTCTCTCAATGGTTCATCACCTACATCATCATAATTCTCAATTGCTCCTTGGGAGCCGTTAGATTCATCAAATTCCACATCATATGTTTCTTTAACCAAACCGGTAGCATGGTTAAATACTCTATATGCTTTGGACTTTGATGAGTAACCAACAAGAAAACCAATATCACAATGTCTTTGAAACTTCCCTAGGTGTTGACGCATCTTGTAGATATAGCATTTGCAACCAAACACCCGGAAGAATGAGACGTCCGGCTTCTTCCCATTTAGCAACTCATAGGGGGTCTTGCCAAGAAACTTTTGTAGGAAGAGGCGATTTGAAGCATAGCATGCGGTGTTGATTGCCTCGGCCCACAATTTCTCTAGTGTGTTGTACTCATCTAGCATTGTTCTTGCAAGGGTGATCAAAGTCCAGTTCTTTCTCTCAACTACACCATTTTGTTGAGGAGTGTAGGTTGATGAAACTTCATGCTTGATTCCAATTTCATCACAATAAGCTTCAATGTTTGTGTTGTCAAACTCTTTGCCATTGTCACTTCTAATCTTCTTTATCTTGACTTCAAATTCATTTTGAGCTCTCTTTGCAAACTTCTTGAAGCAATTTGCTACTTCGGATTTGTCATGAAGGAAGAAAGTCTAAGTGTATCTTGAGTAGTCATCCACAATCACTAGGCAATAGAGATTTCCACCCAAGCTCTTGTAAGTTGTAGGACCAAACAAATCCATGTGAAGAAGTTCTAATACTCTTGATGTTGACATGTAAGCTTTGGTTGGATGAGTATTTGCAACTTGTTTGCCAGCTTGACATGCACTGAAGTCGTCCTCGACGGCAACTCCTCATCTTCACCCGCATACTGTTTCAAATCTACAACATTAAAACTCGTGGAAACACCAAACTCTGCAGGCAGGTCAAGGATATAAGCATTATCATTAATTTTGGTTAGCACTTTAAAAGGACCAGCCGCACGTGGCATCAATTTAGAATGACGTAAAGCAGGAAAACGATCTTTTCTCAAATGCAACCAAACCAGATCACCCAGTTCAAAAGTAACATGTTGTCTCCCTTTACTACCCGCAACCTGATATTTAGCATTAGCAGCAGCAATGTTTTGTTGAGTTTGCTCATGCAAGCTAATCATTTGATCAACATGTGCAGCGACATCTATGTGTGGGATGTCCTCAGCATCAAGCGCAAACAAATCAATAGGCGCCCGAGGAATATAACCATAAACAACCTGAAAGGGACACATCTTTGTAGAAGAATGCGTTGCATGATTATAAGCAAACTCAACATGAGGCATGCAATCTTCCCAACGTTTCAAATTTTTATCTAAAACAGCCCTAAGCATGGTTGACAAAGTTCGATTAACCACTTCAGTTTGTCCATCAGTTTGAGGGTGACAAGTTGTGCTAAATAGCAATTTAGTTCCCAATTTATTCCACAGTGATCTCCAAAAATGACTGAGAAACTTAGCATCACGATCAAAGACTATTGTATTTGGAATACCATGCAAACGAATAATCTCGCTAAAGAACAATTCAGCAATATTGGTAGCATCATCGGTTTTATGACAAGGTATAAAATGAGCCATTTTGGAGAAACGATCAACAACCACAAAAATAATGTCCCTCCCCTTCTTAGTTCGAGGTAATCCCAAAACAAAGTCCATAGAAATATCAAGCCAAGGAGAAGTAGGAACAGGCAAAGGTATGTACAAACCATGGTTGTTCAATCGTGACTTAGCTTTCTGGCAAGTAGTGCAGCGTGCAACAAGGCGCTCAACATCAGCGCGCATCCGGGGCCAAAAGAAGTGGGCAGCCAGCACCTCATGCGTTTTGTAGATGCCAAAATGCCCCATGAGGCTGCCTCCATGCGCTTCCTGTAATAACAAACGACGAACCGAGCTTGCTGAAACACACAGCTTGTTAGCGCAAAACAGGAATCCGTCCTGTATGTGAAATTTGCCCCATGGTTTGCCATGAAAACAATGGGTGAAAGCATCTTTAAAATCAGCATCGTCCACATATTCATTCTTCATAGTTTGCAAGCCAAAGATTTTAAAATCTAACTGTGACAGCATGGTATAGCGACGAGACAAAGCATCAGCAATACCATTTTCCTTGCCGCTCTTGTGTTTAATAATGTAAGGGAAAGACTCAATGAATTCTACCCATTTAGCATGACGACGGTTCAGGTTTGTTTGGGTACGAATATGTTTTAAAGCCTTATGATCAGAATGAATTATAAACTTGCGATGCCAAAGGTAGTGCTGCCAAGTATGCAAAGTACGCACTAAAGCATAAAGCTCCTTATCATACGTAGAATAATTCAAGCTAGCACCACTTAATTTCTCGCTAAAATAAGCAACCGGCTTTCCTTCTTGTGACAAAACAGCACCTAGCCCAATACCGCTAGCATCGCATTCAAGCTCAAACACTTTAGTAAAATCAGGCAACTGCAAGAGAGGAGCATTGGTTAACTTATCTTTCAAGGTGCTGAACGCAACCTCTTGCGAATCACTCCAAGCAAAGGGAACATCCTTCTTTGTAAGCTCATGTAGAGGCGCGGCAATGGAGCTAAAATCATGAACAAACCTGCGGTAGAAACCTGCAAGGCCAAGAAAGCTTCGAATTTGTGTGACCTTTGTCGGTGTAGGCCACGCCCGAATGGCATCAATCTTGCTGCTATCCACCTCAATGCCCTGTGGAGTAACAAAATAGCCAAGAAAGGAAACACGTTGTGTGCAAAACATGCATTTTTCGATGTTAGCAAATAAATGGGCTGCACGCAATGTATCAAAAACAGCACACAAATGTTCTAAATGCTCTTCCATGGACTTGCTATAAATGAGAATGTCATCAAAATAGACAACTACAAACAGTCCTATGAAGGGCCGCAGAACTTCATTCATCAAACGCATAAACGTGCTGGGAGCATTTTTCAAACCAAACGGCATAACCAACCATTCATATAACCCCAATTTTGTTTTGAAAGCCGTTTTCCATTCGTCACCTAATTTCATGCGAATCTGATGGTAGCCACTACGCAAATCTACCTTAGTGAAAAGAATGGCACCACTCAGCTCATCTAGCATATCTTCAAGGCATGATATAGGGTATCGGTAGCGAATGGTAATGTTATTAATAGCACGACAATCTACACACAGACGCCATGATCCATCTTTCTTGGGAACAAGTAACACGGGAATGGAGCAGAGGCTAAGAGACTCACGAATATGACCCTTGTCAAGCAACGCCTGTACCTGTCGCTGTATTTCCTTCGCCTCATCTGGATTTGTATGGTATGGTGTGCGGTTCAAAAGCTGTGTGCCGGGAATGAGGTCGATCCGGTGCTCAATGCCACAAAGTGGTGGGAGTCCTGGTGGCAAATCTTTTGGAAAAACATCAGCGTACTCCTGCAAAATGTTAGCAACCGCAGGGGGAATATCCAAAGATGGTGCATCATCAAGTGAAACGAGCACACTAGAGCATTAAGGGCATAGCATGGCAAAGGAGCATCGCGTAACTCATCGAAATCAGCACATGTAGCAAGCAAAACAGGAGCATTCAACTTGATTTCAGAATTAATAGAGGTCGACGGTTCAAGTTGTTTAGCAGTTTTAGCTGCTCTAGCAAGATCATCTTTAAGAATTTGTTCAGGTGTCATTGGATGTATAATTATTTTCTGACCCTTAAACATGAAAGAATAGTGATTTGAACGACCATGATGCAAGCTATCAGTATCATATTGCCAAGGTCGCCCAAGTAACAGAGAGCATGCTTCCATGGGAATAACATCACAATCGACAAAATCAGAATAAGCGCCCATGGAGAAAGGAACACAGACCGATCGAGTAATTCTAATTTTCCCACCATCATTAAGCCATTGAATGTGATAAGGATGTGGATGCTTACGAGTGGGTAAAGACATCTTTTCAACCAGCGCGGTACTAGCCAAATTGTTGCAGCTGCCGCTGTCGATGATAATGCGAATGGACCGCTCCTGCACCACGCCCTTGGTATGGAAAAGAATGTGTCACTGATTCTTCTCGGGCGGAGCGACCTGTGTACTAAGAACACGCTGCACAACAAGACTTTCATACCTATCGGCGTCGCCCGGGTTGACATGTACTTCCGCCTTTGCTGCATGGTCAGTGGCAAGCATAGCGTGTTGAATATCTTCAGAATCACTAGCGGAAGAATACTCACCATCATCACGAATGACCAAGACATGCTTGTTCGGACAGTCCCGAGACACGTGGCCAAATCCTTGGCAACGAAAACACTGAATATCCCGTGTGCGGCCTGTGGACGGGGGAGCACCTGCAGAAGTGGCTGCCCGCTCACGCGGTGTAGTGGCGGGCGTGGACGGTGCAGGGGGTGCGGGTGCTGAACCGGATGTCGATCTTCGTCCAGCAAAAGAGTTAGAACATGGCTTCGAACGGCGTCCCTGTATTTCACGTTTAGCTTTGCAAGCAAATTCAAATAATGTGGTGATATCATAATACTCCTTATAATCAAGTATATCTTGAATTTCACGATTTAAACCACCATGAAATCGTGCCATAGCAGCGTCAGTTTCCTCAACTAACCCACAACGAATCATGCCTTTTTGCAATTCCTAGTAATAGTCCTCTATAGATTGTGAACCTTGATGAAAACATTGCATTTTATTAAGCAAATCGCGGGCATAAAAAGAAGGTACAAATCTGTGGCGCATAGCAGCTTTTAATTGATCCCATATGGTTGGAGCTAGAGTGGGATGTTTTTGTTTATATTCACACCACCAAATTAAAGCAAAATCAGTAAATTCACTAATAGTAGCTTTAACTTGAGAAGTAGTAGGAATATCATGGCATGCAAATTTCTGTTTGTCTTCTAATTCCCAATCAAGATATGTGGCAGGATCATATTTGCCATTAAAAGATGGAATTTTAAATTTTATCTTAGCAAAAGGATCATTACCGTGGTGGCGTGGCACACGGCGAGCACGGCCTTGACGGTGTCCACCGTCGTGCTCCGTGTCACCACCGTAATCCTGCTGGAATTCTGTGACCATCGTGTTCAAAGCATCGAGGTGTGACACGATGGTGTCGAGCATGGTCTTGGTGGCTATCTGCGTGAGGTCAAGCTGATCGAATCGTTCATTCGCCGTAGTGACTGTGGAATCCATCCGTTCATGCATCGTCATGATGTCTGCGGCAAGTCCATCAATCTGTGTCCGCATGTCCTGCAGCTGTTCATCCTTCATGGCGTCATCATCGTCGCCTGCCATGGTTAGCGCAAAACAAAAAAAAACCGACGCGCAAAATAGGGGTGTAACGGCTCACAAGGCGCTCACACTAGTGCTATTATCAATGTCTTATCCGTTGTTACCGAGCACACAGGGGCGACCTGCAACCGACCGGAGGAACTCGCGAAAGATTGGAGTAGCGATTGCCTGGGAAACAAAGTCAGCCCGTCGTAGAACTATGTGGAGTTCTGGGTAGGCTGCACTCAAGTCAAGGATTAGCACAAGCAAACAATAATGCAAAGTTGAATTATAGTGCTAAACACGAAACAACGCTGCTGGAAACAAGTGAGAAACAAAGGAGGTGGCAACGAGGGAGAGGGTGCGGCTAAAAAGGCAAATTCTTGATTGGTTTGGATCTATTTTTTTCAAGAGTCCCCAAAAACTGATAATATGAATAGAGAGGATCTCAAACACCAAAAGACGGCACACATTTTTTCTGAAAGTACAGGGGTATTCCAGTAAAAAAAAGATACTCTCTCTCTCTAGAGTAAGGCGAGATAGGTAGATGAACAAGGGAGGGCAATGTATGCGTGGGGGTGCAGAGGCCCTGGAGGGTCGCGACCTAGGGGGTTCACGGCGCGCGCAAGGAAACTTTCCACCGAACCAAACCGGATCACCTTCCTTCTTCTTGTTTCCTTTTTTTCACCTTCCTTCTTCCTGTTTCCTTTTTTGTTTCCTTTTTTTTGATTTCTTTCTATCTCTGTTTTGGACAGAGAGGGGGCGATCGGAGGGGTGGTATGCGGCGGCGTGGTGGTCTGGTGGTGACCAAGGCGGGTATTCGCGCGAGGGGGACGGTGGCCGAACAGCGGAACGGCAATGGCAAAACTAGGGTTGGAGAACAAAGAGAAAAACAAGGGAATAAACACAAGTGACCAGCAACAATTGAACGAGTAAGCACACAAATTCAACATAGATTATTGAAAGAAAGTGCGAGGCTAAACGGTTGGTGGGACAAGGATATAATGTGAAATTTTTGTTTTGGTTTTCGTGGACTGTAGGAAGGAAAAAACACTCGATAAAACTCACCGAGCAACCTGGAAACCTGATACCACTTGATAGAGGGGGAGTGCCCGATCTTTCGGTGAGTGGAGATAATTTCGATTTGGTGGAAGTAGACCCTCACGATCCGACTACGACGAGCGAACCCGAAGCGCCAATGCAATCGCCGAACCAACTTCCAATGGTTACCAACCTCGCCGGTGCGAGATCAGCCTGATCACGAAGATCAATTCCTGCACGCAATCGAAGAACGAACAAGAAAAAGACGCGAGCAATCTTATTATCACTCAAAGGTGGAGTTCTGAATTACACGAGACAGCGCAGATTGGCGCGTGTTCGAGAGTAGCTAAAGCTAGATGTAAAACAAAACTCCAGTTGTAAACAAAAGCGACTCCGACTAAATAAAAGGGCGGCAACAGGAGAGTGGCGCGCGCCCAAAGAAAGGGCTGTGGCTCCAAACCCTAGGCGCCCCACCTTAGGCTGCTCTGTTGGCCCATCTTCTTATTCTGATGGGCCTTCGTTCCTTAACAGCATGATGAATTTTAATTCTCTTGCACGGGCCCGAGTGATTGGCCCAACTGGATGATCAACTGTAGGCGCCCGTGGTGGAGGAGTAATTGGAGGCGCCTGAGGTGCTGCTGGTGTAGATGTACGCGTGGTGTCCTCATCAGCTATGTTATTTTCAAGGGGAAGAATCCTAGGGTTTACCTGACTTAGCATGAGTGCAACAAGTGCTTAGGTTCAAAAATGCTATATACAAGTACAATAACTATGAGTAGGCTATTACAGATTTTAATGCATCAGTTGGAGCACTAACAACACCCCCTAAGCTGTTTCAAACTGAAACATGTGCCACCATGCAACCTGTTCATGGTAAGATTGTTTCTTGGAAGAATGTGACCATTGTCACTCTTTTGTTGTTGGTCTTTGGTCTTTGGTTCAAGCTGTTGGTGTGCAGCCAATGTAAGTGCAATTCGTAGGCTGATGATGCCACAATTGTAAGGTTAATTAGTTAGCTCTATGTGATGTTGTTTTTTGTAATCCTTAGTCTCAAACCATTCTGTTCATTTCCTTTGCAAACTTGAGATGGTGGTTCCTGCTCTCGGTTGCTACTTTTGTTTTGTGCTTCTAACTTGGAGACAACTATGGTTGCAAATGATGTATTTATGATGTCCGAGGACTATTAGTAATATACTTAAATTTATCTTAAGTACTGTTATTGTAATGGAACTCCATTACAAATTGGAATGAAGTTGTGCTCATTGCTTTGATCTATTTCCATTCTTCTTCCTCTATTTGGGCCAGGTTGACATTGCCCCACATCAAACGCATCTCAAGTTGGCAGTTGGTGTTAGTTGGTCCTCAGCCAGGCTCCCACATGGGAATCAAACAAGATCTCCATTGGGCTTGGTCAGACTAGTAAACAAGAGCACTTGCACCACTACAGATAGGCCTGGGCTTGCCTGGGCCTAACCGGTGGGCTGAGCCGACCTCAGCCACCTTATCAAACATGCTCCAGGTGTGGGCGTAGATCGCTCGCTAGACTAGCAAGGAGGAGGGGACCGTGGAGGAGGACCGTGCTGGACTCGTTGGTCAGATTGTTCGCTTGATTCAAAACGGGTGAACGTCCGTCCAAATGGAATTGGGAGTGGTTCACTAGGTGCGGGCGTAGATCCCTCGCTGGACTAGCCAGGAGGAGGGGACCGTGGAGGGACCACGCTGGACTCGTTGGTTGGATCGTTCGCCTGCTTCAGAACAGGTGAACGTGTGTTCAAATGGAATTTGGTGTCAATAGATTGGAAGGGTGTTTTTTTTCTAGCATGGCCCGGCCCAGCATTCGGCCCACTAACTCTCAGTCCAGGTCGCAGCTGAGTAGGTCTGAGTTTTGTGTGAGGAAAAAGTCTACTTTTCCTCCCCTAACTCTTACCCAAGTCCGCTTTTCCTCCCTCAACTTTAAAATAGGACAAACCACCTCCCTCAACATTTCAAACCGTGCATTTTACCTCGCTCGAGCGGTTCTGAGGGCGGTTTTGCTACAGAAAACTATGCTGTGCTACAGGAACCAGTGGTTTTGGTACAATATCCATGTTTTTGTCTTTTTTTTTATTTCGGCTGAATCTTTGAAAATCCATAGTAAATCACAGAAAAATTATAAAATAGAAAATCCAATTTTGTTGCACTCCACATAAGTAGATCTACATAGTAAACATATAATATAGTATGCTTCAGTACAAAGTTTTTGCTATGAAGGTTTTGTCTTTTTCTTTTTTATTTATTTGGCTGAATCTTTGAAAAATTATAGTAAATCACAGAAAAACCATAAAATAGAAAATCCAATTTTGTTGAACTTCACATGAGTAGATCTAGATAGTAAACATATAATATGGTATGCTTTAGTTCAACAAAATAATTATAGAAGCTGCAGCTATGAATTATTGCAATTAATTACAGAAAAACATAGATCTAAAGCCACAACAAAAATTTTGTACTAAAGTATACCATATTATATATTCACTGTATAGATATGCTCATGTGGAGTCTAAAAAAATTAGATTTTATATTTTATGATTTTTCTGTAATTTACTATGATTTTTCAAAGATTCAGCCGAAATAAATAAAAAAGAAAAGACAAAACCTTTATAGCAAAAACTTTGTACTAAAGCATACCATATTATATGTTCACTGTGTAGATCTACTCATGTGGAGTGCAACAAAATTGGATTTTATATTTTATAATTTTTTTTCTGTGATTTACTATAATTTTTTAAAGATTCAGTCAAAATAAATAAAAAAAGATAAAAGCACAGACACTGTACCAAAACACTTGTTACTGTAGCATAAAGCCGTTTACTGTACCAAAACCGTCTTCGAAACCACTCGAGGGGGTAAAATGCACGGTTTGAAAAGTTAATGACGTGGTTTATCCGATTTTGAAGTTGAGGGAGTAAAAATGGATTTTGGTGAGAGTTAGGGG
Organism: Saccharum hybrid cultivar R570; assembly: GCA_038087645.1. NCBI lineage: Eukaryota > Viridiplantae > Streptophyta > Magnoliopsida > Poales > Poaceae > Saccharum > Saccharum hybrid cultivar. The sequence continues at coordinate 19,307,846 of JAQSUU010000703.1, forward strand.
AGGAAAAGTAGACTTTTTTTTTTTTTTCTTTTGTCTGACTGAGCTCCCCTTATCCGGAGAGACAAACAAACCTGAATTCCATCCCCACCGTCTCATCCCTCCACCTACACCTTTCTTTCCTCCCGGCAGCAATGGAGACGGCACTCCGGTGAGACGAGCCAAGCAGCCAGCCCTGGCTCCTCGATGGCGTGCCTGGCGCCGCAGTTCATGTGGGCGCCGTCTGCCGCCGCCCACGTGCCTTCCTCCTCGTCCTACTCCAGGTGCTCCGCGCTCCGCGTCCACTGCGCCGTCACCTCCACCGTTGTCGTCCAGGACCGCACCAACGGCAGCGCGGCGCAGCTGAGGCTCGCTTACGCGGCTCCGGCGATTCAGGTGGCCCGCACTGCTCTGTTTTTGCTGGATTGTCTTCCGAATTACATTTGCTGTACTGTCTTTGCCCGCTTTTGGTGCTGTGTTTTTGTTTGTGTTTAGTTTAACATGTGACAAATTGGGAGACTTAGTCCACTCCTTTGTTGGATACGTTGATGATCAACAAATACGAGTACATTAATCACTCTCAAACAATGCCACAAACCCATGACCATGAGGTGCTTTGCCTAGAACAAAATGAGTTCAGGGCCAACTGATTGGAGCGGCTAGTAACTGTAGCTGCAGGCTATTTATTGCAAAATCTAGCATAGCAACTGCTAAATCCCACTGTTAAAAATGTAGGAACATTGAATAAGAAGTGACGTTGTATGAGTTTCAGTTCATGGCTGTTACTGATTTCCTACTTGGAAGACAAACATTTTATATCAAATCAGCAGGACTAATTTTGATCTGTGGGGACAATTATTGGTAATTTCAGTTCTGCTTCCTTGAATTGTCGGAGTATTTCTCTAGCAGTGTTTGAAGAAAAAGAAATGAAGCAGGAGTTTTAAGTTTCTAGAAGGAAGGATGAAATTGAGTCATTATATAAGGCAAACACAATCATGTTCCTTATAGGCTTCTAAGCCCTTTTCTTTTCTTGTTGAAGGCTGCTGCTTTTCCAGCATTGCCTGTAGTGTGAGAAATTCCTTAACAGTATAGTAGAATGTAAAACATCACAATATTTGTTCACTTTTACTTTGTAATGTATGTCAGAGAAACTTTGAGGCAACTCTGGCATCAGAAGCACTTCTAAATGAAGAGGCTGTAGTAGCAGCCGCAGCCGCAGAGGCAGTTGCTCTTGCCAGAGCAGCTGCTGAAGCTGCGCAAGAAGTTGTTCAGATGGTACAAAAAAACAACCATCAGCCTGTAATTAGACAAAAAAAGGGTGTGGACAACTACTTGGCAAATGAAATCCTTCGCACAGAGATGCAATCGAGCAGTCCTGACATGTATGCTAATAATCCTTTGATGGAGGATTTGGAGTCTTATGGTATCATGGCTTCTGAAGATGCTTATGCACAGTATACTGAGAACATAGCTGTGAAATCTGCTCGTCAATCTGAGAGGAGAGCTAGGAGAACTAGAGCGGCAATAAAGGCTAGCACAACTCTCCGTGCTTCACAAAAGGCTGCATCATCCTCAAAGAAGAAGCGGTCCAAGGGTTCCTCATCTAGTATGAATCCTTTAGGTTCCTTGTGGAAGATGACTGGCAGGAGACTTCTTACAGCCAAGGAAGAGGTTGAGTTCTCGGAAGGTATTCAGGTAAGACTATATTATTACAACTCGAGACTATCTTTTAATTATCTGTGTACTAGTGAATCTTCTCAGCTTAGAAGTTAGCTTGACAGATTTTATTGTGTTCCATTATGTACCTAGACAACTGAACAACTGTGCATGAAAAAGAAAAAGTCTCAAAACTGTTAGCAATGCTTCCTATTCCTCTTCAACTCCATGTTTTACTGCTGTATTTTCTGCTTGCTGGCAGCCTCCTGGGAACCATCCCAGTTTGTACTGCCTTTAGTGTTGGCCATCGCCTGGGTTCCTCCCCTGGCTGCCGCCCTCTTAACTCTGTTTTCCCCTAGCTCTGTTTCTCTTCTATAAGTGTTCTCTGTAAACTTGTCAAAGATTCAATCAATAAAGATAGATATTCATTGTCATCGAAACACTCGATATAGGTAGGTTTCATGGTGGAATTTGGGGTCCCGTGTCGCCGGTGATTGTTGCGCTCGTCGTCACCGCAGCGAACAGGCTCAGTTCAGAGTTACAAAAGTCAAATTCGAGTTCTCTTCATAGCTTCACCCCTCTTTACATGACCGCAGCACTGCCTTGCCGGTTACATGGACTGGAGTAAGGCCTAGTCCACTCAGGCCCAGTGAAACGTCAGTTAGGCTTGGAAATCCTTCTTGCTTCGAGCCCATCTTCAGTCTCGACAGCAGTGGGCTTGCTTGTGACATCCTCCCCTCCTCGAGAGACGGCTTTGTTAGTCGCTGGATTCGTACTCTTGGTAGCAGTAGAATCCTTACTCTCATCGAGAGAGGATGACACTAGGAGTTGAGGCAATTTTCTGGTTTATTTCTCACACAAACTCATACAATGTCATACCAACCTGAGGGGTTGGGGATACATATTTATAGGGCTGCTAGCCAGCCAAGCATATGCCAAGATGCTAGTCTAAGATGCTAGAAAGATGCTGTCCTACAGATGCTAACTGCTAGTATAAGATGCTAGAAAGATACTGTCCTACAGATGCTAACTGCTGTCCTAAAAGCAGTCAAGGATGCAGTCTACAAAGGACACAAGGACCACATGTGCTGCATACTGCAGCAGCCCCACAGCCAACACAGAGACTTATCCATCACTCTCCCCCTAAGTCTTGTGTGGCTCCTTGTGAGGTATCTGGGCCATCCCGATCTTGGCGCGAAGTTCCTGGAACTTGACCCGCCCAAGGGACTTGGTCAGGAAGTCGGCGAGCTGGTCTTGGGTGTTGATGTAGTTGGCCCGGACACTCCCTCCAGGTAGCTTCTGATGAAGTGGTACCTCACCCGGATGTGCTTGCTGTGCTCGTGGAAGACAGGATTCTTTGCCAAGGCCAAGGCGGACTTGCTGTCCACCCTGAGCTCCACTGCCTCTGCATCTCTGCCAAGGAGATCGCCAAGCAGCCGAGCCAGCCACAAAGCCTGAGTAGCAGCGGTAGTGCCTGAGTAGCCAGCCACAGCAGCCGAGCCAGCCACAGAGCTACCACCTGCTGCTTGACCGACTGCCAGCTGATCGGACACTTGTCGAGGAAGAACAGCGTCCCGCTGGTGCTCTTGCTCGTGTCGATGTCGCCGGCGTGGTCGCTGTCGCTGTACCCGATAAAATGCGCCGCACCGGGGCACCTCGGGTAGTGCAAGCCGTAATCGGAGGTGCCTGCGACGTAGCGGAGGATCCTCTTTACAGCCTGCTGGTGCTCCGCCGTCGGTCATTGCATGAACCGGCTGACGAAGCCGACGGCGAACGCCAAGTCCGGTCGCGTGTGGACAAGGTAGCGGAGGTTGCTCACAATGCGCCAGTACTGCGTCGCGTCCACCTCCTTCTCCGTACTCTCCCGACTCAGCCTCAGCCTCTCCTCCATAGGAGTGTGGGCTGGGTTGCAGCCGGTGAGACCCGCCTAGCTCCACAATGCGCTTGGCGTAGGCAGTTTGGCGAAGAGAGGTGTCGGAGCTGTCCTGGTGGACCTTGATCCCTAGGTAGAAGGAGAGAGGGCTCAAGTCGCTCATCTGGAAAGTCGCCCTCATCTTCTCCTTGAACGCCTCGATCTCCACCTTCTTGGTGCCGGTGATCACCAAGTCGTCGACGTAGACGCCTACCAGCAGGGCCTTTCCTCCGCTGCCCCGCCGGTAGATGGCCGCCTCGTGTGGGCTTTGCTCGAAGCCCATCCCCTTCAGCGTGGAATCCAGCTTGGCATTCCACGCATGGTTTTTAAGGCGGCAAGGCGAGACGTAGCGAGCCACTCATTCAAGTCGACTAGGCGACGCCTAGGCGACCATAAGACGAGGCAAGGCGACGCCTTACCATTCTAAGAAATGGCAAAATAGCAGCAGGGAATAGGAAAGAAAAAGAGAAAAAGGAAAAAAGAAAAACAATGAAAGACGAACCTTTGGTCGATATAGGCCGTGCCCTGCACTGAAAATGAACTAGGCTCGCGACAAACCAAAAATGAAAAATGGCCCGACGGCAGCAAAATTGCCAGGCCCAAATACTGCCCTCTCCAAACCCCACCTCTTCATCCTTCACTCTCTAGCTTCCCAACTCCGCCGCCAGTCTCGTGCCCACCAAATCGCCCCCAACTCTGCCGCCGCCGCCGCCGCCGCCCAACTCCCGCCTGTGCTCCTGGCGTCCCGTCCTCTTCGATCCCGGATCCCGCACCCGGCTCGCGACGCAGCGCGGCTGCAGTTGATGGCAAAGCTCCGCAGTCCACATTGCGCCCGCAGCCAGCGGCGGAGCCCAGTGGTCCGCGCAGCCGGCGGCGCTCCAAGGGCAGTTCTCTCTCCCGGTCCTGCTCCCTCTCCCGGATCCTGCTCTAGGCGGCGGCGCTCTGGTGGGGATGAGCGATTTCCTCTGCTTTTGGCTAGACGTCGGGGACGCTTTGCTCCCTGCGAGCGCCTCGACGACTAGGCGACGCCTAGGCGACGACTAGGCGACGCCTTAAAAACCATGATTTCACGCCCTCGGTGCCTGCCGCAAGCCATAGAGGGTCTTGCGCAGGCGAAGCACCTTGCCCTCCTTGCCGGGAATCGCAAATCCCAGCGGCTGATGCACGTAGACCCCCTCCTTCAAGTCGCCGTTAAGGAATGCCGACTTGACATCCATGTGATGGACATGCCAGCCCTCCTGGGCAGCTAGTGCAAGGAGGAGTCGCACGGACTCCATCCGTGCAACGGGCGCGAAGGCGTCGTCAAAGTCGATTCCTTCTTGCTGGACGAAGCCGCGCGCCACCAGACGCGCCTTGTGCTTGATCACCTCTCCGGTCTCGTCCTTCTTTTACTTGAAGACCCACTTGAGAGAGATGGCGTGGTGGCCGGCTAGAAGATTGGCCAGCTCCCACGTCTTGTTCCGCTCGACGGCGTCCATCTCCATCTGCATCGCGGCACGCCATGCCGCGTCCCTCTCCGCCTCGGCGAAGGAACGAGGCTCGCCATCGTCCTGTGCGAGGTGCAGCTCCGCCTCAAAGTCGTGCTGCGTCAGTCCAGGGACCGACTGCTCGTCGAGGAGGTTGTCCACGGTACGGTAGCGCAGAGGCTCGCCGCCGTGGTAGGCATCGATGCGATCCTCGTCGTTGGACAGCGGAGTGGCGAACTCCACTGCGCGCTGCTTGTCGTGGGCCGAAGTTGCCGGTGCCGAGTCTGAAGGGGTAGGGTCCGGTGTAGGAGAGCGAGGCGTGGCCGGCGGTGCTGGTGGTGGACTCGCCGGAGCCTGTGGACTTGCCGGAGCTGGTGGTGGCGGTGGTGAAGGACTCGCCGGAGGTGGTGGCGAATGAGGTGGTGGGGTAGGCGAGCTCGGTGAGGACGAGTTGCTAGCTCCCCCCGCCTCCTTGAAGTGGATGTAGTCGACGATGAAATCGCTGGTCGTCGGAGTCGAGCCGTCATCCACCATCTTGCCCCATGTCCAGCTTCGCCCCTCGTCGAACACGACGTCACGTGTGATGCGCACGCGCCGTGTCGCAGGGTCGAGGACGCGGTAGGCCTTGGCGCCCTCCGCGTAGCCGATGAAGACCCCTGGCGTGCTCCGGCCGTCGAGCTTGCCGACGTGGTTGAGCTCCTTGATGAAGGCCAGGCATCCGAAGACGCGAAGGTGGCTCACCGCGGGCTTGCGCCCGTGCCAAGCCTCGTATGGCGTCTTGCCATCGAGGCCCTTGGTGGGGGAGCGGTTGAGCAAGTAGACTGCAGTCATGATCGCCCCACCCCAGTAGATCGTCGGCATCCCTCTCTGCTTGAGGAGGGCACGGGCGGTGGCCACCACCGTCTGGTTGCGGCGCTCAACGTCGCCGTTCTACTGCGGAGTGTACGGCGCGCAGAAGTGGCGGTGGATCCCCTCATCGGCGCAGTACGCCGCGAACTCGGTCGCCGTGAACTCGCCGCCGTTGTCCGTGCGTAGGACCCGAAGCTTGCGGCCGCACTCCACCTTCGCAGCAGCTTGAAGACGCTTGATGGCGTCCGTCGCGGCTGCCTTGGCGTCGAGCAGGACAGCCCACATGTAGCGGGACATGTCGACGAGGAGGAAGTAGCGCTGGCCTCTAGGTGTAGCCGGTGTCACGGGGCCACAAAGGTCACCGTGTACGAGCTCTAGCTTCTCTTTGGCGCGGAAGCTTGTCTGGCGAGGGAAAGGGAGCCGCCGCAGCTTGGTGAGGACACAGGTGTCGCAGAACTGCTCCATGTGGTCGACGTGCGGCATGCCCCGCACCATCTCCTTGCTGCCGAGCTGCCTGAGGCTTCAAAGTTGAGGTGCCCAAAGTGCTCGTGCCACCTCCAAGCGTTGTCGTCGCGGCGGGCTGCAAGACAAAGATGTTGCGCCACCTGCGCGTGAAGGACGTAGAGGCGGTTGCTCCTGTTGACCTTGACCAGGAGCCGATGTCGATGATCCCAGATGCGCAGCACCCCGTGCTCGATCTCCACGCGCGATCCGTTCTCATCCAGCTGTCCTAAGCTGATGATGGAGTTCCTCAACGCGGGGATGTAGTAGACACCGGTGAGCAACCTGTGCTCGCCAGTCTTGGCGACGAAGACGACAGAGCCGACGCCCTTGATCTCCACAGCGGAGGCGTCACCGAACTTGGTGCCTCGAACGCCTGAGTCGAGCTCGGAGAAGAACTCCCGCCGCCCGGTCATGCGGTGGGTGGCGCCGGTGTCAAGGCACCATCCGTCGGTCTTGTCGTTGCCGAAGCTATCGCTGAGGAGGGCGTGTGCTTTTGGCTCGTCAAGGTGGAGGAGAGCCATTGCGGCCGGTGCCACTGGAGGTAGTTCGATGCTCGCATGAGCAATGAACAGAGCCGGCTGCTCCTCCTCCGCCTACGCGATGTGGGCCTGGCCGCGTCGTGGCTGTCGACAATCCTTGGCCCAATGACCAAGCTTGCCGCAGTTGTAGCAAGGGTTGTCTCGTGCCGGCTTTTGCTTGCCAGCGGCGCCGCCCTGGGCGCCTCCACGGTCATCACCCTCGGCACGTCCTCGCGCCCCTGCCTGGGCGTCTTTGCGCGGCTTGCCATGCTTGCGGCCGCTTGTCGTGGAAGAAGGCTCCTCCTTCCTGTCACCTTGGCCGGCAGCCCACTGCTCCCGAGTGAGGAGGAGCTTCCCGCCAATGGTGTCGGGTCCCGAGATTGTGGCTCATCGCTGTCAACGACCTTGAGGAGCGCCACCGCCGTGCGCGCCTCCTTCAGGAGCGCCGTCGGCGTGTCTGCGCCTGTCTGGGCTGCCGCCGCGCTCGTGGGCGTGCGCGGCTGCCCACTGCGCCGCTCGCCCTCGCGATGCCTCCCTCTCCAGCAGCTCGAGGTCCGCGTCGGCGCTGTCATCAGCAGCGATGGAGCTGTTGTTGCTGCCGTGTAGAACCTCGACCTCCGCTGCTGCTGCACGCGCTGCATCCGCCGCCGCTGCTGCTTCCACCTCCGCTCTAGCTGCTGCCAGCTCCTCTGCTGCCAGCCTCGATGCTCTTGCCGCTGCTGCAGCGGCGTCTGCTGCCGCTAGCTCGCGCTTCTCTGCCGCGGCGAGGTCGGCCTCCTACCGACGCCGCGTGCTCGAGACGACTGAGCCCTAAGACTGTCCTGCGGACATGGCGCGCTATCGAGGGGGCTGCTGTGTGGAGAGCAGGGGCAGCCGGAGCTGCTGCTGCTCCCGGCTGGGGCTGCTGCGAGGCTGGGGAAGGAGAAGAGCATGAGATGCTCAGGCTACAGGATAGTATGGCTCCGATACCACTTGTTAGTCGCTGGATTCGCACTCTTGGTAGCAGTAGAATCCTTACTCTCATCGAGAGAGGATGACACTAGGAGTTGAGGCAATTTTTTGGTTTATTTCTCACACAAACTCATAAAATGCCATGCCAACCTGAGGGGTTGGGGATACATATTTATAGGGCTGCTAGCCAGCCAAGCATATGCCAAGATGCTAGTCTAAGATGCTGTCCTACAGATGCTAACTGCTAGTCTAAGATGCTAGTCTAAGATGCTGTCCTACAGATGCTAACTGATGTTCTAAAGCAGTTAAGGATGTAGTCTACAAAGGACACAAGGACCACATGTGCTGCGTACTGTAGCAGCCCCACAGCCAACACAGAGACTTATCCATCAGGCTTGTCCCCAAGCCAGGGCACGTGGAAATTCTTGAGTAGCGCAGCTTCATCTTCCCAAGTCGGCAGATGTGGTGGAAGGTGAGCCATTGAATCAACACTTGCTAGTCATATGATCTTGATGCTGGTGAAGACGATGGTCTAGGATGCGAAGTGGCACCTAGAGCTGCCAAGATGGGTCAAGTAACTCTGAGCTTACTGTATGATGTGGAGAGAGAGTGCCTTTTTAAGTTGAGACACATGTAAAACCTTGAGTAGCGCAGCATCCATCTGCTGCATCGCGGCGCGCCATGCTGTGTCTCCCTCCGCCTCAGCGAAGGAGCGAGGCTCGTCGTCCTCGTGCGCCAGGTGCAGCTCTGCCTCGAAGTCGTGCACCGCCATCTCAGGGACAGGTTGATCGCCGAGGATGTTGTCCATGGTGCGGTACCGTAGAGGCTCGCCGTCGTGGTAGGCGTCGACGCAGTCCTCGTCATTGGACAGCGAAGTGGCGAGCTCCACCGTGCGCTGACGGGCCGAAGCTGCTGGTGTCGATCCTGGAGGTGTCGGCGCCTGTGCAGGAGAGTGGGGAGCCGGTGTAGCAGAGCGGGGCGCCGCCGATGTAGGAGAACGTGGCGTAGCTGGTGGTAGAGGACTCGCTGGTGGTGTAGGCAGTGGAGGACTCGTCGGAGCTGATGGCGAGCCGGTGCCCCGGTGGATGAGCTCGGTGAAGACGAGCTGCTAGCTCCCCCGGCTCCCTCGAAGTGAACGTAGTCGACGACGAAGTCTCTGAGAGTCGAAGTCGAGCCGTCGTCTACCGTCTTGTCCCAAGCCCAGCCTCGCCCTTCGTCGAACACGACGTCCCGGGAGATGCGGTCGCGCTGTGTCGCAGGGTCGAGGATGCGATAGGCCTTGACGCCCTCCGCGTAGCTGATGAAGACTCCCGGCGTGCTCCGGTCGTCGAGCTTGCCGACGTGGTTGAGCTCCTTGGCAAAGGCGAGACAACCGAAGACGCGAAGGTGGCTCACCACCGGCTTGCGCCCGTGCCAGGCCTCGTATGGCGTCTTGCCATCAAGGGCCTTGGTGGGCGAGCAGTTGAGGAGATGTACGACATTCATCACCACCTTCCCCCAGTAGATTGCCGGCATTCCTCTCTGCTTGAGGAGGGCGCGGGCGGTACCTACCACTGTTTGGTTCCGGTGCTCAACGACGCCATTCTGCTGTGGGGTGTACGGTGCGGAGAAGTGGCGCTAGATTCCCTCGTCGGTGCAATACGCCGCGAACTCAGCTGCCGTGAACTCGCCGCCGTTGTCGGTGCGTAGCACCCGAAGCTTGCGGCCACATTCCTTCTCTGCATCAGCTTGATGGCGCTTGATGGCGTCCGCCGCCGCCGCCTTGGTGTCGAGTAAGACCGCCCACATGTAGCGGGACACGTCGTCGACGAGCAGCAGGATGAAGCGCCGGCCTCCAGGTGTAGCGGGTGTCACGGGGCCGCAGAGGTTGCCATGCACGAGCTCTAGCTTCTCCTTGGCGCGGAAGCTCGCCTGGCGAGGAAAGGGGAGCCGCCGCTGCTTGGTGAGGACGCAGGTATCGCAGAACTGCTCCACGTGCTCGACTCGCGGCATGCCCGGCGCCATCTTCATGTTGCCGAGCTGCTTCAGGGCCTCGAAGTTGAGGTGCCCAAAGCGCTCGTGCCACCGCCAGGCGTCGTCGTCGCGGCGGGCTGCAAGGCACACGGGCTGCGCCACCTGTATGTGGAGGATGTAGAGGCGGTTGGCGCCTCTGTTCACCTTGGCGAGAAGGCGACGATGGCGATCCCAAATCCGCAGGACCCCGTGCTCGATCTCCACGCGCGAGCCGTTCTCATCCAGCTGTCCCAAGCTGATGAGTTCCTCAGCGCGGGGATGTAGTAGACGCTGGTGAGCAACCGGTGCTCGCTGGTCTTGGCGGTGAAGGCGACGGAGCCGACACCCTTGATCCCCACGGCGGAGGCGTCCCCAAACTTGACGGAGCCTCGAACGCCGGAGTCGAGCTCGGAGAAGAACTCTCGCCGCCCAGTCATGTGTTGAGTGGCACCGGTGTCGAGGCACCACCCGTCGATCTTGTCACCTCCGGACCCGTTGCCGAGGAAGACGTGGGCTCGCGGCTCGTCGAGGTGGAGGAGCGCGGTGGCGGCCGGTGCGGGAGGGGAGTGCGGCTCGATGCTCCCGTGTACACAGAACAGAGCCGCCTCGTCACCCTCCTGTGCTTGCGCGACGTGTGCCTGACCGCCGCGCTTCGCCTGCCGGCAGTCCTTGGCCCAGTGGCCGGTCCTCCCGCAGTTGTTGCAGGTGTCGTCGCGGGTAGCCTTGCGCTCGTCGTCGGCGCCGCCAGGAGCGCCACCACGCGCCTTGTCCCGCTTGCGCGACCGACGCTTGCGGCTGCTCGACAAACCCGAAGCCGAAGAGCCCGAGGCCTCCCCCTTCTTCCGCTCTCGCTGGCGGGCGAGCCACTGCTTCTCGGTGAAGAGAAGCTTGCCACCAATGCTGACCGACTTTGAGAGAGGTAGCTGCTCGCGGTTGTCGACGGCCTTGAGGTGACCCGTCACCTCCTCGATCGACAGCTCGGAGAAGTCCAACAACGTCTCGATGGTGATGGCGACCTGATGAGTACAGGCCTAATCTTCCGAGAGGTAGTCGATAAGTTCGATTTGTGGAGATCTCGACGTTGGTGATCCGGCTTCAAATCAAACACAATTCGAACCCTGCAACCGTTACACCACTGCTCCATTGGTTATCAACCAAGCACAACTTGATTGACCTCGCCAAGAAGGTTTTTTCTACAAGCGAATCGAAGAGCACAAGCAAGAAGGTAAAACACACAATCTAAAATTGCAAATGTGAATGATGCGAATATCAATAGAGGGTTCGAGAACTCGGTTCCAAAGGACTAATCGACACAGTGGAGGAGATAAAGAACAGGGGCTCTGGATCACTGTAAAAGGATTTGTCACCACAGTTACAATGAACGATTCAGTTTCTCGATGGAAAACTAAACTCTAAACAAAACCCAATTGTCTAATAGCGGCGGTGACTGTGTTTATAGTCTAAGACTCTACCTAGGGTTAGGGACGGCCAGGGGTTGGACGCCCACAACTTGGACTTAAGGCCCGACACGATACATGGCTAAGTTGGCCTAAATAGGTGATGCAGTACCTTGCCGTGATTACACAGAATGATCCACGAACCTTCTGGAGCTGGGACCAGATTCAAAACGACGGCATCGTCGTCCCCTTTCCAACGCATCCAAGAACGCCCCGTTTCGATGTCGTATGAGAAAGTTATGACCGAAACAGTGACGACGTGTCTGCTGAATCCGAGGGTGACATGGCAGCTGAGTTGGGGACGAATTGCAACTTGGGGAAGACCATAGCGTCGGTGTGTCCAGGGTGGCGATGTTCTCATCATCCTCCCCTTTTTGAATTGGAGTCGTCCTCGACTCCATCTTGGCGATGTACTCATCATCCCCTCCTAGAATTGGAGTCGTCCTCGACTTCATACCATCATCAGCGAACTCCTGCAAAAGGTTAGTGACAGCAGGCAATGCACCAGACATAATAGGTTGACAAAACATAGTATAACATGGTGCATCAGGATTATCACATAACTCAGCAGTAGCAGAAGTTGTAGCAAGAAAAGTACCTCCTTTTAACTTAATCCTATTATTTTTAGCAATGTCAGTTGCAGGTTTATTTTTAATCTCATTAGCATGTTTAATAATATCCATAGGAGACAAAGGCAGCAATATAATTTTCTTGTCCTTATGTATGATAGTGTATGTATTAGTTCTACCATGGTGTACCATGGTGTAAAGCATCATTATCAAATTCCCATGGACGACCTAACAAAATGGAACAAGCTTGCATAGGGACAACATCAAAATCAGCAGTATCATGATAAGAACCTGTGAAAAAGCTAATGCTTGCTGATTTAGTTACCTTAGTTTTACCACTATTATTGAACCATTGAAATTTATATGGATACGAATGTTGTCGTGTGGTCAAGCCAAGCTTCTCAACTAAATCTGAACTCACCAAGTTATTGCAACTCCCGCTATCAATGATAGTGAGAACACGACAACCCTACACAATGAAATACATGTGGAACAAATTGTGGCGTTGGATCGTCATCTCTTCTTCATGTTCCACACGTGTACTCAACACACGCTGCACAAGAAGGCTAGGGTAGTCTGCGGCAGCAGCCACGGAGTCAATGATGGTGGCCTCCTTGTCATGATCGTCCTCGGTGGAATCTGCATCAATGTTAGCAGCAACGGCTAAATCATCTTCAAGCACTTGCATATCCATCCTCGGTAGCAATGAAAGCACGACGACTGGGGCAATTCTTCATGACATGTCCCATGCCTTTGCATCGGTGGCAAATGATTTTATAGCTGGACGAGGAGCTAGTAGAAGCACCCGGAGTGGCACCTTTTTTCTGCACATTAGACAATTTACTTACCCCAGAAGAAAATGGAGGTGTAGATGACTGTGGTGCAACAGAAAGCTTGGGCGTCTCCGGCTCAGAACGCTGCTAAAAATTCCTCCCATTGTTAGACCTTAAAGACTGGTGTTGTTTGCGGCCCTGTACTTCACGTTCTGCCTTAATAGCAAGATGATACAATTGGGAAAAATTACGCCATTCTTTGTAATCAAGTATGTTCTGTATATCATGGTTTAAACCACCAAAAAATCTAGCACTAGCATCAGTATCATCTTCATTTATACCACAACGGGCTAAACCAATAAGCAATTCTTGATAGTATGCTTCTACTCCTTTCTCACCTTGTTTTAAAGTTTGTAGTTTTAAACGTAAATCATGTTGGTAACAAGGAGGAACAAAACGAGATTTCATACGTTGCTTTAAAGCATTTCAAGTTTGAGGCACAGCAGCAGCATTATTAGCATTGCAAAGATCACTCCACCAGAACAAAGCAAAATTAGTAAACTCACTAGTAGCAAGTCTAACTCTATGCTCAGCAGGAACATTATGAGAATCAAATTTTTGTTGAACAGCAAGCTCCCAATCTAAATAAGCCTCTGGATCAACATTACCAGCAAAAGGAGGAAGACTAAATTTAATTTTAACAAAAGGATCATTATTACCATGATTATTACCTCCCATACCGCGACGGTTGAAGTTGAGGCGGCGACGGGCATAACCGTCAGCATCGGCATCTTCATCACCAAAATCATCCGCATCTTCATCATCAGCACGATGAGGTGGAGGGCGTTGCTCGAGTTGTTCAATGCGGGTGACTAGATTGTTCACATTGCTTGTCAGCTCGGTCATAAGATTGCGTTGTTCAGTCATGAACGTCGTAAGCTCGCCCTTGGACACGCACTTATTGAAGTCCGTCGGAGATCCTGCCATGGTTAGAAGATAGAAAAAGACAACACCAAAGTATTATCCCTATCAACTAAAAGGAAACAAGTGGTGGTAGTGGTGAAAGTGGAATGCAAAATCAGAAGCGGCTTACCACCGTCTTGCCTGTATTCTTACCAACGTCAAACAAGAGCAAAACCAAAGTGGCGAAATAATCTGTTGTTGAGCGTGGGTAACAGTTGCAAGATGAACCTGTGCTGACAGAAGAATACGTGGAGCTATGGGTAGGCACACAATATGACAGCAAGGATTAGCAATTAACGAATGCAGATTAGCGATTGTTCAATCCGGATCCAAAGTACAAATCACAGGTGCTGCCTAAGATGTGTCGAGACGTAGCGCAACAAGGTGAAAACAAAGGACGATGGAAAGAATTCACAGAACAAGCAAATAACCCGGATTTTTCCTTTTTTCTGAATTTTTCCCAGAATTTTCCAAAAGGCACTAGTAGGAATCAAACTTTTTATTTTTTCACTAATTTTTCATATTTTTCTCTGAACAAGGATAAAAAAAGATTCAACCACAAAAATTGGCACCTACAACTGAGGTGGTATGTGGTCTACAGAAATACAGCACGTTCTCTGAAAAGCGTGCAAAAACTTTGATAATTTTTTTTCTTTATTTTCCCAAAATTTTTGGCAATTTTGATGAAACCAAACAGGACGAAGCCAAGTTTGGGTCGGCTCCAAATGGTGTCAAGAAGCTGCTGTAAAAATTTCAAATTTTTTTGATAAACGAGCGAAAAGTTATGCCTGTTTTACCGAAGGTATCTCAAGTTATGTTTTTCGGAAGGCACAACACGACAGCGATATTTAGGGCAAAACGTCCCTAAACTCCAATACCGATCACAAGATTGTCCCTGTGACTAACAGCAGTAGGTATTTGCCTGATGATGTAAGAAGGGTTGCGATGCAGGCAAAATAAGAGCGGCTGACAACCTATCTAGGGTTTGCGCGGCGGCGAGAAGTTACACAAGGCGGCTAGCGGGGCAAGTCGAGTAATGTGGTGGCTTCGACTTGTTTGGGAACGGTGGATGGGATAGCGGCGGAAAACAAAAATCACAGCAACGGGCGATTGAACTACGACCACGAACACAATCATAAACCAGCAACAAGACTCGACCATGGACACAAATTTAACAACGCGAATCTGAAACGAAATTACAAAGGCACAAAGGGTGATAGGACAGCGGAAATTGAAATATTTTTGGGTTTTTTGTGGACTCTAGGTAATGAACAAATATGAATCTAAGACAAACGAGAATATACCTCGCGGTAAACCTGAAAGCTCCGATACCACTTGATGAGTACAGGCCCGATCTTACGAGAGGTAGTCGGTAAGTTCGATTTGTGGAGATCTCGACGTTGGCGATCCGGCTTCAAATCAAACACGATTCGAACCCTGCAACCGTTACACCACTGCTCCGTTGATTATCAACCAAACACAACTTGTTTGACCTCGCCAAGAAGGCTTTTCCTACAAGCGAATCGAAGAGCATAAGCAAGAAGGTAAAACACGCAATCTAAAATTGCAAATGTAAATGATGCGAATATCATTAGAGGGTTCGAGAACTCGGTTCCAAAGGACTAATCGACACAGTGGAGAAGATCAAGAACAGGGGCCCTGGATCACTGTAAAAGGATTTGTCACCACAGTTACAATGAACGATTCAGTTTCTCGATGAAAAACTAAACTCTAAACAAAACCCAATTGTCTAACAGCGGCGGCGGCTGTGTTTATAGTCTAAGACTCGACCTAGGGTTGGGGACGGCCAGGGGTTGGGCGCCCACAACTTGGGCTTAAGGCCCGACACGATACATGGCCAAGTTGGCCCAAATAGGTGACGCAGCACCTTGCCGTGGTCACACAGAATGATCCACGGACCTTCTGGAGCTGGGACCAGATCCAAAACGACGACGTCGTCGTCCCCTTTCCAACGCATCCAAGAACGTCCCGTTTCGATGTCGTATGAGAAAGTTATGACCGAAACAGTGACGACGTGTCTGCTGAATCCGAGGGTGACGTGGCAGCTGAGTTGGGGACGAATTGCAACTTGGGGAAGACCATAGCGTCGGTGTGTCCAGCGTGGCGATGTCCTCGTCACGACCTGCGAGTACTTAGGGACGACGCGGAGGAACTTCTTGATAGCTCTCTCCTCGTCGATGTCGTCGTCGCCATACTGCGCCAACTGCTGCATCAGGGTGTTGAGGCGGAGAGCGAAGTCGTCGACGTCCTCACCCGGCTTGAAAGCCAGGTTCTCCCACTCACGACGTAGCTTCTGAAGCGTGGACCTGCGGTCGCGGTCGCTGCCGATGTGCGCCGCGGCGATGGCGTCCTAGGCGTCCTTGGCGGTCCGCTTGTTCGCGAGGGAGGAGTGCATCTCCGTCGGAACAGCCGCGAGAAGCGCCTCTAGCGCCCGCCGATCCTCGTCGAAGTTGGCATCGCCGTACCGTACCGCGTCCCACATGCGCCGCACCTGCATCTTCACCTTCATCACCATAGACCACTCGGCGTAGTTGGTCTTGGTGAGCATGGGCCATCCTCCGCCGGCGCTAGCGTCCTTGAAGACGGTATGCACGGCGGGAGGAGAGCCGGGGCGGCCACGACGACCACGGTGCCGGTCCGGGGAAGGGGAGGCACGCCGCCTGTGAGGGCTGTGTGCACCAGCGTCCCGTCCACCTGGCTCGCGGTAGTCGAAGCCGCGTCCGTGCCATGCCCGTGCTTCCCGCTCGCTGAAGGCCTGCTCCGCCTCCAGCCGTGCCGCCTCCTCCCGCAGTCGCTGCGCCTCCAGTGCGTGGTCGACGCGCGGATCACGCCAGGGGTCGCGTCCGCCTGGAGCACCGCCGAGACTGTGGCCACCTGGAGCGCCGTCTAATCCACGTCCGCGCAGGTCTGCATCGCGTCTGTTGCGCCGGTCCGGGGAAGGGGAGGCGCGCCGCCTGTGAGGGCTTTGTGCGCCATCGTCCCATCCACCGAGACCGCCCGCAAGCGCGTTGTCGAAGCCGCGCCGGTCCCCTGCGTTCCTCGTGTCGCGCGCGCCTGTGTGCCTGCGAAGGTCGTGCTGGTCCGCGCGGTCGTAGTCGCGGTCGCGGTCGCGTCCTGCGTCGAAGCCACGTGGACGTCCTTCGTCGAAGTCACGCGGGTTTGCGCCTGCGTCGAGGTCACCCGCATCGTAGTCGAGGCCGTCGGGGTCGCGTCTGCTTCGTCTTCGGTCCAGCGCTCCGCGCAGCCGCTCGCCATCGAGGCTGCCTGCTACTCCTGCGTGTAGGGCAGCAGCCTCCGCCGCCGCCGCTTGGGCCGCAGCAGCCGCGACCGCTGCCTCCTCGGCGGCCCGCGCTGCTGCCAGCTCTGCAGCAGCCAGCCGCTGCGCCCGAGCTGCTGCAGCCGCCCGCTCTGCCGCCGCCCGCTCGCGTCTCTCTGCCGCGACCAGCTCTGTTGCGTCCTCGGCTTGCCTGCGCCGTGCACTGGAGGTGACGGAGCGATTGGAAGAGGAAGAGGAATAGGAGCGGAGGGACATGGCGACGGATTGGGATGAGGTAAGGAAGAACCTAGATGAACTCAGGCTCTTGATACCATTTGTTGGAGACAAATCACAGGTTTTGGGGCTGAGTTTTCTATTTCATTAGCCTTGCCAACCATGGCAGGATATGGGGATACATATAGGGTAGTTTGCTTGCAACTCAAGGAAGCTAAGCATATTCTAGAGATGCTAAAGCATATAGCATAAATTAAAGATGCTAAAGTAAAGATGCTAAAGTAGATGCTAATGGAGATAAGGCGGGGACATAGCCACCAACTACTCTAGATACAACAAGACTTATGCTGTCACGCTGCCTGTTCGCAAGAGCAAGCTGCCACCCAGGAGCGTGAGGCCACTGCCGCTCGAGAGCGCGAGAAGGCTGCCACCAAGGAGTGTGAGCCGCCAAGCAGGCCTCTTTGGACAAGGCTACGGCAGCCGCTTCGCGCGCCACCACCGACGCCCAGGACTGGGTCCGCACCACCATGGCCGCGCTCGATCAAGAACACGCCGCCGCTGCAGCCCTCAAGCGAGAGGCTGCCACAACCCGCGCCTGTGCTGCTTCCCCTCTACTGGATGGCGGCGGTTCTGTTGATGATGCTACCAGTGATGTCGACGCCGCCGCCTCCTTTGAAGCTGCCTCTGTTAGTCGTTGGATTCGCACTCTTGGTAGTAGCTGAATCCTTACTCTCATCGAGAGAGGATGACACTAGGAGTTGGGACAATTTTCTGGTTTATTTCTCACACAAACTCAAACAATGCCATGCCAACCTGAGGGGTTGGGGATACATATTTATAGGCTGCTAGTCAGCCAAGCATATGCCAAGATGCTAGTCTAAGATGCTAGTCTAAGATGCTGTCCTAGATGCCAACTGCTGTCCTAAAAGCAGATGCTGTCCAAGATGCTAACTGCTGTCTTAAAAGCAGTCAAAAGATGCTGGACACAAAGATCATGTGCTGCAGTGTGCAACAGCCCTACACCCACCAGCCACAGAGACTTATCCATCACTCTCCCCCTAAGTCTTGTGTGGCTCCTTGTGAGGTATCTGGGCCATCCCGATCCTGGCGCGAAGTTCCTGAAACTTGACTCGCCCAAGAGACTTGGTCAGGAAGTCGGCGAGCTGGTCTTGGGTGTTGATGTAGTTGGCCCGGACACTCCCTTCCTCCAGGCAGCTTCTGATGAAGTGGTACCTCACCCGGATGTGCTTGCTGCGCTCGTGGAAGACAGGATTCTTTGCCAAGGCCAAGGCGGACTTGCTGTCCACCCTGAGCTCCACCGCCTCTGCATCTCTGCCAAGGAGATCGCCAAGCAGCCGAGCCAGCCACAAGGCCTGAGTAGCAGCGGTAGTGGCTGCGATGTACTCTGCCTCGCAGCCGGACAGAGCCACCACCTGCTGCTTGACCGACTGCCAGCTGATCGGACACTTGCCGAGGAAGAACAGCGTCCCGCTGGTGCTCTTGCTCGTGTCGATGTCGCCGGCGTGGTCGCTGTCGCTGTACCCGATGAAATGCGCCGCACCGGGGCACCTCGGGTAGTGCAAGCCGTAGTCGGAGGTGCCTGCGACGTAGCGGAGGATCCTCTTCACGGCCTGCTGGTGCTCCATTGTCGGTCGCTGCATGAACCGGCTGACGTAGCCGACGGCGAACGACAAGTCCGGTCGCGTGTGGACCAGGTAGCGAAGGCTGCCCACAATGCGCCGGTACTGCGTCGCGTCCACCTCCTCCTCCGTACTCTCCCGACTCAGCCTCAGCCTCTCCTCCATAGGAGTGTGGGCTGGGTTGCAGTCGGTGAGACCGCCTAGCTCCACAATGCGCTTGGCGTAGGCAGTCTGGCGAAGAGAGGTGCCGGAGCTGTCCTGGTGGACCTCGATCCCCAGGTAGAAGGAGAGAGGGCCCAAGTCGCTCATCTGGAAAGTCGCCCTCATCTTCTCCTTGAACGCCTTGATCTCCACCTCCTTGGTGCCGGTGATCACCAAGTCGTCGACGTAGACGCCTACCAGCAGGGCCTTTCCTCCGCTGCCCCGCCGGTAGATGGCCGCCTCGTGTGGGCTTTGCTCGAAGCCCATCCCCTTCAGCGTGGAATCCAGCTTGACATTCCACGCCCTTGGTGCCTGCCGCAAGCCATAGAGGGCCTTGCGCAGGCGGAGCACCTTGCCCTCCTTGCCGGGAATCGCAAATCCCGGCGGCTGATGCACGTAGACCTCCTTCTTCAAGTCGCCGTTAAGGAACGCCGACTTGACATCCATGTGATGGACACGCCAGCCCTCCTGGGCAGCTAGCGCAAGGAGGAGTCGCACGGACTCCATCCGTGCAACGGGCGCGAAGGCGTCGTCGAAGTCGATTCCTTCTTGCTGGACGAAGCCGCGCGCCACCAGACGCGCCTTGTGCTTGATCACCTCTCCAGTCTCGTCCTTCTTGAGCTTGAAGACCCACTTGAGAGAGATGGCGTGGTGGCCGGCTGGAAGATCGGCCAGCTCCCACGTCTTGTTCCGCTCGACGGCGTCCATCTCCATCTGCATCGCGGCACGCCATGCCGCGTCCCTCTCCGCCTCGGCGAAGGAACGAGGCTCGCCATCGTCCTGTGCGAGGTGCAGCTCCGCCTCAAAGTCGTGCTGTGCCAGTCCAGGGACCGGCTGCTCGCCGAGGAGGTTGTCCACGGTACGGTAGCGCAGAGGCTCGCCGCCGTGGTAGGCGTCGATGCGATCCTCGTCGTTGGACAGCGGAGTGGCGAACTCCACTGTGCGCTGCTCGTCGTGGGCCGAAGCTGCCGGTGCCGAGCCTGAGGAGGTAGGGTCTAGTGTAGGAGAACGAGGCGTGGCCGGCGGTGCTGGTGGTGGACTCGCCGGAGCCTGTGGACTTGCCGGAGCTGGTGGTGGCGGTGGTGAAGGACTCGCCGGAGGTGGTGGCGAACGAGGTGGTGGGGTAGGCGAGCTCGGTGAGGACGAGCTGCTAGCTCCCCCCGCCTCCTTGAAGTGGACGTAGTCGACGACGAAATCGCTGATCGTCGGAGTCGAGCCATCATCCACCATCTTGCCCCACGTCCAGCTTCGCCCCTCGTCGAACACGACGTCACGCGTGATGCGCACGCGTCGTGTCGCAGGGTCGAGGACGCGGTAGGCCTTGGAGCCCTCCGCGTAGCCGATGAAGACCCCTGGCGTGCTCCGGTCGTCGAGCTTGCCGACGTGGTTGAGCTCCTTGACGAAGGCTAGGCAGCCGAAGACGCGAAGGTGGCTCACCGCGGGCTTGCGCCCGTGCCAGGCCTCGTATGGCGTCTTGTCGTCGAGGGCCTTGGTGGGGGAGCGGTTGAGCGAGTGAACGGCAGTCATCACCGCCTCACCCCAGTAGATCGCCGGCATCCCTCTCTGCTTGAGGAGGGCACGGGCGGTGGCCACCACCGTCTGGTTGCGGCGCTCGACGACGCCGTTCTGCTGCGGAGTGTACGGCGCGGAGAAGTGGCGGTGGATCCCCTCATCGGCGTAGTACGCCGCGAACTCGGCCGCCGTGAACTCGCCGCCGTTGTCCGTGCGTAGGACCCGAAGCTTGCGGCCGCACTCCGCCTCCGCAGCAGCTTGAAGACGCTTGATGGCGTCCGCCGCGGCTGCCTTGGCGTCGAGCAGGACAACCCACATGTAGCGGGACATGTCGTCGACGAGGAGGAGGAAGTAGCACCGGCCTCCAGGTGTAGTCGGTGTCACGGGGCCACAGAGGTCACCGTGTACGAGCTCCAGCTTCTCCTTGGCGCGGAAGCTTGCCTGGCGAGGGAAAGGGAGCCGCCGCAGCTTGGTGAGGACGCAGGTGTCGCAGAACTGCTCCACGTGGTCGACGTGCGGCATGCCCCGCACCATGTCCTTGCTGCCGAGCTGCCTTAGGGCCTCAAAGTTGAGGTGCCCAAAGCGCTCGTGCCACCTCCAAGCGTCGTCGTCGCGGCGGGCTGCAAGACAAAGAGGTTGCGCCACCTGTGCATGAAGGACGTAGAGGCGGTTGCTCCTGTTGACCTTGACCAGGAGCCGGTGTCGATGATCCCAGATGCGCAGCACCCCGTGCTCGATCTCCACGCGCGATCCGCTCTCATCCAGCTGTCCCAAGCTGATGATGGAGTTCCTCAACGCGGGGATGTAGTAGACACCGGTGAGCAGCCTGTGCTCGCCAGTCTTGACGACGAAGACGACAGAGCCGACGCCCTTGATCTCCACAGCGGAGGCGTCGCCGAACTTGACGGTGCCTCGAACGCTTGGGTCGAGCTCGGTGAAGAACTCCCGCCGCCCGGTCATGTGGTGGGTGGCGCCGGTGTCAAGACACCACCCGTCGGCCTTGTCGTTGCCGGAGCTGTCGTCGAGGAGGGCGTGTGCTTTTGGCTCGTCAAGGTGGAGGAGAGCCGTTGCGGCCGGTGCCGCTGGAGGTAGTTCGATGCTCGCATGAGCAATGAACAGAGCCGGCTGCTCCTCCTCCGCCTGCGCGACGTGGGCCTGGCCGCGTCGTGGCTGTCGACAATCCTTGGCCCAATGACCAAGCTTGCTGCAGTTGTAGCAAGGGTCGCCTCGTGCTGGCTTTTGCTTGCCAGCGGTGCCGCCCTGGGCGCCTCCACGATCATCACCCTCGGCACGTCCTCGCGCCCCTGCCTGGGCGTCTTTGCGCGGCTTGCCACGCTTGCCACGCTTGCGGCTGCCTGTCGTGGAAGAAGGCTCCCCCTTCTTCCTGTCACCTTGGCCGGCAGCCCACTGCTCCCGAGTGAGGAGGAGCTTCCCGCCAATGGTGACGGGTCCTGAGAGGCGCTGTGGCTCATCGCTGTCAACGACCTTGAGGCGGCCCAATGCCTCCTCGATCGTCATCGTGGAGAGGTCCAGCAGAGACTCGATTGAGCGAGCCATCTGCTTGTACTTCTCGGGGACGCAGCGGAAGAGCTTCTCAACAGCTCTCTCCTCGCCGTAGGTGTCGTCGCCGAACTGCACCAACTTCTGCAACAGAGTGTTGAGACGGAGAGCAAAGTCATCAACGTCCTCACCTGGCTTGAAGGCCAGGTTCTCCCACTCCTTGCGAAGTGCCTGCAGTGTGGACTTGCGGGCGCGGTCGCTGCCGATGCGTGCTGCAGCGATGGCGTCCCAAGCCTCCTTGGCAGTCCGCTTGCTGGTAAGCGAAAACTGCATCTCGGGCGGGACTGCAGCAATGAGAGCATCCAGCGCCCGTCGATCTTGGTCGTAGTCGACGTTGCCGTACCGGACTGCATCCCACATATGCCGCACCTGGAGCTTCACCCTCATCACCGCAGCCCACTCAACATAGTTGGTCTTGGTGAGGGTAGGCCACCCGCCGCCGGGGCCGACGTCCCTGACGACAGCCTGGTACTCGTGGTGACCACGGTACCGAACCGGGGAGAGAGAGCCGCGCTGCCTGTGAAGGCCGCGCTCTCCGTCGACCCGTCCGCCGCCGCCATGCGCGCCTCCTCCAGGAGCGCCACCGCCGTGCGCGCCTCCTTCAGGAGCGCCGCCGGCGTGTCTGCGCCTGTCTGGGCTGCCGCCGCGCTCGTGGGCGTGCACGGCTGCCCACTGCGCCGCTCGCCCTCGCGATGCCTCCCTCTCCAGTAGCTCGAGGTCCGCGTCGGCGCTATCATCAGCAGCGATGGAGCTGCTGTTGCTGCCGCGTAGAACCTCGACCTCCGCTGCTGCTGCACGCGCTGCATCCGCCGCCGCCGCTGCTTCCACCTCCGCTCTAGCTGCTGCTAGCTCCACTGCTGCCAGCCTCGATGCCCTTGCCGCTGCTGCAGCGGCGTCTGCTGCCGCTCGCTCGCGCTTCTCTGCCGCGGCGAGGTCGGCCTCCTGCCGACGCCGCGCGCTCGAGGCGACCGAGCCCTGAGACTAGCCTGCGGACATGGTGCGCTATCGAGGGGGCTGCTGTGTGGAGAGCAGGGGCAGCCGGAGCTGCTGCTGCTACCGGCTGCGGTTGGGGCTGCTGCGAGGCCGGGGAAGGAGAAGAGCAGGAGATGCTCAGGCTACAGGATAGTACGGCTCGGATACCACTTGTTAGTCGTTGGATTCGCACTCTTGGTAGTAGCTGAATCCTTACTCTCATCGAGAGAGGATGACACTAGGAGTTGGGACAATTTTCTGGTTTATTTCTCACACAAACTCAAACAATGCCATGTCAACCTGTGGGGTTGGGGATACATATTTATAGGTTGCTAGCCAGCCAAGCATATGCCAAGATGCTAGTCTAAGATGTGTCCTAGATGCCAACTGCTGTCCTAAAAGCAGATGCTGTCCTAGATGCTAACTGCTGTCCTAAAAGCAGTCAAAAGATGCTGGACACAAAGATCATGTGCTGCAGTGTGTAGCAGCCCTACACCCACCAGCCACAGAGACTTATCCATCAGCCTCCATTGCCAACCTCCATGCACAGGTCGTGGTTTTTCAAAACACCCGCTCCCTTGTGCCGGTTGTTCACAATCTTCTGTCCCCTCACTACAATCGGTGGCGCAACCTTGTCTTGCTTACGAGTTGCAAAAAAAAACCCTTGTCTTGCTTACTCTAGAGCATTATGCCCTCACCGATCACATTCTCTCTGATGTGGCTCCCCCCAGTCTTCCGTCCTGGTGCCGAATGGACTGTGTTGTGTTCTCCTGGCTGTTCGGCACCCTAACCATCGAACTCCCGGATACTGTTTGCGAACGTGGAGGCACAACACGCGACGCTTGGCCTCGGTATTGAACATCATTTCCTGGGCAATCGTGAAACTCGTGCTCTTCATCTTGATGCTGAGTTTTGGATGTTTGTCCAAGGAGACCTTTCTGTTGGTGACTACTGCCACAAGATGAAGGGAATGGCTGATGCTCTTGGTGATCATGGTGTGGTCATCCAAGACCGTACCGCATGAAGACTCTTCTCAAGCGGGCGAGACCATTCCCGACATTCAGTGAGGTCTGTAACGACCTTCTCCTGGAGGACCTTACCACGAACTCGCCATCCTCGTAACGGTTGATTGCTCTCGCCACCTAGAAGAAGCCTGTCCCTCCTGTCTCTTCAGCTCCTCTTGTTTTTTTTTTCTCGAATACGCAGGAGAGCTGCATATCAGTGTATTAGTAGAAGAAAAAGTAGTCGTACATAGACCCAAACACACGCACGCACACTAACACACCTTCCCTGTTTTCTTAGGCTACCTCACTGAATCTGAGATTACATCGACCGAGCGGGCTAAGAAACTAAAAACCCCTAGCAGCGAGCAAGGACAGACCCTTAGATCCAGCCAAACACCACCAATGGGCATCATCCCTAGCTAAACTAAGGGCTGTGTTAATGTTTGGTACAGCCCCATTGAAGACACAGTCATTCCGGTGTTTCCAGATGCTCCAGGCGCCAAGCATGACAATAGAGTTTAAGCCTTTTCCCACATCCCCAGTGGTAGCTGCCTCCACCTTTTCCCACCAGTCATCCCAAACTGAATCGTCGGGCTGAGGCGTGAGGGAATGGAGTCCAACTTGCTGCAAGAGGTAGAACCAGAATTGCCTAGCGAAAACACACCCAATTAGGAGGTGCTGAATGCTTTCCTGTTCTTGATCACAGAGCAGACATTTGGCTGGGTGAGGAAGCCCTCGCCGAGCAAGTCTGTCAGCTGTCCAACACCGGTTATGAGCAACCAGCCACATGAAAAAACGACATTTGGGAGGGGCCCATGACTTCCATATTCTCTCATATGGTCTGAAGTATATGGCGCCCTGGAAGAACACATCATATGCAGACTTTGCCGTGTATTCTCCTGAAGCTGAAAGTCTCCAAGTGTGTTTGTCCTGTACCCCTTCATGAAGCTCAACATTAGATAAATTATCCCATAAATCCAGATATTCCATCAGAGCTTCTACAAGTAGATCAACTGGAATATCATCAATCCATTTGTCATCAGTCAGGGCCTCCCTCACCGTACGCCTACCTATTCTTCTTTTGGGGACCAGACAAAAAATCTTTGGTGCTAATTCCTTGATATTTTTCCCATCAATCCACATATCCTTCCCATGGTTTCGCTAGGCGCTCGCCTAGGCGCGACTAGGCGCGACTAGGCTCTAGTCGGAGGGTGTCCGCCTCGCCTATGGGGGTAGGCGGACCCCTAGGCGGCGGCGGCTCGTCGGCGGCGGCGGTGGTGGTGGAGGAGCGCCTGGCGGAGGTCGTCGGTGGGGGAGGAGGAGCTGCGAGCGGTGGCGGGCGCTCGCGCGGGCTTGCGCGGGCGGCGGTGGTGGTGGAGGAGCGCCTAGCGGAGGTCGTCGCTGGGGGAGAAGGAGCTGCGAGCGGCGGCGGTCGCTCGCGCGGGCGGCAGGCGCTCGGGCGGGCGCAGGCGGCGGCGGTGTGGGAGGAGGCGTGGATAAGGTGGGTTGGGCCGTTTTTAACGGTGGATAAGGTGGGTTGGGCCGTTTTTATGGGCCTTTCTTCTCTTTTCTCCCTGTTCCATGACCATTGGTCTTCTATTTTTTCTTTTCTTTTAAGTACTTAAGTATGTATTGATAAATTTAAGTATGTATTGGAAAACGCCTGGAAAAACGCCTAGGAACGCCTAGGCGCGATTAATCCCGCCTAGGCGCTAGGCTGAGGGTCAGCGCCTAGATTCCGCCCAGCGCCTAGCTGAACTTTGATCCTTCCAGAACAGAGTGTTAGCTCCATCTCCTACATTAGTAAACACTGCCATAGAGAGGAGACCATCCACCTCCTTGCTAACTTGAAGTGGCAGACTTGCCCAAGGTTTATTTGGTTCAGATTTTTTCAGCCATGGCCACCTAGCTCTGAGTGCAAAACCTAGAGATTTTAGGTCCGCAATTCCTAGTCCCCCAAGTTCTTTAGAGCGACAAACTTTGGGCCAGACAATGAGACAATGTCCTCCATTTGCTTCCTTTCTGCCTCTCCATAAGAATGTCCTTCTAATTTTATCAATTCCCTTAGTAGCCCATGGTGGTAGCTCAATTGCCATAGCTAAGTATACTAACATTGCAGTTAGGACATGTTGCACATGCACCACCCTTCCTGCCTTTGTCATCAGATCTGCTTTCCATCTAGGCAGCTGGTCTGCTATTTTATCAATAATTGGCTGAAATTGGTCTTTGGTCAGCTTCTTGATGGAGAGAGGCAACCCAAGGTATTTGCAAAGAAATTCCTGGATACCGCAGGGTAACAGACTTTGAATAAGTCCCAGATTTTCTTCAGAGCAATGGATTGGCATTACATTACTTTTATGCATATTTGTTTTTAGTCCAGAAGCTTCCCCAAAGTGCTGAAGCATTCTCAACGTCAAAGTGATATCTGCCGCTGCAGGTTGGAGGAAGAGAGCTACATCATCAGCATATAGAGAAATTCTGTGTTCAATAGGCCTTCTAGCCAGGGGTTGCAAGAGTCCTTCCTCATCAGCCCGTGTGACCATCCAGTTCAGCACATCCATGACCAAGATGAAAAGCATTGGAGAAAGGGGATCTCCCTGACGGAGCCCTCTCCTATGTTGAATGGTCTCTCTAGGACTGCCATTAAGGAGGACTTGGGTGGAGGAAGATGACAGCAGTCCGCAAAGTAGATCGCACCATCGAGCACCAAAACCGAGGTTCCGGAGAACTTCCAAAAGGAATGACCAATTCACTGAATCAAAGGCCTTTGTTATATCCAATTTGAGGAGGATTCTTGGCTGCATTTGGGAGTGTAGATACTTCACAGCCTGCTGCACTAGCATGAAGTTGTCCTGAATGAACCGCCTTTTGATAAATGTGCTTTGATTGGGGGAGACCATTTCATCAAGACGACCAGCTAACCGGTTGGCCAGGATTTTAGTAACTAACTTAGCAAAGCTGTGTACCAAACTAATGGGTCTAAAATCCTTTACTTGATCAGCCTCGGCGTTTTTTGGTATTAGTGTGATATATGCAGAATTCAGCATCCACAGGTTCCTGAAATCTTTTTGCCAAATGGTGTGCAGAGCGGACATTATGTCTCCTTTGATTACTGGCCAGCAGGCCTTATAGAACTTTCCTGTGAACCCATCAGGGCCAGGGGCCTTATCTGATGGTAGGTCTTTGATGGTGTTCCAGACCTGCTCTTCCGTAAAAGGTATGTCCAAGGCCTCTAGATCATATCCTGGGATATTGAGTGCATCAAGATTTATGGTTCTTTCTCTGTCAATAACTGTACCATCAGGTTTGAGTAGAACTCGAAGATTTCAGCCGCCTTTTCCTGATGTGCAGTGATAATGCGGTTGTTAGAGGAGTTAAAGGCCTATTGGACCTTAGCCCGTTAGGGTTAATTAGTCGCTTGCTTAGGGGTCACGTAAGACCTCTTATCTATATAAGGAGAGGAGATGTATCAATCTAATCAAGTAAGAGATTAGAAGGAAAAACCTTCTCTCTTGCCGGCCGTGGGCGAAGCCCAGCGGCCGGCGTTCCCAGCACCCTTCACAGCCCTAGCCGCCGGTCCTCCGCCTCTCTCTCACGCGAACAGTACCCACGCGGTACTGTAGCTCCGCGGGTACTGTAGCTCCGCCGTCGCTCCACATAACATCTCTCCTCTCAATCCTAGCAGCCACATAACATATGGTATCAGAGATCTCTGGTTCGATCATGTGGTTCGATCATGTCACCACCGTGCCCCCACTGCAGATGGCCGCGGGTGCGTCGTCCTCCGCCGTGGGCGTCATGACGAACGAGCAGTTGACAGCGGCTGTCCTTGGCCTCAGCAAGATGGTGGCCGGGATTCATGGGTTCCTGCTGGGGCCGTAGCTGAACCCGCCGTCGACGTCCCAGCAGCAGCTGCTGCCACCGCTTCCGGCTTGGATCGCCGGTTTGTCGAAACCCATCTACACGCCGCCCTCGCTGGACAGCACGGGCGCGGCGCCCTCGGCCTCCGCATAGGACCCGCCGCCGGCGTCGTTGCCCTCATCTACGGGCGCGCAGTTGGCGGGCCTCGTCCTCGGCGTGCCGGTGCCTCCATTCACAGGTGCACTTGTTAGTCGCTGGATTCTCACTCTTGGTAGTAGCAGAATCCTTACTCTCATCGAGAAAGGATGACACTAGGAGTTGGGGCAATTTTTTGGTTTTTTTTCTCACACAAACTCATACAATGTCATACCAACCTGAGAGGTAGGGGTTACATATTTATAGGCTGCTAGCCAGCCAAGTATATGTCAATATGCTAGTCTAAGATGCTAGTCTAAGATGCTAAAGTGCTGTCCTAGCTAAGATGTTGTCCTCTAGTCTAAGATGCTGTCCTAGCTAAGATGCTGTCCTCTAGTGTAAGATGCTGTCCTCTAAGATGCTGTTCTCTAGTCTAAGATGCTGTCCTAAAAACAGAAAAACAGACACAAGGACCATGCGAGCAGCACAGCCCCACAAAGACCAACGACACATGAGACTTATCCATCAGTCCTTTACTGGATCCTGGGGACGATCTCCCTGGACCTCCACGACCTCGTCCGCAACTCTCCTGACGCGCGTCGGGCGTGGCTTGCCCTTGAGGGGCAGTTCCTGGGCAATGCTGAGGCCCGGGCTCTGCGTCTTGACGCCAGCTTCCGCACCTTCGTTCAGGGCGACCTCTCCGTTGGTGAGTTCTGTCGTCGGATGAAGGGCATGGCAGACTCACTTGGCGACCTCGGCTGGCCCGTGGAGGATCGCATCTTGGTCCTCAACGTCCTCCGCGGGCTTAGTGACCGCTACGCCCATCTCAGGACGTGGATCACCCGTCAGCGACCCTTCCCCACCTTCCTGCAGGTCCGTGATGACCTGGTCATGGAAGAGCTCACTCAGGGCATCCAGCCGGGCTCCACCACCGCTCCGGGGTCCTCGTCTTCTTCGACGGCTCTGGCTGCTACTCCGCCACGTCCGTCCGCTCCGCCACGCTCGTCCCCCTCCCTCCGGACCGAGCGGGGGTGGGGGGGTCGTGGCGGTTGTCGTCGCCGTGTTGGAGGTCGCGGGGGCAGCCGCGGTGGTGTCACCCACACTCCGGCTGGTGGGCAGGCACTGGTTGGACCGCAGGGGGGACACCATGGCTTTCGTTCCACAACCCGTGGTCAGGGCGCATCTCTATGTGGCCCTTCCACGCTTCTGGAGGTGCGCCTCGCCCACCGGCGGCCAAGTTCACTGGTGCTCCACCTCTCGGCGTCTCCACTACGCCTCCGTGGGCTAGACCCTCCGACACCCCTCCTGGGGTTGCGGGATGGGACCAGACGGCCTTGGCTCGCTCGTTCAGCACCATGAGCCTGACACCTCCTATCGGACCAGAGTGGATCGCCGACTCGGGTGCCACCTACCACACCACCCCTGACCCTGGTATACTCTCCTCTGTCCACTCTCCTTCCTCTCTTTCTTCGTCCATTATGGTCGCAAATGGTTCGTGTCTTCCTGTCACGTCTGTGGGTACCGCCGGTGCTCATGGCTCCTTTCGTCTTCCTGATGTTCTTGTCGCTCCTATGGTTCACAACCTCCTTTCTATTCGTCGTTTTACAGCTGACCATTCTTGTTCTGTGGAATTTGACTCTTCTGGTCTTACTGTAAAGGATTTGGCTTCCCGGCGTCCTCTGCTCCGATGTGACAGCACGGGGCCCCTTTACACTCTTCGCTTCCCGACGGCTACTTCATCTTCTTCGCCGTCCGTTTTGTCAGCTGTCTTCGCCGCCTCTACCTCCTCTACTACTTGGCACCGGCACCTCGGCCATCCTGGACGTGATGCCCTAATGCAGCTCAGTCGTAGCTCCGACATTCCGTGTATTCGGGCTCATGCTGAGCATTTGTGTCATGCGTGCCAATTGGGTCGACATGTTCGTCTTCCTTTTAATAGTTCTTCACATGCGGCCCGCATTTTTGATCTTGTACATTGCGACCTATGGACATCTCCTGTTATCAGTATTTCTGGCTATAAGTACTATCTTGTGGTTGTCGATGATTTTTCACATTATTTGTGGACCTTTCCCTTGCGTGCGAAGTCTGATACGTTTTCCACGCTCCTTCACTTCTCCACTTGGGTGTCCACACAGTTTGGCCTTACCATCAAGGGCGTCCAGTGTGACAATGGTCGTGAGTTTGATAACTCCACCTCCCGGGCTTTCTTCCTCTCTCACGGTGTTCAATTGCGCATGTCTTGCCCATATACCTCCTCACATAATGGCAAAGCTGAACGCATGATTCGCACCACCAACGACACCGTGCGCACCCTTCTGTTTCAGGCCTCTCTCCCTGCTCGCTTCTGGGCTGAGGGCTTGCACACCTCCACCTACCTCATCAACCGTCTTCCTTCCACTGCCTGTCCCGCTCCTACACCACACCACGCTCTTTTCGGTACCCCTTCGAGGTACGATCACCTTCGCGTCTTTGGGTGTGCGTGTTACCCTAACACCGCTGCCACTTCTTCTCACAAGCTGGACCCCCGCTCCACTCTCTATGTCTTCCTCGGGTACTCCCCGGATCACAAGGGGTACCGGTGCTTTGACCTTACCTCCCGACGGGTACTCATCTCTCGCCATGTGGTGTTCGATGAGTCCGTCTTTCCCTTCTCCACCACACCCACCACCACTCTTGTTCCTGATCCACCCTCCCTCTTTCCCGCTGACACGGTGGTCCAGCCACCTTTTCCGTGGTCTCCTGCAGGTACTGCTTCGCCGCGCTCCTTGCCGGGCACCTGTCCCGGCTCCCCGGCGGGTCCGGGCCCGTCGTCCTCTGGCGCGGCCCCGACCTCTTCGTCTGGCGCCGATCCGGGGACCTCGCTCCCCGATACGGCCCCGGGGGGGCCATGCCGGTCGCCGTTGCCCGGTGCTGCTCCGGCACCTTCGCGGTACGCAGCGCCGATACGGGTGTACCAACGCAGGCCGTGGCCGCCGCCACTCACGGTACCTTCTCCGCCGGGGACACCGACACCACCACCTCAGTCCCCGCCGGCCCGTGACGCAACGCCGGTCTACCACCCGTCGCTTCTTCACCGACACCTGCGGCATGTTCACTCGATGGTGACACGGCACGCGGCTGGCACTCTGCCACGCCGGGCCCTTGCGGCATTGACCGGTGACGCGCCGGTCTCCCCGGTACCCTCTTCTGTCCGTGACGCCCTGTTGGATCCTCACTGGCGTCGCGCGATGGAAGAGGAGTACGCCGCACTCCTCGCCAACCAGACGTGGGAGTTGGTGCCCCGGCCGCCGGGCTCCAATGTCGTCACCGGCAAGTGGATCTGGACCCACAAGCGTCGGACTGATGGCACTCTCGAGCGCTACAAGGCTCGCTGGGTTCTCCGGGGCTTCACTCAGCGCCCTGGGGTCGACTATGATGAGACTTTCAGCCCGGTGGTCAAGCCTGCCACCGTCCGCACCGTGCTCTCACTGGCGCTAGCTCGGTCGTGGCCAGTCATCAGCTGGACGTCAAGAATGCCTTTCTGCATGGCCTTCTCACCAAGACAGTGTACTGCAGTCAGCCGGCGGGGTTCGTTGATTCCTCCCGACCCGACATGGTCCGCCGGCTCAATAGGTCTTTCTACGGCCTCAAGCAGGCATCCCGGGCGTGGAACCATCGGTTTGCTGCTTTCCTGCTGACTCTGGGGTTTGTGGAGGCCAAGTCGGATACATCTCTGTTTATCTATCAACATGGAGCTGACACTGCGTACTTGCTGCTCTATGTTGATGACATTGTCCTCATAGCCTCCAGTGAGCCCTTTCTCCGCCGGATCATTGCCGCTCTTCAGCAGGAGTTTGCTATGAAGGATCTGGGTGTACTCCACCATTTTCTCGGGGTCACTATTGAGCCTCGTCCTGCCGGGTTACTTCTTCACCAGCGGCAGTACACTCGGGATATCCTGGAGCGTGCTGGGATGACTGACTACAACCCCTGCTCCACTCCGGTTGATACTTAGGGCAAGGTGTCAGAGGCTGAGGGCCCCCCAGTGTCTGATCCTACTGCATACAGGAGTCTTGCTGGTGCCCTTCAGTACCTCACATTCACCCGGCCCGACATCACCTATGCAGTTCAGCAGATCTGTCTTCACATGCATGATCCCCGGGAGCCCCACCTAACGGCTCTCAAGCGCCTCCTCCGCTACCTCCGGGGCACGATCGAATACGGCCTTCTACTTCACCGGTCCTCCTCAGCCGACCTTGTCGTCTACACTAACGCTGACTGGGCCGGGTGTCCGGACACTCGGCGGTCCATCTCCGGCTACGCTGTCTTCTTAGGCGGCAACCTGGTGTCCTGGTCGTCTAAGCGCCAGCCTGTGGTCTTCTGGTCCAGTGCCGAGACGGAGTACCGCGCTGTCGCTAACGGCGTGGCTGAGGCCTCCTGGCTCCGGCAGCTTCTGGCTGAGTTGCACACTCCGCCCTCCAGGAGCACACTGTTCTACTGCGACAATGTCAGTGCGGTCTACCTCTCTAGTCTCATCCAACACCAGCGGACGAAGCACGTGGAGATCGACCTACACTTTGTTCGTGATCGTGTGGCAATGGGCGAGGTGCGGGTCCTTCATGTTCCGACCACCTCCCAGTTCGCGGACATCTTCACCAAAGGCTTTCCGTCCTCGACCTTCACCGAATTTCGCTCCAGCCTCAACATCACCAGTGGCTAGTTGCGTCTGTGGGGGGCCATGTGTGTGTTCTTTCTTCTTCTTGTTCAGCCTGGAACTTCGCTGCGCCGGTAGTTCAGACTGCGGGGGGTGTTGGAATGTGTGTGTATTAGGCCCATGAGGCTTTCCTAACAATGAGCCTGCTCTTCATCATCTTGATCATCTTCGCCGATATTAACTGGAGCTGCAGGTCTGTCTGTTGCTGGTGCACCACCAGGTTGGGCTGGGCCAGTGCCAGTGCCAGCGCCAGTGCAACTGGAGTCAATGTCAACAATAGGAGCACTGGAACCGATCACTGAAACTGACGCTGCTACGGATGCTTGTGTGGCTGGACTATCACAAGTTCCAGAGCTAATACTCTGAGATGCAGACCTTTTATTCCTAGATCCTGATGATCAAGCAAAATGACCAAAATAAGTGAGTACTAATAAAAAAATATCAGATTTTTCCCAATAAAAACTATATCAGATTTTGATAAAAACTATAGTTTTTCCCAATAAAAATATCAGATTTTGCAGGACAAAATATTAATTACAAAGGCAAATGAATGCTGCACCAAAATAGAAGACTAGGTTTTATCTAGCCTCATAGCCCGTGCTTATCTAATCTGTGTCAGGTTTTGGTTTTGTGTCCAGAAAAAAAAGATGTTCACAATCGCATAGTTGGTGACAATATCTACTGGAGTATGACATATCGCATACAGTTCAGTGAGATTGATTTAGATGTATCGCCTGCCTCTAGTTTTATGTTTAATACAAGTGTGTTAACATGTACTGCTGGTTGTCATGGCTAGTTAACTAGAAAATTTAACATAGTAAAATCTTTGTTGAAAGGGGTCCCTGTGCATCTTATAGAAGTGTGGCTCTGAAATGGACAGCAAATTTGTCTGTGTTTTTTTTCTTATCTCCTGATACGCACCAGATTCCTAGAAACTAGCAATTGCCTGGTACCAATGTACTGTTGCGGTTTCCAAGTGAACATTATCTGAACATAAAATTCATTACCCGTAGACTGTCCAGTTTATTAGTCACTCTTGAGCAATTGATCAAACACTGTCACTGAGTCAAAGCTTTGTTGATGGTTACTAAGATACATCCGATATACAACCGCCTAACCAAAGAAAAGATAGCATTTCATACACAAGTGTCACCAGGCTTTATTACTCAGTGCAGAACTGAATAATACTAAGTTGATGTTCCAATCCTGAATTTCTGGAGGGGATCAGTGTATGTCCCTAGCCAGCAGACTCATATGTACCGCTCCAGCATTGACAAACAACACACATATCAAGACTACAAATCTTCAGAAAAGAAAACATACTGAACGATGCATCAAATATATATCATACATGTTCAGAGTTGAGACTGAAACTTTCTACTCAGTATGATATCACACGTCCACAACTAAAACTTCATCAATCTAGAAACATATATGACTTACACGTGCTAGCTAGTAGTGCATGTCTGCAAAGCTTCTAGCACTGGTTCTGTATGAGAGCATACGGCAATGTAAAATAGCTAGCAGGAGCAGCCAAGCGGAACATCAAGACCCCAGATCGATCGTACCTGGAGCTGGAGGTGGCGCTGGAGAAGTCGTAGCTGGCGGTGCTGGTGCCGGTGCCCGTGCTGTCGGCGGCGCAAGAAGTTGGCGCACGGTCTTGGTCTTGGCCTTGTCCTTGCCCTTCGTGGGAGCAGAAACGCCGTCTTCGGTGGGCGCCATCGATGGGCACTGCGGTCGGCGACGTTGGCTGGCAGTGGCAGGCAGAGAGCTGCAGGGCGCGACGGTGCTCCCGGCGTACCTCTAGAACTTGGCCGGCGCGGCGGACCACCTGGAGCGCTCGTCGCGGGCGCGGAGGTTCAAGGCGCGCCTCCTCGCCGACCTTCGGCACGCGCGTGGGGATGATGGACGGCGCCGCCAGCGCTAGCCAAAGCAACAGGGAGGGGGCGGACTGAGGAACCGTCGGGCAGTCACGCTGGGGACTGGGGATGGGGAGTGGGAGTTTGGGGATTAGGGTTAGCTTCGTTATTGGGCTGGGCTAGTGCCCTGCTGGGCTAGTACATGGGCTAGTGCCCTCTGCCCTGCTGGACCAAATTCGGTTCTAAACCGAATTTAAATTCGGTATATTTCGAATATAATGTAGAAATGTAGAAATCGAACGAACAAATGCCCAAACCGATTTCATACCGAATTTCGAATTATGTACTCCGTATTTCGTTTTCGAATTTAGTATCCGTTTTTGTCCGCAAAAAGCGAATTCGATCGGGTTAAATGTAGAAAACGACTGCGGTTCGGTTCGGGATATTTCCGTATCGTTTTCATCCTTAGCGACAGCTAACTCTATTACTACTGTTAATCTGGAGGCTGTTCCATGAATCTGGACAGCTAACAAGTAACAAACAAATAGTTTAGCCTACTATACTCTAGCTAGCTACAAGTGGTGACTGCCTGTGGACAGCCACAAATACAGCACAAAATATCAGCTCAAATATCTTTGTTTTCAACTCCAAGGTTCCTGATTAGGAGCACATTTCGATCTCTTGTGTAAAATTTGTGAATTGCTGGCCTAGCTTCAGGTGGTGGAATGGATGGTACTATAGCTGTAGGTGGTGTGGTTGTATCTGTAGAAGTGATGTCCTCATCATCCTCCCCTTCTTGGAATGGAGTCGTCCTCGACTCAAGTTCATCTTCATTTCCCATGTATGGCTTCAAATCTGAAACATTAAAGGTGGGACTAGCCCCAAAATCTGTAGGCAGATCCAGTTTATAAGCATTATCATTTATCCTCTCTAGTATACGAAAAGGACCATCAGCTCTAGGCATTAACTTTGATTTTCTTAAGTTTGGGAACCTATCCTTTCGCAAATGTAGCCAAACTAGATCTCTAGGTTCAAATGTGATTTTCTTTCTACCTAGACTACCTGTAATTTTATACTTTTCATTCATGTTTTCTATGTTTGCTTTAGTAATTTCATGTATTTTTAAGATCAACTCAGCATGTTCTTTAGCATCAAAATTTACCTTCTCTGAAGACGGTAGAGGCAATAAATCAATTGGTGCACGAGGCATAAAACCATAAACAACTTGAAAAGGACACATCTTGGTTGTATAATGTACTGAACGATTATAAGCAAATTCTACGTGAGGCAAACATTGCTCCCACATTTTCAAATTCTTCTTTAGAATAGCTCTAAGCATGGTTGATAGAGTACGATTAACAACTTCAGTTTGGCCATCTGTTTCGGGATGACATGTAGTAGAAAATAGTAACTTTGTCCCCAATTTAGCCCAAAGTGTCCTCCAGAAATGAATTAAAAATTTTGTATCACGATCGGAGACTATTGTATTAGGGACTCCATGTAAGCGAATTAATTCCCTAAAGAATAAATCAGTAATATGTGTAGCATCATCACTTTTATGACAAGGTATGAAGTGTGGCATTTTAGAGAACCTATCCACGACAACAAAAATGCTATCCCTCCCCTTCTTTGTCCTAGGCAGTCCTAGAACAAAATCCATCGAGATATCCTCCCAAGGAGCACTAGGAAAAGGTAGAGGCATGTATAAACCATGTGGCTTAAGATGTGACTTAGCTTTTTGACAAGTGGTGCAGCGTGCCACATAGCGCTCGACATCATGTCTCATCTTTAGCTAGTAGAAATGGTCGCTTAGCACATCTTCTGTCTTCTTCACACCAAAATGTCTCATTAGTCCACCTCCATGGGCCTCCTGTAATAGCAAAAGATGGACAGAGCTAGCTGGAATGCATAGCTTGTTAGCACGAAATAAAAGTCCATCACTCACAATGTACTTATTCCAGCCCTTTCCTTCCATGCAATGCAACGCTATTTCTTTAAAATCAGCATCATGCTCATTTAGCTCTTTGATAGTTTCCAAACCAAATATTTATAATCAAGTTGAGATAACATGATATAACGTCTAGATAATGCATCAGCAATGATATTTTCCTTTCCTTTTTTGTGTTTTATGATATAAGGAAAAGATACAACAAATTCCACCCATTTTGCATGTCTACGATTTTGTTTGTTTTGGCTTCTAATATGTTTGAGAGACTCATGATCGGAATGAATCACAAATTCCTTTGGACACAAGTAATGTTGCCAGGTCTCTAGGGTGCAAACTAAGGCATATAATTCTTTATCATAAGTAGAATAATTCAGATTAAGTCCACTTAATTTCTCACTGAAATAGGCTACAGGCTTACCATCTTGAATTAATACACCTCCAATGCCTATCCCGTTAGCATCACATTCGAGTTCAAAAGGTTTACCAAAATCAGGAAGTTGGAGTAGGGGAGCATTGGTGAGTTTCTCTTTGAGGAGGTTGAAGGCATTCTCCTGTGCTGGCCCCCAATGGAAGGGAGCTCCTTTCTTTGTCAACTCATTCAATGGTGCGGCGATGATATTGAATTCTTGGACAAAACGTCTATAAAATCCGGCAAGTCCAAGAAAGCTTCGTACTCGTGTGACTGTGTTTGGAGTCAGCCAACTCTTGATGGCATCAATCTTGGCTGCATCAACTTCAATTCCCTGCGGGGTCACAACATAGCCAAGAAACGATACTCGATCTGTGCAAAATGTACACTTTTCGAGGTTACCAAACAAACGTGCATCTCTTAAAGCATTAAAAACAGCACGTAAATGCTCAAGATGTTCAGAAAGTGACTTGCTATAAATCAAGATATCATTAAAGTATACTACCACAAATTTTCCAATGAAAGCACGTAGAACTTCGTACATCAATCGCATAAATGTAATAGGTGCATTAGTTAAACCAAAAGGCATGACTTACCACTCATATAAGCCAAATTTAGTTTTAAAAGATGTTTTCCATTCATCTCCTAATTTCATTCTGATTTGGTGATAACCACTACGCAAGTCAACTTTGGAGAACATTTTAGCACCACTTAATTCAACAAGCATATCATCTAACCTAGGAATAGGGTGACGATATCTAATGGTGATATTATTAATAACCCTACAATCAACACACATACGCCATGATCCATCTTTTTTTGGAACCAAAATAACCGGAACAGCATAAGGACTAAGGCTTTCACGTATGTACCCTTTGTCAAGCAAGTCCTGCACTTGACGTGCAATCTCCTTAGTCTCCTCAGGATTGGTCCTATATGGTGCACGATTGGGTAGGGAAGCACCTGGTATTAGATCAATTTGATGTTCAATTCCTCGGATTGGTGGCAGCCCAAGTGGTATTTCCTTTGGAAACACATCTCGATGCTCTTGCAAAAGGTCAGCAACAGCAGGAGGCATAGAAAGAGACATATCCTCATATGAAAATAATGCTTCTTTGAACATTATAGCATAGCAAACAGAATTACTTGCTGTCATCTCAGTAATTTCAGATTTTGTAGCTAGTAAAATAGGGCCTTTCAACATAATTCCATCTTTCTTAGCATTAGGTTCTTTCTTTTTATTTGAAGCAAGTTCCTTAGCTATAACTTGATTTTCATTTTTACTAGTTTCCTTGTTCTCTCTATTAGCTCTTTCTATTTCATCTTTTAGAATAGCTTTAGGAGACATAGGCAGCAAAGTAATTTTCTTCCCTTTAAACATGAGCGTGTACTGATTGGTTCTACCATGATGCAAGGTATCTCTATCATGTTGCCATGGTCTTCCTAATAACAAAGAGCATGCTTGCATTGGAACCACTTCACAATCAGCATAATCATGATATGAACCAAGTGAAAAGTGTATCCTCACTGCTAGAATGAATGGACTGGATTAATTTTGGGTTAACCCTAGAAGGGTAGCTATATAGGGTAGCATACATGGGCCTCATAATGGGCCTATACTCCAACACCCCCCGCAGTCTGGACTACCGGCGTAGCAGAGTCCAAGACTGGGCAAGAAAGAAAACAAGAAGTGCACAACACACACAGGACCCCCCCGCAGCCACAACTAGCCACTGAAGACGTTGAGGCTGGAGCGAAACTCGGAGAAGGTCGAGAAAGGGAGGCTTTTGGTGAAGATGTCCGCAAACTGTGAGGTGGTCGGGACGTGAAGTACTCGGACGTCGCCGATGGCCACACGGTCGCGGACGAAGTGTAGATCGATCTCCACATGCTTGGTCCGCTGGTGCTGGACGGGGTTGGTGGAGAGGTAGACCGCGCTGACGTTGTCGCAGTAGACGAGCGTGCTCCTGGCGAGAGGGCGGTGAAGCTCAGCCAGGAGCTGGCGGAGCCAGACGGCCTTGGCCACGCTGTTCGCAACGGCACGGTACTCCGCCTCGGCACTGGAGCGTGAGACCACCAGCTAGCGCTTGGACGACCAAGAGACAAGGTTGCCGCTGAGAAAGACAGCATAGCCGTAGGTGGACCTGCGGGTGTCCGGGCAGCCCGCCCAGTCAGCGTCGGTGTAGACAACCAGCTCGGCAGTGGAAGACCGATAGAGGAGCAACCCGTAGCCGAGAGTGGCACGGAGGTACCGGAGAAGGTGCTTCATAGCAGCCAGGTGGGGCTCCCGCAGAGCATGCATGTAGAGGCAGAGCTGCTGTACGGCATAAGTGATGTCCGGCCGTGTGAAGGTGAGGTACTGGAGCGCACCAGCAAGACTCCGGTAGGTGATAGAGTCCGTTGGCCCAAGCATCGGACCCCCAGCCTCTGACAGCTTCCCCTGGGTGTCAACTGGGGTAGAGCAGGACTTGCAATCAGTCATCCCTGCTCGGTCGAGAATGTCACAAGTGAACTGCCGCTGGTGGAGGAACAGGCCTGAAGGTCGGGGCTCAACAGTGACGCCGAGGAAGTGGTGGAGCACCCCAAGATCCTTCATAGCAAATTCCTTCTGGAGAAAAGCAATGATGCGGTGGAGCAGAGACTCGCTGGATGCGGTGAGCACGATGTCATCCATATAGAGGAGCAGGTAAGCAGTCTCACCCCCATAGTGGTATATGAACAGGGAGGTGTCAGACTTGGCCTCCGTGAACCTAAGAGTCTGCAAGAAGGTAGCGAACCGAGAGTACCAAGCCGGGGTGCCTGCTTGAGCTCGTAAATAGATTTGTTGAGCCGGCAGACCAAGTCAGGACGAGAAGAATCCACGAAACCGGCCGGCTGACTGCAGTAGACTGTCTCAGTCAGAGTGCCATGGAGGAAGGCATTCTTGACATTCAGCTGATGCACAAGCCAGGAGCGCTCGAGAGCCAGTGAGAGGACGGTGCGACTGTAGCTGGCTTCACCACGGGACTGAAGGTCTCAGCATAGTCAATGCCGGGCCGCTGAGTAAAGCCGCGGAGGACCCAGCGAGCCTTGTAGCGCTCCAAGGAACCATCAGCACGCCTCTTGTGCGTCCAGATCCACTTGCCAGTGACAATGTTGGAGTTTGGCGGACGGGGCACTAGGTCCCACGTCTGGTTGGCGAGTAGGGCCGCGTACTCCTCATCCATCGCGCGGCGCCATTGAGGATCCGCCAAGGCGGCTCGGACGAAAGAGGGTACCGGGGAGATCCCCGTCTCGCAGGCGGCGGCGGAGAGGACCTGCGGGCGAGACGCCTGCCTCGTCACCATCGGGTGAGTGTGACGAGGGTCCCGGTGAAGAATAGGCGGGTGGTACACCGGCGGGTCGGCGCGAGAGCCCGGCGGGGCCGGCGGAGCACGCACTGGTGACAACGACGCTGGGGGCGAGTGCTGTCGCCGGTAGGGGCGAGGTGGAACCACCAGGAGAGCGCGCCGGAGCAGTACCTGCAGGGTAGTGGGAGAAGGGTGGCAGAATCACCGGGTCAGCGGGAAAAAAGGAAGCCTCCGCAGGGTCAGCGGGAGGTGTGGATATAGAGGTGGTGGAGTAAGGGAATGCCGACTCATCAAACACGACATGGCGAGAGATGAGGACACGGCGAGATGTAAGGTCAAAGCATCGGTAACCCTTGTGATCCGGAGAGTATCCGAGAAAGACACAGAGGGTCGACCGGGGAGCCAGCTTATGATGAGCGGTGGCAGCGGTGTTAGGGTAACACGCACACCCGAAGACTCGAAGGTGGTCGTACCGAGGAGGGGTACCGAAGAGAGCGTGGTGAGGCGTGGGAGCTGGGCAGGCAGTAGAAGGAAGAC
The DNA here is from genome assembly GCA_038087645.1 of Saccharum hybrid cultivar R570. Classification (NCBI taxonomy): domain Eukaryota; kingdom Viridiplantae; phylum Streptophyta; class Magnoliopsida; order Poales; family Poaceae; genus Saccharum; species Saccharum hybrid cultivar. The sequence goes on from JAQSUU010000703.1 coordinate 19,348,603, forward strand.
GGTTAAGGAGATAGGTGGAGGTGTGCAGACACTCAGCCCAGAAGCGAGCGGGTAGGGATGCCTGGAGCAGAAGGGTGCGCATGGTGTCATTGGTTGTGCAGATCATGCGCTCTGCCTTGCCGTTTTAAGAGGAGGTGTACGGACAGGACATGCGGAGGTGGACACCGTGAGAAAGGAAGAAGGTACGTGAGGTTGAGTTATCGAACTCACGGCCATTGTCGCACTGGATAGCCTTGATGGTGAGGCCGAACTGAGTGGATACCCAAGCAAAGAAGTGGCTGAGAGTGGGGAACACCTCGGACTTGGCACGCAGGGGAAAAGTCCAGGAGTAATGGGAGAAATCATCGACCACCACCAAGTAGTACTTATAGCCAGACATGCTGAGAACAGGAGAAGTCCACAAGTCGCAATGAATAAGATCAAACACACGAGTGGCATGTGAGGAAGAGGACTGAAAGGGAAGGCGAACGTGACGACCCAGCTGGCACGCATGACACAAGTGCCCATCGTGAGCCCGAGGGCACCGAATGTCAGAACTACGACTGAGCTACATTAGGGCATCCCGGCCAGGATGGCCGAGGCGACGGTGCCAAATGGTGGATGAGGGAATGGCGGCGAAAGCGGCTGAGGAAGGCGAAGAAGGTGAATCAGACGGTGGAAACCAAAGGGTGTAGAGAGGCCCAGTGCTGTTACATCGGAGCAGAGGACACCGGGAGGCCAAATCCCTGACGGTGAGGCCAGAGGGGTCAAACTCAACCGAACAAGAGTCGTCAGTTGTGAACCGGCGAATAGAGAGAAGGTTGTGAACCATACCAGGAGCCACAAGAATATCAGGGATATGAAAGGAGCCGTGGGAACTGGCAGTACCCACGGAGGAGACAGGAATGCAAGTGCCATTGACGACCATGATGAAAGAGGGACAGGAAGGGTGGGGAGGACGGAGAGATGAAAGTAGACTCACATCGGGCGTGGTGTGGAAAGTGGCCCCCGAGTCAGCAATCCAATCAGGACTGGCTGATCGCAGCCCTGCGACAGGAGGAACGGAGGGCGAAGGGCTGGTGGTGGTGCTGAAGGAGTAGGCCAAAGTCGCCGGGTCCCAAGCGACAAGCCCGGGCGAGGTATCGGGAGGTATAGTCCACGGGGATATGGTGTAAAACCCCGGGGAAGCATCGGCGAGAGCATGATCGGCACGACCGGGGTAGAAAAGGGTCGGCGGCGGCTGAGGTGGTGCAGGGAAAGCGTGGACGCCAGCGTCGACGGCCGGATCCGCGAACAGGCCCGGCGGGGTCGCAGCAGCCGCGCCTGGGCCGTCCGCGCTCACCCCGGCCCCCGCGCTCGCGGCCAGAGCGGCGGCTGCGCTGGGAGCGCTAGGGGCAGCGGCGGTCGCGAGGGGCATCGGGAGTAGGGCAGCAGGGATAAAGGGTCGAGGTCGCTTGCGGACCGCGCCCACGCCGCCCACCAGACTCGCCGTTGTCGTGCCGTGGCAGGAAGAGGCGGCCGCCGCCGGTGGCGTGGGGAAGGAGCAGCGCCGGGATCCATCGGCGGCGGCGGTGCTGTGGTGGTACTGGGAGGTGGCAGCGGTGCTAGGGTGGCACTGGGAGGCGGCGGCGCCTGCCACCTGCGGCTAGCTGGAGTGGGGAAGCGGTGGGAGAGAGAGGAAGGAGTGGGGTGGCGGCGCTAGGCACCTAGCGACGGGCAGGGGAGCCGCGCCCGTAGCAGCAAGGGCGGCGGCTGGCCGCGCAGCGGCAGCAGGGGCGGCAGGGGCGGCGGGCAGGGGAGCCGCGCCCGCAGCAGCAAGGGCGGCGGCTGGGCGCGCAGCGGCAGCAGCAGGGGCGGCGGGCAGGGGAGCCGTGCCCGCAGCAGCAAGGGCGGCGGCTGGGCGCGCAGTGGCAGCAGGGGCGGCAGGGGCGGCGGGCAGGGGAGCCGCGCCTGCAGCAGCAAGGGCGGCGGCTGGGCGCGCAGCGGCAGCAGGGGCGGCAGGGGCGGCGGGTGCGGTAGCTGGAGCAGCAGGGGCGGAAAAGGAGGGAAGAGGAGGCCGGCCGGCCATGGAGATGGCGGCGGCGGCGCCTGCCAGAGGGGCGGCGGCTGAGGGAGGGGAGGAAGAAAACCTAGCTTGATACCATGCTAGAATGAATGGACTGGATTAATTTTGGGCTAACCCTAGAAGAGTAGCTATATAGGGTAGCATACATGGGCCTCATAATGGGCCTATACTCCAACACTCACAATACGAGTTACCTTCAGCTTACCACAACTGTTGAACCATTGAATATAGTAGGGCCTAGGATGTTGTTTTGTGGTTAAGCCAAGCTTCTCAACCATGTCCATGCTTGCCAAGTTATTACAGCTTCCACCATCAATGATCACCTGACATGATCAGTTGTTGATGATAAATTTAGTTTGGAACAGATTGTGGCGTTGACTCTGTTCAGCTTGTTCCATTTGCACGCTAAGCACACGCTGTACAATGAGACTCAAATACTTATCTGATGATTCAGCACCATACTGCTCTTCCTCTTCCTCTTCCTCATTATCATGATGATTACCTACAGGGTCAGTTGCAAGCATAGTATATTCTTCCTCAATATCACTAGCTGACGTGTACTCACCATTGTCTTTGATTAGAAGAGCTCGCTTGCTAGGACAGTCCCGCATCATGTGTCCACATAGCCCTTACAGCGATGGCATTGTGTATCTTGTGATCTTCCTGTTGAATTAACTGACGAGGAACTTGGAGCAGGGGCTGGTGCTGGGCTCTTGCTTGCCTCAGGTGCACGTGTAGGTGTAGTAGAGGAAGTAGACTGCACACGGTTGTTGGAGAAGCTTGGTGCAGGTGTGCGGCTGGAGGAAGTTGCGGACGTCTTTGCTTGCCTTTGATTTGGCCAACCTGTAGGAATAACCCCAGAAGGGCCCCTTGTCCTTTGCCGGTCCTGCACTTCTCTTTCAGCTTTACAAGCAAGGTGAAATAAACGAGTGATAGAATTATATTCTTTATAATCAAGTATGGTCTGAATTTCCCTGTTAAGCCCCTCGAAAAATCTAGCCATCTTAGCTTCCGGTGTTTCTTCTACCCCACAACGTAGCATACCAATTTGCAATTCATGATAATATTCTTCTACAGTGTTTTTACCTTGTTTCAAGCATTGTAATTTATTTAATAAATCACGAGAATAATATGAAGGTACAAAACGGGCTCTCATAACTCTCTTCATACCCTCCCAGGCAGTAGGAACATCCCTATTTGTACGGCAGTATTCTTGCCACCAAATAGATGCAAAATCAGTAAACTCACTAGTGGCAGATCTAATTCTTTTATTATCAGAGATATCATAACACTCAAATTTCTGTTCTATGGCCATTTCCCAAGTGAGAAATGCATCAAGATCATATTTACCAGCAAAAGGAGGTATTGAAAATTTTATTTTCAGTAGAGGATCATCACGGTCTCGTACCTCTCTGCGGCGGTGGTGGCGTCGATGTGCCTGGTCGTTATTTGTATTAACCACATCATCTAGTTCAGTATCTGCAGCGTAGTCATCAGTAGCAGCAGTAGCACGAGATGTTGTGGCAAAAGATAATTGTGCTTGTTCAAGTTGCACTATGCGAGAGTCGAGGGCTGTGATGATTGTGTTGGTGATGTTCAAAGCCTCTTGGTCTCGTTCACCACTTTTGTGATGTTTTCAGTATGTTCATTTAGCAAGCGTGCCAAGTAATCCCTAGTTGCTTGTGTCTTTGGTGTGAGGGGTTCGTCTTCCTCACCTTGTTCACCTGCCATTGTTAGCAGCAAACAACAAACAATACAACAAGATTATATGTGCCTACCAACTACTAGGATGTGGAAAGTGGAAATTCAAAGGCACTCACACTCTAAACTCTTACCAAGTACTTACAGGTTCTTACCAAAATCTGCAGGTGGTGCAACTGGTAGCTGGGTCAGCCTTCAACGATCTTTAGGGTTGAGTTCAGCCAATGCAAGCTTATGTTACCTGAATGGCTAGTAGAGAGTGTAGCTAGGGCAGGTTTATTTATGTAGCAAGAATTAGACAAAATCAAATCAGTAGGTGCTAAATTGAAAATCTGCTCAAAGTCCTAGTCAACATTGCTGGCCCTATAGAAAACTAAAAGCTGGTTAACAAGCTTAGAAAACAAGGGATGGCAAAAGAGCTGCAAGCCTGCAACAAGGCTACCACTTCTGTTTTTTTTTCTCTTTTTTTTTTCCAGAAGTGCAACTCAATCACAGGCTATCACTTAGTTTTGGCAAGGAAACCAAAAGTAGAACAGCGAAACAAGTGCACACTTGCTGTTAGTCAAATGGTCTAGCACTAGAACAATCCAGACAGAATATGACTCCTCTCTTTCTTTCTTTCTTTCCTTTTTTTTAACTCTAGTGCTATATTTACTGCAGCCTAGCACTTGCAGCTGGACAGCTATCTCTCAGCTGCTATTCCTTTTTAGCTTTCACACTAAGGTTGCCAAACACAAATTTACTTTCTCTTCTTTCTTTTTCAAGATAGATCTCAACTAGAAGCTTTAAGCAAGAACTATGACCAGCAACTTAACATATGATAATGCAACCCAGAGATTCAACAAAGCATAAACTGAAAAGAGATTGCAGACTAGGCTCAAACTGGTTTGGATAGGATGTGGCAAACTCTCTCTCTTTTTTTTGGATTATAGGTAAAAGAACACTACTACTAAAAACTCAGTCTCACCGATTAACCTTTGCTTCGAATACCAGTTGATGTGTCACTTTAGTGGCCCAACCTTTCGGTGAGATGAGATGCCTTCCAATTGTGAGGGTGACTCACACGATCCAGGCTACTGACCAAGAGGTTCCAATAGCCTAGCAACCGTTGAACCAACTCTTGAGATGTTATCAGCCTAGCCAAAACCAAGCTGACCTGACCACTAGGATCTGTTCCTGCAAGAAATGGAAGAAAACCAGCAAGAACAAGGTGCAAGCAAACTGAAATTGTAAGTATGTATTGAAATATTAAGATGGGGCTTTGAGTAGAGGTTGGTCTGTTGGTTTAATGACACAAGAGACAACACAAGCAGTAGTTTCCAAAGGAAAGGAACTGAACTAAAACAAAACCCAACTCTTACATATGGAGGAGAGGAACCCCTCCTTTTATAGCCAAAATGGCTGCTGCTACAGTACGTGCTACTACAATGTACTGGCGACAGCTAAGTCTGTTACTACTGTTAATATGGAGGCTGTTCCATAAATCTGGACAGCTAACAAATAACAAACAAATAGTTTAGCCTACTATACTCTAGCTGGCTACAAGTGGTGACTGCCTGTGGACAGCCACAAATACAGCACAAAATATCAGCTCAAATATTTGTCTTCAACTCCAAGGTTCTTGATTAGGAGCACATTTCGATCTCTTCTTGTGTACAACAACAACAACAACAACAACATAGCCTTTTGTCCCAAGCAAGTTGGGGTAGGCTAGAGATGAAACCCAAAAGAGACGAGAAACAGGGAGACACATAAAGGGACATAAAGGGCACAAGACAAAAGATGTCACGGTTCAGGCACGTTGATTGCTAATCTCCAAGCGCTCCTGTCCATAGCTAAATCCTTGGGGATATTCCACTCCTTAAGATCTCTCTTAACGGACTCGTCCCAAGTTAATTTAGGTCGACCTCTACCGCTCTTTACATTATCGGCCCGCTTTAGAACTCCACTACGCACCGGCGCCTCAGGAGGCCTCCGTTGGACATGTCCAAACCATCTCAACCGATGTTGAATCAATTTCTCCTCAATTGGTGCCACCCCAACCCTATCCCGAATATCGTCGTTCCGTACTCTATCCCTCCTTGTGTGCCCACAACACCAACGCAACATACGCATCTCCGCTACACTCAATTGCTGGACATGTCGCCTTTTTGTAGGCCAACACTCAGCACCATATAACATCGCCGGACGAATCGCCGTCCTATAGAACTTACCTTTCAGCTTCTGAGGCACCCTTTTGTCACAGAGAATGCCAGAAGCTTGACGCCATTTCAACCAGCCGGCTGAAATGGCTGGCCTAGCTTCAGGTGGTGTAATGGATGGTACTATAGCTGTAGATGGTGTGGTTGTATCCGTAGAAGTGATGTCCTCATCAGATACACTCCAATGCTATTCTACCATTAATATCTATGTGTTATGTAGAAAAAACCTAGTATTCTCAATGTACTTTTAATGACAAATTTACTAACATTATACAAATGTTCAATCTCAATATTAAAAACCAATGGCCAAAATTTAAGTAGTTTGACTGCACAGAACCAAACCATCATTTTTCTTTTTTTCCCGAAAACGCAGGAGAGCTATGCTTCTTTGTATTATAGAGAGAGAAAAAAACGATCCCATATATCAACCCCACTCATACGGGGATCAGGTATGAGGGGGGATTTACATCACCCTGGCACTAGTCTAAAGGAAAGGAAAAAAACAGCATGACCGGCCAAGACCAAAGCTAACTCAGATTGTGCTGCTAAGACCTAGGTTCTGCAACTTCTTGGCCCCAGTGAAACACCAAAGGCTGTGCTCATCATTCAGCTCACGCAGGATTGAGTTAACTGAAGGAGAGGCACCATTGAACATACAAGCATTCCTATGCTTCGAAATAACCCAACCTATCATTTTTTACAAGGTTTAGGAAGTATGATAAGATAAACTAGTTTGATTGCTCTATGATCAGAAATATTCTGATGTTAAAGCTTTATAATCATCCAGAAGAGCATACGATAATTGTTTTGATCATGTAATTTATTTATTTCTGGTTTGCCATTTCTAATCTGAAGAGGTCAAAATTTTGGAGGACAGGGAATCATGATACGTGATTTTCCAAAAAAAAAATTTATTCATGTGCAGAAGATTTTTCTTCCTAGTTTTTCGACATGCATGGCCTATGACTTTTGGATCTTGCAGTTGTATTGTAAATCTATGATAAGAATTTAAAGGTTCCAGAAACAATTAGTAAAGAATGCGAGCTCTTCACATTTCTGAAGCTGAAATTTTATCTGGTGGTGTTGTTTGGAAAACTGCTACTCACACATAAAACCATGGCTGCAGTTTGGGAGTTAATTTTGGAAACTTTGTACCTTCAATCTTGAATTGCAGAGTTAATGATGGAAATTGTGTACCTTGAACTAGTGCAGGATCTTTTGAAGCTCGAGGCGATCCAAGCTGAGCTTACAGAGTACAATGGTGGCCAGCCAACCTTCTCGCAGTGGGCAACAGCAGCTGGAGTTGATGAGAAAACTTTGCGGAAGCGCCTGAATTATGGTATTTATTGCAAGAACAGAATGGTAACATCTAATGTGAGACTTGTAATCTCTATTGCCAGAGAGTTTGAAGGCCCTGGAATGGACCTTTATGATCTTATTCAGGTAATACAACCTGATACTTTTTTATTGGAAAAATATTTTCTCGTGTGCCGTATTTAGCATCAACATTTTATTTTTAGGTTTTTTATTACAGGAAGGAATGCAGGGCCTTATAAGGGGAGCTGAAAAATTTGATGCATCAAAAGGTTTTAGGTTCTCTACATATTCTCACTGGTGGATCAAGCAAGCAATGCGTAAATCTGTCTCGGAGCAATCCCAAATATTTCGCTTGCCTGTATGCTCACCACTCAGATCCTGTTCTTTTCCCTATATCAATGTTTTGATGAACTCTTTTGTCTCCAACTGTAGATCACGGTTGGTCATGCATGAGTGACCCACATGTAGTTTAGAAAAAATCAAAGAATAGATTATTATCACCAGGTGAATCATAGGGTGATTGATTTTTTTTTGGTGCGTGATTACATGTTTATCCAAAAAAAAATGTGAGGTAAGGATTAATATGAAAATCTTTTGATGATGTTGACTTAACAGTTAATAATGTCTTGCTCCCCTCATCTTTTGACAAAACTCTTCCATATTACTGTCATATGAGCCCTTTTATTTGTTTTTTTTCAAGTTCAAATGTTGTTGTGTCCATTATGCATCATGTTATGTTGTACTAGGATTTGTGTTCCCAATGGATAAAATATATTTTCTATATTATATCTATCAAAATCAGTTATCTCAGATGCTATATGTTAATCACACTAATTAATTCTGGTAACTAGGCTCACATGGTTGAAGCAAGTTACCGTGTAAAGGAGTGCACAAAACGACTTCGCCGTAAGCTTAGAAGACGACCCACCAATGAAGAAATTGCACTGGACACTGGTATGCCAATTAAACGAGTTGAGGCAGCAGTAAACCTCCCCAAGTATAGTGTTTCCCTTGATAGTAAAATTGGTTCCACCGACATGACATATCAGGTATGACCATTCTATGCCTGTATCGCATTCTATGTTTCTTATGTACCATAGAGCTCAGGTAACACACGCCTTTGGTTTTCAGGAGGTCACAGCTGATCCCAGTGCTGAGACAGCTGAAGAAATGCTCAACAGAATGTCCATGAAGAAGGATGTACACAAGGCACTAGATACTCTCACCACTCGCGAGAAGCAAGTAGTTGTTCTGAGATTTGGGCTCGAGGATGATCGGATAAGAACCCTGCAGGAGATTGGTAACATCATGGGTGTGAGCAGGGAGAGAATTCGGCAAATTGAGTCTTGCGCGTTTCGGAAACTAAGGAGCAAGAAGAGGGTGAAGGCTTTGAAGGATTATCTGGTGCCAGTAGGCAATTGGTGAACCGTTTGTTTGCACGGAATTTGTTTTCCTTTCTGGATTCCTCAGTTTTTTTCTTTTTTGAGGATTCTTTACTTGTACCATTTTACGTGGGTCCTCATGTAAAACACACTATCAGTATATTTGCATTACAAGAGGAAAGAATAGTTTAGTTCCGTGGAAATGAAGTAATTCACAATTTCTTAGCTGCTTGTTATCTCAGAATTTAGAAATGAAATATGTTGGTACAAAACTGTGTAATGTCCAAATTTTAGAAGCGCTTCGTCATCTACCCTACGCCTAAAAGAATGTGCGACTCATTTTTTTTCTCCTAGATTGCTTCATAAAGAATGTAGAGTGTTCGGTTCACATATAGTTACCATGATTTCAAAAACTGTTCCTTCACTTTTCTGAACTGTTCAACTTCGTTTGAAAATTGTTGCCTAGTTTTAGAAAATATTGAGGTCTTCTTTGGTTACACTCGAATCTGTCCGAATCTATATTGTTGATTGATGTGGATTTAGGTGGAAAACTAGTTAATTTTTCACACAAATCAACAACAATATTGCCTTGTTTGCCATACTTGTATCTATCTCAATCGACGGAAAGTTGACTAATTTTTACCTCATTCTACTTCAACACTTGTAGAATAAGGTGGATATGAGTGTAGCAAACAAGGAACAAGTACGAATTAATATGAACTAGTGATTAGGCGCACCCTTGCGCATAGGTTGGTACCTGTTGACGCCGAATTTAGATCTGGATCACACACCAGCAAGGGCTAGCATGTCCTGGGTTGCAATTAACCTATCACATGCAGCAAACAACTCAAGGATCAACGAAACCAATCTAGAGATGGATTAGGCTGATCTAGACCCCATCCTTCGTCACAAAAGTCTGGGAACACCTCCCGAGAGGACCTGATGGGGAGATGCACGCCTAGGTTGGTCGATAGGGCCACCTAGAATGCCGATGAATCCTGTGGAGAGATGCAATGAACAGCAGGAAGGTTGGAAAAGGGCAAAACTTAGGTAGTAGATGTAAAAAAAGATTCAATCGATCGTTATCCTCTGATATATATAGAGGGAGTGGTCTTATCCTAATAGTAAACAAGTCCAAATTGTAATCTCCGCATTTGCTACGCCAAAACATGTCCAAAAAATGATTTGGTGGTTTGGACTAGAATAGGGAAACCGGCCTAGCCGCTTCCCAAACCGGCTAGGTCGGTTCTTTTGGGCTCACGAAGCCGTCTGGCTAGGCAGCAGTAGGACCAATGTCACGAGATTGAAACCGTGACAAGCATTGTTGTTCGTTGGGTGTCACTGAGTGTGTGTCTCCAGTGGCTCGGGTGGATTCAAAAACACAAAGAACACAAAGAGGACGCACGGTTTATCCTGGTTCAGGCTATCGGGGCCCTATGTCCAGCAGCAGATGATCCTTATATCCAAGAGCATCCAAAATCAAGGGGTTACATAGTATGTAAGAGAGAGATTTGGCAGGGGATCGCTCGGTGCTGATCCTTGAGCCTTGTTGCCGGTGAGGTCTCCCCCTCGTTGGAGAGGAGGAAGATGATGGAAGAAGGGGAGGAGCTCTCGGTACTCTTCTCGGAGTGGCTCTGCTCTCGGTGCAGAGCTCAAGCTGTTTGGTGAGGATAGGACTGGTCTATTTGGAATTGTTCTTCCCCCTCTAGGATCTAACCTCCCCTTATATATCGAGGTAGGTCGGGTACATGGTGGTTTGAGGGAGTTTAGTCTATGGTCTACATGAGCCGGAGTCCAAGGAGGTCTTGTAGCGGCGTGGATGGACCTTGATGTTGTCGTGGAGCTAAAGAAGCCTTGGGTGTCGTCCGGCTCCTCTGTTCTGACATGTTGAGTGTCCAGCTCTGTCGGCTTGGACCGGCATCCACCAGGTGCACCTTCTGGAGGCTTCTTGGCAGTGAAGGCCAATGAGTGGGTCTTGACATTTCTTAGCATCGCTACTAGAGTTATAATCCCTAGCAACGACACTAGAAATGCTTATGGTATTTTTAATGTGACTTAGTAAGTGCGAGGACCCAGGGGCACCGGCGCCGCCCACGTCTCGCCTTCAGGATCTGTTTAATGGTCGAGTGACACAAAACACCCCAGTAGCAAACCAACACATAACATGCAACATTGTATCAAAAGGGTACCAGTTAATGGGAGTAATTTACTGGAATTTTTATACAAAAATAGCGGAACATGAGTATACAAAGTTTTAAACTTTCCTCTATAGGTTCAACTCTTCGGCATTTCACTTGAATTCTTATCGGAGTTAACTTGTAGCACATCTTGGATTTGCCCACTCCAAGGTCTACTATGCAGTAGTGAATTGAGCATTGGGTCAAGCCGACCAAAACGAAATTACGTACAAAACAACTTAACGGTAGCACCGTGTCATGCTATCGGGACTTAATTCCAACATATAAATATTTGGTAGATGCAAGGGCGTTATCAGGCATTTGGACATTTGCATTCACAACTAAATTATTTAATAGCTATAAGTTCATAGTAGCAAGTAAAGTGATCATCATTTATAAATCATATCATCATCAAGTTTCATCGTTAACACTACCATGAGCATAGAAAGTAAGAATAACCAAAAGGTTCTGTCTTGAAGGACTCCAGGCTTTCAAACTCTGCAGAGGTGTACAACTATATCCACACGAAAGAACGGGATGGACCACCATACCCATGCGCGAGGGTAAGGGTTGCCTCATGTCTCCAACCTTTCCCTAATTCGGCCCGAATATCACATGAAAGGTTCGACTGGTTCTTGGTTAATGCTACCACCATCTAACCGGCGCCACCTTCTTGCAGTTCTACGGATAGACCGGTCGTGATTAGTTACTAGGCTTGTCACCCCCATATGCGACATGTGGTCTGTACGGGTGGTTACTCGGACTCACGTACCCCAATTGTGATGACCCAATACCGTTTTTATCTCACCGATGCAAGTGTCATCCTCTTGACCAACTTACACCAGTTAGACCGATAGTAGGTCACCATCAGGAGAGTGCTAACCGACTTTCCCCTCATCAGGATTTTGCAGTTGAGTTACATACAGTAATCCAAGTAATAAACTAACATGTGATCTCATGTATAATATTTCAAATACAACTCACAACAAGTCGAAGAATTTCCAAAATATCTCATTGCATTCGAATATGAAGGTACAACTATAAGTTTGACTCCTTTCTAAAGTTGCTCTCTTATATTCACTCATAGACAACCATCGGAGTTAACTTGCAGCCAAAATTGGATTTGCCTGATCTAATAACTGCTAGTCATCACCTTGTCGAGCTTGGCTCAACTACACAGCGGATTTATCTGTAAAACAACTTAACAGCAGCACTGCGAGTACATTGCGTACTCGCAGGACTTAATTCCTACATAAATATTTGGTGGATGCAAAGGATAATATTAGGCATTTGTGCATTTGCAGAAAAGAAATGACGTATGTTACAGAGTAAGATGCTCATGATGCATGGTCAAAATAGTTCAACCAATGTAGGTGTAAAACAAGTAGTGAGTAGCATAAGTCAGGTGATCAACGACGGAGTTCACCTCAACTCAAATGTCAAATCTCCCATACTACAATGGGTCTAGAAGTAAGAACAACCAATTCCGTCCTGAGGGACTTTAGGATTTCAATAGACTCTGCATAGAGGTGTACAAATTGTACCCACACAAAAAACAGGACGAACCACCATACTCGTGCCCGAGTAAGGGTTGCCTCACGTCTCCAACCTTTTACTAGTGTGGCCAAGGGTGCTCATGAACAATCTGGAAGGATACCAAGGTGATGATTTCTCATGCCCCCTTGTGCACCTTAAGGGCACCTATGTAATGTCGTCACATCTACACCGTGTCACCCCTGTCGTAAAATCCATGAGAAAGCCGGTCACCACTAGCTACTTGCCTTACCAGCCCCATCCCCAGCATGTGGTTTGTACGGGTAGTTACTCGGACTCACTATCCCAATGAATGGTCCTTATTCCTTCATGAGCTACGTCACTTGAGATCCTACACTCATAGTGACCTACCCCTCGCTTGAGTAAAAAGATCAACGGAAATGGAAACGCTTAATTGCTTACTTGGTTAGATGACGGTAGAAGTCGAGTATGAGAAAGAGAACTCATGCTTGAGCGTGTAGGATGCTACACTAGGATAACTAATTACTAAAAAATGAGGGTTACAACTTATGTACTTCCCTAATCTTGACTAAGGACTCATCTCAACTTGATATAACAACATGATGATCAATTTGGTAATTCTTGTTCATGCAAGGGGTAGGTCACTGTGAGTGTGGGATCTCAAGTGATGTAGCTCATGGAGCAGTTAAGGACTGAATATGTGAGTCCAAGTAACCACCTATACAGACCACATGTCGCATATGGGGCGACAAGCCTAGTAACTAATTGTGACCGGTCTATTCATGGAACTGGCAAGAGGGTGGCGTCGGTTAGATGGTGGTTAGTCTCGGGAACTAATCGAACCTTTCACGTGATATTTGGGCCGAGTAGGGAAAGGTTGGAGACATGAGGCAACCCTTACCCTCGTGCATGGGTATTGTTGTTAGTTCCATTCTTCTATGTGGATACAATTGTACACCTCTGCAGAGTTCGAAAGCCTGAAGTCCCTTGGGACAGAACCCTTTTGGTTGTTCTTACTTTCTATGCCCATGGTAGTGATGTTAATGGAACTCATTGATGACTTGATTTAAAAATGTTGATCACTTTACTTGCTACTACGAACCTATAGCTGTTAAGTAATTTTGTTATGGATCATGAGCATGTCATTTTAATAAATGCCATTGCTTTCCTACAAATGTAAAATGCCTGATAACTCCCTTTGTCACACCCAAAATTTCCTATTTTGGGTTGTGCATGAAAAATACTAAATAAAATAAATAATTTCAATATTTGAATAGATTTATTAGATAAGTTAAGTTGTTGCTAATTTAAATATAGAAAATTTTGGTTTTAAATTTTTTTTATATTAATTTGATAATGTAGTGTTTGTGTGATGCTTGTCTTTGGTGTTGGTGAGTGCTATTATTTTCAAAATACCATAGGACAACGTTTACTTCTTATTGGAAAACTTTTTGGTATTTTCTGGGTTTAAAATTCCAATTTTCGTGAGCTTAATCTTTTTCCTTGATCTCTTCATCAATCTTTTCATGAGCTCAAACCTATTTAGTTGAGTTCCTTATCTTTCCAAGAGTCTCCAGGATTTTTCCTGTGATTTTTCTGAGCTCCGGGCTATTTTTCGCGACCAAAAAGGTAATTTTACATTTTCTGGAATTATTTTATTCGCGGAATTAAAATAATCCTGAAATTAAGACAATCCGAAAAGTTTCCAAACCCTACGACTATATATATGCCGGTGTAGCCCTCGACGCCCTGGTTTCAGAAGTACAACCCTTATCGCGAGCCGCCGCTCGTAGCTCCCTCCACCTCTCGCCGAAGTTCTGCATCTACAGCTTGCGTTCCGGCGAACTTCCGGCGAAGGTTCGGCGAGCTTTTCCGGCCACGTTTTCCATCTCCGGCGAATTCCGCTTTCACCTTGAGGTTAATCTTGATCTCCTATACACCGTCACGTCTTTCGTTTTATGAATTCATGATCCGTTTATCGTTCCCTAATGCATCTTTATCTTTTCCGACGAGCACCTCCATGGCAAAAGCTTCTGTGTCACTGTTTTTCCAACCGTGCATCTCACCGGGCCGCACAAGGCTGGTCCGTCGCCTCCTGATCAATCTCCGAGCCTGCCCTGCGCTGCCCCGGCCCTCGTCGTCGCGTGGCCTGCGCACGGTCGTCCACCCTGTGCGGGCAGACACAACCGGAGGTGCGGGCTCCAGCTCGGTCCCGCCTCCGCGGGCCTCAAGGGACCTGGCGCCGCTGCTGGCCAACCAGCCGGCCGCCCTTGGCCCGGCCAAGCCCTGCCCTTCCCTCCATGTGAGCTGCAGCAGCGGACTCCAGTAGCCATGGAGGGTACGACGTTGTACAGCTTAAGTAGAAGATGCTCTTATTTACAAGTCTGCCATCCATCGTTTAATTTCTACCATTTAATCGTTTTAGCTCCGTTTCGAGTCGTTCCAGTTGGGTTAGTTTTGTAACGTCGCGCTTTACACGGTAGCACCAACGTTGGCCTTGTCTCACAATTATGAATTTATTGATTTAAAATACCATTTGATTAGTATTAATTTAATAGCTTTTAATTAAAAGTGACAAAGGTTTATAATTCCGTTTTTGTTACTTTGTGATCGTGGTGATCTAAGCGACGTATTAGCAACACTGTTTTTTTATGTCACGTGTTTTTCTATATATCACTAAATATTATATTGATTAATATATTTATACTAGCTTTATAATTAAAAGCAATTTAGACTATATACCCACGGTTTCATAAATAAATATTAATTTAATTCATGTTAACATGTGTGGTTATGATTATAATTTAGTTAGTATCAATGTTTTTCATGTCACTTGACCACGAATTTATTAACTTGAATGCTAATTAGATTAATATTTATTTAATAGCTTTCCAACTAAAAGCGATCTAAGTTTAACTCCGTTTTGGTTGTGGTACAGCTGTGCCGACTATAAGTTACATATTAGTAGGAACTTTTAACATGTCTTACATCTCTAAATTTTGTAGGTTAAATATTAATTAGATTAATGATTACGCAAACTGATTTCCAAATAAAAGCAACATAGGAGAATATGGATCTTTTTATAATTACTTGCTAACTTAAATATGTATTTATTTACTATAAGTTGTATAGTTAAACATGATTCATATAAATCCAATTTAGATGCACTTATATTAATATGTATTCAATGCCTTTTTGAACTAAAGTTAATTTAGGTTTATCTCCGATCTTTTATAAATACTAAAATGATAACTTGATGAATAACAAACTTTGAAATACAATAGAAATACACATCATCCTGAGCCGTCCGTTTTTAGATTAATGGCTCAGATTAAAATATACCCTTTCACTGTTCTTTTTGTTAAAGAGTCCCTGGGTTTTTAGCTTATAGAACCCGCCGTCCTTTAGCGTAAACCCTGAAGACGTTTTCGTGTTTTGAAAACGTATTTTCTCCCAGTTAAGTCAAAAATACGTTTTCAGGTATTTACAGTTTTGCCACTAGGATTGTTTTGGTCATAAAATCTTCGTTTTAACTCTGATTTGATCCGTTCAAGTTGCGTTAGGTTCGTATTTGCGAGCTCTACATGTTAGTGTAGTTGTACAGTTAGTTTTGATAATTTATTTTTCGAGTTTATAATTAAGTATTTATTTATCTATAGGAAATCTTAGAAAATTCATAACTTTCACGTTTTAACTCCGAATTTGGTGATCTTTGCGTATGTGTGATCGTAGAAACGTGTAGAAGAGTTTTATAAACTTTTATTACTGTTTTGTTACTGTTGATATACTGTTCTAATTGTATCTCTTTGTTTGCTTCGTGTATGTTTGATTGGATGCATGTGTGTTGTTGATTGATGATCGAGTATAGACGGTGAGCAGTTTCTTGATGATCAGGAGTATTATTTTGAGCCAGACCAGCAGTATCATCAGGAAAGCTTTGATTAAGGCAAGTATAACATGGGACCATCCTTGTTGTCCTATTCACTGAAATTATCATACATATGCATGTGTCTTCCTTGACAACCTTAGAGATTATAACTTAGTGATTGATACCTTGATTCCTTGTCAACCTTGGGATGCATTTGGGTAGCTATTGCTAGTGCTTAATTATGAACAATGATCTTGTAATTTGACTAATGGATTATGCAATCAACCTTTAATGATGATTTTATTACTGTTGAAAAGGGGGCTAGAGCAAGGGGTTATATTGTTGCTCTGGTTTCTCTCCGTAAGGACTTATCTGTACATGACCATCCGGGACATACAGTACAGCTGTGAGGGCTATATGGCTCTGGCTTTAGTTGTTCAAGAGACCTTTTCTAGCTTGTTAGTGGTTACCTTAAATGGCGTAAGAATGGCTTGCCACTTTGGGTGTAGTGCGAGCCCCTGGCCTAGTGTGTATAGGCTGCGGTTGTTGTGCCACAGGGAAGGGGGGTTGTACATCTGCCTGCCGAGTGAATCTAATGGTCCTAACTTGTTAGACGAACTTTTGAGTGGCTTTATATGATCTCTGATGTTTTGGGCCTTGCAAACCCATGCATTTGGAAATCATGACTCACAGTGAAAGTGTACACCTCTGCGCAGAGTTAAAAACTGGTATACTAGCTGTGCTCACGGATACGAGCGACCTTGGAACATTTACAGATAGATGATCACCATTGTTATATCATGCTTAATTATTATTGATTATTATTATGCTCATGTTAATGCTATTCATTATCCTTATTACAATTGATCATTGATTCATTAATGGGATTTGGATTACTTTGATGCTACTCAATTGCTAATTATATGATGATTAAAAGCTAAACACAGTCAAACAGTGTCTAGCCTTTTTGAGCCTCATGAACCCTGTGTTATACTTGTTGAGTTCGACATGGACTCACTCTTGCTATTTCCCCAACACTCCAGTGTGTAGTAAGATGCTACTCGGAAGAAGGACAAAGGTGTAGTGGAGTTTCCAGAAGACTAGTAGAAGTGCTAGGCATATGTTACCCCCAGTCAGCCGTCCCTGAGAAGAATGGAGCCCGAAGTTTAGTCACCGTTCCGCGATACTCTGATGTAAGTGTTAATATAGTTATGTATACATTATATAATAACATTGTTTCTGATACTTTTTCATTCTGGCATATGTGTGGACTTCCTGGGCACACATATGATTAGCCTGGTTTTGTTCTTTAGAAAACCGGGTGTGACAGAGTGGTATCAGAGCGGTGTTGACTGTAGGACGTATGCCAAGTAGCACTGGACGTATTCTAAAACTTATTTTACTGTAAAACTATTTTGTCATCACCTGACTCATTGATTTTGACTATTTCCTCTTCCTTGTCTTGTTGTATCCCATCCTTGGTAGTTTCCTTTGAGCTAATATTTCTTACTCCCTTGGAATTTGTTTTACGTTGCTTTTACTAAAAGTTTTCTGATCTTACCTGGTTCAAAGATTTGATGGCCTTTCATCATCTCCAAGGTGCCATTAGGATGACCACCATTGTTGAAGAAGCACGTGTAGTATCGATGATGTGATGTGTGTTTGTTTTGTTTGATGTGTTGCTTGTGTGTTATCCTTGTTCTCATATTTCAAAGGTGGCTCGGAAGGTATAAGTCTTGAGGAGTAGCTTGATCTATGCTAAGTGGGGTAGGTTTTACGTAATACTCCGCATGCTGATTTCTATAGCAGTCTGCAATGTTTCTATTATATCTCAAGATATAGACATGAGAAATTTATGAAATTTTACTGGGAATAACTAGACTTCTGTATCTTTCCAAACCCATTGGATTTACCTTTTTATCTATTTTGAGCTAAGAGATATACCTGTTCTAAGTTGAGGTTACTGCATAGTCTGGAATTTTGAAATAGTTTCGGTTAAGTTCAGTTTTTGACTAACTTATTGACAGAATCTGGAAAAGTGTTGTGAATAAAAGTCATAGATAATTTCGTAAGCTTTCCAACCGTATAAAGATCACCTTAATCGGATGTCTGTATCTCGAGTTATGCCAGATTTACTGAACTGCTAAAATTGGAATTCGCCCAGAAATTTTTTGCATTACTTCCTTATCTTGTACAAGTGAATATATCATTGGATATCTTTGAATCTCATTGATTTGCCTGGGAATCTTACATTAGAGATGATTATGGTTATCTAGTATAAAAGGGATGTGATTTACTTTGGTGTCCCCTAGTTTCTTTTTCTTAAGGGGGTAGCAAAGTTATGAGTGTTGCAAGATGAATGTTTCGTATGTCCTAGAGCTTCACTTGGAAGACGTGGTTATCTCTATGATTGGAAGTCTATAGTTAGTTTTATGAAAACTTAGATGACATCACCCCCATATCAAGTATGTTTAGTAAGTTTTAAGTGAAGGACTTATCATTAGCAGCAAGCCTTAAAGAAAGTGTTGCCTTCAATGACATTGTCAGGTGGAACAAAATCTTTGTTAAGTGGGGTAGTGTCCATTACCATCATCAATCTCAAGCGACGAGGTACCAAGAACTGAAGATCAAACCTTATCTTTCTTGTCATCTTTTGGCTATCCTCGATCCATGTCTTATATCTCATCAACATAAAGCAAAGAAGCATGAAGACTTGAAGATTAGTGTTATCTATCTCTCTAGTCTCTCTGAATCTCGTTCCTACCTTATCGTGTCTTTTTAGAACAATCTATCTTCCTTAGATTATATCTCTATTTTTGGATGCCCAAAAATCATGGATAAATTCTGGACAATAGTAGACTTCAATATCTTTCTCTGACCGTAAGAACCACCCTGATATCTATTATGGTTTGGGATTTATGAAAATCACAAGGCGATGCATCTGTGCTGTCAGTAATCTGGAATAGTTTCTGTTGTGCACAGTTTTCGACTACCTTAACTGCAGAATCTGGAGCAGAATTCTATAAGGAAGTTGTAGTAAATTTGATAAGCTTTCCAACGGTATAAGCTACAATATCATTGGATTCGTAGAACTCGAATTATAACTGTATTTCTGCACTGCCATTTTTCTGCTCGCGAGGAAGTGCAGGTTACTTGTTCTTGCATATGCTCATGAGTCTCTTTGACATGATAGAAGGACACAATAGTAGTTATCACTCAGAGACAAATGCAAGCTATCCTTTGGTGTACTCTAGTTGATCTCTTCTTAAGAGGGTTTGTCGAACTAAAAGACGATACAAGATGGAGGTTTATATGTTCTATTTCGTCACCTGGAAGCATCAGCTAGCTACATGGCTGTAAAGTCACTATCGAGCGCAAGTATCTTTTCTTAGGGTTGGTAACCTGTTAGAACCATCTACAAGAATCGTAAGGGTCTAAAGAAGACATTTACAAAGTTGGTTTTGAGTTTGTGGCATCATCATTGGATAAGAGTTGATCAGAGAAGCATGAAGATTTGCAAAATCAACTTTATCTTTCTTGCTAGTCTCTCCGAATCTCGGGACGAGATTCTTGTTAAGTAGGGTAGATTTGTCACACCCAAAATTTCCTATTTTGGGTTGTGCATGAAAAATACTAAATAAAATAAATAATTTTAATATTTGAATAGATTTATTAGATAAGTTAAGTTGTTGCTAATTTAAATATAGAAAATTTTGGTTTTAAATTTTTTTTATATTAATTTGATAATGTAGTGTTTGTGTGATGCTTGTCTTTGGTGTTGGTGAGTGCTATTATTTTCAAAATACCATAGGACAACGTTTACTTCTTATTGGAAAACTTTTTGGTATTTTCTGGGTTTAAAATTCCAATTTTCGTGAGCTTAATCTTTTTCCTTGATCTCTTCATCAATCTTTTCATGAGCTCAAACCTATTTAGTTGAGTTCCTTATCTTTCCAAGAGTCTCCAGGATTTTTCCTGTGATTTTTCTGAGCTCCGGGCTATTTTTCGCGACCAAAAAGGTAATTTTAGATTTTCTGGCATTATTTTATTCGCGGAATTAAAATAATTCTGAAATTAAGACAATCCGAAAAGTTTCCAAACCCTACGACTATATATATGCCGGTGTAGCCCTCGACGCCCTGGTTTCAGAAGTACAACCCTTATCGCGAGCCGCCGCTCGTAGCTCCCTCCACCTCTCGCCGAAGTTCTGCATCTACAACTTGCGTTCCGGCGAACTTCCGGCGAAGGTTCGGCGAGCTTTTCCGGCCACGTTTTCCATCTCCGACGAATTCCGCTTTCACCTTGAGGTTAATCTTGATCTCCTATACACCGTCACGTCTTTTGTTTTATGAATTCATGATCCGTTTATCGTTCCCTAATGCATCTTTATCTTTTCCGACGAGCACCTCCATGGCAAAAGCTTCTGTGTCACTGTTTTTCCAACCGTGCATCTCACCGGGCCGCACAAGGCTGGTCCGTCGCCTCCTGATCAATCTCCGAGCCTGCCCTGCGCTGCCCCGGCCCTCGTCGTCGCGTGGCCTGCGCACGGTCGTCCACCCTGTGCGGGCAGGCACAACCGGAGGTGCGGGCTCCAGCTCGGTCCCGCCTCCGCGGGCCTCAATGGACCTGGCGCCGCTGCTGGCCAACCAGCCAGCCGCCCTTGGCCCAGCCAAGCCCTGCCCTTCCCTCCATGTGAGCTGCAGCAGCGGACTCCAGTAGCCATGGAGGGTACGACGTTGTACAGCTTAAGTAGAAGATGCTCTTATTTACAAGTCTGCCATCCATCGTTTAATTTCTACCATTTAATCGTTTTAGCTCCGTTTCGAGTCGTTCCAGTTGGGTTAGTTTTGTAACGTCGCGCTTTACACGGTAGCACCAACGTTGGCCTTGTCTCACAATTATGAATTTATTGATTTAAAATACCATTTGATTAGTATTAATTTAATAGCTTTTAATTAAAAGTGACAAAGGTTTATAATTCTGTTTTTGTTACTTTGTGATCGTGGTGATCTAAGCGACGTATTAGCAACACTGTTTTTTTTATGTCACGTGTTTTTCTATATATCACTAAATATTATATTGATTAATATGTTTATACTAGCTTTATAATTAAAAGCAATTTAGACTATATACCCACGGTTTCATAAATAAATATTAATTTAATTCATGTTAACATGTGTGGTTATGATTATAATTTAGTTAGTATCAATGTTTTTCATGTCACTTGACCACGAATTTATTAACTTGAATGCTAATTAGATTAATATTTATTTAATAGCTTTCCAACTAAAAGCGATCTAAGTTTAACTCCGTTTTGGTTGTGGTACAGCTGTGCCGACTATAAGTTACATATTAGTAGGAACTTTTAACATGTCTTACATCTCTAAATTTTGTAGGTTAAATATTAATTAGATTAATGATTATGCAAACTGATTTCCAAATAAAAGCAACATAGGAGAATATGGATCTTTTTATAATTACTTGCTAACTTAAATATGTATTTATTTACTATAAGTTGTATAGTTAAACATGATTCATATAAATCCAATTTAGATGTACTTATATTAATATGTATTCAATGCCTTTTTGAACTAAAGTTAATTTAGGTTTATCTCCGATCTTTTATAAATACTAAAATGATAACTTGATGAATAACAAACTTTGAAATACAATAGAAATACACATCATCCTGAGCCGTCCGTTTTTAGATTAATGGCTCAGATTAAAATATACCCTTTCACTGTTCTTTTTGTTAAAGAGTCCCTGGGTTTTCAGCTTATAGAACCCGCCGTCCTTTAGCGTAAACCCTGAAGACGTTTTCGTGTTTTGAAAACGTATTTTCTCCCAGTTAAGTCAAAAATACGTTTTCAGGTATTTACAGTTTTGCCACTAGGATTGTTTTGGTCATAAAATCTTCGTTTTAACTCTGATTTGATCCGTTCAAGTTGCGTTAGGTTCGTATTTGCGAGCTCTACATGTTAGTGTAGTTGTACAGTTAGTTTTGATAATTTATTTTTCGAGTTTATAATTAAGTATTTATTTATCTATAGGAAATCTTAGAAAATTCATAACTTTCACGTTTTAACTCCAAATTTGGTGATCTTTGCGTATGTGTGATCGTAGAAACGTGTAGAAGAGTTTTATAAACTTTTATTACTGTTTTGTTACTATTGATGTACTGTTCTAATTGTATCTCTTTGTTTGCTTCGTGTATGTTTGATTGGATGCATGTGTGTTGTTGATTGATGATCGAGTATAGACGGTGAGCAGTTTCTTGATGATCAGGAGTATTATTTTGAGCCAGACCAGCAGTATCATCAGGAAAGCTTTGATTAAGGCAAGTATAACATGGGACCATCCTTGTTGTCCTATTCACTGAAATTATCATACATATGCATGTGTCTTCCTTGACAACCTTAGAGATTATAACTTAGTGATTGATACCTTGATTCCTTGTCAACCTTGGGATGCATTTGGGTAGCTATTGCTAGTGCTTAATTATGAACAATGATCTTGTAATTTGACTAATGGATTATGCAATCAACCTTTAATGATGATTTTATTACTGTTGAAAAGGGGGCTAGAGCAAGGGGTTATATTGTTGCTCTGGTTTCTCTCCGTAAGGACTTATCTGTACATGACCATCCGGGACATACAGTACAGCTGTGAGGGCTATATGGCTCTGGCTTTAGTTGTTCAAGAGACCTTTTCTAGCTTGTTAGTGGTTACCTTAAATGGCGTAAGAATGGCTTGCCACTTTGGGTGTAGTGCGAGCCCCTGGCCTAGTGTGTATAGGCTGCGGTTGTTGTACCACAGGGAAGGGGGGTTCTACATCTGCCTGCCGAGTGAATCTAATGGTCCTAACTTGTTAGACGAACTTTTGAGTGGCTTTATATGATCTCTGATGTTTTGGGCCTTGCAAACCCATGCATTTGGAAATCATGACTCACAGTGAAAGTGTACACCTCTGCGCAGAGTTAAAAACTGGTATACTAGCCGTGCTCACGGATACGAGCGACCTTGGAACATTTACAGATAGATGATCACCATTGTTATATCATGCTTAATTATTATTGATTATTATTATGCTCATGTTAATGCTATTCATTATCCTTATTACAATTGATCATTGATTCATTAATGGGATTTGGATTACTTTGATGCTACTCAATTGCTAATTATATGATGATTAAAAGCTAAACACAGTCAAACAGTGTCTAGCCTTTTTGAGCCTCATGAACCCTGTGTTATACTTGTTGAGTTCGACATGGACTCACTCTTGCTATTTCCCCAACACTCCAGTGTGTAGTAAGATGCTACTCGGAAGAAGGACAAAGGTGTAGTGGAGTTTCCAGAAGACTAGTAGAAGTGCTAGGCATATGTTACCCCCAGTCAGCCGTCCCTGAGAAGAATGGAGCCCGAAGTTTAGTCACCGTTCCGCGATACTCTGATGTAAGTGTTAATATAGTTATGTATACATTATATAATAACATTGTTTCTGATACTTTTTCATTCTGGCATATGTGTGGACTTCCTGGGCACACATATGATTAGCCTGGTTTTGTTCTTTAGAAAACCGGGTGTGACACCCTTGCATTCACCAAATATTTATATGTTGGAATTAAGTCCTACGAGTATGAAATGTACTCACGTTGTTGCCGTTAAGTTGTTTTGTAGGTAATGTTGTCTCGATTGATTGGACCCAATGCTCCATTCACCGCTGCATAGTAGACCTTGGAGTAGGTGAATCCAAGATGATCTACGAGTTAACTCTAATAGGAATTCAAGTGTATCAATGAAGAGTTAAACCTAGAAAGGGAATTCAAAATTTTTGTACACTCATGTTCCCCTACCTTTGTAATATAATGATATTAGTAAATTCCTATAACCAAATTAGTTCCTTTGGTACAATGTTGTGTGTTATGTGTTGGTTTGCCACATGGGATGTTTTGTGTCACTCGACCATTACAAAGATCCTAAAAGCGAGGCATAGGCGGTGCCCGGTGCCTCCGGTCCCTCGGGTCCTCGCAGTAAAGGCCTTGTAGTGTGACCTCGCTAAGCACCTAGGTAGTCTGAAGCATAATGGGGAAACATGACTCATGGTGAAAGTGTGCAATCTCTGCAGAGTGCCAAACTGATATTTCAGCCATACTCACGGTCAAGAGCAGGCTTGGACTTCTTCGTCATTAGATGGCCACTAGTTTGGTTGTGTGGTTCCCTTGGTATTGGAATGGGTGGTTCAGTTGAGAGCTTGGATGGAATCCAATTGTGGTGCTTGGATGGAATCCAAGTGTGGTTTGGTTCTCCGAGGAGAAGGCGAAATCTCACTTAGATAAATAGGTGCTTAAGATTTAAGGTAATAGGTGTGTCGCTTAAGTGTTGTGTCAACCTGTTGTAGGGTCGAGATGGCGGACTAGATGGGGGTGAATAGAGCTTTCTAAAAATTAATCTCACCGGCTGACCGATATAAATGCGGAATTAAAACAAACGGTCTAGCCAAGACTACACCTCTCTATCTAAGTTCTTAAGCACCTTGTAAAAGATCCTAATTAAGCAACTAAGGTGCTGGGCTAGCTAGAGCTCACCTAAATAATTCTAGAAGTAAGGTCACACAAACCTATGCAACTAGTACTTCAAGCAATGAGGGAGCTCCTACACAAACTAGTATGCAAAAGCACTAAGCCTACGCTCACTAGTAATGCTCAATAACAAGGCTACTCAAGCCGAGCTCAAAATACTTCGCTATACAAACTAAGCAATGTAACTAGCAAGGCTAGTCAAGCCAACTAGCTACGCAAGGGAACTACTTCTATGCTACACAAGCAAGGGAGGTAACTAGCAAGCTACACATGCCAACTATTTACAAGAGCAACTACACAAACACAATATATATATATGAATGAATAAATATAAGCTTGTGTAAGAGGATTCAAATCAATGGAAAGAATAGTATTGACATGGTGATTTTTATCTCGAGGTTCACTTGTTTGCCAACAAGCTAGTCCTTGTTGAGACAAGCTCCAAGGTTGCCGCTGGTCCTCTTACTAGTGGTGACCCGCAAGTCACACTCTCTCACACATAGAGTGCTTACCACAAGCTCTAGCACCTTGACTCGGTCGGACCACTTGTCGCCCTTCGTGTCTCGCTCTACTAGAGTTGCTCTTCGCGGATCTCGGGGGGTAAGCACAATGCCCCTCATAAATCCTTCTCCGGAGCCATGCATAATCACCATGCAGGCTTCACAATGGAGACCACGCCACCAAGCCGTTTAGGAGGTGGCAACCTCCAAGAGAAACAAGAAATCCCCTAATCACAAAGATTTTCTAGTGCCACAAAATGCAATCCTCAAATGCACACATTAGGTCACTCAATCCCTCACTCATATTAGTACTGAGCTTGAGAGGGAGAGGAAGGGGAGGAGGTGGATCTTCAACCTCTCATGCACACCCACAAAGGGCTCTCAATCTCTCCTAGAAATCTTAGCACAAACCATGGGAGAGAGATGAGAGAAGGAACCCTAGCTCATCTCCAAAGAGTTAGAATGGGGGAGAGAGTTGTTAGGGAAGGAGGGGGAAAGGCACTGCCTTATCCTCCTAGTTGGCTACACAGTGCTGAAAGGTCCTAATGGCAAGAGGGGGTGAATAGCCTATAAAAAATTAAAAATTCTACAACAACACTAAGCAAAGCGGTTAGACAAATATGAGGTGAAGCGAATGTTGTGCTAGCCTACAAAAAATGCAAACCACCTACCACAATGCTAGTATCTATAGTCTCTATCCACACAATGGCTATGTCACTACACTAAGTTAGTGTGCTCTCAAAGTCTAACTAAAGGGCCACACTAACTAAACTAATAAGCTCTCACAACTAGCTACACTAAAGAGCTTGACAACTAGTTTGCGGTAATGTAAAGAGAGAGCAAGTAGGTTATACCGCCGAGTCGAGGAATGAACCAATCAATCACAAGAATGAATACCAATGAAGACCAATCACCTCAGAATCAAATGTTGACACAATGATTTTTTACCAAGGTTCACTTGCTTGCCGGCAAGCTAGTCCTTATTGTGGTGATTCACCCACTTGGAGGTTTACGCGCTAATTGGCATCACACGCCAAACCTGCAACCGGGTGCTACACAACCAACACAAGATGGAGATCACACAAGCCACGAACAATCCACTAGAGTTGCCTTTCGTGATCTCCCATGGGGAAGGCACAAGATCCCTCACAATCACCGCGATCAGAGTTAGAGACAATCATCAACCTCAGCTCAACGATCCTCGCTGCTCCAAGTCGTCTAGGTGGTGGAACCAACAAGTGTAACAAGCGAATCCCACAACGAAACACGAACACCAAGTGCCTCTAGATGCAATCACACAAGCAATGCACTTGGATTCTCTCCTAATCTCACAAAGATGATGAATCAATGATTGAGATAGGTGAGAGGGCTTTGGCTAAACTCACAAGGTTGCTATGTCAATGCAAATGGCCAAGAGAGTGAGCTAGAGCCAGCCAAACACCTTTTATAGAGCCCCCAAACAAATAGGGCCGTTGGGCTCTCGGGGCAGCCTGCCTCGCGCTGACTGGATGCGCAGGTCAACATGATCAGACGTAGCTCAGCCAACGTTCGGTCGCTGGATAGAGGCCACATGGCCTCCGCATTTAATGTCCACCATCAAACTCCAACATCCGAAATCTCCCACGCGATTTAGGGGTGATCGAACACCAAAGCCAAATTAGGTCAGTACACCACGCGCGCACGCCCAACGAATGACCGGATGCGTAGGTGCCCGTGGCGACCCAGCGTCAGGTCGACTCTAGTAAGCTTCCTGAGTGGCAAAACGACGACCTGACGCGTTCTGTCATCAATGACCTAACGCGGTCAGCGTCTGGTCTCTTCCTCTCTCCACTCCACGTGCCAGAGCACTGTCACGTGTCAATGATCGGTCACTGAACAGTGATCAGCCAGTGTCTAATTGTTGACACTTCTTAGCATCACTCGCGTTAGGTTGTCATCCCCAACATGACACCAAGAGTGTGGTTGTATTGTACTCATGCCACTTAACTATATAAAGATATTAAAGTATATATCCGCAAGCGCACAGATAAATACACCCGTTGCAACATTTCATCCAAGTTTATCCTAGGTATCATTATTTATATTTAACCAAAGGAGAACAAACAGAGGGGCACATATTAATTAAAGGCTACTCTACACATGTGATATGAATATTCAAAATCACTATCCTTTACTCTCAAACAGGAATCAATCAAATAAAAAGAGATAAAATATATGATAATCAGACCATTCAGATGATATTCCTTAAGCAGTACTACGATGACAAGTCATTGATCAGAATATAAAGTAAGAGAATAACTCCTAAGTAATCCATTAACTATTAGTCATAATCTACATTGATTAGTGCAATTATATCAGACAAATCATTGGCTAGGTTATCTCATATCCATAAACAAGGAACATCTCCATTACGAAGCTGAGAAACAGAGTAACAACTAAGTAATGAGACTGCATTCTACTAAGTTCTACACTCGGGGAGTGGACTACAAAGGACTCAACAGGAATGTCACACCCGCGATCTACCACATGGCCCAAAGTATAGAGTGCATTTATAGGTAAACAGTGTATAAGTACCACACTTACACAATGTTGACCACCCACCCATGACTCAATAAGGTGAGTGCTTTGCAAACATGTGTATAAACATAATGATAAACTATCTATGCCAAATATATAATCAAAGCAGACTAATCTCATAATAATCAAGGATATAATATAGATTAAGAACAAGATCATATCTAATGTATCAAGAATAATGATCAAGAACAATGAACTAGAACTAGACAATGATGAACTAGAACAATTACGAACTAAAACATAAACAATTAGAACATAAAGAACTAGAACATGAACTAGATCAAGAACTAGAAGAACTGATGAACTAGATGAATATCTAAAGAATAATGTTAATACATGAGAGAAGAACTGGATTTACCAAGCTCCTCTTGACTAGATCTAGAGCCCAAGGCTGCTTGACTCCTCTACTTCTAATTCTAATCTAGCTAGGCCTAGATCTGATGGAGCTCTAAGGAGATGAGAGTTGCTGGTTAGTCTTCTGCTTTCTGGTGGATGATTGATTGAATGAATTCCTCTTTGGAGGGGTCTAGGGCCTCGTTTATGTAGCCCAGAGCATGGAACCGTGGCACTTGGATCAAACCGACCTTCACATAGGGTTAGGATGCATCCTTGGAGGCGGTTGAAGTAGCTTGCAAAGGAAGAAGCCGAGGGGCGGCAGCCAGGGGTCGGTCGGCCTAGGGTTGAGGCCGGTCGGCCCCACCTGGCGGCGCCTCGTGGTGGCCCTCCTCGTGGAGTCCTCTGGTGTCCTCTAGAAGCCTCTTGCGTATTCGTGACATGGAGATTCGGCCGATTGACGTGGGTTCCTTCTCGTGGAAGATATCAATTCCTGAATTATTCTAATAACCCCCTGCAAAATATAGATTCACCAAAACTCATGGAATTTCGTTAGTTGACACCCTAAACCTATGTTGGTGATAATTTATTAGCCCTTTATATATTTATTTTAACCCTTTATTATGGTAGATAACCATCGTCAACACCGATCACTTGCCTCCACTGAGTCCACACCTGTTTCATAGTGACCGGACTCACAGGTCCATCATCCGGTCCTGCATCTGGTCACAAGAAATAGCGCCTCCTCAACTCCAAACTTCACTACCCTTGCACAAATGTGCCAACCACCAAGTGTACCACCTTGTGCACGTGTCTTAGCATATTTTCACAAATATTTTCAAGGGTGTTAGCACTCCACTAGATCCTAAATGCATATGCAATGAGTTAGAGCATCTTGTGGCACTTTGATAATTGCATTTCGATACAAGTTTCACCCCTCTTAATAGTATGGTTATCAATCCTAAATGTGATGACACTCACTAAGTGTCTCGATCACCAAGCCAAAAAGCTCCTATCAAGTTTCATCTTTGCCTTGAGCTTTTTGTTTTTCTCTTCCTTTTTCTAAATGAAGAGCTTGATCATCAGCACATGTCCAACATCATCACCTTTGGACTTCGATTGCTCCACCACTTGGATTGGTGCTTAACTTATTTCATGATCACTTAGATCATATGGTTAGCACCTAGGGTTTCATCAATTCACCAAAAGCAAACTAGAGTTTTCAATCTCCCCCTTCTTGGTAATTGATGACAATCCTATCACAAAGATATGAATTGAAATCATTTTGAATCCATGTTGCTTGCCTAAGCATTTTTACCATTTGTAAAGGCTTTGGACAAGTTTCATGAACCCGAATTGGTAGCATTGCTCCCTCTACATATGTGCTAAGAGTTTGGATTGAAGCTTGCACATATGCTTAGATAGGAAATATAGGATGTAATGTCTACCAAATGATGCTAAGGTATAAGAGATAGACCTTTGAAGCGTGATATCAATCGGAGTGCACCAAATATGCCATCCTTAGCACCATTGCTAGTTAGATATCACTTGCAACAACAAGAACTAGATACCTCATGAGATCAACATTAGAAGCAAGGTTCTAGTATTACTTGTTAAAACAAAGCAAGACAAATCTATCACATATGCATGCTAGTTTCTCATTTCATCATTCAAGCCTACAACTAGCATACAACACAGAAGCATGTCAATTGAATTTAAACTTGACAAATGAAAGCAAGCATATGAGAATGCATAATCAAATGCATCATTCAAGTTCATGAGCTTGCTCCCTCTACCTATGTGCTCAAAATTTTAATTGATCCCCTTTGTCATATTTCTCCCCCTATGTCAAAGTCTCATCCTTTGTCATCTTTTTACTATCTTTGTGCAATTTCTCTCCCTCTGTCATCAATGACCACAAAGGTTCAACTTTAGATAGTTTAAGATTACAATGTCAATCAATGAGGTGAGGATCATTTTCCTAAATTTGGTTCAATCTAGAACACTTGCCAAAGCAATTTAATTCGGTTTGATCCAAGGACAAGCTTCTTCACACCTCCAAATAAGGGTTATCTTGTACCATGTTGAGTTAAACACTTATAGCTCATTTTCTAGATCAAACACTAGGTTCACAAGCCCACAAACATATCATATGCTACCACTAGATTAAGTCAAGCATAGAAGCAATAGTGGTACCATACAAGCATCAAATTCATTTAATTTTCATGAATGAGCCTATAAAACATTAGGAATGACTAGATGCACTAAACATGTCCTTAGCAAAGGATGTATGTCATGCCAATCAACTTTTACCTTGGTAGCTCGAAGGAGAGGCATGTCATATTAGTGAGGGGTGCATCAACACATATTTGAGAAATCCAATATGTTCAACTCATTCCTTAGCTTGCAAAATCTTTTCTCATCCAATGGCTTGGTGAATATATCGGCAAGTTGATCTTTAGTGCCCACATTCTCAATGCAAATGTCCCCTTTTTATTGATGATCTCTTATGAAATTGTGGCGGACATCAATGTGCTTTGTTCTTGCATGTTGAACCAGATTGTTGGTGATCTTCACGGCACTCTCATTGTCACATAGCAATAGCACTTGTTTGAATTTGATTCCAAAATCATTTAAGGTGGCCTCTATCCAAAGAATTTGTGCACAACAACTACCGACGACTATATATTTGGCTTCGGCGGTTGATAATGCTACACTATTTTTGCTTATTTGATGACCATGAAACAAGTGATCTTCCCAACAGTTGACATGTGCCCATGGTGCTATTCCTTTCAACCTTGCATCCCACACAATCCGAGTCAGAGTAACCAACTACCTCAAACTTTGCTCCTTTGGGATACCACAAACCGACATTTTGTGTATGCTTCAAAGTTTAAAATAGCAGAATATAGCTCCGCTATAGCCCCGGAAGAGGCTCGATGCTAAGCTATTCATATTTCTGCCGCTACAATAATTTTCACCACTATTTACCGCTATAGTTCCGTTAAGTTGCGTAGCTTAGCGTTTTAAATAGCGGCGCTATTCCAACAACCCATATAAGTGAAAGCCTGGCAACCTGCTAAGTCCACTGAAGCCCAAAACCAATGAAACCCTAAATTCTAAAAGCACGCACAACACCAGTGAGCAGTCAGCTAGTAACAGTGTCTCACACAGACACTTCAACTCCCTTTTCTCGTTGCTGGGCGGCGACGGCTGCTGGAGACCTGGGCGGCGGCGCCGGCTGGGCAGCTAGGTGGCGGCGCCTATTGGGCAGCTGGGTGGTGGCACCTGCTAGTGACCTGGGAGGTGGCGCTGGCTGGGTGGCGGTAGGCTACACGGGCTACGGCGGCTACCTGTGACGAACGACGGAACGAGCTGAGCTGCAAGCCTACGACTGCAAAGGGATCCCTCGCAAGTTCTCAATATATCCCAGTCTCAACAAGGTTAGTTTGTGATCCCTCTGCCTCGATCTGTAGATTGCTGCATATATTGTAGTTGTTGTAGATTGCTGCACACTGTAGTTCGTGATCCCTTCTCCCTTGATCTGTAGATTGTTGCATATTGTAGTTTGTTCTGTACTTATATTCTAGTGTTCTACATTTTTGAAATTTGCATATGTGATTTTTTAATTTTGTTGCATAGGTGTAGTCGCTGTTGCCTCAAGCACTGCCTCTACCCCAACAGATCAGAATGCACAAGCTATTGTTTCCTCAGACCCTGGTTGGAAGTACTGTACTGTTCCAGATATAGCAAATAAGCATGAGCTCAAGTGCAATTTTTGTGAGAGGGTGTACAAAGGTGGCATCACAAGGCTCAAGCTCCATCTAGCCCACATTCCAAAATGCAATGTTAAGAAGTGTGAAAATGTTCCAGCTGATGTGAAGGCGGAGATGATTGAACTGCTCGCAAAGAAGAATATTATCAAGGAAAAAAAACGAAGAATTCAAGAGGGCAAGAGACGGAGTTAACTTGGATCATTCAGAGGGAGAAGCATCAGGTGAAGAAGATGGTGGCAATTATGTTGTTGTTCACTCAGGGAGAGCTAGAAGCGCAAGTAGCTCCAAAGGTGTCCCTATGGAGAGGTTCTGCAAGTCCACTCCAGAAGAACTTGTTGCTGCAAAGCAGGGAGCAAGCCTTAGCAATAAGGTGCAGACCAAGTTGTCAACTCAGAAAAGAGAAGAGAGGCGAGATCAAGCCCATGAGTGCATCTACCAATTCTTTTATGAAGCCGACATTGCACACAATACAGTAACACTTCCTAGCTTTGAGCTCATGCTTGAGGCAGTTGGAGACTTTGGTAGATCCTTGAAAGGGCCTAGTGCATATGAGATGAGTGGTCCATTTTTACAGAAAGCTAAGAAGAAGGTCGAGGATTCATTGAAAAACCATAAGGAGCAATGGGCACTCACAGGCTGTTCACTTATGACAGATGCATGGACAGATAAGAAAGGTTGGGGAGTAATGAATATTGTAGTTCATAGTGCTTATGGTGTTTATTTCCTAGAGTCAGTGGACTGCTCATCTGTTAAGAAAAATGGCCAAATAGCTTTGAACTTGTTGACAAATGGGTTGAAGAAATAAGAGAGCAAAATGTCGTTCAAGTGGTGACTGACAATGCTAGTGTGAATTGGGCAGCAACAGATCTATTGAAAGCAAAGAGACCTTCAATCTCTAGACTGGGTGTGCTGCCCACACTATAGATCTAATACTGGAGGATATAGGCAAGATTAAGCAAATGGACAGTACAATTGTGAGAGCAAGATCTTTGACAACATTCTTTTATTCTCATACAATGGTGCTGGCACTCATGAGGAAATGTCTAGGGAAAGATCTAGTGCGTGCTGGTGTTACACGCTTTGCTACAGCCTATTTGAACTTGAAGAGCCTGTTGGACAATAAGAAAGAGCTGGGAAGGTTGTTTAGGGAAAATGAGCTCAATGAAATGGGTTACTTAAAGTCAGATAAAGGAAAGAATGTAGCCAAAACTGTTAGGTCTGAAACATTTTGGAAAAATGTTGATAGTACTGTCAATTTTTTTGAGCCACTAGCTAATGTGCTTAGAAGGATGGATAGTGATGTACCAGCCATGGGTTTTTTACATGGCTGTTTATTGGATGCAAAGAAGGAAATTGCCAAAAGATTCGACAATGATGCGAGCCGCTACAAAGATGTTTGGGAAAAGATTGATAGGAGGTGGGATAATAAGCTGAAGACTCCTTTGCATCTAGCTGGTTATTACTTGAACCCATACTACTATTATCCAAATAAAATAGATATCAAATCAGATGGAAGATTTAATGAGGGTCTAGTTACTGTGTCACAAAGATGGTTGCCGATGTAGAAATCCAAGATAAGATATTTGATGAACTCAATATGTACCAAAATGAGCTGGGATCCTTTGGAAAAGACATTGCTAGAAGGCAGCGGAGGAATGAAAAATTTGATCCAGGTAAGTTGGTCATTCATTTAATTATGTTGCAATCTGAATTTTATTACCATTTACTCAATTTGATATGTAGTAATGTACTCTAATGTAAATATTCAATTTTTCTCTGAAGCTAAATGATGGCTGAACCATGGAACCAGCTCTCCAAATCTTAGGAAATTGGCAACAAGGATTTTGGGCCTGACATGTAGCTCTTCAGGCTGTGAGAGGAATTGGAGTGATTTCGAACAAGTAAGAATCATTTAGTGTCTAGTATTTTACTACTAATGTAGTCCTAACATGGATATTTATTTTGGATTTATTGAATTCCAATTGGCTGCACATGTTCACTCAAAGAAAAGGAGCAGATTGCTTCGTGACAGGATGAGTGACCTCGGTATGTAAAATTTAACTCCAGGCTAAAGCATAAAAGAGAGAATTAGGCAGAGGACCCCATTGAGAAGCAAGTTGTAGATATTCTAGAAGATGATGACAATGAATTTGTCACTGGAGTTGTGCTTGCTGCAGATGATGAACAAGAAGAACCAAAAGACCCCCAAGCTGAAGGCGAGAAAGAACAGGAACAAGAGGTTGCACCAGCAGAACCAGAACATGGTAAAAGGAAGAGAGTTGACTGCCCTAGGATTAAGAAGAGGGTGAAGAAGATCACTGATATTAGTGATGGCAAACAATCTGTGCCTGCGATTGTAGCTGCTTCATCTTGTGATACTAGAAATGATGATGATCATGATGTCGATGTGCATCGCCAGTCTACAGATGCAAGTGATCAATCTTCTCAGTCCGACTCTCATAACTCAATCTCAGACTAGATTGCACTTGTGTCCTTGAAATTGCACTACAACAGTGACAATTTAATTAGTATTTCCTACTTATCAGTTATTATTTGCTACTAATTTGGTATTTTGGACAATCAAACTTTCATGAGCCATGTTGTAATGTCATATTGTAATGTTATCTAGACTTGTGAAACCTTAGAAACATATTTGTGTTCATTAAATTTCATATTTGTCATGTTTTTGGCAGCAATTACTGGTGTTTTTCATGTTTTTTTATAAAAATGCTATCTGTCATAGCGCCGCTATAGCTGCATAGCGGCTGAAAAAAGTTGCCGCTATTTTCAATAGCCCGCTATTTTAAACTTTGGTATGCTTCAAGTACCTTAATATTCTCTTTGTACCTTCAAATGACTTTCTCTTGGTGAGGCTTGAATCTAGCACACATGCATACATTAAACATCACATCCGGCCTTGATGCGGTCACATAGAGTAGGCTTCCAATCATAGACCAATATAACTTTTGATCCACCATGTTGCCACTTGCATCACTATCCAAATTGCCATTTGTTCCCGTTAGTGTACTAATGGCTTTGCTATCAGTCATACCAAACTTCTTGAGCATGTCTTTGATGTACTTGCCTTGACTTGCAAATGTACCATTCTTCAATTGCTTGATTTGAAGACTAAGAAAGTAACTCAACTCTCCAATCATGGATATTTCAAATCATTAGCCATCATTTTTCCAAACTCTTCACAAAAATCTTGATTGGTTGATCCAAATATGATGTTATCAACATAGATTTGCAACATAAACAAGTCTTGGCCAATCTTCTTAGTGAAGAGAGTGGTGTCAACCTTTCCCATCTTGAACCCTTTGGAGAGTAAGAAGTCTCTCAATCTCTCATACCATGCTCTAGGTGCTTGCTTCAAGCCATACAATGCTTTATTCAACTTGTATACATGGTTGGGCTTCTTGTCATCTTTAAAACAGGGCGGTTGCTCAACATATACTTCTTCGTTGATGTAGCCATTTAGAAATGCACTCTTGACATCCATTTGATAGAGCTTTATGTTGTGGGCACAAGTATAGGCTAGCAAGATTCTAATTGTTTCCAATCTAGCGAACGGGGCATATGTTTCTCCAAAGTCAAGACCTTCTACTTGAGTGTAATCTTGTGCTACCAATCTTGCTTTGTTCCTTACTACTATCCCATCTTGATCTTGCTTGTTTCTAAAGATCCATTTGGTTCTAATCACATTGTGGTTCTTTGGTCTTTTAACAAATTTCCATACTTGATTTCTAGTGAAGTTGTTCAATTCTTTATGCATTGCATTCACTTAATCCATATCTCTCAATGCTTTTTCTATCTTCTTTGGTTCAATGAATGACACAAATGAGAAGTGCTCACAAAATGAAGCCAATCTTGATCTTGTTTGTGCACCTCTAGAAATATCTCCAATTATAGTGTCCAATGGATGATCCCTTGCAACATTGGTTGGTTGGAGTATTAGAACTTGATTGCTTGCACTTGCTTGATCATTGGGTTGAAATGATGTACTAGCCACTTGTTGATCTTGCACATTGTCATGAGAACCACTTGAACTTGCTTGATTTGTATCATCTTGCACATTTGAGTTAGAGAGCACTTGCACTTGATCATCTTCTTCATCATTCACCTGCCTAGGCCTTAATTCACCAATATCCATGTGCTTCATGGCATTTGAAAGTTGAATACCTTTAACATCTTCTAAGTTCTCATTCTCATCTTAGGAACCCTTGGTTTAATCAAATTCAACATCATATACTTCATCAAGAGTACCACTTGCCAAATTCTAAACTCTATATGCTTTGCTTGTGGTTGAGTATCCAAGTAAGAATCCTTCATCACACTTCTTCTCAAACTTGCTCAATCTAGTGCCTTTCTTCAAGATATAGCATTTGCAACCAAAAACCCAAAAATATGCAATATTAGGCTTTTTACCATTCAAGAGCTCATATGGTGTCTTCCCTTTTAATGGGTGACAATACAATTGGTTGATATAGTAGCAAGCGGTGTTAATTGCTTCAGCCCAAAAAGATTGACTCACATTGTACTCACTAAGCATAGACCTTGCCATATCAATGAGTGTTCTATTCTTTCTCTCAACAAGGCCATTTGATTGTCGAGTGTACTTGGCCAAGAATTGATGTCTAATTCCAAAACCATCACACAACTCATCAATTCTAGTGTTCTTGAACTCACTACTATTGTCACTTCTAACTCTCTTGATGGTTGTTTCAATCTCATTGTAAATGTCCTTGACAAATGATTTGAAGGTTGCAAACACATCACTCTTGTCCGCTAGAAAGAATACCCAAGTGTATCTTGTATAGTCATCCACTATCACAAAGCCATATTTGCTTCCACAAATGCTAGTTTATTGTGTTGGCCCAAACAAATTCATGTGTAATAACTCAAATGACTTACTAGTGCTCATCATGCTTTTCTTAGGATGGGTGTTTTCAAGTTGTTTGTTGGCTTGACAAGAGCTACAAAGTTTATCCTTTTCAAACACAACATCTTTTAAGCCTCTAACCAAGTCATGCTTAACCAATCTATTCAATTGTTTTATTCCAATATGACCAAGCCTTCTATGCCATAACCAACCCATACTAGACTGAGTGAAAGCATGTTGACAATTAAGCATCACTAGTATTGAAATCAACCAAGTATAGATTCTCATATCTAAAGCCTTTGAAGATCAAGTTAGAGCCATCTACACTTATGATCTCTATATCATCTACTTCAAATATGCATTTGAATCCAAGATCACACAATTGAGCCACGGATAGCAAGTTGAAGTTCAAGCTCTCTACTAGCAACACATTGGAAATGCTCATATCATTGGATATTGCAATTTTACCAAGCACTTTGACCTTGCCTTTGCCATTATCACCAAAAGTGATACTATCATAGCCATTACTATCATTGGTGTTGATTGAGTTGAACATTCTTGCATCACCGGTCATGTGTTGAGTGCACCCACTATCAAGAACCCAATTTCTTCCTTCAACTTTATAATTGACCTACACAAGAAGACCAATTCTTTTTAGGTACCCACATTTGTTTGGGTCCTTGGAGGTTAGTAACTAAGCTCTTTGGCACCCATATGACTTTCTTCTTTGAGCCCATCCATGGTGCACTAACAAACTTAGCATGAACAACATTTATGCCCTTAATAAGCACATAGAAAGAATCAAGCTTAATTGAGGATACATTAGTATTCTTGTTTATGTTCATGCATTTTTGCTCTACATGACCAACTTGCTTGCAACTTTTGCAATACCGACCATTGTTCCTCACAAAACTAGTTTTGTGATTAGCAAAGGCGGCCTTGCCTTTTTTGGGGATATAACCCAATCCCTCTTTGTAGAGAGATGTCCTTTGGCTACCCAAGCACATAAGCAAGCGGTCCTCACCACCATAGGCCTTAGCTAAGGTGTGATTGGACTCTTTTACCTCCTTCTTGAGTGTCTCATTCTTAACCATTAGTGAGGCATCACAAGTGAAACCATCACTACTAGATGAGGTAGAAGTGGGAATGCTATAAGAAGGGTTAGTGGGAGCAATAATGATAGACTTATGGAATGATTCATCAATTATATCACAAGTTAATCCTTTGTCACATGTTACAACATGCTCTTTCTTATTTTGCTCATTAAGTAAAGAGGAATGAGCTTTTTCAAGCTTCTTGTGAGCCTTGCTAAGCTTCTCATGGGCTTCCTCTAGCCTCTCATGAGATTCATTGAGCTCATCAAAGGCTTGCTTAAGAGCTTTTAACTCCTTGCGCAAGTCTTTGTATTCCCTTCTCTTAATGTCAAAATGTTCTTTAGCATCTTCTAACATGTCAATTAGTTCATCTTTAGTGGGTTCATCATCATTGTCACTTTCACTTTCACTTTCACTTTCATTATCATGTTCATCATCACATCCATCATGACAAGTTTGTACCTTAGTGGCCTTAGCCATGAATCATGATGGAGTGTCGAAGAGAGAAGGCTTCTCTTGTATGGCAATGCTTGCAAGGGCCTTCTTCTTGGTGGTCTTGTCATCATCACTATCATCATCATCACTTGAGGAAGTATCACTATCCCAAGTGACCACATATGAACCATCCTTCTTATTCTTGAAGGTCATCTTGTCCTTCTTCTCTTTCTTTTCCTTCTTGTCCTTCTTCTTGCTCTTCTTGTCATCATCATCATTGTCGCTATTGTATGGACATTGAGCAACAAGATGATCTTTGCTTCCACACTTGAAGCACCTTCTTGACTCTTCCTTGTTCTTGGATGAAGACTTCTTTCTTCTAGCATGATAGCCCTTCTTCACCATGAACTTGCCAAATCTCTTGACAAAGAGAGCAATCTTCTCATCATCCATATCATCAAAGCTTGAGTCATCATCTTCACTTGATGTGTCTTGCTTGGCCTTGTCCTTTAATGATGATGTGGCTTTGAATGCCACACTCTTCTTCTTCTTCTCATCCTTCTTCTCATCTTTCTTCTCCTTGTTCTTTTCTTCTTTCTTAGCATCATCTCTATAAGCATCATTGGTCATGATATCTCCCAAGATTTGGTTTGGTGTCATTGTGTCTAAACCGGTCCTTATAAGCAAGGTGACCAACATGCCAAATCTTGCGGGTAAGCATCT
This sequence comes from Saccharum hybrid cultivar R570, assembly GCA_038087645.1. NCBI lineage: Eukaryota > Viridiplantae > Streptophyta > Magnoliopsida > Poales > Poaceae > Saccharum > Saccharum hybrid cultivar. The sequence continues at coordinate 19,387,707 of JAQSUU010000703.1, forward strand.
CAAGAACTTATGAGAGAAGTTCTTGTCCTCCACTTTCTCACCAAGTGCTTTGAGATCATTGACAAGCACCTCCATCCGATGGAACATGTCTGGCACACTCTCATCATCCTTTATCTTGAAGCTTGTAAATTTTTCCTTGAGAATGTTTACCTTGGCACCCTTCACCGCTTGTGTGCCCTCAAATAATTCCTCCAACTTATTCCATGCCTCATGAGCCATCTCAATGTTCTTGATTTGCTCAAATGTCCTCTCATCGATAGCATCATGAATGGCACTAAGAGCAATGTCATTGTTTTAGAGACACACTTCTTTGGCCGTGGTGGGATTCTCTGAATCCTCTATCTCAATTTTAGTCTCCACCACCTTCCAAACCTTTCTATTGATTGACTTGATATATGTTGTCATCTTAGCCTTCCAATAAGCATAATAGGTGCCATCAAATTGGGGTGACTTCTTAGTGTTGTTGATTTGAGCCATTTTCACACCATAGGTTGTTAAGCCTCAAATCACGGTGACCACGGCTTTGATACCACTTGATGGCTAGAGGGGGTGAATAGCCTATTAAAAAATTCTACAATAACACTAAGCAAAGCGGTTAGACAAATATGAGGCAAAGTGAATGTTGCGCTAGCCTACCAAAAATGCAAGCCACCTACCATAATACTAGTATCTATAGTCTATCCAAACAATGGCTATGTCACTACACTAAGTTAGTGTGCTCTCAAAGGCTAACTAAAGAGCCACACTAACTAAACTAACAAGCTCTCACAATTAGCTACACTAAAGAGCTTGACAACTAGTTTGCGGTAATGTAAAGACAGAGCAAGTAGGTGCCGAGTCGAGGAATGAACCAATCAATCACAAGAATGAATACCAATGAAGACCAATCACCTTGGAATCAAATGATGTCACAATGATTTTTTACCGAGGTTCACTTGCTTGTCGGCAAGCTAGTCCTCGTTGTGGCGATTCACCCACTTGGAGGTTGGCACCACACGCCAAACCCACAATCAGGTGCCACACAAGCAACACAAGATGGGGATCACACAAGCCGCGAGCAATCCACTAGAGTTGCCTTTCGTGATCTCCCATGGGGAAGGCACAAGATCCCTCACAATCACCACGATCAGAGTCGGAGACAATCATCAACCTCAGCTCGATGATCCTCGCTGCTCCAAGTCATCTAGGTGGTGGCAACCAACAAGTGTAACAAGCGAATCCCGCAACGAAACACGAACACCAAGTGCCTCTAGATGCAATCACTCAAGCAATGCACTTGGATTCTCTCCCAATCTCACAAAGATGATTAATCAATGATGGAGATGAGTGGGAGGGCTTTGGCTAAGCTCACAAGGTTGCTATGTCAATGCAAATGGCCAAGAGAGTGAGCTAGAGCCAGCCAAACACCTTTTATTGAGCCCCCAAACAAATAGGGCCGTTGGGCTCTCGGGGCAGCCTGCCTCGCGCTGACCAGATGCACAGGGAAACATGATCGGACGTAGCTCGGCCAGCGTCCAGTCGCTAGATGGAAGCCACATGGCCTCCGTGTTTAATGTCCACCATCGAACTCCAACGTCTGAAATCTCCCTCGCGAGTTAGGGGTGATCGAACACGCCCGCGACCGACCTGACGCACGAAAGCCAAATTAGGTCAGTACACCGCGCACACACGCCCAATGAATGACCGGACGTGCAGGTGCCCGTGGTGACCCAGCGTTAGGTCGACTCCAGTAAGCTTCCTGAGTGGCAAAACGATGACTTGACACGTCCGGTAGTCAATGACCTAATGCGGTCAGCGTCCGGTCTCTTCCTCTCTCCACTCCACGCGCTAGAGCACTACCACGTGTCAATGATCGATCGCTAAATAGTATTCAGCCAGCATCCGGTCACTTGCCACCACTAAATCCACTCCTGTTTCATAGTGACCGGACACGTAGGTCCAGCGTTCGGTCCTGCGTTCGGTCACAAGAAATAGCACCTCCTCAACTCCAAACTTCACCACCCTTGCACAAATGTGCTAACCACCAAGTGTACCACCTTGTGCATGTGTGTTAGCATATTTTCACAAATATTTTCAAGGGTGTCAGCACTCCACTAGATCCTAAATGCATATGCAATGAATTAGAGCATCTAGTGGCACTTTGATAACCGTATTTTGATACGAGTTTCACCCCTCTTAATAGTACAGCTATCAATCCTGAATGTGATTACACTCACTAAATGTCTCGATCACCAAACCAAAAAGCTCCTATCAAGTTTCACCTTTGCCTTGAGCTTTTTGTTTTTCTCTTTCTTTTTCCAAATGAAGAGCTTGATCATCATCACATGTCCAACAACATCACCTTTGGACTTCGATTGCTCCACCACTTGGATTGGTGCTTAACCTATCTCATGATCACTTAGAGCATATGGTTAGCACCTAGGGTTTCATCAATTCACCAAAACCAAACTAGAGCTTTCAATCTCCCCTTTTTTGGTAATTGATGACAACCCTATCACAAAGATATGGATTGAAATCATTTTGCATGTGGTTTGGGTATGTGTCACCTTCTTATTGCACAATGTGGCCATCTCTAGTTCTTGCACATTTCAGGTTCTTACTAGACCATGTGTTAGGTCCCTGTTGTTCCGCATGTCAGTTTTGTATTAGCACATGTGTCGTGTTTTGATTGGATCATGTGTCACTGCTTCATTGGACCATGTGCCATATTTTTATTGGTCCACGTGGTTGTTTCTTATTTGACCATGTGTCACGGTGCTATTTGTCCATGTTTCGTATTTTTATTCGGCCATGTGGCTTCACGACAACCTTCCACATGTCAGATTTTTAATAGCCCACATGTCGTGCTCTGGCTATTTCATGTGTCATGCACTGGTTCATCCACGTGTCACATTTTTATTTTATCACATGGCTTGTTCTTGTTCTATTATGTGAAGTACAATCAATTCATCATAGAAGTAATTCGAGATCATCACTACTACATAGATTGACTACATAACTATTTAGCCTGACAATCAAATAACAACAATTAACATTTCACACGTCAATAGTGAACCACTGACAGAGTATCACCATATCAAACCGTCACATGAGTCCACACAATAGACCATAAATGTTCACCGCATCAAGCCACAGAAGTTGAAGACTAAGAGTTACTAGGAGAGCTTAAGCACATGACTTGCTCACAGAGCCTATTATACTCCTCCTGTTGCCGTTTCTTGAATTCCTCAAACTCCCTTCTAGTATTTTTTGTCTTCCACTTCAGTTTAGTTCATCCACTAGTTCGACGAGGGTAGCATTACTTTCCTGTTCAAACAGCAAGTTGTTCCCGAAGCGCTATCTCCGCCGTTGTCTCTACCTTGGTGGAGCTTGTCTAGATACCAGCATTCTTAAAAAAAGGTTGTTGCTGCTTTCCTAGGAGGGGGCCTTGCCCTGGTGGACGCAGAGGACCTTGCAAACAACATTAGCACTAGTCATTAGTTGCTGCCCATCAGCAACAGGTTCTGCTTGCATAATTTCCATAGCTTCCTACGAAATTCAATTAGTAAAACATTAGTTTATAGGTAGTGGAAGAGGACTTTAATTGAAAACCCAAGAGATTAATTCATAATAAGTAATGCATAGGTCTTCCTTAGCCTACTGCTGATAGAGATTACATAACCACAATGCATATGTCTTTTGTTTGTCTACTACCGATAGAGATTACATAAGCAGAATGTACAGGTAACATATTGATTGTTGTAAAATTGCAACTACAAAATTAAATGATGTTGCCACATTAGGCTCCTGCTTCGTTTCCTTCTTTTATGGCAATGGCTTCAGTAGATTTCAAGGAAAGCAAATGAAGGTACTTACAACTACTGCTCTTGCAGCATCGCTCAAGCCCTTTTTCGTACTGGTATGGAAGTCCTTGAATACTTCCATAGAATTAACATCTTCATCAGGTCGACCATGTTGTTCAAGTCTTGGATCATCATGTTGTTCAAATCCTAGATCATCATGTTGTTCATCAAGTCCTTGATCATGTTTTGCGACCTTTTTCTTGTTCTCCTTTTGTTTACACAATGGCAAGAGTAACAATAAAATACAACCATCACTTATAAATATTTGCAGCTAGACAACATAGGAGCGAGATCCTATAGACTGGTGGTACGTCACTTTTGCATGGTTTCGCTTGTTCTTCTCAAATGTTTCCTATAACTTCATTTGTGTTAGATTGCAGCACAAGTAGACCATAGCAAGACTAGACAGGAAATCGATGGGTTCACATACACACTTTGTTCTTAGCACTAGACCAAATGTCAACAAGTTCACACCACTATGGATTGGTCATGGACGGGACATGAGAGGTCATAGGGATCTGATCAGCAGGGACGCCATTGAAGTAGGTTTTCTTCAACCTGTAGCGTGTCTGCCATACCCTAGACAACAATACATTCTAGCAAGCTTCTTGTGTTGGTGGGTGAGCCTCGTTAGTGCTCAACCTTGACTGCACACAGTAGTGTGATTGAAAAGTAAATCCGTTAAAGTTGCTCAAAGTAGAGTTGAATGTCAAGAGTGGATATCCATTACTTAGCCTGTCCCCACAATTTTTGTAATGGACGACACCGGAGGGCTTCTTGTAATGTTTCCAATGCATCAAAATTGGTACTTGACACCTGACTACTACACCTACCTCTGAGGCAAACTTGGTAGCTTGCATTGGATTATGTGGCCTTCTATTCCCCTCGGCAACAGAGATGGGCATCCTTAATCCTCCAAGTGATTTGCTTATTTTGTCAAGCAAAATTCCATGAGTTTGAGGCCTGGGCTTCCTCGCTCTTCTCGACAATGGTACTACATAGTTTTCATATATTCATATTGTTAGAAAAGGAACATGGATATCAAATAGCTAGTGTGAATTGATTGATAAGTTAATACCAACCTTCGCAACTTTCATTGTTCTGCGGGTGGGGGAGATAGGAGTTTTCTCAGAGGGCTCCTCTTTGGCATGGCTATCATCATCTAGCCATGACCAGTCTCTCACAAGGCTAGGTAGGGCACCGTCCTGACAAATTTCTCCAGTCAATTCATGAATTTGGAATTGATCCCTGGGTACGGGTGTCGGTGGTGATGGAGAATTATGTTCATCTTGTGCTGATACCTCTATCCTTTTGCTAGCGGCAACCTTCTGAGTACAAAATCCATGAGTCAAACCTCCTAGTCATGTTGAATTCATTGCTTGGACTGCCTTCGCCCAGGACTCATGGCAGCACTTCCTTTTGTCCTGCTGGCAGAGCCTCCTCTATGGCTTCTTCGACCCAAACTCTAAAATTGGAGATAGAAGCTTAAATAGTAAGCATGTACAAATTGCATTGCTACCCAAATAGTAAAGCATTGCATTGCTACCTACACCCCCTCTGAACTAAATACAAGATAGAACAAGCACCTCAATTGCTAGGGGCACTGGCTCATCTTCAAGTCTGAATCTGTTTCATCTGTATCTCAACTACCTCCCCTGGTTCTTCCATCTTCCTATGATTCTTTGTGATTTGTGCCTCCTACTCTTGTTTAAAAGCATTTAGTGTCTGTTCATCTAGATTACAAAAGTATTTATTAACTAAAGCTTATACCGAATGTCAACATAGTAGAGCAAGAGTATCAAATAAGTGCCTAACTAGTAACTACAACTTATATGAAAGTCATTAATCCAATAAAGCACATGTCAGCTCCACTCAACTATAGGAAATATGTAACCCCATTGCTATCTACATATCCCAGGTTGAATCACTACAATACATAACACATCATAAAAGGAATTTGGGTACCTCTTCCTTCGCGTACCCTGGCTATGCTTCGTCGTCGACACCACTGTCTTGTCATCATGGTCGCAAAACTGGTGTTGCCAATGTTGATGAAGGGGTACCAGATCTGGCTCCAGCTAGGGTTCAGATTCGGCCGGTCATGACAGGTGCTGAGGTAGGGGATCCGGATCCAACCTATACCGTCATCGAGGAGGTCCTTCCGCCGTTAGCTGACCTGTTGTTGATGAGTCAAAGGGGATCTAACTCCAGCTAGGGTTCGGAAAGGTATGAGAGAGGGTGCAGCTAGAGAGTGGAGATTGAGTTGAGCTGCTGTGCCGATGGGGCCTAGGGTCCGGAGCAGGGTAGTAGAGGGGGTGGCTGGAGAGTGGAGAGGGAGGCTGCCATGGGAAGAGGATTTGGAGCTAGAGGAGAGATGGAGCGTCTAGAGAATGGAGATGGAGGTGGAGACGGTAACTCTTTGTGCTTTTATGTGGCCATCACAATATCACAAATGCTCTTGTCTGAAATCGATGGCGTGGTAAACATATTTTCCACATGGAGGACAAAAGAGAGACATCTAATTTTCGGTATGTGTTGGCGAGACTGCTCGGCGCGGTGCAAAATCAAATTTTTTGGCGGGCAGATTGCCCCATCTACTCAGCAGAGACTAGAATTTATTTTGTGTTTTAATGGTGATTATGACAAAATATTACTTACCTAATATCCGTGTTTTCATTTTTTTCTCCTGTGCACCTATTTATATATCCGATTAGTTAGTTGTTGCCTTTTAGGTTTTTCATAATAATATAAATAAACATAAAACTAAAAGAGGATGATAATAAATAATAAAAGATCCTTGAATTTGACAACTAAAAATTACCAAAAAAAGAAAAAATAAACCTGCTCGTTGTAGCTTGTTGCACTGCATCCGCCGATTTTTTTTTGTGTGTGACTGCATTAGCGGCTGTTTGAACTAAGACCTATAATTTGGAATCAAAGGGAAGGCAGGCCCAGGGATGAAAAACCCTCCATAAATAACTAAATGGGTTGTTAATATCCCCATGGATTTCCCAACCTAAAAAAAGTCATGGATTCTAAGGGGATTTGAGCTTTCAGAGAAAGAGAAAAAAGCATCCTCCTCCTTGCTAGTGCTCTGGCAACTCGCCGATTCGCCAGACTCATCGTTGGACGAGTCATAGTACTCCGGACCTCCTCGCTAGAGTCGCAGTCGGTGCTGTATGTGCCATCGCTCGAGTACGTTCCCATTGCTCGTCGCCATTACTACTCTAATCGCTAGTGTAGTAGTCAAGGGGTTGACACGTTTTCCTATTCTGATAACGAGAAAGTCTATAGCTCTATGTATTTAACGCACCAGACTTTCTCGTTATCAGAGCAGGAAAACACATCAATACCTCGACTACTACTCTGACTGTTCGTATTCTAAATCTATTTTATTAGTAATTAGTAACACTACGGGGACTCTACGTCTTCTATCGTTTGTTAGCATCTGCGTCAAGTATAAATATCCTTCCTGGTCACTTTTACTTTTCACTTGCAAGTTGCTAGCCAAGGAAAGGACATAGTGTTACAACTTCGTTAGTAGCTGTTGCCCATAGAACAATAGTGATCGTCCTTGTTGAGGTGAGTTTTAGTTTCTTTGTCTTTTTATTCTATCAGGATCTCAATTGAGGCTAAGATATGTGTCAGAGATATGGGCCAAGGGTACCTGCACCGCCCGTATATATGACCACCACCAAGCTGTCGGCCGAGCAGCTGTCAAGGAGGAGGCCCGTAAGGGCTAGCGTGATTGACCAATGTGGAGATCAAGGAGAACTAAGGCGTGCGTATCTGGACGACAGGATCAATTTATTGCACATATCGTGTAACAAACTAGGAACACAATCTCCTAACCCGAACATCCCCTTTGTAACCCTACCTCTCCTGCCTATATAAAGGAGGGTAGGTGTAACAGAACCGTCCAAATTATAAGAGCACAAGTACAAAAACAATCACCGAAGTGATCAAATTCTCGCACTTGAGCCCATATAACTCCGGTAGTCCAATGAAATCACGAGGGATTTCAAACCAACCAACATACAAGCCAAGATCGTAGTGATTCAACATAACAAGTCACATGTTACATCCATTTCACAAGTAATTCAATATACATCGGAGTTCAACATAGTTATTACAACTTAAGTTCAAAAGTAGCGGAAGCAAAGTAATTTGAAACTAACATTATTCTTATTTCAAATACATGCCAGTACCAAGGTCGACTTCCAACAAAAGCATTAAAGAGAAGATGAATAAGGATGATCATGCCCATGATCACACTCCGCCACTAAGGCAGGAGCCAACCAACTCTTGCAGCCGCCAAGATACATCACAACCTGTAACAAGTGGGGATAAAACCCTGAGTACGAGAAGGTACTCAGCTAGACTTACCCGTCATAAACCAGAAATAAGGTGACACCAAGGATCATGCAAGGCTGATATAAAGTGGGCTAGCTTGACAACATTTTGCATAAAAGCTTATTATGAATAAGTAATCATTAATGCTTAAGCATCAATTTAATTATCATTAACCTATCATCTATATTAGAACCTGTACTAGAGCACTCACTTTATTAGGAGCTAACAATATTAACCATAGCAGGTATAAATTGAGGCAACCTTTCCATCGTTATCCAATTAACCATCCATTCAATTTAATGGAATCTACGTTGCCGCTGCTCAAGTCAAGTGCTCACTAACCGGGAGCGACGGCGATTCGAATCGAATTCCTATCCAGCTGGAGGGGTATTTCTAACACTCACCGCGCAGGCCCCTGCCAGGGTCGCACAAGCCACCTTTTCATATGATTCAGGAATCGCGGGTCCGAATGATGTCGCGACCCTAAGGGCGACACTCTGCCAGGTGATAGGGACTCTAACCCCCCCCCTTGGTCTCACGCCAATGTCCCCAAGCACATCATTTCTCTCCTCCAAGAAGCAACCTACCATTCGATTCCCGGCCTGAATCACATTACTCGGCTTCGCGGTCGGAACGACTTATCCGGCCAACTAAGTGTTAGACTGCGTTCAAATGTTAGACTGCGTTCAACATGACTCAAGGACGTACAACGAATCGGTCCTTAAATGACTAAGACGAGGATAGATTCACACCCAAGACCTCCATGCCTTGTTGCTTCACTATCCTCATCCCGCCCGGTCTCATTTCATTTTATTAACACATGGTTCCATTCCACGATAGCAATATAGCCAACCGTGCCATATATGAATATCCCTACATCTCGCAGGTGACAGGAAATCACCTGACTTCCACTGCTTAAAGTAGGGCTAAGCATCTACTCGATCCTAGTCTATGTAGGATTCAAGGATTCATATATCTGGACAAGAAATGATATAATGCAGCAAGGGTTTCCAACCAACTCCTACCACTTAATGCAACAATACTTATAACATATATAGAATTAATTGCTTTGAAGGTAGGAGGCTTATAATGCTCCGGGGCTTGCCTGGGATCCGACTCAAGTTAGAGTTTGTCAGATGAAACTCGCTTGGCGAGCATTCCCTCATTCTAGCACTTGTCCGATCTTTCCATCTCCGAGATAGATCCACCAACTCCATCTTCGGTTTGGCTCCACATCAGGTCCTTCATATGCTTCAGCTAGCGTACCTAAATGAGGTGCAATAATGCATGTGTATGAATGCATAGAAGTGAAATAAACAAAGTAATCAAACAAGCATATCAAAGTTCGCATAAACACCTAGAGCTAATTAGCTTAATCCTTATTAGGGCATAACATAGAAGATTGCAAGCACATCAATCAAGACACAAGTCTTATAAGATCCTAGGGTACCAACCCAAGTACTTTCAAAGGTATGAGTCACACTTCAACACACTAGCATGGCAAAGTTAATCAAAGCACTACAACTAAAATCTGTCACTTTCTGGACATACATACAGTAGCTCAGTAAATCAATCATATCTAGAGATATACAAATCCAAATGATATGAAATAAGACATTACAGAAAGCTTATGAAATTCTCTACATTTCATTTAATATCATCACAGCATGATTCCAAAGTTTAACATGTCGAATTTACACAAATACAGAAACTGGTCTAACAAGACAGAGAGCAAGCAATTCTGTAACCCAACTTTAAACAGCTATAACTCCTAAACCACATGGCCAAATACCACCAAATTTTAACAGAAGCTAGATACATAAATTATCTACAACTTTTGTATAAATAAGTTTCACAACAAAGCAAATTATCATGAAAAACTTTGCTAAGTTCCTAAATCTGTCCAGAAACCTCATTTGCAAGAAATAATTATTAACTTATATTGCAAACATATAATTAGACAAAACCAACTTTATCAACATGTCACACATGACTAATGAACACCAGAAAACATAGTGTCCATTCCTAAATAAATTCTTTTAATGCATTTTCTTAATTTATTTAGATAATTAGGTGGAATTATGAACACATATCCAAGGTGCACAATAAATTCTACCAAAATTACAGTGGCCTAAATATGCTCTCAAAAGTCTACTGTCCAAATTTCAATCCATTTGGGCAAGTATATCAACCTCTATGAAAAAGACAAATAGCTATTGCAATAATCATGTGAGAGCAAGTTAAACTTAACACTCAATATTTTCTGTGAACACAAAGCCATATTATGAATCAATATGATAGAGAAACATCATACTAAGGTAATGGAACAACATTTTCTATTTTATCATTTATATATTATTTATAAGCTATTTATCAAGCTATAAACAAGTTAAATCAATAACTTGAGCATACAGTAAGCAATGACCATGAAATTTATACCACAGTACATCCATAGCATGAAAATCCTACCATAAAAATTTTAAGTCAATTGGAGCATCACAACTCAAGATATAAAAAGAACAAGGAAAACAAGCATTTATTTTCCATTTAACAAGATCTAGGTAAAACATTCTGAAACCCGGAAACAACCTATAAGTTTTATATTTTTCTTAGTAAGTACATGTCATCACAAAATTAACAAAACAAGAATCATCATTTTTGGAGTTCTAAAACTCTAGATATGGCTCTGCTCAAGTTGGTAAGCATTTTTTGAGCATTTTTAAAGCTTAAATAAAGACATCAGAAAATATCTACAACATGTAACATATTATGACTCCACTGCATAGATCTTTTCCCAAGGTTTCCAAAAAGTCCACTTTTGCTATTTTTGGATTTACCTAGCAAGAGATATGCATTTTAGAAGATTTACCATAAATCTGCATAAAAGAAAAAGGAAAAAGGAAAAAGGAAAACACTTTTGCCTCGAGGCCCTTGGGTTTTCGCTAAACCAACCCGAGCTCTGCTCGAACTGTTCATATGAGTCACATACTTCACAGTTAGGCCCCTGAAAGAATCTTTAAATAAACTAAGCAAATATGTCCTACCCGCACTATTTAAATGAGTCTACGGATTTGCATTTAGGACCCTTAGTTAACTTGAATTCATGCCCGCGAGGTCCCTCCCTGGCTTCACTATAGATCGGAAGCAGGGGAAATTGGGGGTCGGCCGGTCTCCGGCGATGTAGTCACCGGCGGCGATGGCGAAGGGTGGCACGAGTACCAGCGTGCCTACCCGCACCCAGGGAAGGTCGAATCGTGGTCGGAGAAGAACCGTGGACTCCCGGCCACACGTGCGGGCAGCCTAGCTATGGCTATGCTGGCGGCGTTGGCCGTGGCCGGCACTCCTGGCAGCGGGAGGTGGCGCTAGGGCATCCTGGGGACCCTACGTGCCAGCGGGGCTGCTCGGCTTAGACGGAGATGACCCGAGGCGACCTAACCACACGCACCGGCGGCGGCTCACCGGTCATGGCCGCGCGGTGGCGCGCTCCGGTGACCGCTGCAACTGGCGAAGAGGTGCGTGCGGTGTAGTGTGATGTGGAGAAGGTGATGCCATGCACGGATGATGTCGAGGAGGTGTGGAACAGTGGGAACACGGCGGCGGCTGGAAGCTCGGCCATGGCGGAGGGATGGTCGGCCGCGGTGGCGTCTGTGCCCGCGCGTACGCGTGCAACAGCGAGGAAGGGGCGAGTCAGTGGCCTGTGGTTAGCTTGGGTTCTCCACAACGTGAGGGGGGGAGAGAAATCGGGCACGCGGACAGGGAGTGGGGGCGCGGTGCGGGCATGAGCGCCACGCCCTCTTCCACGCGTCGCCTTTGGAGCAAAAGTGCGAACAGCTGGCATGCGTCTGAATGGACCGGTTGGAGCTCCAATTTGGGCCTGATCTGGGCCGATCTGGGTTTTGGACCTAAAGGCAAAGTTGTAGCCCATACCATGCTCTACATTTCCTATTTAGGGGTCATAGTCATTAGAGCTGTAGATTAGGAGATAATTAGTCCCAAAATTACCAGTTTCAATATGTTAAGCTAGGGCTCGGTTTTGGGATTTTGCAATGCCAAACTTAGTCAAATTGATCCCAACTTTTTACATGTTGTTCTCCATAACATAAACTCCAACTTTTGTTAAGGGGTCAAATCATGTTGGTTAGCAAAATCACGAGAACGCGGGATGCAACGTCGATGTTACTGGAATTAGGGCTTAAAAATGGCTAAGTGCTGAAATCAGCCCTAAAACTGACTTGTGGGCCCTATTTGAGCATGTTTCACACATTTTCATGACTTGACTCTTAAACAAAGTTTGTTCCTTATAAAATTCTCTACAACTTTGTCAAAGGGTGCACAGTCATGCAAAGCTTCTAGGTCACTCTTTTGAAACGGTCAAACAAAAGTGTTCCCGGGTCCATACATGGTCAACCATCACTTAGAAGCACATTTAGGCAAAATGATCAACATGAACATTGTTCCATTAAGTGCCCTAAGTGTAGTTAAGGTATTGTAGAGTTCATCTAGAGTCATTTGTATAGTTTGCAAGGTTTGGTGGATGTTCTATAGTTTCATTAACTTAATGGGGCAAATTCCAATAGGAATGGAACTTATCATTTCATGTGACTTTTTGATTCCAAACTTCATGAAACTTTTCTAGGGATCAATATAGATAGTTATTGATGTGAGACATGTGAAGATACTTTGATAACAACACCCAAGCATATATCGTAAAAATGGCCTATATGCAAAGAAGGGTGCAGCATCCAAGTTTAGATTAGGGTTTATTTCCATAGGTTTGACTTTGGCATCGTCATCTCCACTAATTTATTGTGTTTGAGCTTAAACCCACTACTTAATTGGTGATCAACACCTGGGGTGTTACAGCCCTCCCCCCTTAAAAGAATCGTGTCCCGAGATTCGGAATGGAAGATCTTTTAAGGAAGAGAGACACGTTATCTAGTTTCCAACATCTGCTATAGCATTCAGCTATAAAGCTTCAACATCGAAGAACAATTTGGTCAAAGGCACTTTCTGATACTTACTCTTTATGGTAAAATTTGTCTGAAGAATTTCCTTCATTGACTTCCATGAAGCATTGTTACTTTGGGAGGAATCCAAGATAGCACATACTGCATTCTCCGTGTACGGAGATCATTTGGTCCATGAGTGAACCACTCACAACTATCCAACTCTCTAATGAGCACAACATAGGCCATATGAACTTGACACTAGACCGAAATTATCAGAAGTATACTCGTTGAAATGACTCTATGTTCACAAAGTTTGAAAAGCAGTCCTCTACCAAAATGGCTTGAGCACAACCTTCCAAAAGTGTGAGACTATAGACGACAAACATCCTCTGAGGTTATATGGTACTAACTAACCAATAGACAAGGTCTATTCTGGTCGTAATGGTTCGATCCTTTAGATATCAACTAATGGAACACTACTTAAGGTTTCATGTACGTAGTTCTCTTTCTTTGATGACAACACTGTATTATCTGAGTCTGGTGAAGGATTAGTGAATGTGATAGCTGACTCTGTTGGCTTCGTATTTCTGCCAAATGTCACCTAAGAAGATTCTCTTATCCAAAGGCAACAGTTATCTGGATTGAATCAGATGCAACCTCTTGGGTAAAAACATGTATAAGGTACCAAAGTATGTCATCATTGGAAAATAATTCCCAAGGAAAGATGTAACAACGCCTTAAGGACAACAAAAATTATAAATATTCACTAAACCATGGGGAGTAGTCTACCACCAAGCGATTGAGTAAAATTTTCCTTTGTGACTTAGTTGCACTGTAAGTTGAGTTGACTTGCAATGTAGCAACTTTATCAGGCCAACTTTCACCTTGAGGCTTCCTTTTTAGGATCAAACAGCAGCTCTAAGATGGAAAATCTGTTGTTTGACACTTCTCAAATTGCTTTCAAATTTTCCTCAACACGTTATCCAATAAAGTTATGAACAAACCGTTTGTGACACCTAAGGGCACATGGATGTTGATCGAAACTAGGGCATGCATTTCTCTAATTCTTCACCACAGCTGATTGAACACCTTGCACTGTAACACCCTAAAATTTTGAAAAGAAGAAAAATAGGAGAAATATGATTTTTGTATATTTTTGTGAGCATGCAAACTTAGAATGATAATAATTTTTATAAATTTAAAAAAAAATCAAATATAAGGGTAGAAACATGATTGAGCATTCATGCTGCTGCATTTGAAGTTTTGTATTGAGTGGTTTAAATCAAATTCAAATTTGATTTGAAAATCATTTGAAAAATGGTTTTGAAAAATTAGAAAAAGAAAAAAAGGAAATTCTTTTCTTCTCGGGCCGTTTTCTCTCCCGCAGCCCATCTTCCCGGCCTGCTGCGGCGGCCCGTTTCTCCTTCTCCCTTTCTCCGCGCCGCCTCCGGTTTCTCCTGGGCCGAGCCCAAGTCGCGGCTGCTGGCCCAGCTTCGCGCGCGCGCGGCCGCGTCCCGCACCGAGCCGCTGACGAGTCGATCCCACCTGTCAGTGACCGCCTCCCCTTTCCTTTCTCCTTCCTCCGGTTCCTTCCAACCACGAGCGCCGCCTTCCTCTCTCCATCGGATATGGGAGATCCGAATCCCCCTCCGTATCCTTTCCTTTCCATAACCGGTGACGCCTCCGGGCTATAAAACGGAACCCCGTGCCTCCCCGCTTCTCATTGAGCCCCTAAAACCCTAGCCTCGACATCCCGGGAAGGCCACCGTCGAAGCTCCGCCTCCACCGCCGCCTTGCCGAGCTAGCCGCCGCTCTCCGGTTGCTCTCCAGCTTCGTTTTTGCGCGGGGTAAGGTCGTCGTGATGCGCTCGTTCTTTTGGTACTTTCGGTTTGGCGATTGGTGCTCGGGATGGTCATCTTAGCAAGCTCCGGCGAGCTCGGGTTCCATCCGGCCATGGCGCCGCCGCGGGAGGTCGCCGTCGGGACCAAATCCGGCCGGAGCGCCGCCGGCTCCCTCTCCGATCCCATCCGAGCCGTTCGCTTTAGATCCAACGGCTGAGAATAGCTGATACCGGTTCGTTCGTAATTTTGTAAAAGAAACCTTGAGTTTTTAGTATATCAACCCGCAGTCCTAAAATGTAAAGCTCAGAGTACGCTTTGATCAGTTGAAAACGTATTTCGTTTCGGTAAATGAAAAATACGCTTTCTGATATTTACAGTTTTGCCATTTAATTTGTTTTAGTCGTAGAATCTTCGTTTTAACTCCGATTTGACCCGTTCAAATTGCGTTAGGTTCATATTTGCGAGCTCTACATGATGATAGAACTGTTCAGTAGGTTTGGATTAATTTATTTTCGAGTTTTTAATTAAAGTAATTATTTATCTATAGGAAATCTTCGTAAATTCATAACTTTGTCGTTTTAGCTCCGTTTTTCGTGATCTTCACGTCTGTGTGATCCTAGCGAGTTGTAGATTCGTTTTAAAGACTTTTTATCTTATTTTCTTACTGTTGGTGTATTGTTCTAATTATAGTCTTGTTTGTCCATGCATGATTGTTCTGGATGAATGCTGTTGCTATTGTTGATCGAGTATAGACGGTGAGCAATTCGTTGGAGATCAAGAGTTTTACTACGAACAAGATCACCAGGACCAGTTTGAGCAAGGCAAGTATAGCATGGGATTATCCTTGTTGTCCTATTCACATTAAGCAAATAATATCATTATGCATATGTTTCCTTGTTAAGGATGACTTAGTATTGATCTTATTCCTTGATACCTATTATACTGCATGGATTAGTATTGCTAGTGCTTAACATGAACTATGATCATGTAATTTGACTAATGGAATATGCAATAAACATTAAAAGATGACTTTTTATTACTGTTTAAAGGGTACTAGAGCATGGGGTTATTTGATGCTCTCGTTACTCTCCATAAGGACTCATCTATAAGCGAAAATCCGGGACTTACAGTACAACTGTGAGGGCTAAAATGGCTCTGGCTTTAGTCATATAGAAGGACCTTTTCTAGCTTGTTAGAGGTATTCCTTTATGGCGTAAGAATGGCTTGACGAATCGGGTATAGTGCGGCCTCTGTCCTCATGTGTATAGACTATGTGTTATTGTGCCATCAGGAAGGGGGGCTCTACATCTGTTTGCCGAGTGAAATCTAATGGCCCTAACTTGTTAGACGAACCTTCGAAAGACTTCATAGTGAACCCTGCCGACCTTCCTTGGAAGTGGGTCAAGAGATTAGCTACCTCGGGCGAAAGGGTAAATCACGACTCACAGTGAAAGTGTACAACCTCTGCAGAGTGTAAAACTGTTATAACAGCCGTGCTCACGGTCACGAGTGGCCTTGGACCCTTATGGAATAGTGGATCATTAATAATGAATATGTTTTTGCTATTCGTTAATCATTTCACATGGATCATATGTTTATTGATTATATTGAGACACTTTGATATCATTGATATACTGAATTAATGCTATTTAAAAGCTACATGCTGATAAACCTTGTTATGCCTTTGAGCCTCATGAACCCCATGTTACACTTGTTGAGTACGAGATGTACTTACGCTTGTTTATTTTTCTTACTTGGATAAAAATCCCGGATGGGTAACAGATGGTGCAAGTAGTGACTACTTCTACTTTCCGGAAGATTACTAGACTTACTGTCAACCAGTCAATGTGCCTGTGATTGGAGCTACCACGAGAGTTTTTATATTTTACTTCCACTATATTATTGTAAAGACTATGTGTTATTAATCGTGATGTAATAACATTTGTGATGATACATCCTTTATAATTTGTTAACTTATGTGTGATTGATCTCTGGGCACACATAAGGGTATGCATTCCATTTGGTCGATAAATGGGTGTGACATTGCACTATCTGTGTGATTGTCCAAGACGGAATTGACTTGATCACAATGGCTCTAGAAGATAGAATATTAGAATATCACTCAAGTTGTTGGCTAGTTGATTAACTTCTTGTGGTTATTGCTCTGTAAGACATAGCCTTAGTAGCTACCGAAGAGTCGTTACCTAGCTGGAGATTAACCTTCCTATTGGTAACTAATCAGTTGTCTCTCAACACTAAAAGTTCCAAATCTTCACTCTTGACCACAACAACTGTGGTTGATGCAGAACAGATGGTTGCCATTGAAGTTAGCAAATACGAAGTTATTCTAGAGATGGTTGATTTCGATTGTATGGTCATTATGCACCCAAGATTGTGACTTGGATAGCTCCGATCATATGCACAATGCGACAATCGATTCTCATCCCACAGATAACTTGTCCAACATTAAGGGTTGTGTGTCCTTTTTATCCAATAGATGTGAGATACTTGCTTACTAGATGGTGGTCACCAATACTTGGGACAACTAAGTAGAGTCACATTTTTACCACTTCTTGTGGTTTGTTAATGTTTATGTCGGTGACCTGTTCTTCAAAGGTTATCCTCTTAGCAACTTCAGGAGGAAGCTCTACTACATTTGGTCCAATATAAGGGTCTTTTGATAAGATATGGAAAAACAACCAAGGAAGAAGGTCATGTGAAAATCACATCAGCGTTGTTCTGCAATGGATTATGATTAGAAACCATGATACCAGCGCGTGCCGAGCAGCACAACCTTGTGTGTGCACCCACAGGAGGCTCTCGGTTTCGTCGCGACACCATTAGTTGCTACTCATAACACCATTACTGAACATACACCCAATGAGGAATTTCAAATGACACAGATTGGGTTGTCCGAATAAGCACCATACCAAGGAGGGATAGCAAGCAAAGGTAGTCACAAGGTTTAGAATCAACACAAAAATGATCCAAAGATCAAAATATGGCACAAGAGAACATCGCACAATTGCCAAGGATAACTGAGCAAGAGACTCTTGCTTAACTTCTATGTACGACTTGCATCCACCGAGATGAGTTCCAGATAAAAGATTAATAGGAGATTCATTGATGTTGGGCAACAACATGAGATCAAGACTAATAAACATCTCGAGACTGAGAAGGTTGGGGACGGATTAAGAAATTTTCAAGGCGAAAACCGATATGTAGTCATAGATTGAGTTGATAAGGTAGACGCACGAATTTGCAAGCACACGATTTAGAGGCCACAACAAAAAGACATTTCGTCGCATTAGCTAACCTTTGGGAGAGGCAACCGGGAGGTCCAACATAAATTTGGGTGCGGTCTCCACAACTGGCAATGTACGAACCATGGTCAAAGGCTAGCGTTGATGGAAGTTAACTTAGTGGATCAGTCGACAAGGGTCTTCACAAAGAGGGTTGCAAAACATCCACGGCTTAGGCAAACATATAGGAGAACTAAACTTTAGGTTTTTGGCCAAGCAAAGGCATGGATACAAACATTCAAGGACTAACCACTAAGACTACAGGCTCAGACTCCTAAGATAGAGAACCTAATGAAAGATAACAACCATACAATTACGTATGTGAACTTTGTTATAGGATAAAGCTATGTGACCCTCGTATGCTCACCGAGGACAAACGAGGTGACAACTAGGGCACTACCAAGATAACAAGCATACATACAACATCACAATCAAGTAATCATTTGAGAAAATTCAAACGAATGGGCTTAAGCAACCAATACAAGGCACAAGGCCCACCCAAAACAAGCATTTATCTCTAGCATGAACTAACTACCAGTTTAGCTCTAAACAAATGCTAGCTAAAGGAGCCAACTTAGCATGTGCATAGAATCTGGACAGCAGCACAGTAGTTACTTGTTTCAACCATAACTAAGGTTGTAGACATCCCACAAAGGTGATCCTAGACTTTCTAGAAAGCTTAGGAAGATGACTACACTTTAGTTATTCATACCAAAAGCAAATTCATAGATTAACATGACCAAAATTACTAATGTTTCAGATCTGTACCAATATGGATAGAAAACTGACAAGAACTTTGAAAATGCGTAACTGGAGTTCTAGGGACCCAACAAGGCTGAGCCTTAACTTTATGTAAAGCTTATTAAGTTGTATATAACTTTCTTAATATCATATTAAGATGATTCTACAACTAACAAGGCCAAACAAGATAAAGAGGACATCTCTGCCCAGATTTGGATAGATTCTGTCATTCCACTTGGCAAGCTCATAACTAGAAATTTAGACCACCAAAATTAGTGCTACAGGACATTTTGGAAAGCTTAGAAAAAGTACTACACTTCTTCTATTATCTCCAAGACATGATTCCTTATGCACATAGGTCAAACAAACCAAACATTCAGATCTGTTCTGAACATGAGCAGATTTTGACAACAAACTTCTAAAATTTATAACTCTCAAACCATAAGACCTAGGGTCATAAAATTTTAGGACAAGCTACATAAGTAAGTTAGCTACAACTTTGGTATTCTCCATAACTACAGAAAACACCATTATAACTATGAAAGTATCCCTACAACAGAAAACGTTCTAGCAGCCAATATTTGATAAGCAAAACAAAGCTTGCCTTTGTTCTACTTAACAAGAGAGCACACAAACATGTTATTCTAGTAGCTCTAAATATTTTTACCTTAGACCAACCAATTTAATTCATTCATGAGAATCCATAATTACTTAAGGGAGGTCTAAAGCATTTGCAATTGTTGGTATGATCAACATATCCACCATTTGGCTAAACTAGAGGGCATCTATAGGTTAAAACATGTAACCATAATTATCTCTAGCAAGGCTAAGTACACACTATCTTCGAGTACTCCCTATTCACGCAACATGGAACAAGGCATTCACGTCTAACTCCACACAAGGAAGATAGTACCTAACATCAATCACAAGTTACTTGATATCGAACAAGGGTGAGAGGAGCACAGCTATGCACAAAGCAACAATCATGAAGATGCATGCTTCGTCCTATTCGTCCTCACAAGATTGCCAACCTAAGGTGGCGATCACGTTCTATGTCGGTGGCATAACACGCACTCTCTCGATATATAGCTAGTCGATAGCTACATTCGACTTACGCATTCGTGGTTAGCGTACCTGCAGAAAATTTTCATTGCAGCCCAACATTTCCCAATATAGCACACAATGAAAACAGAAAGGTGAAATTCTAAGCACTCCCATATACATATACCCCTGTATACGTACATGTAGTACCAAAACTACCCGAATCATCAATCTCCCACAATTAAGTACCTTCATATATACATGTGTGTAACATGTAAATAATCCAGTAACCAAAACTAGCTCTCCCCTAGACCGCATGTTGTACGGTCATGCCCTCACAACTCACACTTACCTGAGCGTAGGTGCGATGTTACATAAAAGTAAACTAGCGACATATATGACTATCTCATATATGAAGGCTACCACCAATCTAACACACTGGGTAGCATAGTGTGGAAGAGTCATCACACATACATACCTTGGCCTGGGCGTAGATGCATAAATGAAAAACCCCCAAGTTAGTACTTATATAAGCCACTTAATAATCCTTATATGGGCTTAAAGAAATTGACCACTGGCATACTTAGATTTAGAATTCAGTTTTCACAAACCTATATATAGCTATAAGTTGATAAAACTGATTTTATAAAACAAAACCTTTGTTTTAAATACACATACGACAAGTTTAATGTTGAATCTTGCTCCGATACCAGCTGTAACAGAACCGTCCAAATTATAAGAGCACAAGTACAAAAACAATCACCGAAGTGATCAAATTCTCGCACTTGAGCCCATATAACTCCGGTAGTCCAATGAAATCACGAGGGATTTCAAACCAACCAACATACAAGCCAAGATCGTAGTGATTCAACATAACAAGTCACATGTTACATCCATTTCACAAGTAATTCAATATACATCAGAGTTCAACATAGTTATTACAACTTAAGTTCAAAAGTAGCGGAAGCAAAATAATTTGAAACTAACATTATTCTTATTTCAAATACATGCTAGTACCAAGGTCGACTTCCAACAAAAGCATTAAAGAGAAGATGAATAAGGAGGATCATGCCCATGATCACACTCCGCCACTAAGGCAGGAGCCAACCAACTCTTGCAGCCGCCAAGATACATCACAACCTGCAACAAGTGGGGATAAAACCCTAAGTACGAGAAGGTACTCCAGCTAGACTTACCCATCATAAACCAGAAATAAGGTGACACCAAGGATCATGCAAGGCTGATATAAAGTGGGCTAGCTTGACAACATTTTGCATAAAAGCTTATTATGAATAAGTAATCATTAATGCTTAAGCATCAAGTTAATTATCATTAACCTATCATCTATATTAGAACCTGTACTAGAGCACTCACTTTATTAGGAGCAAACAATATTAACCATAGCAGGTATAAATTGAGTCAACCTTTCCATCATTATCCAATTAACCATCCGTTCAATTTTAATGGAATCTACGTTGCCGCAGCTCAAGTCAAGTGCTCACTAACCGGGAGCGACGGCGATTCGAATCGAATTCCTATCTAGCTGGAGGGGTATTTCTAACACTCACCGCGCAGGCCCCTGCCAGGGTCGCACAAGCCACTTTTTCATATGATTCAGGAATCGCGGGTCCGAATGATGTCGCGACCCCAAGGGTGACACTCTGCCAGGTGATAGGGACTCTAACCCCCCTTGGTCTCACGCCAATGTCCCCAAGCATATCCTTTCTCTCCTCCAAGAAGCAACCTACCATTCGATTCCCGACCTGAATCACATTACTCGGCTTCGCGGTCGGAACGACTTATCCGGCCAACTAAGTGTTAGACTGCGTTCAACATGACTCAAGGACGTACAACGAATCGGTCCTTAAACGACTCAGATGGGGATAGATTCACACCCAAGACCTCCATGCCTTGTTGCTTCACTATCGTCATCCCGCCCGGTCTCATTTCATTTTATTAACACATGGTTCCATTCCACGATAGCAATATAGCCAACCGTGCCATATATGAATATCCCTACATCTCGCAGGTGACAGGAAATCACCTGACTTCTACCGCTTAAAGCAGGGCTAAGCATCTACTCGATCCTAGTCTATGTAGGATTCAAGGATTCATATATCTAGACAAGGAATGATATAATGCAGCAAGGGTTTCCAACCAACTCTTACCACTTAATGCAACAATACTTATAACATATATAGAATTAATTGCTTTGAAGGTAGGAGGGTTATAATGCTCCGGGGCTTGCCTAGGATCCGACTCAAGTTAGAGTTTGTCAGATGAAACTCGCTTGGCGAGCATTCCCTCATTCTAGCACTTGTCCGATCTTTCCATCTCCGAGATAGATCCACCAACTCCATCTTCGGTTTGGCTCCACATCAGGTCCTTCACGTGCTTCAGCTAGCATACCTAAATGAGGTGCAATAATGCATGTGTATGAATGCATAGAAGTGAAATAAACAAAGTAATCAAACAAGCATACCAAAGTTCGCATAAACACCTAGAGCTAATTAGCTTAATCCTTATTAGGGCATAACATAGAAGATTGCAAGCACATTGTCACACCCGGTTTTCTAAAGAACAAAACCAGGCTAATCATATGTGTGCCCAGGAAGTCCACACATATGCCAGAATGAAAAAGTATCAGAAACAATGTTATTATATAACGTATACATAGCTATATTAACACTTACATCAGAGTATCGCGGAACGGTGACTAAACTTCAGGCTCCATTCTTCTCAGGGACGGCTGACTGGGGGTAACATATGCCTAGCACTTCTACTAGTCTTCTGGAAACTCCACTACACCTTTGTCCTTTTTCCGAGTAGCATCTTATTACACACTGGAGTGTTGGGGAAATAGCAAGAGTGAGTCCATGTCAAACTCAACAAGTATAAAACAGGGTTCATGAGGCTCAAAAAGGCTAGACACTGTTTAACTGCGTTTAGCTTTTAATCATCATATAATTAGCAATTGAGTAGCATCAAGGTAATCCAAATCCCATTAATGAATCAATGATCAATTGTAATAAGGATAATGAATAGCATTAACATGAGCATAATAATAATTAACAATAATTAAGCATGATATAACAATGGTGATCAACTATTCTGTAAGAATCTCCAAGGCCGCTCGTATCCGTGAGCACGGCTAGTATACCAGTTTTTAACTCTGCGCAGAGGTGTACACTTTCACTGTGAGTCATGATTTCCAAATGCATGGGTTTGCAAGGCCCAAAACATCAGAGACCATATAAAGCCATTCAAAAGTTCGTCTAACAAGTTAGGGCCATTAGATTCACTCGGCAGGCAGATGTAGAACCCCCCTTCCCTGTGGCACAACAACCACAGCCTATACACACTAGGCCAGGGGCTCGCACTACACCCAACGTGGCAAGCCATTCTTACGCCATTTAAGGTAACCTCTAACAAGCTAGAAAAGGTCTCTTGAACAACTAGAGCCAGAGCCATACAGCCCTCACAGCTGTACTGTATGTCCCGGTTATCACTTACAGGTAAGTCCTTACGGAGAGTAACTAGAGCATCAAAATAACCCACATGCTCTAGCCCCCTTTCAACAGAAATAACATCATCTTAATTAGTTGATTGCATAATCCATTAGTCAAATTACAAGATCATTGTTCATAATTAAGCGCTAGCAGTAGCTACCCAAATGCATAACTCATAGGTGACAAGGAAACAAGATATCAATAGCTAAGTTATAATCTCTATGGTTGTCAAGGAAGACACATGCATATGTATGATAATTTCAGTGAATAGGTAACAAGGATAGTCCTGTGTTATACTTGCCTTAATCAAAGCTTTCCTGATGATACTGCTGGTCTGGCTCAAAATAATACTCCTGATCGTCCAGATACTGCTCACCTTCTATACCCGATCATCAATCAACAACACACATGCATCCAATCAAACATACACGAAGCAAACAAAGAGATATAATTAGAACAGTACACCAACAGTAACAAAACAGTAATAAAAGTTTATAAAACTCTTCTACACGTTTCTACGATCACACAGACGCAAAGATCACCAAATTCGGAGTTAAAACGTAAAAAAAATATGATTTAAACAAGCTTTTCTTTATTAAAGTAATAGATTAAATCTAACCTCAAAATTTAAAAGTGGAAAATCTACTATACAGTAGTACTAATAGGTAGAGTATGAAATTATGAACCTAACGCAACTTGAACGGATCAAATCGGAGTTAAAACGGAGATTTTATTACCTAAATAAACCTAGTGGCAATTCTGTAAATACCTGAAAGCGTATTTTCATCTAAACCGACGAGGTTTACGTTTTCAAAATAACAAAGCGTATTCAGCTTCTACGCCATGGACCGTGGGTTTAAAAACAAAGAAACCTAGGGGCTCTTAAGCAAAACAACCCACCGAAGGGGTATCGGCTGATCTCATCCGTTAGATTAGATTTAAACGGCCGAGATTTGACTAGGGAAGAGAGGAAGGGGATTCCGACCGGCTACAGTGACCAGCGCGGTGGAGGCCATGGTCGGCGGCGGGATTCCTCACCGGCGCACACGATGAGGCCCTAGAGACCATGATTCGACTCAAAAACATCACGGGAAGAAGGAGAAGCTCCAACCGCACTCACCGAAGAAGGGAAACGGGACCGGAGACGAAGACGTGTCGACGGCGGCTCCAATGTCGGCGGCTTCCGAGCTCGGACGGTGGAAGCACGGTTGCGATGGCTTTCCCGTTATCCAAAGGCGTGGCTCGGGTTTAGGGCGGCGTGGAGAGGGACGATGCGGCCGCGGCTACTATTTATGGCCGGCTAAGCGTATGGGTCAAGGCAGTGGGGAGGGGAGTTGGAGCTGTGTCGGACTCCATGGCAGAGTCCTGCTCGAACACGAGGTTGAAGAAACCGCTACGGCGTGGGCCCGGCATGTCAGCCAAACAAAGAGGGAAGAGGGGCGAGACTACCAGCGGCTTCGGTAAGACGGGCCGGCCCACAGCTAGAGGGATGAGCGCCCGCGGGCTTCGGCCCAACCCAGAGGAGATGGCGCGGCTGCTTGACAGGCCTCGGCAAGTTGGGCTCGGCCCACTCGCGCGACTACGTGGAAAAAAAAACCAGCGGCCTGAAAGAGAGGGAGGCCAGGCTGGGCCTTCGGGCCAAAACCGTAGAAAGGTAAATTTCTATCTCTTTTTCTTTCTTTCTATTATATCAAATGTATTTTCAAATGATTTCTAAAATAATTTACTTCTAGAATTAAACCAATCAAAACAATTAAAAATATGCAACGGCATGTATGCACAAACACTCATTTTAATCTTATATTTGATTTTATTTTAAATAAAATATTATTTCACTAGGTTAAAATGCTCACAAAATTGCGTAAATAAATCAAGTTCTCCTATTTTAAAATGATACAAATTTTAGGGTGTTACAATTCTACCCCCCTTAAAATGAATCTCGTCCCGAGATTCGGACGATGCTTACTCAAACAACTGCGGATATGATTTCCTCAATTCATCCTCTCTTTCCCAAGTTGTCTCTGCCTCTGAATATCGATTCCACGGTACCTTGCACATTTTAATAACCCGACTTTGAGTAACTCTCTCAGCAGTCTCTAAAATCTTGATCGGAAACTCTTCATATGTAAGATCCTCCTTAACAGTCAATTCATCTAAAGGTATCTGCTCCTCGGGCACCCGCAAACACTTCTTAAGTTGTGAAACATGAAACACATCATGCACTCCAGATAAATTTTCAGGCAACTCTAATTGATAAGCAACTTCTCCACGTCTAGTAATAACTTTAAATGGTCCAACATACCTTGGTGCTAGTTTACCTTTCATGTTAAACCTCTTCACACTTCTCATAGGTGACACCTTCAAATAGACATAATCACCTACCTCAAAAATTAAATCTCTTCTTCTATTGTCAGCAACTCTTCTGACGAGACTGCGCCACCCTCAAATTCTCACGAATCACTCGCACTTGATCTTCTGCGTTTCTAAGAACATCTGTACCAAACACCTGAGATTCACCTGTCTGATCCAAAAACAATGGAGTTCTACACTTACGTCCATACAAAGCTTCAAACGGTGCCATCTTAAGACTCTGTTGATAACTATTATTGTAAGAAAATTCTGCATAAGGCAAACTCTTATCCCAACTAGTTCCATATTGCAATGTACAAGCTCTCAACATATCCTCTAATACCCGGTTGGTCCTTTCAGTCTGTCCATCTGTCTGTGGATGATATGCTGTACTAAAATTCAATTTTGTTCCCAATGATTCATGCACAGCTTTTCAAAAGTGCGACGTAAACTGCGATCCTTGATCAGATACAATCTTCTTTGGAACTCCATGCAAACATACTATTCTTTCTATATACAAGGTAGCTAATTGTACTCCCGTGTAATTTAGTCTTGACTGGTATAAAATGAGCAACTTTAGTCAATCTATCCACTATCACCCAAATAGAATCATAACCTCTCTGAGTACGCGGTAACCCTACTATAAAGTCCATACCAACTTCCTCCCACTTCCATTCAGGAATCTTCATTGGTTGCAACAATCCAGCAGGTCTCTGATGCTCTGCTTTCACCCTCTGACAAGTGTCACACAATGCCACATACTCAGCCACATCTCGCTTTAATCCAACCCACCAATATTTCTGTTTAAGATCCAAATACATCTTAGTACTACCAGGATGAATGGAATAAGCTGACTCATGAGCTTCGCTAAGAATTGCCTGTCGAACAGCTTGATCCTCAGATACACACAGCCTCCTTCCAAACCACAAAATCCCATTATCATCCATTCAAAAACCCTGGTGACTTACCAATCACTATATCTTCTGCTATCTTCTTCAGTTTCTCATCCTTCAACTGACCCTTGTAAATTTCTTACTCTAAAGTAGGCTCTATCACTAATTCCATTGTATTAGTAACAATTCCCAAATTCAAATATTCAAATTCAGCACATAACTCCCTAGTCATAGACAACATCCGTATCTCATTGGCATAACTTTTCCTACTAAGGGCATCAGCTACTTTATTAGCCTTACCAGGATGATAGTGTATCTCAATATCATAATCCTTAATCAACTCTAACCATCTGCGTTGCCTCAAATTCAGGTCTGACTGAGTGAAAATATACTTCAAACTCTTATGATTAGTGTATATATCACTCTTATGTCCAATCAAATAATGTCTCTAAATCTTTAAAGCATGAACCACAACTGCTAACTCCAAATCATGTGTAGGATAATTCAACTCATGCTTTCTCAACTGCCTAGATGCATAAGCCACAACTCTGCCTTCTTGCATAAGAACACATCCCAAACCTTGACGAGAAACATCACAATAAATAGAAAACTTCTTACTCAAATCTGGCAAAACCAAAACAGGCGCTGTAGTCAACCTCTTCTTCAATTCCTCAAAACTAGCTTGACATTTATCTGACCACACAAACTTGGCATTCTTCTCTAACAGAGATGTCATAGGTTTAGCAAGTTTAGAAAACCCTTTAATAAACCGTCTGTAATATCCAGCTAATCCCAAGAAACTACGAATCTTGCTAACATCAATAGGTAGTTTCCAATTCAATAGATAAGCAAAATCTGATTTCTCTGTGCAAATTCCAATTTCAGTAACTCAGTAAAACTGTCATATCTCGAGCTACAGACGTCCAATTCAGATGATCTTTACATGGTTGGAAAGCTTATAAAATTATCTACAACTTTTATTCACAACACGTTTTCTGAATCTGTCAAATAATTGGCCAAAAACTGAACTTAACCGAAACTGTTTCAGAATTCCAGACTGTGCAGTAACCCCAACTTGAAATAGATATATCTCTTAGCTCTTAATAGATATTAGAGTGATTCTTGCGAGGTTGGAAAGATATAGAAGTCTAATTATTCCCAGTATAATTTCTTAAATTTCCCATGAACGGATTTTAAGTTATTTCTAAAACATCCCAGACTAATCCAAAAATCAGCAAAGGACAGATCTATGTTCACCTCATAACCAACTAATATATTTTGATCAAACTTAATATTCTTAACCATGGAACTTGTAGGCCTGTCTACAAAACTCCAGCACACATTACAAAGATCCAAATCACACATTATCACATTAACAATCCATCAATCACACAATTGTTCACACCACAAACTGACTCTCAAAACAATCCAACTTAAAATTGACTCGCAACTACTATCGTTCTTATTACCTAGGGATTTTTCCTATTTCCTAGTTAAGCTTCTAATAAATCTTGGGGATGACCTAACTCCGCCCTTAATTGGTCAATCTCCTTATAAGCTTGCTCCTTAAGTTCTTTTTCCTTCAGCAACTCTTATGCAATGATGATGCCACAAGCTCATAACCAACTTTATAAATGTCTCCTTTAGACCCTTACGATTCTTATAGATGTTCTAACAGGTTACCAACCCTAAGAAAAGATACTTGCGCTCGATAGTGACTTTACAACCATGTAGCTAGCTGATGCTTCCAGGTGACGAAATAGAACATATAAACCTCCATCTTGTATCGTCTTTTAGTTCGACAAACCCTCTTAAGAAGAGATCAACTAGAGTACACCACAGGATAGCTTGCATTTGTTTCTGAGTGTTAACTACTATCGTGTCCTTCTATCATGTCAAAGAGACTCATGAGCATATGCAAGAACAAGTAACCTGCACTTCCTCGCGAGCAGAAAAATAGCAGTGCAGAAATACAGTTATATCTCGAGTTCTACGAATCCAATGATATTGTAGCTTATACCGTTGGAAAGCTTATCAACTTTACTACAACTTCCTTATAGAACACTTCTCCAAATTCTGCAGTTAAGGTAGTCGAAAACTGTGAACAACAGAAACTATTCCAGATTGCTGACAGCACAGATGCGTCGCCTTGTGATTTTCATAACTCCCAAACCATAATAGATATCAGGGTGGTTCTTACGGTCAGAGAAAGATATTAAAATCTACTATTGTCCAGAATTTATCCATGATTTTTGGGCATCCAAAAATAGAGATATAAGCTAAGGAAGACAGACTGCTATAAAAAAACAGGATAAGGTAGAAACGAGTTTAAGAGAGACTAGAGAGATAGATAACACTAATCTTAAAGTCTTCACACTTCTTTGATTTATGTTGATGAGATATAAGACATGGATCGAGGATAGCCAAAAGATGACAAGAAAGATAAGGTTTGATCTTTAGTTCTTCATGCCTCCTCATGCCTCGTCGCTTGAGATATTCAGGACTTGCTGTTGTTGATAGCAGATGCTACCCTACTTAACATAGATCGAGCTACTTCTCAAGACTTATACCTTCCGGACCTACCTTTGAAACACGAGAACAAGAACAACACACAAGCAACACATCAAGCAAAACAAGCACACATCACATCATCGGTACTACACGTGCTTCTTCAATAATGGTGGTCATCCTATTGGCACATTGGAGATGATGAAAGGCCATCGAACTTTTGAACAAGGTAAGATCAGAAAACTTTTAGAAAAAAGAACATGAAACAAAGTTCAAGGGAGTAAGAGATAATAGGTCAAAGGAAGCTATCAAGGAGAGGATACAATAGGATAAGGAAGAGGAATAGTCAAAATCAATGAGTCAAGGGATGACAAAATAGTTTTATCGTAAAATAAGTTTTAGAATACGTCCAGTGCTACTTGGCATACGTCCTACAGTCAACACCGCTCTGATACCACTCTGTCACACCCGGTTTTCTAAAGAACAAAACCAGGCTAATCATATGTGTGCCCAGGAAGTCCACACATATGCCAGAATGAAAAAGTATCAGAAACAATGTTATTATATAACGTATACATAGCTATATTAACACTTACATCAGAGTATCGCGGAACGGTGACTAAACTTCGGGCTCCATTCTTCTCAGGGACGGCTGACTGGGGGTAACATATGCCTAGCACTTCTACTAGTCTTCTGGAAACTCCACTACACCTTTGTCCTTTTTCCGAGTAGCATCTTATTACACACTGGAGTGTTGGGGAAATAGCAAGAGTGAGTCCATGTTGAACTCAACAAGTATAACACAGGGTTCATGAGGCTCAAAAAGGCTAGACACTGTTTAACTGCGTTTAGCTTTTAATCATCATATAATTAGCAATTGAGTAGCATCAAGGTAATCCAAATCCCATTAATGAATCAATGATCAATTGTAATAAGGATAATGAATAGCATTAACATGAGCATAATAATAATTAACAATAATTAAGCATGATATAACAATGGTGATCAACTATTCTGTAAGAATCTCCAAGGCCGCTCGTATCCGTGAGCACGGCTAGTATACCAGTTTTTAACTATGCGCAGAGGTGTACACTTTCACTGTGAGTCATGATTTCCAAATGCATGGGTTTGCAAGGCCCAAAACATCAGAGACCACATAAAGCCATTCAAAAGTTCGTCTAACAAGTTAGGGCCATTATATTCACTCGGCAGGCAGATGTAGAACCCCCCTTCCCTGTGGCACAACAACCGCAGCCTATACACACTAGGCCAGGGGCTCGCACTACACCCAACGTGGCAAGCCATTCTTACGCCATTTAAGGTAACCTCTAACAAGCTAGAAAAGGTCTCTTGAACAACTAGAGCCAGAGCCATATAGCCCTCACAGCTGTACTGTATGTCCCGATTATCACTTACAGGTAAGTCCTTACGGAGAGTAACTAGAGCATCAAAATAACCCACATGCTCTAGCCCCCTTTCAACAGAAATAACATCATCTTAATTGGTTGATTGCATAATCCATTAGTCAAATTACAAGATCATTGTTCATAATTAAGCGCTAGCAGTAGCTACCCAAATGCATAACCCATAGGTGACAAGGAAACAAGATATCAATAGCTAAGTTATAATCTCTATGGTTGTCAAGGAAGACACATGCATATGTATGATAATTTCAGTGAATAGGTAACAAGGATGGTCCTGTGTTATACTTGCCTTAATCAAAGCTTTCCTGATGATACTGATGGTCTGGCTCAAAATAATACTCCTGATCGTCCAGATATTGCTCACCTTCTATACCCGATCATCAATCAACAACACACATGCATCCAATCAAACATACACGAAGCAGACAAAGAGATACAATTAGAACAGTACACCAACAGTAACAAAACAGTAATAAAAGTTTATAAAACTCTTCTACATGTTTCTACGATCACACAGATGCAAAGATCATCAAATTCGGAGTTAAAACGTAAAAAAAATATGATTTAAACAAGCTTTTCTTTATTAAAGTAATAGATTAAATCTAACCTCAAAATTTAAAAGTGGAAAATCTACTATACAGTAATACTAATAGGTAGAGTATGAAATTATGAACCTAACGCAACTTGAACGGATCAAATCGGAGTTAAAACAGAGATTTTATGACCTAAATAAACCTAGTGGCAATTCTGTAAATACCTGAAAGCGTATTTTCATCTAAACCGACGAGGTTTACGTTTTCAAAATAACAAAGCGTATTCAGCTTCTACGCCATGGACCGTGGGTTTAAAAACAAAGAAACCTAGGGGCTCTTAAGCAAAACAACCCACCGAAGGGGTATCGGCTGATCTCATCCGTTAGATTAGATTTAAACGGCCGAGATTTGACTAGGGAAGAGAGGAAGGGGATTCCGACCGGCTACAGTGACCGGCGCGGTGGAGGGCATGGTCGGCGGCGGGATTCCTCACCGGCGCACATGATGAGGCCCTAGAGACCATGATTCGACTCAAAAACGTCACGGGAAGAAGGAGAAGCTCCAACCGCACTCACCGAAGAAGGGAAACGGGACCGGAGACGAAGACGTGTCGACGGCGGCTCCAATGTCGGCGGCTTCCGAGCTCGGACGGTGGAAGCACGGTTGCGATGGCTTTCCCGTTATCCAAAGGCGCGGCTCGGGTTTAGGGCGGCGTGGAGAGGGACGATGCGGCCGCGACTACTATTTATGGCCGGCTAAGCGTATGGGTCAAGGCAGTGGGGAGGGGAGTTGGAGCTGCGTCGGACTCCATGGCAGAGTCCTGCTCGAACACGAGGTTGAAGAAACCACTGCGGCGTGGGCCCGGCATGTCAGCCAAACAAAGAGGGAAGAGGGGCGAGACTACCAGCGGCTTCGGTAAGACGGGCCGGCCCACAGCTAGAGGGATGAGCGCCCGCGGGCTTCGGCCCAACCCAGAGGAGATGGCGCGGCTGCTTGACAGGCCTCGGCGAGTTGGGCTCGGCCCACTCGCGCGACTACGTGGAAAAAAAAACCAGCGGCCTGAAAGAGAGGGAGGCCAGGCTGGGCCTTCGGGCCAAAACCGTAGAAAGGTAAATTTCTATCTCTTTTTCTTTCTTTCTAATATATCAAATGTATTTTCAAATGATTTCTAAAATAATTTACTTCTAGAATTAAACCAATCAAAACAATTAAAAATATGCAACGGCATGTATGCACAAACACTCATTTTAACCTTATATTTGATTTTATTTTAAATAAAATATTATTTCACTAGGTTAAAATGCTCACAAAATTACGTAAATAAATCAAGTTCTCCTATTTTAAAATGATACAAATTTTAGGGTGTTACACACATCAATCAAGACACAAGTCTTATAAGATCCTAGGGTACAAACCCAAGTACTTTCAAAGGTATGAGTCACACTTCAACACACTAGCATGGCAAAGTTAATCAAAGCACTACAACTAAAATCTGTCACTTTCTGGACATACATACAGTAGCTCAGTAAATCAATCATATCTGGAGATATACAAATCCAAATGATATGAAATAAGACATTACAGAAAGCTTATGAAATTCTCTACATTTCATTTAATATCATCACAGCATGATTCCAAAGTTTAACATGCCGAATTTACACAAATACAGAAACTGGTCTAACAAGACAGAGAGCAATCAATTCTGTAACCCAACTTTAAACAGCTATAACTCCTAAACCACATGGCCAAATGCCACCAAATTTTAACAAAAGCTAGATACATAAATTATCTACAACTTTTGTATAAATAAGTTTCACAACAAAGCACATTATCATGAAAAACTTTGCTAAGTTCCCAGATCTGTCCAGAAACCTCATTTGCAAGAAATAATTATTAACTTATGTTGCAAACATATAATTAGACAAAACCAACTTTATCAACATGTCACACATGACTAATGAACACCAGAAAACATAGTGTCCATTCCTAAATAAATTCTTTTAATGCATTTTCTTAGTTTATTTAGATAATTAGGTGGAATTATGAACACATATCCAAGGTGCACAATAAATTCTACCAAAATTACAGTGGCCTAAATATGCTCTCAAAAGTCTACTGTCCAAATTTCAATCCATTTGGGCAAGTATATCAACCTCTATGAAAAAGACAAATAGCTATTGCAATAATCATGTGAGAGCAAGTTAAACTTAACACTCAATACTTTCTGTGAACACAAAGCCATATTATAAGTCAATATGATAGAGAAACATCATACTATGGTAATGGAACAACATTTTCTATTTTATCATTTATATATTATTTATAAGCTATTTATCAAGCTATAAACAAGTTAAATCAATAACTTGAGCATACAGTAAGCAATGACCATGAAATTTATACCACAGTACATCCATAGCATGACAATCCTACCATAAAAATTTTACATAAATTGGAGCATCACAACTCAAGATATAAAAAGAACAAGGAAAATAAGCATTTATTTTCCATTTAACAAGATCTAGGTAAAACATCCTGAAACCCGGAAACAACCTATAAGTTTTATATTTTTCTTAGCAAGTACATGTCATCACAAATTAACAAAACAAGAATCATCATTTTTGGAGTTCTAAAACTCTAGATATGGCTCTACTCAAGTTGGTAAGCATTTTTTGAGCATTTTTAAGGCTTAAATAAAGACATCAGAAAATATCTACAACATGTAACATATTATGACTCCACTACATAGATCTTTTCTCAAGGTTTCCAAAAAGTCCACTTTTGCTATTTTTGGATTTACCTAGCAAGAGATATGCATTTTAGAAGATTTACCATAAATCTACATAAAAGAAAAAGGAAAAAGGAAAAAGGAAAACACTTTTGCCTCGAGGCCCTTGGGTTTTCGCTAAACCAACCCGAGCTCTGCTCGAACTGTTCATATGAGTCACATACTTCACAGTTAGGCCCCTAAAAGAATCTTTAAATAAACTAAGCAAATATGTCCTACCCACACTATTTAAATGAGTCTACGGATTTGCATTTAGGACCCTTAGTTAACTTGAATTCATGCCCGCGAGGTCCCTGCCTGGCTTCACTGTAGATCAGAAGCAGGGGAAATTGGGGGCCAGCCGATCTCCGGCGATGTAGTCACCGGCGGCGATGGCGAAGGGCGGCACGAGTACCAGCGTGCCTACCCGCACCCGGGAAAGGTCGAATCGTGGTCGGAGAAGAACAGTGGACTCCCGGCCACACGTGCGGGCAGCCTAGCTATGGCTATGCTGGCGGCGGTGGCCGTGGCCGGCGCTCCTGGCAGTGGGAGGTGGCGCTAGGGCATCCTGGGGACCCTATGTGCCAGCGGGGCTGCTCGGCTCAGACGGAGATGACCCGAGGCGACCTAACCACACGCGCCGGCGGCGGCTCACCGGTCATGGCCGCGCGGTGGCGCGCTCTGATGACCGCTGCAACTGGCGAAGAGGTGCATGCGGTGTAGTGTGACGTGGAGAAGGTGATGCTGTGCACGGATGATGTCGAGGAGGTGCGAAATAGTGGGAACACGGCGGCGGCTGGAAGCTCGGCCATGGCGGAGGGATGGTCGGCCGCGGTGGCGTCTGTGCCCGCGCGTACGTGTGCAACAGCGAGGAAGGGGCGAGTGGCCTGTGGCTAGCTTTGGTTCTCCACAACGCGAGGGGGGAGAGAAATCGGGCACGCGGACAGGGAGTGGGGGCGCGGTGCGGGCATGAGCGCCACGCCCTCTTCCACGCGTCGCCTTTGGAGCAAAAGTGCGAACAGCTGGCATGCGTCCGAATGGACCGGTTGGAGCTCCAATTTGGGCATGATCTGGGCCGATCTGGGTCTTGGACCTAAAGGCAAAGTTGTAGCCCATACCATGCTCTACATTTCCTATTTAGGGGTCATAGTCATTAGAGCTATAGATTAGGAGATAATTAGTCCTAAAATTACCAGTGTTAACATGTTAAGCTAGGGCTCGGTTTTGGGATTTTGCAATGCCAAACTTGGTCAAATTGATCCCAACTTTTTACATGTTGTTCTCCATAACATAAACTCCAACTTTTGTTAAAGGGTCAAATCATGTTGGCTAGCAAAATCACGAGAACGCGGGATGCCAACGTCGATGTTACTAGAATTAGGGCTTAAAAATGGCTAAGTGCTGAAATCAGCCCTAAAACTGACTTGTGGGCCCTGTTTGAGCATGTTTCACACATTTTCATGACTTGACTCTTAAACAAAGTTTGTTCCTTATAAAATTCTCTACAACTTTGTCAAAGGGTGCACAGTCATGCAAAGCTTCTAGGTCACTCTTTTGAAATGGTCAAACAAAAGTGTTCCTGTGTCCATACATGGTCAACCATCACTTAGAAGCACATTTAGGCAAAATGATCAACATGAACATTGTTCTATTAAGTGCCCTAAGTGTAGTTAAGGTGTTCTAGAGTCATCTAGTTTCATTAACTTAATGGGGCAAATTCCAATAGGAATGGAACTTATCATTTCATGTGACTTTTTGATTCCAAACTTCATGAAACTTTTCCAGGGATCAATATAGATAGTTATTGATGTGAGACATGTGAAGATACTTTGATAACAACACCCAAGCATATATCGTTAAAATGGCCTATATGCAAAGAAGGGTGCATCATCCAAGTTTAGATTAGGGTTTATTTCCATAGGTTTGACTTTGGCATCGTCATCTCCACTAATTTATCGTGTTTGAGCTTAAACCCACTACTTAATTGGTGATCAACACCTGGGGTGTTACAGTAGGGACCTCGGGCACAGGATCCATCTTCCATCTATTCCATCTACCTCATAGCTAGGAGCAATAGCCCTTGTAATTGAGCATACGAATACAAGAGCAGCCGCACCACTAGAGTTGGGTCTCGTGTGCTATCATTTGATTCTATCTATGCGATCACGTTGCTGGATATTACCGAAGTAAAACAATCCGATAGTTGGTGCACTAGGTAGGGGCCTTTCGTGTTCAGACTAATCTTGTGTTTCATATAGGAGTCATCTTCAACATCAGCAACGAACTAGAATAGGAGTTGCCGGGCAAGAGGATCACCTTTGGCAAGCTTGACTTCATCATCGACCAATTTAGGGACCTGTGCCTTTAGGATCCCGAGCTGATCAAAGAGGGAGAGCAGTCCCTCCAGATCTGTGCTTTCACCACCGGGTTAGAGGATGCTATGGACGCCGGACCGGACACCCTCGCGGTACCCCTAAAATGTTATGCTCACCTTTTTGTTGAAGATGGGTGAGAAGGTGAGATCGTCCCTACTTTCCACATCAGTAAAACCACGAATCTCAACTCTGCCTTAGATCCTATACCCATACCTCACCACCATGCCCCCCAATCTTTGACAAGCTCAGGGTGTACAATGACAATCCATGGCGAGGCACTCTCGTAGGCTGCGGTGGAACCCACCAAACCTCCCATGGAGGAACACCAGTCGTAGGAACCAACAGACCAAGACAACGTCGATGACACCCCCTATCAACAAGGTTGGTGGGACGACACTGACGTAACTAGACTCATCGATCTAGAGGATTTTTGTTATTTTCTCTATAGTTGTGACTAGCTACTCGAGAACTCGCACTCTGATGGCAACGACGATGAAGCCATCCTATGCACATCGGGCCCTAACACCGAATCATCACTAGACAAGCAGCCGAAGCTCGGACAGTCCCCACCGACGAAAGGGTAAGACCTTTTCCTTAACCAGAAAGGGTAACAGGGCAGCACAGTCGATTACTCGAGCACTAACCCAGCTTTAGGATACTCCCAATCCTAGCTACACGCTTACATCTGGCAGCCAATGGTCACGGGTGTTGGTATTTCTTAATTCATACAGAAATAATCCGTAAGTGCACATAATTACTATTGTAGCATTTCACCTGGAAGTATTTAGGATATCGTATTTTCCATAGGGAACAAAGGTACTCTTCTAGCTAGTTCATCCAAGGACAACACAAGCATAGAGTTAGAAGAGGTTGAGATGGATTCCTATGGTTTTAGAGTCTAAGGATAGATAAACTATACTTCTACTTGCTTACTTCGGGCACCAGCGTAACGCCTGATCTACCAAATGATACCGGCCTATGGCTCTAAGTCAAACCTGAACGTGGAGGATTACAAGGGATGAACAGGGCTGTCACCACCTGCCATCTACCCCTCAACCTTGGGGCATGAGGCAAACAAAGGAATCCTCTAGCCTAGACACCATGTCTATGCTATCGACTACTACTCTAGTGCTGCGCAGGGTGATCCGTCTTTATCGGGAGCCCTCTGCTAGAGTATCCGTCACGGGGATGAACGATGAACCCACAAACAAGTAAGAGGAAAGCTTAACTAATGAAAAGAATTTGTACCATAGAAAACACAAACACTCACTTAGTGGGAGAACCCGTTGAGGTACAGGTGTTCATCAAGGTACAAGCTCGAGAAGACATAGACAAGTTCGGTGCTTCCGCGTACTCTCCCTCACATCTCTCTCAACTACTCAACTCAAGCTAGCTAGGGCCTAAACCCTTTGGAGTGATGCTCTTGTGGTGTAGCTCTTGCCTTGAGGTGTTGTCATGAAATGTGGAGCTCTAGCCCTCTCTTTATAGTAGCTAGAGGTCGGTTTCGGTGGAGATAAACATGGAAACCTCCTGAACTGACCCCTAGGGACATTGATTGCACCACCTGTGTAAGGTGGGGCCGAGCGGAGCTAGGGGTGGTGTGCTCGCACCCCTAGTTTGGCTGCACCAGGCCTAGCCCGCCTTGGCACTACCTTCACGCTGTGGGCTGCTGGCTGGGCCTAGATCGCTCCCACGTCAGTGCTTGGCCCAGTTTTGATGTGTAGGTAGGCCTTCTTTCTTTATTCCATTATGCATTTCTGCTTTACGCTTCTCTAGATTGCGCCTTTTGATGTGTTTTCCTATGTATTCCATGTATATGTCCTAAAAATGGTCAACTCACCAAAACTTATGAAATTGATTAGTTATAAGCCCTAATTCTAAGTTTGGTGTCCGTATTGGTTTATTTTATGTGATAGTTGGTGGTTAAAAGTGTGAGTTAAGTACCACCAACAAACTCCCCCACACTTAGTCCTTTGCTCATCCTCGAGTAAAGTTTAAGAACTAAGATGGGTCATCTCCTTGATATGACATCTACATATAAGTTATTCCAAGCTTCACCTGCTCTTTTGAACTTTTGAGTGTCTACCATATTATCTTGGGTGATTGAATAATGGAATAGCATGGATTCAAATCCTCTTGCATCAATCAGTTTAGAAACTCGGGTTTTCGTTTGATTTTAAAAATGTAAACATAGCTTAGCTCCTCAAATGATTCGCTTAGATTGCTCATATTTGTGTTTGATTCCTCACCAAGGCATATCATAGTGTTGCCTTCTTTCTTTCCTACTTCTAGAAAGCTTATATGGATCTTTGGGTAGGGAAAGATATGAAGGCGTACTTGCTCTGCATATTTTGTTAAGTCAATGCTCGGATCTAAGGAGAAAGATGTCATACCCTTAGATCAAGAAGTGCAAATGTGTGGATAAAACAATGTTAAACCTATACTATACTCCTTGATATGAGTGATCTCTCTCATGAACTTATATTCGGAGAGCATGGCTATTATTTTGCATGAGCCTTCATATGCTCATAATTTTTTTTGCATATATATGATTGGACCTTCATGTGTCCATATTTTTTTCTTTTTCTTCTTGGACCTTCATGTGTCCATATACATTTTTTCTTTTTTCATACTTTTGCATAGTCCATGTCTCTTAACCACATATTGATAGAGATCACTATTTTGTAGAACATGGAGTATTTACCTATCAAACATTTTTTTATCTACTCACAGTGCAGGAGCAGAGTTTTGGGTAGATGGAGGCATATTTTAGCGTATTCCTAGTATAGTAATAACTTAATATATGTGACATGTACGTGATCTTGATCTTAGGGGCATAAGAACTTTCTCGACAAGGGTCAACAAGACTTGACAAAACTCAATGCAGGAGTAAGTAGCATAATTTTGGAGGTTTTAAGCTCTTATCACTAGATATGGCTTTGGTAGGAATTTGAATATCATTGAGGAGCCAATTACTTAGATAACATGGGGTCCCTATGATGATTTATTCACAAGTTATAGGCATATTGGCGAGGAATAAAGAGTATGCAGATTCTTATCAAAGGATAGCATGGAAATTGAGCGTCCTTTGTTTTATATTTTAAATTTGTTCAATTTTAAATTTCAAAATTTTTGGAGAGTTTGAGGGTAGCGTTGCACAAACCACCATTGAAGAGGAGTTTGAGCACTGATAGGCCGGCACCTCCTCCAAACTCTTCCCTCACTCTCTATCTCACTATAATTTACAAGACTATCCTATGGAGGACTAATCTTCTCTTGATTGCTGGCTCTGATCCTCATGATATGAATTAGGGTTTTAGGAATCTGCTGAGGAAGGGGGTACAGGGCTGTTTATATAGGCCGGAGCATCTATTGTGAGCCCTTGGATCAAAAGTACTTAAAGAACGGTGTAGATGCAGCCTAGGAGGCAGTGGTGAACCAACATAACGAGGCTGAGGCTGAGGGTGGCCCCAGGGGCCGGGCGGCCTACAGGTGGGGCTGGCCCACTCCACCTGGTAGCCCCTCGTCTCCCGCTTCGATGTGGTGTTCTCTGGACTCCTCTAGAACCTTATGGTGCCCGTTTCATGGCGGATAAGCACGATCAATTCTGACATGTAGGTCTGCCTTGACGGTTTTCTGGATAAACCCTGCAAAAAAATATAGATTCACCAAAACTCATGGAATTTGTTAGTTTAAACCCCTACACCTTTGTTGGTGATCACAATTGTGCCCTTATACATGTTTTATTGACGGTTTATAATGGTTGTTAACTATCGTCAACAAGCTCCCCAAGCTTAACCTTTGTTAGTCCCTTAGCAAAGCTAAACTCAGCAAAAATGGATCAGGAGTTGCTACGATGCTTTCACTCCTCAAAAGTACACATGCGTTCAAACAAGAATTCTCCTCCGGATTAGAATAAACTGATCTAACTTCAAACTTACACATATTACCTTCAACCATGGGGCTTCTCAGCCTTCACTTTGGTCTTGAGCAATTGAAAGATAGAATGATTAAGTCAAGCACTATGTTCAAGTTCTTTGCTCAACTATTATTCTAGAGTTTTTTTAAAAAATAAAATTTAGAGCTTTCATTGTATAACACTCTCAAATTGCTTAATATATGTGGTAGTTGTGGATCCTCATCAAGGCAATAATGATGTATGCCTTTCTTTTCTTACAACTAAAGCTTATGTGAAGTTCATAAGTAGAGACAAAGCTAGAGCATACTTGTTGACAATAGTTAACAACCATATTAAGCCGTCAAAGAAACATGTATAAGGGCACAAATGAGATTACCAACAAAGGTTTAGGGTTTAAACTAACAAATTCCATGAGTTTTGGTGAATTTGTGATTTCTACAGGGTATATTTAGAAAACCATCAAGGCGGACCTACGTGTTAGAGTTAATAACACAATTCCACCATGAAACCTACGTGGGAAGGTTCTAGAGGTCTCCAGAGGACACGGCACCGAGGCGGGGCTTGACCCACTAACATGTAGGGTCGATCGGCCCCACCTAGAGGGCGCTCGGCCCCTATGGGCCCCTAGCAAGCAGACTTCGCTTGGATTCCCGATCTTGTCAAGAGTGCGGTTTGGTATAATTCTTGTACCCCTTCTCTCTTTTGTATCTCCATTATTTTTATATGCTTGCTACAATTATTATGACATCTATATTCCTATGTTCTTCATTATAATGTTCATCGTCTACTTTAATTATATACTTAGTATAGTTGGATTATCATCATATTCATACATATGTTCGTATAGCGCTCACCCTAAGGTACCATGGGTGAGTGGTCGACATTGTGTAAGCGTGGTGCTTATACGTTGTTTACCTGCGGATACACCCTATATTTCAGGTCATATGGTAGATCGCGGATGTGACACTCCCATTGATTCCTTTGTAGTTGTTGACATTAATTAACGCAAATCGCTAAATAGCAACGGCGCTAAAAATGCATGGTAATAAATTAACATGTCTCTAAATACTAGTCACCTTTTATATTTACCTATACTTCTTAGCATGGAACTAGGTTGTCATCCCTAATAAATAAAGCTTAGAAGTATATAAGTGGCACTATGATTTTATATGACTAGGCAGAATTATCTCTACAACTAAAAAATTCATAAGAGAATCGTTCACTGGGCGAGCGAAAAACACCGCACGCTCCTTCGCTCGCCCAGCCTCGACACGTAGGTAAAGAAGGAAGCTCCGTCTCCGCAAAATTTCTGCTCCATCTCGGTCTCCGGTAAAAAAGGAAGCTTCGTCTCCGCACAATCTCCGCTCCATCTCCATCTCCGGTAAAAAAGGAAGCTCCGTCTCTACACCAATACCCCGCCCCGCGCCCGGTGAAGTTCCGCGAGAAGCCAAACCCGTTGCAATTCCGCTAGGAGCCTCCTGCTCGTGTGGTCGTGCCACGCCGGTCACCTGCCGAACACCACCAGGCCTCCCCGCCCTCCCACGAACGGCACACGCCGCCACTGACGTGCGCAGAACGCGCCGCCGCCTCTACGCCGACGAACCGTGAGACACGCCTCCAACTCCACGACCTGCCCCGCTGCGCCACCACCTCGACGCCGCTGGATGCGCCGCTGCCTCCATGACCTGCCCCACTGCCGTAAGAACCCTGCCCCATCAACCCAGGCGCCCGGGTCTCCGCCGTCCCTGCTTCGCGGCGCCGCTGTCGGACGGCAGCCGCTCACTGGCGAGGAGGGCCCAACATGTATGTCCTTCATTGGATCCACACCTGCAGTTCTGTGTGCTCTTAGCCTACTAATTTTGATCCCTTTCAAAGTCACTAGAACCGCTTTGCGAAGAAAATTAAGCGAGCTCACATTTGATAATTGCTGGAAGTGTGTCAATTACATCCCAGTTCCCAACTATGCTAAGGAACTTGTAACTTCCAAAATGGTAATACTAATTTCAAAACTAGGAAGTTTTTCCTGAATTCCTGAACCTGTTCTGATGTGTGCAGCCTAAGTTGGGGAACGCTAAAGATGGGAAGTCTGGACCTCCACCGTGGCTTCCAGCTCGATTGCTTGCCATGGTCAGTACTGTAATTTTTGCAGCCAGATTATAGTGTTACTAATAGATGCATGAAAAGTACCAGCCAGGGAGTGAGTTCATATTGTTACTAACAGATGCATGAAAAAATAGCAGCCATTGATATGTTACAAGATAAATGTGGTTGTTTTATGAGTCCATTTAGATTGTGAGGATGTTCTATGTTTGGAAACAATAGTGATGCCCATGTGCATTTAGTTTCAGTTTAAGGAGCTGTGCAACTGTGCTTTGGAGCAGGCGAGCAGCCCTTATTGGTTTTGATTAAACTATGATTCCAAATTGTTATTTTCCAGTGTTCTAAAACTGTTTAAACCTTTAGTAGCTGCTATCAATTCATTTTGGTAAGAAGAGTTGCTTGGCTTGCCATTGACATCTCCTGTGTCATCGTACCAATGACCTATATTAAGAATTAATTTAAGACTGGCTTTGGGATGCTCATTAGGAATAAACTAAGATCAGTAAGGAGGCAGTTTGTTTAGATATCCTCGTTACGAGTACCTTTCTTTTTTGGCCTTAGCTAAGGTGAACCACATTTTTCCTTAGTTATTAGTGATCTGCATCTGTACACTGAACTTAACAGAAGAAAATACATGCTTCTGTTGTATAGTAAGATAACATTTGTAGGTTTTGGTTAGTCCTCACCCTTGATACTTACGCATACATGATCGACCGGAAGCCTGATTTCTTATGTAGGTTGATGTCCGGACAGCTGCTGATTCTGCTTTATCCTTACTGAGACATGAAGAGTTCATCAGAAGACCAACATGGGATGTAGGCTGGTCATTGTCCGATGCTAATCAGAAACAGGTCTCTTTGTTCGTCGAATCAAAGTATTAAACTGTTGTTCCTCGTTTGTTTTGCATTAAAACTTATTATTTGAATTTCTCAGGTTGAAAATGATACCAGATCTCCCCTCGAGTCTAACAGGAATAATGCATCTATTGAGTCGTTGTCCAAGTCTGCCACATGAATTGCTATTCTAGGAATTTCAGCCTTCAACACAAAACTAAGGCGCAGGTTGACATATTTTTTCTTTCCTAAAAATTTAGCACTTTCAAAGTTGCAAGCTGTAGTTTTTTTTGGGGGGGGGGGTACTTAGTACTCTTTGGTCGTTGGTGAACAGGATGAAAAACGTATCAATGTTTCAGTGATGCAACAACGAGGGGACCCTTCACTTATAGTAGGATCTCCATTTGGCCTCATGTCACCCTTTCATTTCTTCAACAGGTAACTTCTATTCTACTGCTTTAGCAGAATGCCAGAATGTCTTTAAGTATGCACCAGAATTTAGCACATGCAACCTGTTGAACATTTTGATTTGGTGACAAGAACATAGTCTGGGCATTCATAATGTTGACTTATGTAATGGTAAACTCCAGACGTTTTAAAACTTGATACAATATGCATTATGGAAAAAATGCTAAACTTCTGCTATCTAGAGTTTTAATAACTCTTTGCTTTGCACGTGATCAGTACGTCTTCCAAAGCATATATAGTTGTGTTGTGTTTGTTCCCGATATGTCTGGTGACCTGGAAGGCGTTAACTAGATACTGATGTTTCTGAAACTGAAAGGACCTGGCATGCTATTGTGGACTATTTTCTTTTACTACCATTATTAGAGAACAGAATAAGAGTGTCCTATTTATTTGTATACATATGCGCTTCTTGAGCAGTATATCAGTTGGTGCTGTTGCGAATTGCCTTCATGCACTGTGAGGAGCTCATTGCTGATGGCTGACATCCACCGTCTCCCTGGTAAACATCTTTCTGTCTTTCTTTTCTTGTATAGTATGACATTAGTTATTGACTATCTCTTAAATTGACCAAAGGCATGGAAGGCGCTCCAGTGTTTGACAAAAATTCTTGCCTTGTGGGGCTGCTGATGAACCCATTAAGACAGAAAAGCAGCAATATAGAAGTTCAGGTGAGTTCACTGGTTTCAACATGACACCTTTGCACATATAATATATGTAACCTAGCTATCTTAAAATCTACTTA
The DNA here is from genome assembly GCA_038087645.1 of Saccharum hybrid cultivar R570. NCBI lineage: Eukaryota > Viridiplantae > Streptophyta > Magnoliopsida > Poales > Poaceae > Saccharum > Saccharum hybrid cultivar. The sequence goes on from JAQSUU010000703.1 coordinate 19,432,193, forward strand.
CCAGCTCGTGATTACATGGGATGCAATATGCACGGAATGGAACAGCAAAAAACTGGAGGAAAGAATCAGCATTGCTTTAATAAAATGATAAAATTCTAGAGAATATAAATAATAGAATGGATAGTTTTGCTTCTGCCATTAAGAACCAGCATTGCTTTAATAAAATGATAGAATCATAAATAGCTCAGCTGGCGGCTGTTGTTCCTCCGTCCGACAAAGGTAAGATTCCGGGGCAATCGGAAGATTTAGAAATTGCAAATCTTGTTGATATTCACAATGCAGCTTACTACTACACGGAGAAATCAACGGGAAGGTGGATAGATTACACCTTGCCCGACAAGAAAGGTGATCCGGGGTGACCTGTCATACCCATCGCTATTGGACCTCACATCTTCTAGGAAGCTGTCTATGATTTCAGAGCAAGTATCAACATCATACCTAAGGTAATTTATGAAAAAAATTTAGGAGATCCTTTATTGTACACAAATATGCATTTGCAGCTTGCAGATCAGTCACTCTGCTACTCCAAGGGAGTTCTTGAAGATGCCATCATTCGAGTGGGATAATCATATGTTCCCGTAGACTTTGTGGTTTTAGAAACAGGTGGAGATGAAAAGGCACCCATCATTTTGGGCCGACCTTTCCTAAGCACCATGAAAGCCATCATCTAGGCGGATAGTGCCAATATTTGTTTCACAATCAAGGACAAGATGGAGAAGTTCTCATTCAAGAACCATATTTTGCAATCTCCTGCACATCCACAAAAGGCATACTTGCCCGAAGAAACAATAGTGACCAAGAAGAAGAACAATAGGAGAAGGAAGAAGAACAAGACTAGGTAGCCATAAGAAGAAACGGTCAACATGATCAACACACTCTGATCTGAGTACGACCACCTCCTCGCTTCACCATTCCTTGCTAAGAAGGATCATCCTGGCGTACCGATAATCGAGTATACCATTGGTCAAAGAATCTTTCACAAGACTTTCTGTGACATTGGATCAGTCATCAACATAATGTCCAAGGTAACATATGAATATTTATTTGGTAACGAACATTTGTTCCCTATATATATGTAGCTGCAGATGGCGGACCAATCAATCTGATTCCCTGAGGGAATAATCAGAGATGTTATGGTCAAGATTCAAGATCACTATGTCCCTGTTGACTTCATGGTCCTGGACATGGAAGAAGAAGATGATACACCCATCATCCTAGGGAGACCGTTCCTCAACACCACCAACACGAGCATCTATGTTGAATCTGAACAAATCCACTTCTAATTCTCTGGAGAGGAGGTACACTGTTATTTCAATAGTTATACTACTTATGAACAGCCGAAGAAGAACTGCTCTAGGAGGAGACATTGATCGTCCTGACGTCAAGGGAACCAACCTCAATGGAATGAATGGGAAAATGAAGAACCTGAAGAGCCTGTGAAGGAAGAACCTATTCCGCCTACATCAAGCCCATGAACCAAGCAGGTATGGAAAGAGAAGGTGACACCATCACAATCACAAGGAGTACAGTCATCTGGGTCTGCATCACTAAGACCAGATGATGCATCTGAAGAATAGAGGACTATCTCTAGCCAAGTTCTGTCTGTAGGACTTTAAAAATCCGAACCCTCGCCGTGAGGTAATATCGGTAGTTATCCACTTACTTCTAGCATTGTATAAATTATTTTTTACTTTAGCATATTTACTTTTCTACATTTGTCTTGCGTTAGAGAAAAGAAAAATAAAAAGTTACTTTACTACATATCATCATTGTTGCATACTAAAAAGAAAATAAAAAGTTTTATAACTGCATTCCATCATTATATCATAAAAATCTTAAGCCCCATGTGAATAGGTTCTATGGTGTATAAGCATCCTTGGGAGTATTCACTGTGGTGGCATAAAAAACCGTGCATGAATATTTTCTCTTATTCATTTTATAAATATGAAAATCTAAAAATATTAAATAGACATCCTGCTAAATTCTGCCAATCGAAAATCTAAACTCACAAGAACAAATCCTTGAATGGCTGACCACTAACCCCTTATCTTAATCCGAGCCACGAGTTTTTGTGTTCTTGTTGGAGTATTTTGCAGGATGAAACATATGATCAAAAGTAAGTTTACCCAATTGTCTTCATTCACCCGAAGTACATCTTTCTGGACTGCTGCTATACTCACTACATAAGGAACCCATCTTTCAGATGGATGAAAAGACTTCTGCTAGTAGAACCACTCTAAGGGAGACCACAACAACATTCAGCTTAGGGGAGGAGGATCCCCCATGTGTCTAGCTAAGTATTTATTTTCTTTAGTTTTACTATTTTTGAAGTTCGCTTTATATTAGCTAAAGAAATAAAAAGATGCATAACAAATTAAAATGAAATAAAAAATTATCTTCATTAGTTATATATATTAAGGTGTGCTCTTAAAACTTGAAAACAAAATAAAAAGGTGTGTTTAGTTTTCTTTGAGTTTGATTTTTAAGAGCTGAATAAATAAAATGGAGTCTAAGGATAATATCTTGCAATGGAAATGATGAATAGTTACTCTGTTGTAATTTTTTTCAATTACCTAGTTTTCAGCTTTGAATTCTCCCGAGTTTTGGATAAAATTAATTTGATATGAGGATTTGCTCTAAACTTAAAACTCGTGGGTAGCATATGCTTGATCTAAGTCTAGGTAATTGACGAATATGATATGAGAAGGTCTGAGCTACTTTTTATTTTGTTCCAAGTGATACTAAAGTTTTAGAGATTTATCTTTTGAAAAGAATATAAAAATCCTTCATGATGAGTCCTATATAACAAAGCTTGAATTCCTACCAGAGCCATATATAATACTTAGACTAGTAAAACTTCCACTTATATTTGCTGCTTGCTTTTGCATTGAGTTTAGTCAAGCTTTGTTGATACCTTATGAGAGGTTTGTCATGCTCTTAATATCAAGATCACGTACACACCACCCACATATGCACTACTCCTACACTGGGGGTAGGCACAAAACCATGTCATCCCATCTAGATCCATCCAAAAATGTTTTACTCCTACACTGGGAATAAACATCAAAAATATTCTCTATAGGATATCCACCAAATAAATGTTCTAAGTTCTTGTTGCTATCTCTCGAAAGTTTTGTTGCGGAAAAGAAGCATGTGGCTATGCAAAAGTTATTCAAAAAAAGAAAGAAGAAGAAAAGTATTAAAAAATGGACAAGTGTCCAAGATATTTAAAACAATGGGTACTCAGATGCCTGCCTAAAAAAGAAGAGAAAGAAATAAATAAGATAGCCTATATTTTCTTGCAAAGTTGTTTCCAAGTTCTAGAAGTGAGATATATTTTCAAGGAGCAAAGTAGAAATAGGTTAGCCACTATATATATCCACCATATACCTCCACACACATGCACATCTTAATTTGATTGTATGAATTAACTCTCTTTGGATCCGAGGTTTGACTTTACAATATATGTATTGCAAGTATATTCTTTCATGCTATCTCCCTACCTATGAACTCCACATAAACTTTAGTTGTAGGAAGAGAAAGGCATAACATCACTATTGCCTTGGTGAGGATCCATAAATACCACATATATTGAGAGACTTGAGAGTGTCATACAATGGAAGCTCTGAGTTTTATTTTGAAAACTTACAAAAAAACACTGGAATAATGGTTGAGCAAAGAAATTGAGACATAGTGCTTGACTTGATCGTTCTGTCTTTCAATTTCTCAAGACCCAAGTGAAGGCTAGAAGCCACATGGGTAACGGTAATATGGGTGAGTTTGAAATTCAGATCGATTTATTCTAATCCGGAGGAGAATTCTTGTTTGAACGTATGTGTACTTTTGAGGAGTGAGTGCATTGATGCAACTCCTAATCCATTTATGCTAAGTTTAGCTTGGCTAAGGGACTAGCAAAGGTTAAGCTCGGGGGAGTTTGTTGATGGTAGTTAACAACCATATTAAGCCATCAAAGAAACATGTATAAGGGCACAAATGAGATCACCAACAAAGGTTTAGGGTTTAACTAATAAATTTCATGAGTTTTGGTGAATCTATGATTTTTGTAGGGTATCTCTAGAAAACCGTCAAGGCAGACCTATATGTTAGAGTTAATAACGCAATTCCGCCATGAAACCTACGTGGAAAGGTTCTAGAGGACTCCAAAGGAAACCACACTGAGGCGGGGCTTGACCCACTGACATGTGGGGCCGGCCAGCCCCACTTAGAGGCTGCCTAGACCCTGTGGGCCCCACCTATCATCCTCCTTGCTACGTTGGTTCCCACCACCTCCTAGGTTGCATCTCCGCCGTCGTTGAAGTTGGTTTGATCCAAGGGCACATGTTGCAAGCTCCGGCCTATATAAGCAAGCCCCTGCCCCCCTGAAGCATCAAGTCATTTGAAAAGATAGAAAACCTAATCATTCTCAGAGCTCCATCATATTCTAGGGCATAGCTAGTTAGGCTAGGTCTAGAGGGAGGCAAGCAGGCTTCTCTTGGATTCCCGATCTTGTCAAGAGTGCAGTTTGGTATAATTCTTGTACCCCCTCTCTCTTTTGTATCTCCATTATTTTTATATGCTTGCTACAGTTGTTATGACATCTATATTCACATTGTCTATGTTCTTCATTATAACGTTCGTCATCTACTTTGATTATATACTTAGTATAGTTGAATTATCATCATATTTGTAACACCCTAAAATTTTGGAATATTTAAAAATAGGTAAATATGATTTTTATGTATTTTTGTGAGCATACAAACTTAGAGTAATAATAATTTTTATTAACTTAAAATCAAATATAAGGGTAGGAACATATTTGTGCACTCATGCTGTTGCATTTGAATTTTTGTATTGAGTGGTTGGTTTCAAATTCAAAAGAGGATTCAAAATCTTTTGGAAAATGGCTTTAGAAAATTGGAAAAAGAAAAAGAGAAAGAAATCCTATTCTATTCGGCTTTTTGGCCCAACTCGGCCCAAGCGCCCACGCCAGCTTCTTCCGCACGCGGCCCGCTCACCCTCCTTTCTTCCACGCGCGGCCCGTCTTCCCTCCCCCTGCTTTCCGCTCTGGGCTGAGCCGCCGCTAGCCCAGCAAGCCGCTGGCCCAGCTCGCGTGCGCGCGCGTCGCCTGCCTTTCCCTGCGTGTCACTGACACCGTGGGCCCGCATGTCGGACGCCTTCTTCCTCCCCACGCCGATGCCGGATCCCTCTTTCCAAAATTGCTGACGCCGAATCCTCCCCCTCAATCTTTTCCTTCCTTTCTTGGAACCGCTCCATGGCTATATAAGCCGGGTGCCGCACCACGCCGCCTCCATCCCGCCCTCTCGAAGCCGTCGTGGCCCTTGTGAGCATCGCCGCCGCGAGCACGAGCCCTACCCGCCGCCATTGAGGTCGATTCGTTGATTTTGTCGCGTCTCCGACCTCGTAAGCCAATCTCCAAGCATCGCGTCATGTTTCCGAAGCTACCGAGCCATCTTTTCTTGTTCCTCATCAACTCATCTCGCTTTACCAAGTTCACAGGAACCCGCTGCCGCCATCCCGAGCTAAGCACTGTCCTCGGTCCATCATCCGACTTCCCTCTTGTGCGTGGTGAGCTCGCCATGTCCTGCTCTCCCTCTCTGTACCTTCCATTTGACGAATGGTGGCCGGAGATGCTGTTTCGTCGAACGCTGGCGAGGTTGCGGTGATTCCGGTCATGGCGCCACCATCGGTCAACTGTAGACGGCCGACGATTTTCTCTCTCTCCCTCTGGATAAGATCTGAGCCGTTCATTTTGAATCCAATGGCCGAGGATTGAAGATACCGGTTCGACCGAAAATTTTGCTAAAGAGTCCCTATACTTTTTATATATAGAACCCACAGTCCATTACGTAAAACCCAAATTCATTTTCTTCTTTTGAAGGCATATTTGATCGCGGTCGTTCAGAAATACGTTTTCACTTATTTACAGTTCTGCTATTATGTTATTTCATGCGTAGAATCTCCGTTTTAACTCCGATTTGACCTGTTCAAATTGTGTTAGGTTCGTATTTGTGAGCTCTACATGTTAGTAGTACTATACAGTAGATTTGTGACATTCTATTTTTGAGTTTGAATTAAAGTAATTATTTTTCTATAGGAAATCTTCGTAAATTCATAACTTCATCGTTTTAGCTCCGTTTTTCGTGATCTTCGCGTCTGTGTGATCCTAGCGAGTTGTAGATTCGTTTTAAAGACTTTTATCTTTTTTTTATTACTGTTGGTATACAGTTCTAATTATAGTCTTGTTTGTTTATGCATGATTGTTTATGGATGAATGTTGTTGCTATTGTTGATCGAGTATAGACGGTGAGCAATTCGTTGGAGATCAGGTGTTTCTCTACGAGCAAGATCATCAGAACCAGTTTGAGCAAAGCAAGTATAGCATGGGATTATCCTTGTTGTCCTATTCACAATAAGCAAATAATATCATTATGCATATATTTCCTTGTTAAGGATGACTTAGTGTTGATCTTATTCCTTGATACCTATTATATTGCATCGAGTAGTATTGCTAGTGCTTAACATGGACTATGATCATGTAATTTGACTAATGGAATATGCAATAAACATTAAAAGATGATTTTTTTATTACTGTCTAAAGGGGACTAGAGCATGGGGTTATTTTTGGTGCTCTAGTTACTCTCCTTAAGGACTTATCTGTAAGCGAACATCCGGGACTTATAGTATAACTGTGAGGGCTATATGGCTCTGGCTTTAGTCATATAGAAGGACCTTTTCTAGCTTGTTAGTGGTATTCCTTTTTGGCATAAGAATGGCTTGACGAATCCGGTATAGTGTGGCCTCTGTCTTTATGAGTATAGGCTGCGTGTTATTGTGCCATTGGGAAGGGGGGCTCTACATCTGTTTACCGAGTGAAATCTAATGGCCCTAACTTGTTAGGCGAACCTTCGAAAGACTTCATAGTGTTTCCCTGCCTGCTCACCTTGGAAGTGTTTTGGGAGTAATTAACCCCGGCATATGGGCAACACGACTCACAGTGAAAGTGTACAACCTCTGCAGACTGTAAAACTGTTATAACAGCCGTGCTCACGGTCACGAGTGGCCTTGGACCCTTATGGAATAGTTGATCATTAATAATAAATATGTTTTTGCTATTCGTTAATCATTTCACATGGATCATATGTTTATTGTTTACATTGAGACATTTTGATATTATTGATATACTGAAATAATGCTAATTAAAAGCTACATGCTGATAAACCAATGTTATGCCTTTGAGCCTCATGAACCCCATATTACACTTGTTGAGTACGAGATGTACTTACGCTTGTTTATTTTTCTTACTTGGATAAAAATCCCGGATGGGTAACAGATGGTGCAAATAGTGACTACTACTACTTCCCTGAAGATTACTAGACTTGCAGTCAAACAGTCAATGTGCCTATGATTGGAGCTACCACGAGAGTTTTATATTTTACTTTCGCTACATTTGTGTAAAGACTATGTGATAATAATCGTGATGTAATAACATTTGTGATGATACTTCCTTTACAATTTGTTAACTTATGTGTGATTGATCTCTGGGCACGCATAAGAGTATGCACTCCATTTGGTCGTTAAATGGGTGTGACATGAAGCTAATGACTGCACTGCTGGAGAAGAATGCCAAGTTTGTGTGGTTTGAGAAGTGTCAGGCTAATTTTGAGGAATTGAAGAAAAGATTAACCACTGCACCAGTATTAGTCTTGCCAGATCTGAGTAAACATTCTCTATCTACTGTGATGCATCTCATTTGGGTTTGGGATGTGTTCTTATACGAGAAGGTAGAGTTGTGGCATATGCATCGAGACAATTGAGAAAGCATGAATTAAATCATCCTACTCATGACTTGGAATTAGCTGCAGTGGTTCATGCACTAAAGATATGGAGACACTATTTGATTGGACATAAGAGTGATATATACACTGATCACAAGAGCCTGAAGTATATCTTCACTCAATCAGATTTGAACTTGAGGCAACGTAGATGGTTGGAGTTGATAAAGGATTATGATCTAGAGGTGCATTATCACCCAGGAAAGGCCAACATCGTTGCTGATGCTCTTAGTAGGAAAAGCTACGCTAATGAAGTGCAAGTAATGCATATGCCAAGAGAGTTGTGTGCTGAATGTGAGCATCTGAATTTAGGGTTTACCACCAATGCAGTAGAATTGGTACTAGAACCTACTTTGGAGCAAGAAATACGCAAGAGTCAGTTGAAGGATGTAAAATTGAGAGAGATAGCGGAGAATATAGTGAAGGGCAAATCACTAGGATTCCATAAGGATGATAATGGTACGTTATGGTTTGGAAAAAGGCTGTGTGTACCTGAGGATAAGACTATCAGAGAGGCAATTCTGCGTGAAGCTCATGAGTCAGCTTATTCCATACATCCTGGGAGTACTAAGATGTATCTAGATCTAAGAGAGAAATATTGGTGGTATGGTTTAAAAAGAGATGTTGCGGAATATGTTGCTTTGTGTGACACTTATCAAAGGGTGAAAGCTGAACATCAGAGACCTACAGGATTGTTACAGCCTATGCAGATATTCGAATGGAAATGGGAAGAAGTTGGTATGGATTTCATAGTTGGGTTGCCACGTACTCAGAGAGGGTATGATTCAATTTGGGTAATAGTAGATCGTCTAACAAAGGTTGCTCATTTTCTGCCAGTTAAGACTACATATAGCAGTGCAAAGTTGGCTGAATTGTATATGGAAAGAATAGTGAGTCTACATGGAGTTCCTAAGAAAATTGTGTCTGATCGGGGTACCCAGTTTACATCTCATTATTGGCAAAAGATACATGAATCACTAGGAATCAAGCTGAACTTTAGTACAGCCTACCATCCATAGACAGATGGACAGACGAAGAGAATTAATTAGATATTGGAAGATATGTTGAGAGCTTGTGCTTTACAATATGGTACTAGTTGGGATAAGAGTTTGCCTTATGCAGAGTTCTCTTATAACAATAGTTATCAGAAGAGTCTTCAGATGGTACCGTTTGAGGCTCTGTATGGACGAAAGTGTAGAACCCCGTTATTCTGGAATCAGACAGGGGAAAGTCAAGTGTTTGGGCCTGATGTACTCAAGGATGCTGAAAAGAAAGTAAGAATGATTAGAGATAATCTAAAAATATCCCAGACCCGATAGAAAAGTTATGCTGATACTTGGAGGAGAGAGTTGACTTTTGAAGTAGGGGATTATGTCTACTTGAAAGTATCGCCAATGAGGAGTGTGAAAAGGTTCAACATAAAGGGGAAATTGGCACCAAGGTATATTGGACCTTTCAAGATCATAGAGAGACGTGGTGAGGTGGCGTATCAGTTGAAATTACTTGAGAGTTTGGCAGGTGTACATGATGTGTTTCACGTGTCTCAACTTAAGAAATGTTTGCGAATACCAGAAGAACAGATTCCGTTAGAGGAGCTCACTATTAAAGAGGACCTCACATATGAAGAGTTTCCAATTAGAATTTTAGAGACTGCTGAAAGAGTCACGAGGAGTCGAACTATCAAGATGTGTAAGGTTTAGTGGAATCGGTACACTGCAGATGAGGCCACCTGGGAAAGAGAAGAGGATCTGAGAAAAACCTACCCGCAACTGTTCGAGTAAGCACCATCCGAATCTCGGGACGAGATTCATCTTAAGGAGGGTAGAATTATAACACCCTAAAATTTTGGAATATTTAAAAATAGGTAAATATGATTTTTATGTATTTTCGTGAGCATACAAACTTAGAATAATAATAATTTTATTAACTTAAAATCAAATATAAGGGTAGGAACATGTTTGTGCACTCATGCTGTTGCATTTGAATTTTTGTATTGTGTGGTTGGTTTCAAATTCAAAAGAGGATTCAAAATCTTTTAGAAAATGGCTTTGAAAAATTGGAAAAAGAAAAAGAGAAAGAAATCCTATTCTATTCGGCTTTTTGGCCCAACTCGGCCCAAGCGCCCACGCTAGCTTCTTCCGCACGCGGCCCGCTCGCCCTCCTTTCTTCTGCGCGCGGCCCGTCTTCCCTCCCCCTGCTTTTCGCTCTGGGCCGAGCCGCCGCTAGCCCAGCAAGCCGCTGGCCCAGCTCGCGTGCGCGCGCGCCGCCTGCCTTTCCCTGCGTGTCACTGACGCCACGGGCCCACGTGTCGGACGCCTTCTTCCTCCCCACACCGATGCCAGATCCCTCTTTCCAAAATCGTCGACGCCGAATCCTCCCCCTCAATCTTTTCCTTCCTTTCTAGGAACCGCTCCATGGCTATATAAGCTAGGTGCCGCACCACGCCGCCTCCATCACGCCCTCTCGAAGCCGTCATGGCCCTTGTGAGCATCGCCATCGCGAGCACGAGCCCTACCCACCGCCATTGAGCTCGATTCGTCGATTTCTTCGCGTCTCCGACCTCGTAAGCCAATTTCCAAGCATCACGTCATGTTTCCGAAGCTACCGAGCCTTCTTTTCTTGTTCCTCATCAACTCATCTCGCTTTACCATGTTCACAGGAGATTCTGGTCATGGCGCCACCGTCGGTCATTGTAGATGGCCGGTGATTTTCTCTCTCTCCCTCTGGATAAGATCTGAGTTGTTCATTTTGAATCCAACGGCCGAGGATTGAAGATACCGGTTCGGCCAGAAATTTTGCTAAAGAGTCCCTGTACTTTTTATATATAGAACCCGTAGTCCATTACATAAAACCCGAATTCATTTTCTTCTTTTGAAGGCGTATTTGATCGCGGTCATTCAGAAATACGTTTTCACTTATTTACAGTTCTGACATTATGTTATTTCATGCGTAGAATCTCCGTTTTAACCCCGATTTGACCCGTTTAAATTGCGTTAGGTTCGTATTTGCGAGCTCTACATGTTAGTTGTAATGTACAATAGATTTGTGACATTTTATTCTCGAGTTTGAATTAAAGTAATTATTTTTCTATAGGAAATCTTCATAAATTCATAACTTCGTCGTTTTAGCTCTGTTTTTCGTGATCTTCGCGTCTATGTGATCCTAGCAAGTTGTAGATTCGTTTTAAAGACTTTTTATCTTATTTTATTACTATTGGTGTACTGTTCTAATTATAGTTTTATTTGTTTATGCATGATTGTTTTTGGATGAATGTTGTTGCTATTGTTGATCGAGTATAGACGTTGAGCAATTCGTTGGAGATCAGGTGTTTCTCTACGAGCAAGATCATCAGGACCAGTTTGAGCAAGGCAAGTATAGCATGGGATTATCCTTGTTGTCCTATTCACAATAAGCAAATAATATCATTATGCATATATTTCCTTGTTAAGGATGACTTAGTGTTGATCTTATTCCTTGATACCTATTATATTGCATCGAGTAGTATTGCTAGTGCTTAACATGGATTATGATCATATAATTTGACTAATGGAATATGCAATAAACATTAAAAGATGATTTTTTTATTACTGTCTAAAGGGGACTAGAGCATGGGGTTATTTTTGGTGCTCTAGTTACTCTCCTTAAGGACTTATCTATAAGCGAACATCCGGGACTTACAGTACAACTATGAGGGCTATATGGCTCTGACTTTAGTCATATAGAAGGACCTTTTCTAGCTTGTTAGTGGTAACCTTTTTGGCGTAAGAATGGCTTGACGAATCGGGTATAGTGCGGCCTCTGTCCTTATGTGTATAGGCTACGTGTTATTGTGCCATTTGGAAGGGGGGCTCCATATTTGTTTGCCGAGTGAATCTAATGGCCCTAACTTGTTAGACGAACCTTCGAAAGACTTCATAGTGTTTCCCTGCCTGCTCACCTTGGAAGTGTTTTGGGAGTAATTAACCTGGGCATATGGGCAACACGACTCACAGTGAAAGTGTACAACCTCTGTAGAGTGTAAAACTGTTATAACAGCCGTGCTCACAGTCACGAGTGGCCTTAGACCCTTATGGAATAGTTGATCATTAATAATGAATATGATTTTGCTATTCGTTAATCATTTCACATGGATCATATGTTTATTGTTTACATTGAGACATTCTGATATTATTGATATGCTAAAATAATGCCAATTAAAAGCTACATGCTGATAAACCAATGTCATGCCTTTGAGCCTCATGAACCCCATGTTACACTTGTTGAGTACGAGATGTACTTACGCTTATTTATTTTTCTTACTTGGATAAAAATCCTAGATGGGTAACAGATGGTGCAAATAGTGACTACTACTCCTACTTCCCTGAAGATTACTAGACTTGCAGTCAACCAGTCAATGTGCCTGTGATTGGAGTTACCACGAGAGATTTATATTTTTACTTCCGCTATATTTGTGTAAAGACTATGTGTTAATAATCGTGATGTAATAACATTTGTGATGATACTTCCTTTATAATTTGTTAACTTATGTGTGATTGATCTCTGGGCACACATAAGAGTATTCATTCCATTTGGTCTTTAAATGGGTGTGACAATATTCATCTATATGCTCGTATAGCGCTCACCCTAAGGTACCATGGGTGAGTGGTCGACATTGTGTAAGTGTGGTGCTTATACATTGTTTACTTGCAGATACACCCTATATTCTAGGTCATGTGGTAGATCGCAGATGTGACACTCCCGTTGAGTTCTTTGTAGTCCACTCCTCGATGTCGGTTGCACGTAGGATAAAGTTACAAAGGAAGAGCAAGCTTTGTTCTTAATCTTCATTAGTAACATCCCTTATGTGTAGATATGCAGATAATCTCAGCAATGATTACTAGGTATAATTGCATAATCAATGTATGCTTTGACTTGTAATTAAGAATGACTTAGGAATTATTCCTCTAATATTCTACCTGACCATGCTAATGCCATAGAATGGAATACTCTGAGTGATTTATCATTATACTTGATCAATACTTATCATATATATATTTATATATATCTCTTATTCGATGACTTACCCTTGTGAGTAGAATATTGGTTGTGGTTTACTTCTCCATCAATAGTATAAGTTATCAATACATGTCCATGCTAGACCTTCCTTGTGGTAAAAAAATATAATTAACGATACCTAGAATACTCTCGGGTGAAGTGCTACAATGGTATAATTATCTATGCGCTTGCAGATCCTTTTCATTCATATCTATATATTCTTTCTAGTCATATAAAATGATAAAGAACTACTTAGCATTATTCTAGTAGTAATGCTAAGTAGTACCAGCAAGAATCTCTGGCACCATCACTAGGGATGACAATCTAGCAAAGTAATGTTAGGAGATGTAGGTAAATAATAGGTGGCTACGAAAATAAGTGACACGTTAATAAATACCAACAACACTTGCAATGCAAATTGTAAAGTTAAACAATGGATCCAAAGAGAGTTGAGTCATACAATCAAATCAAGATGTCCATATGTGTGGAATATATGGTGGCTAACCTAATTCTACTCTACTCCTTGAAAACATATCTGTCTTTTGAAACTTGGAAACATTTGCTGGAGAGCAGGGGCTATCTTATTCATCTCTTTTTTCAGGCGGGCATCTAAGTACCCATTGTTTTAGATATCTCGGACACTCGTCCATTTTTTTCTCAACTCTTTTTTTTCTTTTCTTTCCTTTTTTATGAATAACTTTTGCATAGCCCCATGCCTCTTTTCTGCTTTAAAACTTTTGAGAGATAGCAACAAGAATTTGGAGCATTTATTTGGTGGATGTAAAACCTAACAAACATATTTTTTGTGTTCACCCCCAGTGAGGAGTAGAACATTCTTCGGTGGATCTAGATGGAAGACATGTTTTTGCACCTTCCCCCAATGTAGGAGTAGTGCATATGTGGGTGGTGTGTACGTAATATTGATTTTAAGAGTATGACAATCCTCTCATAAGGGTCAACAAAGCTTGACAAAACTCAATGCAAAAGCAGGTAGCATATATGTGGAAGTTTTCTAGCCTAAATAACATGTATGGCTCTTGTGGGAATTCAAGCTTTGTCATACAGGAACTCATCATGTAGTATTTTTGTGTTTTTTAAAAGATAAATCTCTAGAACTTTAGTGTCACTTGGAATAAGATAAACAGTAGCTCAGACCTTCTCATATCATATCCGCCAATTACCTAGACTTAGATCAAACATATGCTACCCATGAGTTTCAAGTTCAGAGCAAATCCTTATATCAAAACAATCTTATCCAAAACTTGAGAGAATTCAAGGCTAAAAACTAGGTACTTGATAGGAATTACAATAGAGCACTATTCATCTTTTCTATTCAAGAGATTATTCTGAGTCCTCTTTATTTTATTCAGCTCTTAATTAAAGCAAACTAGACATACCTTTTATTTTGTTTTTAATTTTACTAGATCACACATTGTTACTATAGCTATATATTTATTATAAAGGTAACTTTTTATTTTGTTTGATTCATCATCATTTTTTAACTATTGAAAAGAAATTAAAATTAAAACAAAAAGGAAAAGAATACTTACCTAGAAAAGAATACTTACCTAGATATATGGAGGTGCTTCTCCCATAGGAAAGCTCTTTCGGTGAGGGTTCGGTGCTGTAAGTCCTTCGAACTGGACTTCTCCTTGTGAAGTTCATTAACACCTCGGTTTGTTCTAAAGACGAAGATTCTTGTGATGACGCCTCTAATGGTGATGTCACCTTCTTCCACCAAACGTGTCTTGGTTTGAGTTTTGATTTTAGTTTGACAGGTTTAGGACCTTCACTTATAGAAATTGGGGAATCGATTTCCCCACACTTTGCTTGAAGTGTGTCCTGCTATAAAACAAGGTAGAGATCAAGTGTATAGGCTCTGTTGGTGGAAAAACACCAATAGAACCAAAATTTTAGTTATTCTTCTCTAACCTAAGGCACATTGAACAAGATGAAGTTGATGTTATATGTTGTGTTCAATTATATCATAGGTGATAAGAAGATTGAGCAAGAATGTAGCATTTAAGTTCATTTGGCAGAAAAGATTGAGTTGCTTAACCTATGGAAGGATTGTTCATATGGTATTAATCTTTACATGATTATGACTATCATTTTCTAGAGATAAGATGTGCAATGTTTTAGCTCATTTGGTTAAGACTATGAGATCAAGGAAGTGGTGCTAGGAACAAGCTTAAAGAACTAAACATGTTGAGTTAATCAGGTTGGATCAAGTAAATTATAATTCAAACATATTTTGTTTCTTATTTATGTGTGCCTACCAGAATCAAGGAAAAGCTTTTTAAATAATGACCATTTACCTTTGGATGTTACCTTTGTCATTGGAGCGTGATGCCACCATATGTTGAAGGGTAGATGACTCATGATAGTCCTTTCCATTTTGCTTGAAGTTTTCCTTGTTTGGCTAGCCTCGTAGCTTGAGCTATTCATGAGCTTCTTGTTTCCTAGATTGCACCCTTTCTTTCTCATCCTTTTGTCATGCCATCTTTCTGCTCTTTGATCTTTTGACACCTTGTTAGACCTTTTGCCTCACTCATTGTTTTGTGCTACAAAGGATTAATGGACAACACATATGTGAAGGAATATATAATTTTAAAACATGGGTTGTTTGTCTAGAATTTTGTAATTTCCCTGTATGCTAATTCAAAGATGGTTTTGGCATTACTTTAGTATAGAGATCATGTTTTATACAAGCATGGCTCAAGGCAAAAGGTAACTTGCAACAAAAGACAAAGTGAATGAACTTTGGCACTTACAATTCTTTCATCCGTGTTGAATGAGGTATGTAGTTCTTACATCTATGATGAATGAGCTATGTTTTCTTTGTGCAACGTTATTGGAGTTCATCATGTGCCTTGCTTCATCTCTGATTTGAATTCATCTCATGACTTACCAATATTGATGTGAGAGTTTCCTGTAGGGGTTACTAAAGCATACTTTCGGCTCAAAAATCAACCTAGTCACCACGTCTAATTTGATTTAGGAAGGCATTTTAACCTAAGCACCACGCTTAATTTAAAAGCATTTGGAAGTAAAATTAGCACACCTTTTAGTTCAAGAATTAAACTAGACACCACGTCTAATTTAATTCAAGAAAATAGCTTAAACTAAGCACCATGCCTAATTTAAAAGGTGTATGAACATACTCCAAACCTTAAGCATACTATAGTAAACAAAGATAGCATGAAAGCATTATAGAGATTTATTCAATTAGAGATGAAAAGCATGATTATTATTGAGCAAATTGAGCATAGCTTAAAGGTAGATAAAACAAAAAATTAGCAACATGGCATAAGATTTTTCAGAGAAGTTCATCCCCCACACTTGAATTTTGCAAGGCAGAATCAAGTTTGGATGATAGAACTCTCATGTGTGAATGTGATTCAGTGTTGCATGATAATTGGTTGGACGTATCTTACGTCGTCATCCTTCATTCTTTTTCTTCAAACTTGGAATGGTTAGTAACAAAAATACCCAAAGGAATATTTTTACAATCATATTTCTATGCTCATTTCACAAGAATATCACAGCAGAAGGTGAAAACTCATGTTATCTCCTAAAAGTGTTTGTTTAAGGACAGAAGCTCATCCTTGGGGAACCTTCGAATTGTATTTCAAGTTGGTGAAGTGGTTTCCCTAACAACATCAACCTTTATGTACCCAACTCAAGATTGCCACAATGAGATTTGCAATATTTATGATAAACTTATGCATCTACAACCACCCTTTTAAAGTCTTTATGAACAGGAAGTATGAGGGGATTGAAGATCTCGTGTGTGGCAATGTTGGAGAGACCAATTGATTTAGGAGATTTCTCATGTGAGCATGGGTTTGATGAGGTGTTCATGATGTAGCTTTCGTGCTCATTTATATAATCTTCCTTTTCAAGCTCCAAGGGTGTTTCTTCATGAATGTCTATAGACAGAAACATTGACTCTATCATTCCATGCCTATGTGATTCATTGAACATTTCATTGTCCAAGATTTCCCATGGATCGGTGACTCTCGGGTTGATCTTGTCTAAGGACTCCTCCAAACTTGGGTGAGTCATGTTTATTAAAGAGGTTGATTTAAGCTCACCGTTTGGATCTAAGCCAAGTTTGGATTCTACCCATAAGGCTTCATTCTTGTCCATCCAATCTTTAGCAATGGCATATGAATTCTTAATACATTCCAGCCATTGTCGTTGCTTTTCTTGGTCATCCTTGTGGTCTTCATGATTCCTATACTTCGGTTGTCTTAATGGATTTCTAGAGTCATCATAAGACTTAGGAGAAAGAGCATAAGATGGATCATCGGGGTCAAGGATGTGTTGAGAGATGGGTTTAGAAAAGACATCTAATGTGGGCATAGAAGGGGAGAGGATAGGAGTGGCTTCTAAATGGCCTGGCTTCCCTTCTATGGCATCACTATACATGCCATCCTTGAATTCTTCCCAATGTCCTATATGGGAATAAGGATGCTTCCTAAGAGATCCCTTCTTGAGAGGATTTGAATTATATTCACTCGAATGCCTCTTGTGTAGCAGACAGTTTAAGCTCTTCCCAAAATCAGCATCAAAGAGGTCATCCTTGATTTCAAAAGAGAATTCCAGAGGTTGAATTTCTTCTTCTCTTGGAGGATTTTGTGGTATTGGTGGTTCGAGATTGATAGCTAAATCTTGGGATCGGAGTAGTTGTGTTTTGGCTATCAAAACTTCCTCTTCTTGTTTCGGAGAGGATTCCTTCTCTTCTTCAAGGAGTTCGTAATGAATGCTAGTGCAGGGAGTCTTTCCACTAATTCTATCAAGCATAGCCCTTGCTTCACTAGTAGACAAATGAAGGAAACCTCCTCTAGAGGCTGCATTAAGGGATTCCATGGAATCCTTACTAAAACCCATGCAAAAATGTTAAAGAAGTATAGGGTCTTGAATGGCAAGGTTCGAGCCAATGATGATGAGTTCATTAAAACGATCCCACGATGTACTAAGAGATTCTTCTTCTAATTGTCTAAAATTTAGAATCTCTTTTCGAAGGCTGACTACCTTAGAGATGGAAAAGAAACGTAAACAAAATTTAGACCATAATGTTTTCCAATCTCCTTGCATACTTCCTACGGTTAGACTGTACCATTATTTAGCTCTTCCCGTCAAAGAGAACAGGAATAACTTCCATCTTAAGGTTTTGTCAGACATGCCCATGATACGCAAGCATATACAGGTCTGTTCAAACTCTCATAGGTTTGAGTATGGGTTTTTGTCGCCTTCTCCTAAGAAGGATTTATCCTGAATTAGTTTTATTAAATACAGGCACAACTCATAACCAGGTGTTATGATAGGGTTTGAGGATTCTAGTGGCTTTAGGCTTGCGCTCATGGGTTTAGCATATTGATAGATAGGAGTGAAATTCATGCTAAACAAAAAAGTAAAACAAAAGAAAGAATAAAGGATAAAAGGTTAGGCTTAGGCTTGTAGTTAATTCAGCAACCGTTTCTCCGGCAACGGCGTCAGAAAGCTTATTGGTATATTTTAATGCACATAGATAAATCTGCAAGCCCACAGATACCGCTGTAGCGTTCACCTAGAAGTATTCCAAGTATCGTATCCACTGGGAAACGTGTGAGACTAACTATGGTCTAACTTAACTATGTGTAGTAATAAGGTTAGGATAAATAGGAGCGTACAGAGGATAATTGAGGTTCTCTACTTCTAATTTGGGTAAGCTATGTCTTCTACTATTCAACTAGGGACATTACTAGGGAAAGACACCAATAGAGGATGCTTTCCTTCACAACCGTGTCGTACATGCACCTACAGACGGGAGGTGGACCACAAAGGATCAACAAAGCTATATAGTACAAGCTATACAGAACTTATGTCACTCATGAGATCTACCAGCTTTCAGAATACAGGGGGCCTCCACGATTAACCCAAGTCTAAGCACCACGCTTACACTTACGATTAATACTTTAATCTAGAGCGTCTATAGATTAAAGAGAGTCATGATCATGATGAACAATAAACAAGTACTTACTTAAATCAGAAGTTGATTACCAGAGAAATCTCGAAGGCAAGCTTAAGTAGAACTTGGATCTGCCAAGGTACAAGCCATAGAGAGAGCATCGACAGGTCCGCACCTCCTCCAAACTCTTTCCTCACTCTCTATCTCACTATAATTTATAAGACTAGATCCTATGAGGGACTAATGTCACACCCTAAAATTTTTGAATTTTGGGTTATGCTTAGAAAACACTAAATAAAATAAATGATTTCAGTATTTGAATAAATTTATTAGAAAAAGTTAAGTTGATGCTAATTTAAATATAGAAAATTGTGGTTTTAAACTTTTTCATATTAATTTGATAATGTGGTGTTTGTTTGATGCTTGTCTTTGGTGTTGGTGAGTGCTATTATTTTCAAAATACCATAGGACGACGTTTACTTATCATCGGAAAACTTTTTGGTATTTTCTGGATTTAAAATTTCAATTTCTATGAGCTTAATCTTTTTCCTTGATCTCTTCATCAATCTTTTCATGAGCTCCAAATACTTTATTTGGGTTCGTCTCATTCTAAAATATCTCTGAGAATTTTCCCTGAATTTTTGGAGCCTTCGGAGTATTTTTCGTGGCTTAAAATTCAATTCTGGACTTTTCTAGAATTATTTTATCCATAAAATTAATTAATTCCGAAAATAATAAAATATCTCAGATTTCCTCATGCCCAAAGGCTCATATCTTTATTTACTAATGGGCTTTAATAATTAATTAGACCTATTAGTAAAGGTGGAGGGCGCAACATCAACTAGTACCATATTGCTAGTTGACGTGGAGGTAGAGAGTTTTCCTCCCTATATATACGTAGCTACCCCTTGGGCTAAGCACACCAAAACTACCGTAAGAGGAGCCCCTAGTTGGGAAATCTCTCGTGTAGTAAATTAAATATTTCTCCTCCTTCTCGTGTCGTCCCTAGGCCGAGGCCCTTCACATGGATGGAGGTTGAAGATGAAGTATTTGCGGTTTTGCCACTGGTTAGTAATATCTTTATCGTTTTTTCGTTTTAACTCCGATTTGACCCATTCAAGTTACGTTAGATTCGTATTTATGAGATCTACATGTTAGTATTATTAAACAGTAGGTTTGGAAAATTTAATTTTCGAGTTTATATTAAAGTAATTATTTATTTATAGGAAATCTTAGAAAACTCATAACTTTCACGTTTTAAATCCGAATTTTGTGATCTTTACGCCTGTGTGATCGTAGTAATGTGTAGAAGAGTTTTACAAACTTTTTATACTGTTTTGATGCTATTGGTGTACTGTTTTAATTATGTTTCTTTGTTTGCTTCGTGTATGATTGCTCGGATGATTATGTGTTGATGCTTGGTGATCGAGATTATTGTTAGCAACAACATTTAACCTGTCTTACATCCTTGAAATTTATAAGTTAGATATTAATTTGATTTATGTTTGTGCAATTGAGTTTCTAATTGAACGCAACACGGGCAGTCTGTCCTAAATTAATGTTAATCTAATTAATATTAAACTAAATGTTTTTTGAATTATAAGATGCTTAGTTCAACCTTGAAACATAAGTGCTTTCGTTCAGTTGCCACTTGTTTTCTATATATAGTTCAATATTAAATTGATTAATATGATTAGGGTACATTATATTTTAAATTAAAATTTTCTTAGTTTAAGTACGTTACATATATGATAGACTTGTGTAGACAATTTCATATTACAGTACGTATCTGCTCTTCATAGTTATACGACTTTAATTCTCGAGCATTTATTCGTTTGAAATCTGTTTTGCTCCAATTAAGTTGCGTTAGGTTCGCATCAACGTTCTTTGTGTAGTAGCACTAATGTTTTTCATGTCATATGCTTATCCATATATAGCTGAATATTATATTAATTAATATGTTTGTTATTAGTTTTATAATTAAAAATAATATATAATCTTGTCACGTCAGTCCTTTGTAACTAAGCATGAACTTAGCTTTATAGTGTTGGCCTTCTATAAGTAAATGTCAACATGATTATTGACCACTTAGATATGTGTTTATTAATTATAATTATAATTTGCCTCATTTAAGCATGATTCATATAAAGCCACGTCAAATGCAATTTTGTTGATGTGTATTTATTGTCTTTAATCTATTAAAAGCAACTTAGATTTATAATCTTGACGTCTTGTAAATAAAATGCTAACTTGATAAATAACAACTTAAATGTTTTGTTTTTAATTATAACTTGCTTAAGCTAATCACGAGATATGATGGATCGATTTGTTGTTATCATGCATACTGTGCTTACTAAATCATATATGCTTAAGTGACTTAAATAATATTAAATGTTAATATGGTGAATGTCAACATTAATTTCTTTTCATTTATGATGACTTTCTTGGGCAACCTTGAAACATAAAGCAGTTCGATTAGTCTTCTCTCATGTTTTATGTTATCTAAACTATAAATATTTAGATGACTTGAATACTATAAAATGTATATAAATAAAATATGACCAGGGTTAAACCTAGTTTTGTAATTCAATTGATTAATCTAATTTTAGAATATTTCTTCAGAATGTTTATCACCTTATTTCAATAACTAAAATACATTAAGTTTATAGTCGGTCTTCTGTGTTATGTTGTAATCGTCTTAATAGTCGCGTGTCCTCTTTAATGGTAGCTCCATTATCCGTCGTTCTTGCGTTTTCATGACTGTAGCAACGAACCGTGTTGTTTAGTGCGCTCTCTTTTAAAGTGTTTCTTTTGTTTGATGCATGTTCTTAGATGTGTGTATTGTTCATTTGTGTTGCTTGGTTGTTGCGAGTAGAGGAAGCGTGGTTCGTCAGCGCTGAAGATTAGGATCTGAGGACCGACAGTCGAAGCAAAAGTTGGAGACCGAAAGATAGCAGCTAAAGATTCTGAGTAGCTTAACTTTGGGAAAAAGGCAAGTATAACATGGGACCATCCTTGTTGTCCTATTCACTGAAATTATCATACATATGCATGTGTCCTCCTTGACAACCATAGAGATTATAACTTAGCTATTGATATCTTATTTCCTTGTCACCTATGGGATATGTATTTGGGTAGCTATTGCTAGTGCTTAATTATGAACAATGATCTTGTAATTTGATTAATGGATTAAGCGACCAACCATTAAGATGATTTTATTACTGTTGAAAGGGGGCTAGAGCAAGGGGTTATATTGTTGCTCTGGTTTTTCTCCGTAAGGACTTACCTGTAAGTGATAACCTGGATTGACAGTACAACTGTGAGGGCTATATGGCTCTGGCTCTAGTTGTTTAAAGGACCTTTTCTAGCTTGTTAGAGGTTACCCTTGTGGCGTAAATGGGGAAAAGCAGACTGTGGATCCCTAGAACTGGATGTATCACACAGACTGACTTCTGAAACCTAGCGGCCCTAACTTGTTAGACGAACTTTTGAATGGCTTTATATGGTTTCTGATGTCTTGGGCCTTGCAAACCCATGCATTTGGAAATCATGACTCACAGTGAAAGTGTACACCTCTGCGCAGAGTTAAAAACTAGTATACTAGCCATGCTCACGGATACGAGCGGCCTTGGGGATTCTTACAGAATAGTTGATCACCATTGTTATATCATGCTTAATTATAGTTGTTACTATTATGCTCATGTTAATGCTATTCATTATCCTTATTACAATTGATCATTGGTTCATTAATGGGAATTGGAATACCTTGATGCTACTCAATTGCTAATTATATGATGATTAAAAGCTAAACGCAGTCAAATAGTGTCTAGCCTTTTGTGCCTCATGAACCCCGTGTTATACTTGTTGAGTTCGACATGGACTCACTCTTGCTATTTCCACCACACTCCAGTGTGTAGTAAGGTGCTATTCAGAAGAAGGATAAAGAGATAGTGGAGTTTCTAGAAGTCTTTCAGAAGTGTTTGGCATACGGAGCCACCAGTCAGCCGTCCCTAAGAAGAATGGAGCCTAAAGTTTAGTCACCGTTGCACGATACTCTAATGTAAGTGTTAATATAGCTATGTATACGTTATATAATAACATTGTTTCTGATACTTTTTCATTCTGACATATGTGTGGACTTTCTGGGCACATATATGATTAGCCTGATTTTGTTCTTTAGAAAACCAGGTGTGACAACTAATCTTCTATTGATAGCAGGCTCTGATCCTCATGATATGAATTAGGGTTTCAGGGATCTACAAAGGGAGGGGGTATAGGGCTATTTATATAGGCCAGAGCGTACATTGTGAGCCCTTGGATCAAACCAACTTAAAGAACGGCGTAGATGCAACCTAGGAGGCAGTGGAGAACCCACATAACGAGGCAGAGGCTGACGGGTGGCCCTAGGGGCCGGGCGGCCTGCAGGTGGGGCTGGCCCCTCAGCTCCTACTTCAGTGTGGTGTCCTCTAGAGTCCTTTGGAACCTTCTGGTGCCCGTTTCACAGCGAATAAGCATGATTAATTCTGACATGTAGGTCTGCCTTGATGGTTTTCTGGATAAACCCTGCAGAAAATATAGATTCAGTAAAACTCGTGAAATTTATTAGTTTAAACCATTAGACCTTTGTTGGTGATCATAATTGTGCCCTTATACATGTTTTATTGAAGGTTTATAATGGTTGTTAACTACCGTCAACACTAATCAAAAGAATTTGTACCATAGAAAACACGAACACTCACTTAGCGGGTGTCACACCCAAAAAATTTTAATTTTGGGTTATGCTTAGAAAACACTAAATAAAATAAATGATTTCAATATTTGAATAAATTTATTAGATAAGTTAAGTTGCTGCTAATTTAAGTATAGAAAATTGTGGTATTTCAAACTTTTCTAAATTAATTTGGTGGGATCTTGCCTGATGTAATGTTTGTTTGTTGCATTACTATGTGTTGTGATTGTGAAAAGTTTTAAAGCATGTTTAGTATGTTTTTTTATTAGTTATCCATCTTGTCTCTGTCTTTTTCTACAATCAAATTTGTGTTTTCTCGGTCCTAATCATTTCATTCTGAGTTTCCCCAAAATCCTTTTCTTCCACTCAAAATCACTCATTTCATTTCATCATCCATCAGGATATCTCTGAAATATTCCCAGAAGTATTCGGGCTTTGTCTGGAGCCTTTTCCTATTTTTTTAGGAGAATAATCTATTTTTTAGATGCTCCAAATTATCTTATCATGAGCTCCAAATATTTTATTTGGGTTCCTCATGTTCCATAATGTCTCTGGAAATTTTCTCTGAATTTTTGGAGCTTTTGGAGTACTTTTCATGGCTTAAATAATAATTCTGAACTTTTCTAGAATTATTTTATCCATGAAATTAATTAATTCCGAAAATAATAAATCTCTCATTTTACCCCAACGCTCAAAGCTCATGATCTCTAAGGCTAATGCATTTATTTACTAATGGGCCTTAATGTCTATTTAGGCCTATTAGTGGAGGTGGAGGGTGCAACATCAATTAGTACCATATTGCTAGTTGATAAGAAGGTGGAGAGTTTTCCTCCCTATATATACGTACCTATCCCTTGGGAAAAACACACCAAAACTACCGTGGAGGAGCCCCTAGTTTGGAAAATCTCTCGTGTAGTAAATTATATTTTTCTCCTCCTTCTTGTGTCGCCGCCGCCGCGTTCGAATCTCGTCGAGAGACAGAGCGACCGCCGACGCTGTAAGCACCGCCTGTTGTTCTCCGTTGACCCGACCAGAACACCGGCAGCCTACACGGAAGATCTCCGTCGTTCCGCCGCAGTCTATGTGCAGACATCCAGAGGCTCTGCCGGCTGCCGCGGGACCGCTGCGAGGCACGACCAGGAGAAGCTCTCGCCGCTGGCCCTTCTCCTCGGGCGAGCATGCTACTATCTGTGCCAGTTCATTCGTCTTCCAGCAGCTTGACTACGCCGTCTCGCCCGCGTGGTCAGCACCGCCGCCATCACATGGCTATGTACGGACGTTCGGCAAGCAGCCTCAGCTGGCCAGCAAGCTCCTTCGAGCTGCCATGTTGTCGTGGGCGTGCACTACAGCCATGACCTGTCTAAGGCCGAGCCAGCAATCCCATGTGGGCCAGACCTCCTCTGCGACAGTGCCCGGCCCCTGCCCCAAGGTCAAGCCGCCCCTGCTGTTGTGCATCAGCCGGAGCTCCATGGATGTTCATGATCTGTACGTACAGGTACAAGATAGAAGCTGTTATTTACGGTTTTGTCACCCGACGGGATTAGCAATAGTTTAATCGTTTTAACTCCGTTTTCCCTGGTTCAAGTTGTGTTAGATTTAGGTCGATATGTTTTACGCAATAGTGTTAATACTTTTCAAATCACTTGTTTTTTTATAAAGTAAATATTAAATTGACTAATGTGCATGCAACTAGTTTTCTAATTTATAATTTAAAAGCCATTTATGTATATGCTGTGGTGTTTCATAAACTAATACTAATATGACTAATCACAAACATTAATATACTTTTAAATTATAAATTTTCTTAGTTTAACAAGACGTCAGATACAGTTCTATTAGAGGTTCTCACGTGTTCCTTTATTTTGAAAAGTTGAAGTTTATTTTAGTTAAATAATACATACTAGTGTATAAATTAAAATATGATTAATTGAAACATATCACATATAATAGATAGACGTAGATGATCTTAGATATTTATTTCTATTGCAAAGTAAATTTAAAATGACTTTAATATATTTTTCCATATAGTTAAATATATTAGATTAAATTATATGTACGCAACTAGTTTTTATAACTAAAATCAATATATAGGCTTTACACTTAGGTATTTTGTACATAAATATTAATATAGTTAATTGCTAATAAAAATATTTTTTTAATTGTAAATTTTCTTAGCTCCAACATGCGTCGCACGTAAACCCAATAGATGTTTTCACGTGCTCATTTATCTTTGCAAATTTATAGTTTGAATGACATCATTTTTATAAATAAAACATGACTAGGTTCAACTCGGCTTTTGAATTAAAACATGCTTTGTTAAAACTGAACTAATATCTTTCTTATGGTTTTGCTTAACTAAAATAAATCAAGCATGTAAGCTTTTCTTTTCTTTTATAAATAATATAAAACTCACGGTTTTATGGTTTCTTTTTAACGATAGTTTGGCTACCGGCGTTTCTTACGTTCTCTCGGTCGTAGTAACGAGTTCTCGTGTAGTATGATGTTTTCTCCTGTGTAGTTTGTGTTGTTCTTAGTCTACTTTGTTTCCTTGTATGTTTGTTGGTGTGCTTTGATCCGCGAGTAGAACAAGAATTGTTTGTAAGCGCCGATGATCAGAAGCTGAGTACTGAAGCTACAGAAGTTGCAGAATGGAAGATAGAGTGAGGCTTCTGAAGCAAGTTGCTTTGGGCATAAAGCAAGTTCTAAGGCAAGTATAACATGGGACCATCCTTGCTATCCTATTCACTATAATAATAATACATATGCATGTGTCTTCCTTGACAACCATAGAGATTATAACTTAGCTATTGATATCTTGTTTCCTTGTCACCTATGGGTTGTGCATTTGGATAGCTATTGCTAGTGCTTAATTATGAACAATGATCTTGTAATTTGACTAATGGATTAAGCAACCAACCGTTAATGATGATTTTATTACTGTTGAAAAGGGGGCTAGAGCAAGGGGATATATTGTTGCTTTGGTTTCTCTCCATAAGGACTTATCTGTACGTGATCATTCGGGACATACAGTACAGCTATGAGGGCTATATGGCTCTGGCTCTAGTTATTTAAAGGACCTTTTCTAGCTTGTTAGAGGTTACCCTTGTGGCGCAAATGGGGAAAAGCAGACTGTGGATCCCTGGGACTGGTTGTATCACACAGACTGACTTCTGAAACCTAGCGGCCCTAACTTGTTAGGCGAACCTTTAAGTGGCTTTATATGATTTCCGGTGTTTTGGGGAGTCGCGAACCCATGCATTTGGAAGTCATGACTCACAGTGAAAGTGTACACCTCTGCGCAGAGTTTAAAACTGGTATACTAGCCGTGCTCATGGATACGAGCGACCTTGGAACATCTACGGATAGCTGATCACCATTGTTAAATCATGCTTAATTACTGTTGATTATTATTATGCTCATGTTAATGCTTTTCATTATCCTTATTACAATTGATCATTGGTTTATTAATGGGAAGTGGAATATCTTTATGCTACTCAATTGCTAAATATATAATGAATAAAAGCTAAATGTAGTCAAATAGTGTCTAGCCTTTTGAGCCTCATAAACCCTGTGTTATACTTGTTGAGTTTGACATGGACTCACTCTTGCTATTTTCACCACACCCTAGTGTGTAGTAAGGTGCTATTCAGAAGAAGGATTCAGAGGTAGTGGAGTTTCCAGAAGTCTTTCAGAAGTGTTTGGCATACAGAGCCCCAGTCAGCCGTCCCTGAGAAGAATGGAGCTTGAAGTTTAGTCACCGTTCCACGATACTCTGATGTAAGTGTTAATATAGCTATGTATACGTTATATAATAACATTGTTTCTGATACTTTTTCATTCTGACATATGTGTGGACTTCCTGGGCATACATATGATTAGCCTGGTTTTGTTCTTTAGAAAACCGGGTGTGACAGAGTGGTATCGGAGCGGTGTTGACTATAGAACGTATGCCAAGTTGCACTGAACGTATTCTAAAACTTATTTTACTATAAAACTATTTTGTCATCCCTTGACTGATTGATTTTGACTATTTTCTCTTCCTTGTCCTATTTTATCTCCTCCTTGATATAGCTTCCTTTGAGCTATTATTTCTTACTCCCTTGGATTTTGTTTTATGTTGTTTTTACTAAAAGTTTTCTGATCTCACCTTTTTCAAAGATTCGATGGCCTTTCATCATCCATAATTTTCCCTTAGGATGACCACCATTGTTGAAGAAGCACGTGTAGTATCGATGATGTGATGTGTGCTTGTTTTGCTTGATGTGTTGCTTGTGTATTGTCCTTGTTCTCGTGTTTTGAAAGTGTCTCGGAAGGTATAAGTCTTGAGGAGTAGCTCGATCCATGTTAATTGAGGTAGTGTCATCTTCTATCCTACTTATCTTCCAATCGATCCTAGTTCTTGTTGTCTTTTTCCTATACCGTCCATGTCTACCCTTGGTTGTCATGGTATCTTCTTTATCTCATCTTAATGGAGGGTCAACACATGAAGGACTCATCAATAGCAGCAAGCCTTAGAGAAAGTGTTTCCTTCAATGACATTGCCAGGTGGAACAAAATCCTTGTTAAGTGGGGTAGGTTTTACGTAATACTCCACATGCTGATTTCTATAGTAGTCTGCAATGTTTCTATTATATCTCAAGATAGGGACATGAGAAATTTATGAAATTTTACTAGGAATAATTAGACTTCTGTATCTTTCCAAACCCACTAGACTTACCTTTTTATCTATTTGGATCTAAGAGATATACCTGTTCTAAGTTGAGGTTACTGCACAGTCTGGAATTCTGGAACAGTTTTGGATAAGCTCTATTTTTTATTAATTTAATGACAGAACCTGGAAAAGTGCTATTAATAAAAGTTGTAGATAATTTCATAAGTTTTCCACCCATGTAAAGATCACTTCATTTGGATCTTTGTAGTTCGAGTTATGCCAGATTTACTGAACTGCTAAAATTGGAATTCACCCAGAAATTTTCTGCATTACTTCCTTATCTTGTATAAGTGAATATATCATTGGATATCTTTGAATCTTATTGATTTTCCTTGGAATCTTAAATTAGAGATGATTATGGTTGTCTAGTATAAAAGGAGATACAGGTTACTTTGGTGTCCCCTAGTTTCTTTTTCTTAAGGGGGTAGCATCTGCTGTCAACAACAACAATTCCTGAATATCTCAAGCGATGAGGTACGAAGAACTGAAGATCAAACCTTATCTTTCTTGTCATCTTTTGGCTATCTTCGATCCATATCTTATATCTCATCAACACAAATCAAAGAAGCATGAAGACTTGAAGATTAGTGTCATCTATCTCTCTAGTCTCTCTGAATCTCGTTCCTACCTTACCCTGTCTTTTCAGAATAGTCTGTTTTCCTTAGCTTATATCTCTATTTTTGGATGCCCAAAAATCATGGATAAATTCTGGACAATAGTAGACTTAAATATCTTTATCTGACCATAAGAACCACCCTGATAGCTATTATGGTTTGGGATTTATGAAAATCATAAGGCGACTCATCTGTGCTGTCAGCAACCTAGAATAGTTTCTGTTGTGCACAGTTTTCGACTACCTTAACTGCAGAATCTGGAGAAGTGTTCTATAAGAAAGTTGTAAATTTGATAAGCTTTCCAATGGTATAAGCTACAAT
Organism: Saccharum hybrid cultivar R570; assembly: GCA_038087645.1. Classification (NCBI taxonomy): domain Eukaryota; kingdom Viridiplantae; phylum Streptophyta; class Magnoliopsida; order Poales; family Poaceae; genus Saccharum; species Saccharum hybrid cultivar. The sequence goes on from JAQSUU010000703.1 coordinate 19,461,411, forward strand.
ATCATTAGATTCATAGAACTCGAGTTATCACTATATCTCTGCTCTGCCATTTTTCTGCTCGTGAGAAAGTGCAGGTTACTTGTTCTTGCATATGCTCATGAATCTCTTTGGGATGCCAGAAGGACATGATGATAGTCATCACGCAGAAACAAATGCAAGCTATCCTTTGGTGTTCTCAAGTTGATCTCTTCTTAAGGGGAGTTGCCAAACTAAAAGACGACACAAGATGGAGGTTTTATACGTTCTATTTCTTCACCTAGAAGCATCAGCTATCTACATGGTTGTAAAGTCACTATCGAGCGCAGGTATCCTTTCTCAGAGTGGTAATCTATTAGAACCATCTACAAGGATTGTAAGGGTCTAAAGGAGACATTTATAAAGTTGGTTTTGAGCTTGTGACATCATCATTGGATAAGAGTTGATGATGGAAGAGTGAAGATTTGTAGATCAACTTTATCTTTCTCTCTAGTCTCTCCAAATCTCGGGACGAGATTTCTGTTAAGTGGGGTAGAATTGTCACACCCAAAAAATTTTAATTTTGGGTTATGCTTAGAAAACACTAAATAAAATAAATGATTTTAATATTTGAATAAATTTATTAGATAAGTTAAGTTGCTGCTAATTTAAGTATAGAAAATTGTGGTATTTCAAACTTTTCTAAATTAATTTGGTGGGATCTTGCCTGATGTAATGTTTGTTTGTTGCATTACTATGTGTTGTGATAGTTAAAAGTTTTAAAGCATGTTTGGTATGTTTTTTTATTAGTTATCCATCTTGTCTCTGTCTTTTTCTACAATCAAATTTGTGTTTTCTCGGTCCTAATCATTTCATTCTGAGTTTCCCCAAAATCCTTTTCTTCCACTCAAAATCACTCATTTCATTTCATCATCCATCAGGATATCTCTGAAATATTCCCGGAATTATTCGGGCTTTGTCTGGAGCCTTTTCCTATTTTTTTAGGAGAATAATCTATTTTTTAGATGCTCCAAATTATCTTATCATGAGCTCCAAATATTTTATTTGGGTTCCTCATGTTCCATAATGTCTCTGGAAATTTTCTCCGAATTTTTGGAGCTTTCGGAGTACTTTTCGTGGCTTAAATAATAATTCTGAACTTTTCTAGAATTATTTTATCCATGAAATTAATTAATTCCGAAAATAATAAATCTCTCATTTTACCCCAACGCTCAAAGCCCATGATCTCTAAGGCTAATGCATTTATTTACTAATGGGCCTTAATGTCTATTTAGGCCTATTAGTGGAGGTGGAGGGTGCAACATCAATTAGTACCATATTGCTAGTTGATATGAAGGTGGAGAGTTTTCCTCCCTATATATACGTACCTATCCCTTGGGAAAAACACACCAAAACTACCGTGGAGGAGCCCCTAGTTTGGAAAATCTCTCGTGTAGTAAATTATATTTTTCTCCTCCTTCTTGTGTCGCCGCCGCCGCGTTCGAATCTCGTCGAGAGACAGAGCGACCGCCGACGCCGTAAGCACCGCCTGTTGTTCTCCGTTGACCCGACCAGAACACCGGCGGCCTACACGGAAGATCTCCGTCGTTCCGCCGCAGTCTATGTGCAGACATCCAGAGGCTCTGCCGACTGCCGCGGGACCGCTGCGAGGCACGACCAGGAGAAGCTCTCGCCGCTGGCCCTTCTCCTCGGGCGAGCATGCTACTATCTGTGCCAGTTCATTCGTCTTCCAGCAGCTTGACTACGCCGTCTCGCCCGCGTGGTCAGCACCGCCGCCATCACATGCAGCCTCAGCTAGCCAGCAAGCTCCTTCGAGCTGCCATGTTGTCGTGGGCGTGCACTACAGCCATGACCTGTCTAAGGCCAAGCCAGCAATCCCATGTGGGCCAGACCTCCTCTGCGACAGTGCCCGGCCCCTGCCCCAAGGTCAAGCCGCCCCTGCTGTTGTGCATCAGCCGGAGCTCCATGGATGTTCATGATCTGTACGTACAGGTACAAGATAGAAGCTGTTATTTACGGTTTTGTCACCCGACGGGATTAGCAATAGTTTAATCGTTTTAACTCCGTTTTCCCTGGTTCAAGTTGTGTTAGATTTAGGTCGATATGTTTTACGCAATAGTGTTAATACTTTTCAAATCACTTGTTTTTTTATAAAGTAAATATTAAATTGACTAATGTGCATGCAACTAGTTTTCTAATTTATAATTTAAAAGCCATTTATGTATATGCTATGGTGTTTCATAAACTAATACTAATATGACTAATCACAAACATTAATATACTTTTAAATTATAAATTTTCTTAGTTTAACAAGACGTCAGATACAGTTCTATTAGAGGTTCTCACGTGTTCCTTTATTTTGAAAAGTTGAAGTTTATTTTAGTTAAATAATACATACTAGTGTATAAATTAAAATATGATTAATTGAAACATATCACATATAATAGATAGACGTAGATGATCTTAGATATTTATTTCTATTGCAAAGTAAATTTAAAATGACTTTAATATATTTTTCCATATAGTTAAATATATTAGATTAAATTATATGTACGCAACTAGTTTTTATAACTAAAATCAATATATAGGCTTTACACTTAGGTATTTTGTACATAAATATTAATATAGTTAATTGCTAATAAAAATATTTTTTTAATTGTAAATTTTCTTAGCTCCAACATGCGTCGCACGTAAACCCAATAGATGTTTTCACGTGCTCATTTATCTTTGCAAATTTATAGTTTGAATGACATCATTTTTATAAATAAAACATGACTAGGTTCAACTCGGCTTTTGAATTAAAACATGCTTTGTTAAAACTGAACTAATATCTTTCTTATGGTTTTGCTTAACTAAAATAAATCAAGCATGTAAGCTTTTCTTTTCTTTTATAAATAATATAAAACTCACGGTTTTATGGTTTCTTTTTAACGATAGTTTGGCTACCGGCGTTTCTTACGTTCTCTCGGTCATAGTAACGAGTTCTCGTGTAGTATGATGTTTTCTCCTGTGTAGTTTGTGTTGTTCTTAGTCTATTTTGTTTCCTTGTATGTTTGTTGGTGTGCTTTGATCCGCGAGTAGAACAAGAATTGTTTGTAAGCGCCGATGATCAGAAGCTGAGTACTGAAGCTACAGAAGTTGCAGAATGGAAGATAGAGTGAGGCTTCTAAAGCAAGTTGCTTTGGGCATAAAGCAAGTTCTAAGGCAAGTATAACATGGGACCATCCTTGCTATCCTATTCACTATAATAATAATAATACATATGCATGTGTCTTCCTTGACAACCATAGAGATTATAACTTAGCTATTGATATCTTGTTTCCTTGTCACCTATGGGTTGTGCATTTGGATAGCTATTGCTAGTGCTTAATTATGAACAATGATCTTGTAATTTGACTAATGGATTAAGCAACCAACCGTTAATGATGATTTTATTACTGTTGAAAAGGGGGCTAGAGCAAGGGGATATATTGTTGCTTTGGTTTCTCTCCATAAGGACTTATCTGTACGTGATCATTCGGGACATACAGTACAGCTATGAGGGCTATATGGCTCTGGCTCTAGTTGTTTAAAGGACCTTTTCTAGCTTGTTAGAGGTTACCCTTATGGCGCAAATGGGGAAAAGCAGACTGTGGATCCCTGGGACTGGTTGTATCACACAGACTGACTTCTGAAACCTAGCGGCCCTAACTTGTTAGGCGAACCTTTAAGTGGCTTTATATGATTTCCGGTGTTTTGGGGAGTCGCGAACCCATGCATTTGGAAGTCATGACTCACAGTGAAAGTGTACACCTCTGCGCAGAGTTTAAAACTGGTATACTAGCCGTGCTCACGGATACGAGCGACCTTGGAACATCTACGGATAGCTGATCACCATTGTTAAATCATGCTTAATTACTGTTGATTATTATTATGCTCATGTTAACGCTATTCATTATCCTTATTACAATTGATCGTTGGTTCATTAATGGGAAGTGGAATATCTTGATGCTACTCAATTGCTAAATATATAATGAATAAAAGCTAAATGCAGTCAAACAGTGTCTAGCCTTTTGAGCCTCATGAACCCTGTGTTGTACTTGTTGAGTTCGACATGGACTCACTCTTGCTATTTCCACCACACCCCAGTGTGTAGTAAGGTGCTATTCAGAAGAAGGATTCAGAGGTAGTGGAGTTTCCAGAAGTCTTTTAGAAGTGTTTGGCATACGGAGCCCCAGTCAGCCGTCCCTGAGAAGAATGGAGCTTGAAGTTTAGTCACCGTTCCGCGATACTCTCATGTAAGTGTTAATATAGCTATGTATACGTTATATAATAACATTGTTTCTGATACTTTTTCATTCTGACATATGTGTGGACTTCCTGGGCATACATATGATTAGCCTGGTTTTGTTCTTTAGAAAACCGGGTGTGACAGCGGGAGAACCCATTGAGGTACAGGTGTTCATCGAGGTACAAGCTCAGGAAGACACTGACAAGTCTGGCGCTTCCCTGTACTCTCCCTCACATCTCTCTCAACTACTCAACTCATGCTAGCTAGGGCCTAAACCCTTTGGAGTGATGCTCTTGTGGTGTAGTTCTTGCCTTGAGGTGTTGTTTCGGTGGAGATAAACATGTAAACCTCCCGAACTGACCCCTAGGGACATTGATTGCACCACCTATGCAAGGTGGGGCCAAGCGGAGCTGGGGGTTGTGCTCCCGCACCCTGGTGCGCCCGCACCAGGCCTGGCCCGCCTCGGCACTACTTTCGCGTTGTGGGCTACTAGCTAGGCCTGGATCGCTCCCATGTCGGTGCTTGGCCTAGTTTTGATGTGTAGTTAGGCCTTCTTTCTTTATTCCATTGCACATTTCTTCTTTATGCTTTTCTGGATTACGCCTTTTGATGTGTTTTCCTATGTATTCCATGTATATGTCCTAAAAATGATCAACTCACCAAAATGTATGAATTGATTAGTTTTTTTAGATAAAAGATAGTTTATATCCGGCTTCATCTACCAAGGTAGAATCAGGCCCATCATTACAAAGTTCACAACACACCACTTTCAAGGTTCAGAAGCTCACATCCAGACTTGGGAAACAAAACATGAAGAGAAGTCTTGACTAAGAAAGACCAATAAACCTAATAGATAACCATCTACTGGAACTAAAGAAATGCAGGGCTGAAGTCTCCAAATGCTACCTACCAAGGGTCAGCTGGTCCTGTAGATCATCACGCCGCTGCAGTCTTGCCTACTGCCGTAGCCAATGGGTTCCCCTGAAGAGCACCTGCAAAAAAGTTTTTGGTCTGCATTTGTCAAAAACCACTTTGTTTCTTGTTAACCAAATTGTCCAACATAAAGCTGCTGCTGCCATTAATAACAATGAGTTATAAATAACACCACCCATCTTAGACCAAGAAACAAATAAATTGTCTAAGTTGAGAGGAGGTGCTATTCCAAATAATAAGTGTATAGCGTGCCATAGAAATTTGGCATAAGAACATTCGACAAAAAGGTGTTGAATAGTCTCTGTAGAGTGACAAAAGCAACAACTTTTGTCACCATTCCAGTTGCGTCTTAAAGGTTATCTTTGGTTAGGATTACACCTCTTTTTAGGTACCACAAGAATATCTTTATTCTTGTAGGAATCTTGATCTGCCATAAATCTTGTGACACTCTGACACCATTGTTAATTAACTTGGCATACATGGATTTAACCGAGAAGCTACTTGATGAATGTAAAGCCCAAACAAATGTGTCTCTTTCCCCCAGTAAGTTCACGTCTTGTATAGAAGCAACAATTCTAAGCCAGTCCCTTAGATTCCTACCCACTAAATTGTGGCAAAAGGAAATGTTAAGTGGGACTGAAGAAAATACTCTTGCCACCGAATCTTGTTTTCTTCTCATAATACTGAACAACGCAGGAAAATCTATCTTTTAGTGGCTGGTTACCTAACTAAGCATCAATCCAAAAACGAGTTTGTGATCTGTCTTTCACTCTGAATGAGCCCAAACCCATGAAAGTATCTCTAACATTCATCAAGCCTTTCTAGAAATGAGAGTCAGTTGGCTTTTTAGTACAACTCCCTAGAGTCTTATCTTTTATGTATTTATTCCTCAATAATTGTTGCCACATGCCATCCTCATTTAGCAATTTGAAAAGCCATTTACTTAATAGGCATTTGTTTTGTAAGTCCAAATTATGAATACCTAAGCCACCTTGGATTTATGGTTGGCACAAAATTTCCCATTTAGCCAGCCTATATTTGCGATTGTGTTGGTCATTTTGCCAGTAGGATCTTGATCTTAAATAGTTAATCTTTTCCAAAACTCTTTTTGGTAGTTCAAAAAATGACATCATAAACATCGGTAAGCTAGAGAGCACCGAGTTTATTAAAACCAAGCGACCTCCTACCGAAAGCAACTTGCCTTTCCAACCACTAAGCTTCTTCTCAATTCTATTTTCGATTGTCTACCAATCTTTATTACTCAACTTCCTAGTGTGCATAGGTAAACCAAGGTAACAGAAAGGAAACTTACCCACCCCACATCCAAATAGCTACGAATAAAACACCTCATGATCCTTTGCCTTACCAAAGCAAAAGATCTCACTCTTGTGAAAGTTAATTTTAAGCCCTAAGAGTTGCTCAAAAGTACTTAAAATTAACTTCATGTTTCTCGCTCTTTCAACATCATGGCTCATAAATATTACTGTGTCATCCGCATATTGGAGGATGGACAAGCCATCTTGGACAAGGTGAGGTATGACCCCTTCTACCTGACCTGCTTCCTTTGCTCTAGCAATCAGTATAGCCAACATGTCTACCACTATATTAAATAGTATTAGAGACATTGGGTCACCTTGCCTTAAACCTTTTTTCATTTGGAAGTAGGAACCAAGTTGATCATTCACCTTAATATTTACATTTCCTCCTTGTGTGAACTGCTTCACCCAAGAGCACCATTTTTGTGAGAAACCTTTCATCCTTAAAGTTTGTTGTAGAAAGCTCCATTTTACTTTATCATATGCCTTTTCAAAGTCTATCTTGAAGATTATCCCATCTTGTTTTTTCGAGTGAAGTTCATGTATTGTCTCGTGAAGTATTACTACGCCTTCCATAATGTTTCTACCTAGAAGGAACGTTGTTTGTGTTGGTCTAATAATCTTCTGGGCAACAATAGATAATCTATTAGTTGCAACTTTGGTAAAGATTTTAAAAGAAACATTCAACAAACATATTGGTCTGTATTGTTGAATCACTTTTGCATCTTTCTTTTTTGGTAGCAAAATTATCATTCCAAAGTTGAGAATATTCAAAGGCAAAGTTCCCTCATGTAATTCCATAAACATAGCCATCAGATCATCTTCTAATAAGTCCCAGAAGACCTAATAAAACTCTGGTGGAAAACCATCTGGCCCTGGTGCCTTATTATGTTCCATTTGGAACACTGCTGCCCTTACTTCTGATTCCGAGAAGGCATCTGTCAAGTGCTCATTTTCTAGTTCGGAGACTTGTGGAATGTCATGAACATAGTGTTCATCTAACTCAATAAAAGAATTCTTCGGAGGACCAAAAAGACTATTGTAATAATTGGTAATATGCTGCTTCAACTGAGCATCACCATCTATTACAGTGTGACCATCCTCCAATTGGAAAATACGAGTTTTCTGATGTCTTCCATTAGCCAACAAATGGTAATATTTTGTGTTAGCATCACCCTCCAGTAGGTGCTTAACCTTTGCCCTTTGGTACCATTTGAGTTCCTCTTCTCGAAGTATTTTCGCAAGCCTTTCATTTAACACTTGTTTTAAGTTTAGTTCTGACTCATCAAGCAAAGAGTTCTCTGCCTTTTTATCTAGCTCATCGAGTTTGTTTAACAAGGTCTTCTTTTCTTTCTTGTAGGCACCACTCACACTTTTTACCCATCCTCTGAGGTATTGGCGGAGTTTTCTAATTTTCGCTTGCCACTTCTCTAGGGGGCTACCCTCGACGAGCACACTATGCCACACATCTCTCACCATATCACAAAATCCATCCCTGAGCAACCAACCCAATTCAAACTTGATTGTGGATGGTAAGCCAGAGATGGGCTATTTGTGCTATTAAACAGTGGAGTGTGATCAGAAATTTCGTTGCTCAATGCTCGGACACTAGAAACTGGGTACTTGGACTCAAAATCCGTACAAACAAGAATTCTATCTAATTTCTTGAAGGTCTGATTTTGTAAGTTATTTGCCCAAGTAAACTTCCTTCCTACCATTTCTAATTCTCTAAGGTTTAAAGTATCTATTATAGCATTGAACAGAAAAGGCCATCTATCATTATAGTTGTCATTGTTTTTCTCATCCGGTCTACGAATAATGTTAAAATCACCACCTATAATGAGAGGTAATGTTTCTTTTGAACATACTCGGACTAGTTCGGATAAGAAATGTGACTTAAGATCCGCTTGAGCTGGGCCATACACTGAGATTAAATTGAACTTAAAATCCTCCTCCTTGTGTCTCAACTTAAACTGAATAAAAAAGTCCCCCTCTTCTATTTGTCCAATGTCAAAGGTTAAGAGATTTACCCCTAGAATCATGCCATTGGACCGACCCCTTGGAGCCATGCAATGCTAAAGAAAATCTCTGCCATCGCAGATATTATTCAAAGTGGACTGCGGAAAATTGGCTCTATCGGTTTCCGATACAGCTATGAACTCTAGGTTCTTCTCTTTTGTTAAATCAGAAAGAAATTTATATTTTTTTGTGTCAGCAAAACCATTGCTATTCTAGAAAATTCCTTTCATTGCGATTCTTTTTTAGTTTTTTCTTATTGTTTTTGGACCTAGACTTCTTGAGATGTGATATGAGGGTCTATAGACACAAAGGGTCACAACAGCCATCACCTAGGTCTTCAGAGATTTCGGCACAAATGAGATTTAAAGCATCTAAGTCTAGGTCCTCATCTACTGAACAAACAATTGAAGCATCCCCTAACAAAGAACTATTATCTACTTTTAACAAGTTACTCTTAGACATTCTGGTTGATTCTATGTCTCTAAGATGTTGCAAAGACAAAGTAACTTCCTGTTCATTAGCCCCAAGTGATATGCCTAGTGTGCTAGTAGAAGCTAGTAATGAAGAATCATCAAAAACATCAAAAGAAAGTGGTTGTTCTTTACCTTTGATAGAAGAAGAATCCATGTTCCTACGCGCCTTTAACTTTGTTGCCTTCTCCAATGAGTCTTGCTCTGAAGTAGATGCATTTCTTTTACTAGCTCTCACTTGCGACACTACCCCACCACTCAGTGCTTTAGTCTTATTCAAAGTGCCAGAGTCAGTCTTAAATTACAACATGCTAGCTTTCCACTGTGCAGATCCATCTAGAGTCATCCCAGTTTGGGTAAGTAGAACCACAGGTTTAACTACATCGCTTTTCCTGACAGAGTTGGAACCTTTGTCTTCCTTATCAACATGATGGGGTACCTCTACAGTACCCATAGAAACCTCTAGGGTCCTAGCGGCTTCAAGGTCTTCCTACTCAGAAAGAACAACAGTGGTAGCCTTACTCTTGTGCTGTCCACTCGATGCAACTGAGGCATTAGGCTACTTTTTAGATGTTTGACTAGCTGGCGGGTCTTCCATCTTTTTACCATCATGATCCATGTTCTCTGGCCCTTTTTCCTCTGGTGCTTTATCCTCATCCATGGTAGAGTCCATTTCAATGACTTGTGGCTCACCATCAGGCATATCCTTCTCCACTCTGAATTGTAGCTCATAGACAAAGTCCCAAATGACTACATCCACAAGATCTGGGAAGAGATCGGGATCCAGTACTGCTACTTTCATTCTAGCTCTGCCATACTTCTTTGTAAATTTAGTATCAACTGCTCAAGAGACACCAAGAATGGATCTAATTGCCCAGATGATAGGGAACTCTCACAGTTCCTTTGGTAGTCCCCGAAACTGTACCCAAACCTTATCAATCTCATATTTGAAGACATCATTTTTAGCCCCTTTCTCAAAATGAATCTTTCCTTTCACTGTTTTGGTGTCCATCAGACCCCGATTCACCATGTGATTGAGCACTTTAGCAGAAGGGAAATTAGTGGTAAAGGCATCATTGCCTTTCGCCTCAATTACCCAACTATTTCTAAAAAAAACTCGACCGGGGCGGTTAAGACTGCCGCCGCAACATTCCAATAAGAAAAAGGTGCCTTCTCACCCGGCGAGAAAAACCCCCGAACCCCCACCCCCATCCTTACACGGTGGCCTTTCCATTGCCCAAGTGAGAATTGGGCCGGTGACCCCCCACGTGCTTTGAATGGGGACGGGCGAGGGGATTTTTTTTAACCCAGCCTGAAATTCGCTCCCACTGGGATTCGAACTCAGGACCTGAGAGGTGCCGCTGGAGTGACTATACCAACTGATCTAGCACCCTTTGGCTATTTCTGGGTAGTAGTTTGTCGAGTTCTACTGCTAATTGATCTACAGTAAGAGAACCCTCCAGAACACGTACCACAGCTGATTTATCATCTGAAACTACTTTTGGATTTTCTGCAACAGGTATAAAAATAGAATCCTAGACCTTGAACAACATAACCACATGGTATAGCAGTAGAATGAAGATTCTTCAAATTTGGGCAAACTTTTTTAACATGATCCCCATAGCAAATCTCACAGCTAAGAACTGTTGTACAAACTGAAATTGTATGCCCTTTGGTATGATAGTGATAACAGTAGGGTTTACCCTTGCACTTTTGATTCCCTTTTTGGGATGACTCTGGTGCATCACTCTGGATCATTGCATTGTTGGAATTTGGTGGGGCAGTGTCCGGATTGAGATTAGCTGATGCCGGTGCCGTCGTGGTTGAAGATGTTGCCCCCATGGTTGGATTGGAGGCAGTGCCTAGTGCCTCCTGCCGGTTGGCTCCAGTGCCTTGCACTGTAGTGGTGCCATGCCCATGCACAGGTGTCTGGTCATGCATGTCGTGTCATTATACTAGTGCTTGGCTCCCTAGATGCGCCTGACCATGTCCGGTGGTAATGGCCTGGCCGCCTGCTTGGGTCTCTGAGTGGTGGTTGAGAGGAGGCATGGGAGGTGGCACGCCGTGGTTGGGGCCAGACGGCACCGGCTGATGGTTTCAACCATTGTAGCCCTAGCCCCTATCGTCATTGTTGTACTGCTAGCCACGTCCTCGCCCTGCCCCCTGATACCCTCCATTGAAGCCTCCATAGCCATGTCCACCGTGATGACCATGGCCACCGTGACCACCATGTCCATGACCTCTCCCACGCAGTGGGAATCGACCACGTCCTCCACCTCTCCCTCTATACCCTGGATTGAAGCCAGGATCGAAGCCTAGATTGAACCTTCGTCCACCCCGTCCGCCGAAACCCTCCTGAGCCGCCATAGGCTTTCCTTCCCGAACAACGTCGGTAAAAGACTTTTTCGTTGGCTGTGTCACAGGATGCGACTTAGGGTTGCGCCTTGCTTCCACGAAGGGTGAAGTCGTGGTATACTTTGGCAGCTGCCTCTAGGGTTTCCTAGTTCCAGATTAGTTATAAGCCCTAATTCTAAGTTTGGTGTCCGTATTGGTTTATTTTATGTGATAGTTGGTGGTTAAATGTGTGTGTTAAGGACTACCAATAGCGGGTAAGAGGGGGCTATCATCCCTCCATTAGCGAGAAGGGAACCCCCATTAGGCAACAAATTATCAAGCATAATCACCTGAGGGGAGGGCCCGTACAACCACTAGTACCTCCCAAGCCGAGAAAGGCTGGAAACTCTATGAGTTGGCCTACACGCATAGTTGTGTAGCTACACCAGTCATCTTGTTATGTTCATGCCGCCAAAGGATCCGATCGCCTATGACTCATCTGTTCAGGATCTAAACAGATCTCCCACCATTGACAAAGAGGCTACCCTCAAGCGAGACGGATGGTGAAGGGTCATAGGAAACAACGGCATCACCTTCCTTAGCCTTGGATCCAACGGTGACTCCTACCCTTGAGGACGCAGCCTGGCAGCAAGAACTCAAAACATCAGGAAGACAGTCGACAACCATCAGTTATGTCTACCTCACCTTTATTGATTCATGTTTTGTCGCCGCATTACATTTTGTGAGAATTCACATATATCCATTTGATGCGAATGTGTATTGATACCTCCTGAGCACCTCGAGGAGGATATCCCTGAATTACTCTAGGGATGGCTATATCAGACTGACCCAGTTGCAAACATCTGTAGTTGTTATGTTCAAAGGTTACACTAACCTATCGTTACGATAAGGGAACTACAGAGGCTGTCCTACGGACTGCATACCTGCTCTCCTTTTTCCTTTCATCGATCGAAGTCTCATAGGCCTTGAAATGGTATAAGTGACTTAACAAGACCTTGCGTGGACTTTACTAGGATATTTCATTCTGGTCGAATAATCCCTAGGTAATTAGTCTAAAAGCTTAAACTAGCATCAAACACTAGAGACAAAGAAAGACGAGAAACAAAAAAGTGTGTAGGCTATGCTGAAGAAAATCTTGCTTCAAGCAACACCATTCCGCTCCAAACAAGTCGGGTGAACCACTCGAACTTGATCAAAACTCACTACAAACCAAAGCTTCACGCTCTTTCCACAAATTGAGTAAAGCCTCGGTCCCACTTGACAAATACCTGTAAGCACCTCGACCGTAAAAGTCTCATGAGATATTTGTGGGTCATGAAGCTAATATCAGTGCAGCTATGCTAACCGATCAGCATGGCACCTGAAGTGCGACGATCACCAGTCGAATGATGTTTGAGCAAAGCACTCAGGGGCTATGCGCAGACGACAATACTTGTCATAGAATCAAAGACGGTGTCAGGACGTCGACTACCCTACGGGTTCATGAGGATTGTGGTGTGACTCCAACCCTTGGGTGCACCACGCTCACCCACCTGAGCATATGGGGCTACACACTATCACATGCAATCACCATGCACAAAGAATCCAATTTGCAGAGACATTAAATAACTGCAAAGCCCAAACTTTATTACACCTTCTTTCACAAAGAGGTACAAAATCTACTCCTAATGGGGGTGTCCTTGATGACCTGTTCCACATCAACAACGTGGCAATCACCTTAGCATAATCGCTGAACTCGGCAATCAACCGGCGGATGTCGATGTCATTGGGAGTCTTATCTACCGTCGGGAACCCGGGCACCACCTCGTGCAGATCCATCTAATGACTAAGACAAATATGAGCCATGGTCAAGGCTCTAGCGGCCCCATGGTGGATTCCATGAGCCACCACCTCCTAGATCTACATCGGGAGGCATCAAAGCCGATCGGGAATGCTCGTCCCTGTCAGCGGCACCATCGTAATGGTGGCGATCACCACCTTACGAAGTGCCGAGTGATATTCACTGCTGGACTGTACCAAGGCAGCGAAGGAACGTGCCCAAGTGGCCACACTATTTCACTTGCGGGCAGCCTCCACCAACTGCCTGACCAGACCCTCGCTGGTCCATCACCACTCCACCACTCGGCTTGCGCGACAGCTAGTTGCTTCCTAACACCTAGGGAGAAAAAAGGAAAAAACTCAGAACTGCCCCCATCTAGATTGGATAAAAGCCGAAGAAGGCGGAATACAACTTACCAGCGAGCTCCGCCTAGGCCGCCGCTACCACGGCCTTGGCCTCACCGGCCTCCTCATTCTCGGCATCAAGCACCGCCCTCGCAACAGAGGTATACTTTCTTAGTCATCTCTCCTCCTGAGTTACATCATGAAGGGCTTCGTGCGTCACATCGACCTCTTGCACCATGGTAAGAACTACTCCCCTGTCGTCGCCCCATCCTAACAGGACTCGTGTTGATGACGGAGTACCCCCGTTAGTGTGGGGCCTCGAAGCAGGATGCGCCATCGAGACCACCCTACAATGGGTGACTCTCTTAGATCCTTCCTCCTGGCAACAAGAACAAGAGGCAGATTCATACATACCTGAGTCACACCATCACCTCACGAAGAAGAACGGGACCCCAGAACATGCACTTCCTGGCGGTCTCCCCCTCCTCCATCTCTGCCCTCACATGTTTGTCGCCGGCCATGGATGACGAACAGAAGCTCGAGGAAAACCACGACAAATGACGGAAGGTAAGAATACAAAAGCTACAACACAAGCTTACTAACCCCTCCTCCGCTTCCTCTATTTTTATAGACATGGACGCACATGGCTGATGGAATTCCAATAATCTCTCTAAGCAGTGGTGTTGCTGAGGCCATGCCATGTCCCCATGATTTTCGGAGGGACGCCTCCTGAGAGACATACATGGGCAAACAGGTCGCCGAAACCAACACTTTAGCTTCTCTAAGAAGGAACCCATCTCTGCAACCATGGAAACCATGGGGCCTCATGGCCCAAAATCTGATGCATTGTCACCCGAGCCGGTGCAGGCGAGTGATCTGACACTTAGATCAGGTACTCGGCCCGGCTCACCCCCTTAATAGGTGTATGGGGTGGTGATTCATTCACTACCGACCCTACCCCTTCTAGAGTCAAGGGATATTCAGGAGGGTCACCAGTATGATCCAAAAACCTCTAACACTAGTTGTCATGTAAATCTCCCAATACCCGGATGAGCTTGAAGTACCTTATTTCAGTGGATGTGTGCCCCGTTGTCAAAAACTGAAAAACTGGTCGGCACATGGCTGTAACCAAAGTACGAGCTCCTAAATCAGAGAAAAGAGTTTTATTATGTGCCCCCACTAGTCAGGATTTGTCTTGTTGCTTCCTTTCAGTGATAGTGGACGTTCACCATTCTACCCGTTACTAGCTCAAAGAGTAATAAGCACAACTGTCGACAGCTACTCATGCATTCGTTACTCGCCCACAGTGGTGCCCGGCCTGGGACACTGTTATATTGGCCTCAGGGCCCTGAGACAACATCCTCTCTCTTCCACTAATGAGGTTCATGAAAATTTGAATCACGTTACTTGACAGATCTCGAAGAAAAATGTGACACCCTTAGTGCTCGTTAACAAATGACCTACAACAGGCCACCCTAAAAATCAACTGGCTTAGTGACGCATGGGCAATGGAGGTGCACCTACCCCATCCTCATTATTGTTTTACAACTAGATTTAATGATGCGCAACCACCATTTACACACCAAAATATGTCGGGAATCAACTTCTCGAGTATAGCAGTATTTTTACCCTAGCATGGCATCTACGATGTCTTGGAAGCTACGCTTCCGGTTATCGGGTACTTCACCTAAACGCGACATTAACAATGTCCCAAGGGCCACGCCTGGGAAACTATGTTTTCTGATATGGGGTGCACCACCTAAGCCAGGCGCTTACAGTTGCCAGGGAACAACGTTCCTTGATGTACGGTGTACCACCGCCTCACTCGATGCTTGAAGAAGATTCTTGATACCCGAGAAATGCTCTTGGTACTCGACTAGCAACATACTGGCTTCCCAATACTTGGGAATATCTAGTTGCATAGCTTGAAACTTTGGCACCTGAACATGCTCACTATGTACTCATAGTACGCAGAACTTACAAGGGAGACTGCAATGTCTCGAGGGCTTGAAGCTATGTGTTAGTTTATCATTAAGTCCTACGGGGGCTACTATCAGAGATATGGGCTAGGGGTACCTGCACTGCCCATATATATGACAACTACCAAGCTATTGGCTCAGTAGCCGTCAAGGAGGTGGCCCGCAAGGGCTGATGCAATCGACCAACGTGGAGATCAAGGCAAACCAAGACGGGTGTATCTGGACGATAGGACCAATTTGTTGCACATATTGTGTAATAAACTAGGAACATAATCTCTTAACCTGATTGCCCCCTCTGTAACCCTACCTCTCCTACCTATATAAAGGAGGGTAGGGACCTCAGGCATGGGATCCATCTTCCATCTATTCCATCTACCTCATAGCTAGGAGCAATAACCCTTGTAATTGAGCATATGAATACAAGAGTAGTCACACCACTGGAGTAGGGTTTAGTGTGCACCATGCCTTGAACCAGTATAAACCCTTGTGTCTCGTGTACTACCATTTGATTCCATCTATGTGATCACGGTGCTGGATATTGCTAGAGCTAAACAATTTGATAGTATGGCCTAGGCAATATTCTGTTGCTTTGTACTGGTTCCTGCTTGTTCAAGGTGTAGTGTTTCATATGTGGTTTTTTCTATTGACTTTTTTCCTTATGTTTTTTGTTCTGTATATAGAGAGATGTCATCGTATCACAACACCCATGTTTACTCCACCCATGTTCACCAGGTATCATAGAAGGGGTGCTTGTTGATTGGGGACGTCATGTTCATCAACAACCCCGATGGATCATTGTCAAAGTTGTAGTTCGTTATATGCTTGGTAAAAGATTGCTTTGTTACAATTGTCGAAGGCTATGATAGTGGCGAGGTTTTTGTCCGTGTTAGGATTTTCAAGCAAATGAAAAGGCTTAGTAGTGTTACTGTGTTTGTGGGTGGAGACCATGTCATCTTCACTCATGTTGATCGACTGAATGCAATTTGTCAACCATCTAACATGAGTCCCCTTGGTCAGATGAGTTATTTTAGACATTAGAGATTAGAGAAATACAACACAATGTACTTTTGTATATAATGGAATGAAGTTTTTATGTTTGTCCAACTATATTTATCTTCCTTTATTTCTTTCATACTTCATATACTTTAGGTGATTCTTGTTACATTGAGTTTTTTATTTGGTCAAATTTGACAATTCTAACTCCTTGATTTGGGACAATGGGAGTCGTTGAATTCAGATTTTGGCTAATCGCAACCATCAAAGGATGGATGCATAGCTATTGAAATGTTTCTGCACCCTATAGATAGAATGATCCTATAAATTTTCAGTAGCTAGACACTAGTGGACTGATAAGGTTTATTACAGAAGGTCTGATGGTTTGAAACTATGACTACTCAGACAGTATTGATGAATGACATGCGGCATCCATTTTTGTCTTGTAGGCTCCTAGATTCCCGCATAGGTGCGCGCGCATGGGTGGCGTCAGCAGGCAGTTCTAGCAGGGACGTGGCCTCGCGCCCTGTCGCATTGATGTGATGGGGCGAAGCCGAACCACCCACCCACGCAAACGTCTCAGTGGTCGTGGGGCATGGGGTGGTTCCACGGCCCCCAAACTATAGAAGACACAAGGGCGCGAGAGGGAAGGTTATCTGCTGCCTTCTACGATCATCTACCTTTCCTCCCTAGATCTCCTCCTAGCTACCATCCCAAAGCTTTTGCCCTCCACCCTACTGTGCCCTTTGCGCCGCCAATGCCTCCTATGAGGACCACGATCACACAATGGATGAAGTCATCCATCGGCCGCAAGTCATTCTACCGGCTACGACAGAAGGTGATGATCCCAGATGCCACCAACATGTTCAGGTGGAGAGTCCCACCGAGAACCAAAGTGGAGCTGAGGTCAGAGGAGAATGAGGTCGTCTCTTTCGCCTATTTCCACTCTTTTGGGATTGGGGTGCCAGCGCACCCCTTACTCTGGTGGTTGCTACACTACTATGGGCTTCGCCTCCATGACTTGACCCCATAGGGGATCCTCCACCTCTTCGTCTTCATCATGCTATGTGAGGGCTTCCTAGGAGTCCCTACCCACTATGAGCTCTAGCAGTCTTTTATTCTAGGTGGTTCGCTCAGCGCCCGAGGGGTCCATCTTCCTCGGATGGGGGGCGCTTGATCCAACTTCATTTTGAAATGGAGGACAGCTACTTGAGCCTTGACTGCTACCCATCCACAGATTTGGGATGGCAAAAGTTACAGCTCTACGCCCCCAACGAGAGCTCGCCGCTGCCGTCTTATTCTCCTATCTCGCTGCATGTTGACCTCCTAGAGTCGTGGGTGGAACTACCACCCTAGGAGGACATGTAGGAGGTGGCCTACTTGTTGGATGAGATCAAGGACCTGAAGGACCATGGCTTGATGGGGACAAGGGTGATCTGTACCTTCATCGACCATCGGGTCCTCCCCTGGAAGATGAGGCACCACCCCCCGTGGGAGCTCCAGGGCCTGAAGGACCCTGCAATCGAGTCGAGGGTCACCATTTGCAAGGATGACCTTGATCAACTAGTGATGGACGTTATGGGAGTGTACATGCTAGATCGTGGCAAGGGGAGTCCCCAGAGGCCTTCAGCGCCGGCCATCCTCCATCGATAAACGGACCTCTCCTCGGCATGGTCTCACACCTGCCAGTTCCTCCTTATGAGGTGAATTTTTCATGTACCATTGTTCATGTTGTTTCTCTTCATTAAATTAACTAGAGTATGCAAGCAAGGCTCACGCTAGTTTTTGTGTTCATGCTGCTTAATTTAACTAATATTTGAAAATTGCCTACTTTCTCAATAGGTGGACATGGGCATTATGGCGTCCTGAGGATCATTGGCACGGAAGCCAGGTTCTTTGTCTACGGTCGCGCTCGAAAAGCGATCCCGAGAACCATCCCCCGGCGGGGACAGCCACCAGCGATGATTCTGTTCCATGCTACACCGGACAGTCGTGTAAGTCGTCTACCTTCTCAATCAAATCGCCCTACCCCTTATCCTATGGGCTTGAACTTGGCTTGCATTGTGCTGAGAGCCGTCCCATCGCTGCACAATCCCATCTACCCCTACATAGTTTCTGGTGATGAATCATCAGACGACAAAGAATACCTTTAGTTAAAGGAGTCTTACCGCAAGCTCACAGACTTGTACTCAGGGGATAGTATGGATGCCGACAAGCTACGTGATAAGCTAAAGGCCACGTGCACTGCACTTGGTGTCGCCCACTAGGAAGCCGCTCAGGCATGAGATGAGAAGGCGACCGCTGAGGTGGAGGTCTAGAACCTGCTTGTCAACATGACTGCCGCCTGTTACATCACCTTCCTCGTGCAGACAACAGACAATCCAATCGTAGCAGAGGTGCACCTCCAAGCCCTGTCGGCCTGCCTTCGGGTCATGGTGTCTGAAGCTGTTCATCAAGGGGCTACCATGGCGCTGGCCACTGCCCAGCTTTAGTTTGGTGTAGAGGTGAAAGTCCTGGTGGTGTAGCAGGCTTTTTCGCTGGGACCAAATGATGAAGATTATATGGATGATCTGTTCGTGAGCATTGAGCTAGCCGCCAAAGTCGTCTTAGCGAAGGTGAACGTGGATTAGATCCTGCATGCCCACCTTGACCCTTGATCTATGGGACGTACCAGAAGTACAAGTAGGTTTGGTCCATGGGACAACCATATGTGATGTCTTATTTGCATGCATGTTTGTGTTAACTTTTGTTGAACTTTGTATTAGGTGGGTTAAACTCTGTTGAGCTTGGTGCAGCTTAGGTCCTTTGGTCATTTGTTAACTGGTTTCTAGCCCATGTTGGTTGCTTTTGCCTACAGATTTTTTCTGATTCTCTTTCTGATCTATAATACACTAACGGTGTTTACCCTTTCTGATCGGAGGATGTGGGTGTATGATATTGAAAACCATTGCCTACGGAGTGCCCCTTCCATCGATTGACATTTATTCTAACTAAAATCATGCTTACAGATGGCAACTAATTACCATACCACGGATGTGTACTCTATAACAAATGATCACAACTTTTTCCCCGACCACGTCCCTCTAGTATATTCAATGAAATGACATTTACCTGTTTCTTATAAACCGTATGATCGCTTGATAGTCTGAACAGCATAAATTTGAACAAGCTAGACAAATAACTCTTGTACTCAGCTATGAGTAGAACTTTTGCCTGATCAGTCGTGCTACAAATAGGAGTTGCACCATTTGTGTGGCTGCATGCATGAAATAGTAAGGTTGTTGGATTCCTAAAGCGGTAGCTTCAAACACAGCCGAGGGAATGCAGATGATGAGAGCCTATGAAACCATGTAGCCATCTCTAGCTAGCTACTGCCCCTCGACTACTGTGAGCCTGCGACTGCTTGGATTGGACTGCATTGTATACTTCACTGGATGACATAAGGTCTAACCATCTAAAATATTCACTAGTACTCGGATGCTAGTAATGATGAATGTCATGCGGTTGCATCAGAAGCCTATTCTAGCCCTGTTATCCCTGTGTGTAAAAAGCCTAGCCTCACTCTCATTGTTTCACTCCCCCTTGCATTGCGCAAAAGCCATCCTCGTCTTCGTAGTCGGTGGAATACTTGGCGGATGACCAGTGCCCCATTGCTCGCTCTACGCTATAGTCGCCGTCGGTGAGAAGGATCGAAGGAGGAATGGACTGGAACTTAGTTTAATTCCACTCCAATCCACTTCAACACATATGGATTGAGATGAATACATTCGCATCCAAACAAGGCCTTAGGGATTCAACGAAAGTACTCGTACAAAATAGGTTTCCTTGTATAACATGAGATGTGTCTGGCCCAGTCAGATTTACAATGCTCAGACTTTATGACGTGTGCAATAAACTTTGAATAGCTATGTGGCTCCTCCGTTAGGCATTAGATCAAGGTGAGACTTGATTGGATGAATTCCTGTGCATGTTTACCATACTACAGATCAGAAAGAGAACCAAAAAAGAAACCAGCAGGCAAAACCATCCAATAGGGGCTAGAAAACGGCTACCAAATGGGCAACGGACCTGATCTACACCACGCTCAACATAGTTTAACGCACCTAATCACTATGTCTGTGTTAACTTTTATTGAACTTTGTATTAGGTGGGTTAAACTCTATTGAGCATGGTGTAGATCAGGTCCTTTTTTCATTTGGTAACTGGTTTCTAGCCCCTGTTGGTTGCTTTTGCTTGCAGATCTCTTTTTAGTTATTTTTTTGATCTATAGTATACTAACGGTGTTCGCCCTTTTTGATCGGAGGACATGGGCGTATAGATGTTGAAATTTTCTAGAGCCTAAGACAGTCCAACCCAACAAAATATAGACGATCTGGATCACTGCAAGTCGATGAATAACGAAATACAGTGATGGCAACTATCAGGGGCCATCCAACTAGTCCATAGAACCCAACTATCAGGGGTTAACAACTAGTTCTAGTCTATAGAACCTAATAATAAGTTCAGGGAACAAACAGGTTTGGACTAATAAAACAACTAATTGGCTAATTTTTAGTTGGCTATTTTTTAGCCATGGCTAACTAGTCACAGTCTGATGAATACTGGCCCGATCTTCCGAGAGGTAACTGGTAAGTTCAATTTGTGGAGATCTCAACGTTGGCGATCCGGCTTCAAATCAGACACGATTCGAACCCTGCAACCGTTACACCACTGCTCCATTGGTTATCAACCAAGCACAACTTGATTGACCTCACCAAGAAGGCTTTTCCTGCAAGCGAATCGAAGAGCACAAGCAAGAAAGTAAAAACACGCAATCTAAAATTGCAAATATGAATGTTGCGAATATCAATAGAGGGTTCAAGAACTCAGTTGCAAAGGACTAATCGACACAGTGGAGGAGATCAAGAATAGGGGCCCTGGATCACTGTAAAAGGATTTGTCACCATAGTTACAATGAACGATTCGGTTTCTCGATGGAAAACTAAACTCTAAACAAAACCCCATTGTCTAACAGCGGTGGCGGCTGTGTTTATAGTCTAAGACTTGACCTAGGATTGGGAACGACCAGGGGTTGGGCGCCCACAACTTGGGCTTAAGGCCCGACTTGATACATGGCCAATCGGCCCAAAAGACGGTGACACAGCGCCTTGACAGATTCTGGACGGTGACTTGTTTTGACGATTTCCGTTGATTCTGAACATATTTGGACGTAGGACCACTTGGGTTGGCTTCCTTATCAAATAAGCTTTCCATCCATATATGGATCAAGTGATCATTATTTTGCACAACAAAAGAAGAATGCACAGTTGTACAAATGTAAACTCGTTGTACCATATATTGTCCTTGGTTGCTATATTTGCCAAAAACATGATATGTATGTCTAGACAATCATGGAAAATCAGCATATGCATAAAGTTTTTCCTCTAAATAATTAAGATTGCAAAGAACATTAAAATCAATGTATCCCAATGTATTTAAAGAAGACATCAACTTTAGCTCATCAACATCGCTAGCATTATGAATAACATGTCTATTTTCATTAGTAGTGTTCGATTCCAACATACATATAGCATGATCATTCATTATTGGAATAATATAAATATCATCGTTCAAGGCATCTTTATCACAAGGAACATCAAGCAAATCATCTTGTGACAAAGGTAAATCAAGCGAAGGTTCCACTAATATTTGCTCTATCATAACATGATTGGTGGAAAAATTCAGCACATCAAGAGAACTCTCATCTTTTGTGAGATTAGCATCATTGGCATTACCTTGGCTCTCACTGTCAGCGAAAGTAACATGTGTTGAATGTTCACATGAAACTGAGAGCACCTCATTTTCTGTCATGTCATCCCCGCTCTTTTGTGCATTATCCTGCAAAAGGTTAGGCACAACAGGAGGAATAATAGGAGACTGGTCTAGTTGATGTTCCTCATCATATGAATTAATTACAAGAGATGTATTAACAAAATTTTCTCTCAACCGAATCGTTCATATCGTTCCATGTATGAGGTTTATCTGAAGAACTTAAAGACTCCCACCAAATTGATGCTAAATGTCTCAAAACACTAGATGCATTCTTAATCTTCCTCCGCTCACACATATGACAATGTGTAAAAATATTATCTATTTTACTTTCCCACTCAATGTACTCATCAGCACCAACACCATCATAAGTAGGTGGAGAAGAAAGAATAGAACGACCTACGGAAGGAGGTGTAGCAGCAATAGTGCCTGGCTCATGCATCATTGCTGTCTCGTATCGATGAGTGTTGTAACCTGTCATTATAGACACAAAATAGGAACAAAACAGTGAAAGTTATCCCTAATAATCTACTAAAAGAAAACAAGTGGTGGTGGTGAAAGTGGAATGCAAAATCACAAGCGGCTTATCACTGTCTTGCATGTATTCTTACCAACGCCAAACAAGAACCAAACCAAAATGGCAAAGTAATCTGTTGTTGAGCGTGGGTAACAGTTGCAAGATGAACATGTGCTGACAGAAGAATATATGGAGCTATGGGTAGGCACACAATATGACAATAAGGATTAGCAATTAACGAATGCAGATTAACGATTGTTCAATCCGGATCCAAAGTACAAATCACAACTGCTGGCTAAGATGTGTCAAGACGTAGCGCAACAAGGTGAAAGCAAAGGACGATGGAAAGAACTCATAGAACTAGCAAATAACCTGTTTTTTTTTCTTTTTCCTGAATTTTTCCCGGAATTTTCCAAAAGGCACTAGTAGGAATCAAACTTTTTTATTTTTTTGCTATTTTTTTATATTTTTCTCTGAACAAGAATCAAAAAAGATGCAACCACAAAAAGTGGCACCTACAACTGAGGTGGGATGTGGTCTACAGAAATACAGCAAGTTCTCTAAAAAGCGTGCAAAAACTTTGACATTTTTTTTCTTTATTTTCCTGAATTTTTTTTGGCAATTTTGATGAAACCAAACAGGGCAAAGCTAGTTTGGGTCGGCCTCAAATGGTGTCAAGAAGCTGCTCAAAAAATTTCAGATTTTTCTGATAAACGAGCGAAAAGTTATGGCGTCTAGATCTCCACAAATCGAACTTACCGGTTATCTCTCGAAAGATCGGGCCAGTATTCATCAATAGAGGGTTCAAGAACTTGGTTCCAAAGGACTAATCGACACAGGGGAGGATATCAAGAACAGGGGCCCTGGATCATTGTAAAAGGATTTGTCACCACAGTTACAATGAACGATTCAGTTTCTCGATGGAAAAACTAAACTCTAAACAAAACCCGATTGTCTAACAGTGGCGGCGACTGTGTTTATAGTCTAAGACTCGACCTAGGGTTGGGAACGACTAGGGGTTGGGCGCCCACAACTTGGGCTTAAGGCTCGACATGATACATGGCCAATCGGCCCAAAAGACGGCGACACAGCGCCCTGACAGATTCTAGATGGTGACTTGTTTTGACGATTCCCGTTGATTCCGAATATATTTTGACGTAGGACCACTTGGGTTGGCTTCCTTATCAAATAAGATTTCCATCCATATATGGATCATCGAAAATGGAGTCCGTACGCGTCCTGGGTGACCAGTTCAAGGCAGACTGGTCCTGAATTCCGAGGTGGACTCAAACTTGATTTGGGCCTGCACCTTGGTGACTCGAACCGGATAAGTTTTGGGCCTCTTTCTCGATTTGGATGCCCTTGCTGATCTCCTTGGCCTCCATGTAATTCTCCAAGCATGCTCATGACCTCATCAGATTGAACTAGACACATTGACTCTCAATAGAGGCATCCAGTGAAGCCACAATGTTAATTGTCATGAGTTACGGTTAGCAAAAAGATAAATCCTATTAATTCTCAAAATAATAAGAAACATATGCTTGAGAAAAGATTTATATTGGGGAAAGAATAAAGAAACTAGCCTCAAATGGTGTCAAGAAGCTGCTCAAAAAATTTCAGATTTTTCTGATAAACGAGCGAAAAGTTATGCCGTCGAGATCTCCACAAATCGAACTTACCGATTATCTCTCGAAATATCGGGCCAGTATTCATCAATAGAGGGTTCAAGAACTCGGTTCCAAAGGACTAATCGACACAGTGGAGGAGATCAAGAACAGGGGCCCTGGATCACGGTAAAAAGATTTGTCACCATAGTTACAATGAACGATTTAGTTTCTCGATGGAAAACTAAATTCTAAACAAAACCCGATTGTCTAACAGTAGCGGCGGCTATGTTTATAGTCTAAGACTCGACCTAGAGTTGGGAATGACTAGGGGTTTGGCGCCCACAACTTAGGCTTAAGGCCCGACATGATACATGGCCAATCAGCCCAAAAGACGGCGACACAGCGCCCTGACAGATTCTGGACGGTGACTTGTTTTGACGATTCCCATTGATTCCGAACATATTTGGACATAGGACCACTTCTTTTGGCTTCCTTATCAAATAAGCTTTCCATCCATATATGGATCATCGAAAACGGAGTCCGTACGCGTCCTGGGTGACCAGTTCAAGGCAGACTGGTCCTGAATTCCGAGGTGGACTCAAACTTGATTTGGGCCTCCACCTTGGTAACTCGAACCGGATAAGTTTTGGGCCTCCTTCTCGATTTGGATGCCCTTACTGATCTCCTTGGCCTCCATGTAATTCTCCAAGCATGGTCATGACCTCATTAGGTTGAACTAGACTCATTAACTCTCAATAGAGGCATCCAGTGAAGCCACAATGTAAATTGTCATGAGTTACGGTAAGCAAAAAGATAAATCCTATTAATTATCAAAATAATAAGAAACATATGCTTGAGAAAAGATTTATATTAGGGAAAGAATAAAGCAACTAGCCTCAAATGGTGTCAAGAAGCTGCTCAAAAAATTTTAGATTTTTCTGATAAACGAGCGAAAAGTTATGCCGTCGAGATCTCCACAAATCGAATTTACCGGTTACCTCTCGAAAGATCGGGCCAGTATTCATCAATAGAGGGTTCAAGAACTCGGTTCCAAAGGACTAATCGACACAGTGGAGGAGATCAAGAACAGGGGCCCTGGATCACTGTAAAAGGATTTGTCACCACAGTTACAATGAACGATTCAGTTTCTCGATGGAAAAAACTAAACTGTAAACAAAACCCGATTGTCTAATAGCGGCGGCGGCTGTGTTTATAGTCTAAGACTCAACCTAGGGTTGGGAACGACCAGGGGTTGGGCGCCCACAACTTGGGCTTAAGGCCCGACATGATACATGGCCAATCGGCCCAAAAGACGGCGACACAGCGCCCTGACAGATTCTGGACGGTGACTTGTTTTGACGATTCCTATTGATTCCGAATATATTTTTACGTAAGACAACTTGGGTTGGCTTCCTTATCAAATAAGCTTTCCATCCATATATAGATCATCGAAAACGGAGTCCGTACGCGTCCTGGGTGACCAGTTCAAGGCAGACTGGTACTGAATTCCGAGGTGGACTCAAACTTGATTTGGGCCTCCACCTTGGTGACCCGAACCGGATAAGTTTTGGGCCTCCTTCTCGATTTGGATGCCCTTGCTGATCTCCTTGGCCTCCATGTAATTCTCCAAGCATGGTCATGACCTCATCAGGTTGAACTAGACTCATTGACTCTCAATAGAGGCATCCAGTGAAGCCATAATGTTAATTGTCATGAGTTACGGTAAGCAAAAAGATAAATCCTATTAATTCTCAAAATAATAAGAAACATATGCTTGAGAAAAGATTTATATTGGGGAAAGAATAAAGCAACTAGCCTCAAATGGTGTCAAGAAGCTGCTCAAAAAATTTCAAATTTTTCTGATAAACGAGCGAAAAGTTATGCCGTCGAGATCTCCACAAATCAAACTTGCCGGTTACCTCTCGAAAGATCGGGCCAGTATTCATCAATAGAGTGTTCAAGAACTCAGTTCCAAAGGACTAATCAACACAGTGGAGGAGATCAAGAACAGGGGCCCTGGATCACTGTAAAAGGATTTGTCACCACAGTTACAATGAACGATTCAGTTTCTCGATGGAAAAAACTAAACTCTAAACAAAACCCGATTGTCTAACAGCAGCGGCGGCTGTGTTTATAGTCTAAGACTCGACCTAGGGTTGGGAACGACCAGGGGTTGGGCGCCCACAACTTGGGCTTAAGGCCCAACATGATACATGGCCAATCGACCCAAAAGACGGCGACATAGCGCCCTGATAAATTCTGGATGGTGACTTGTTTTGACGATTTCCATTGATTCCTAATATATTTTTATGTAGGACCACTTGGGTTGGCTTCCTTATCAAATAAGCTTTCCATCCATATATGGATCATCGAAAACGGAGTCCGTACGCGTCCTGGGTGACCAGTTCAAGGCAGACTGGTCCTGAATTCCGAGGTGGACTCAAACTTGATTTGGGCCTCCACCTTGGTGACTCGAATCGAATAAGTTTTGGGCCTCCTTCTCGATTTGGATGCCCTTGCTGATCTCCTTGGCCTCCATGTAATTCTCCAAGCATGGTCCTCATCAGGTTGAACTAGACACATTGACTCTCAATAGAGGCATCTAGTAAAGCCACAATGTTAATTATCATGAGTTACGGTAAGCAAAAAGATAAATCCTATTAATTCTCAACATAATAAGAAACATATGCTTGAGAAAAGATATATATTGGGGAAAAAATAAAGCAACTAGCCTCAAATGGTGTCAAGAAGCTGCTCAAAAAATTTCATATTTTTCTGATAAACGAGCGAAAAGTTATGCCGTCGAGATCTCCACAAATCGAACTTACCGGTTCCCTCTCGAAAGATCGGGCCAGTATTCATCAATAGAGGGTTCAAGAACTCGATTCCAAAGGACTAATCGACACAGTGGAGGAGATCAAGAACAGGGGCCCTGGATCACTGTAAAAGGATTTGTCACCACAGTTACAATGAACGATTCAATTTCTCGATGGAAAACTAAACTCTAAACAAAACCCGATTGTCTAACAGTGGCGGCGGCTGTGTTTATAGTCTAAGACTCGACCTAGAGTTGGGAACGACTAGGGGTTGGGCACCCATAACTTGGGCTTAAGGCCCGACATGATACATGGCCAATCGGCCCAAAAGACGGCGACACAGCGCCCTGACAGATTCTGGACGGTGACTTGTTTTGACGATTCCTGTTCATTTTGAACATATTTTGATGTAGGACCACTTGGGTTGGCTTCCTTATCAAATAAGCTTTCCATCTACATATGGATCATCGAAAACGGAGTCCGTATGCGTCCTAGGTGACCAGTTCAAGGCAGACTGGTCCTGAATTCCGAGGTGGACTCAAACTTGATTTGGGCCTCCACCATGGTGACTCGAACCGGATAAGTTTTGGGCCTCCTTCTCGATTTGGATGCCCTTGCTGATCTCCTTGGCCTCCATGTAATTCTCCAAGCATGGTCATGACCTCATCAGATTGAACTAGACTCATTGACTCTCAATAGAGGCATCCAGTGAAGCCACAATGTTAATTGTCATGAGTTACGGTAAGCAAAAAGATAAATCCTATTAATTCTCAGAATAATAAGAAACATATGCTTGAGAAAATATTTAAATTGGGGAAATAATAAAGCAACTAGCCTCAAATGGTGTCAAGAAGCTGCTCAAAAAATTTCAGATTTTTCTGATAAACGAGCGAAAAGTTATGGCGTCGAGATCTCCACAAATCAAACTTACCGGTTACCTCTCGAAAGATCGGGCCAGTATTCATCAATAGAGGGTTCAAGAACTTGGTTCCAAAGGACTAATCGACACAGGGGAGGAGATCAAGAACAGGGGCCCTGGATCACTGTAAAAGGATTTGTCACCACAGTTACAATGAACGATTCAGTTTCTCGATGGAAAAACTAAACTTTAAATAAAACCCGATTGTCTAACAGTGGCGGCGGCTGTGTTTATTGTCTAAGACTCGACCTAGGGTTGGGAACGACCAGGGGTTGGGCGCCCACAACTTGGGCTTAAGGCCCGACATGATACATGGCCAATCGGCCCAAAAGACGGCGACACAGCGCCCTGACAGACTCTGGATGGTGACTTGTTTTGATGATTTCTGTTGATTCCGAACATATTTTGACGTAGGACCACTTGGGTTGGCTTCCTTATCAAATAAGCTTTCCATCCACATATGGATCATCGAAAACGGAGTCCGTACGCGTCCTGGGTGACCAGTTCAAGGCTGACTGGTCCTGAATTCCGAGGTGGACTCAAACTTGATTTGGGCCTCCACCTTGGTGACTCGAACCAGATAAGTTTTGGGCCTTCTTCTCGATTTGGATGCCCTTGCTGATCTCCTTGGCCTCCATGTAATTCTCCAAGCATGGTCATGACCTCATCAGATTGAACTAGACTCATTGACTCTCAATAGAGGCATCCAGTGAAGCCACAATGTTAATTGTCATGAGTTACGGTAAGCAAAAAGATAAATCCTATTAATTCTCAAAATAATAAGAAACATATGCTTGAGAAAAGATTTATATTGGGGAAAGAATAAAGCAACTAGCCGCAAATGGTGTCAAGATGCTGCTCAAAAAATTTCAGATTTTTCTGATAAACGAGCGAAAAGTTATGCCGTCGAGATCTCCACAAATCGAACTTACCGGTTACCTCTCGAAAGATCGGGCCAGTATTCATCAATAGAGGGTTCAAGAACTTGGTTCCAAAGGACTAATCGACACAGGGGAGGAGATCAAGAACAGGGGCCCTGGATCACTGTAAAAGGATTTGTCACCACAGTTACAATGAACGATTCAGTTTCTCGATGGAAAAACTAAACTCTAAACAAAACCTGATTGTCTAACAGTGGCGGCGGCTGTGTTTATAGTCTAAGACTCGACCTAGGGTTGGGAACGACTAGGGGTTGGGCGCCCACAACTTGGGCTTAAGGCCCGACATGATACATGGCCAATCGGCCCAAAAGATGGCGACACAGCGCCCTGACAAACTCTGGATGGTGACTTGTTTTGACGATTCCTGTTGATTCCGAACATATTTTGATGTAGGACCACTTGGGTTGGCTTCCTTATCAAATAAGCTTTCCATCCACATATGGATCATCGAAAACGGAGTCCGTACGCGTCCTGGGTGACCAGTTCAAGGCTGACTGGTCCTGAATTCCGAGGTGGACTCAAACTTGATTTGGGCCTCCACCTTGGTGACTCGAACCAGATAAGTTTTGGGCCTCCTTCTCGATTTGGATGCCCTTGCTGATCTCCTTGGCCTCCATGTAATTCTCCAAGCATGGTCATGACCTCATCAGATTGAACTAGACTCATTGACTCTCAATAGAGGCATCCAGTGAAGCCGCAATGTTAATTGTCATGAGTTACGGTAAGCAAAAAGATAAATCCTATTAATTCTCAAAATAATAAGAAACATATGCTTGAGAAAATATTTATATTGGGGAAAGAATAAAGCAACTAGCCTCAAATGGTGTCAAGAAGCTGCTCAAAAAATTTCAGATTTTTCTGATAAACGAGCGAAAAGTTATGCCATCGAGATCTCTACAAATCGAACTTACCGGTTACCTCTCGAAAGATCGGGCCAGTATTCATCAATAGAGGATTCAAGAACTCGGTTCCAAAGGACTAATTGACACAGGGGAGGAGATCAAGAACAGGGGCCCTGGATCACTGTAAAAGGATTTGTCACCACAGTTACAATGAACGATTCAGTTTCTCGATGGAACACTAAACTCTAAACAAAACCCATTTGTCTAACAGCGGTGGCGGCTGTGTTTATAGTCTAAGACTCGACCTAGAGTTGGGAACGACCAGGGGTTGGGCGCCCACAACTTGGGCTTAAGGCCCGACATGATACAGGGCCAATCGGCCCAAAAGACGGCGACACAGCGCCCTGACAGACTCTGGATGGTGACTTGTTTTGACGATTCCTGTTGATTCCGAACATATTTTGACGTAGGACCACTTGGGTTGGCTTCCTTATCAAATAAGCTTTCCATCCACATATGGATCATCGAAAACGGAGTCCGTACGCGTCCTGGG
Organism: Saccharum hybrid cultivar R570; assembly: GCA_038087645.1. Taxonomy (NCBI): domain Eukaryota; kingdom Viridiplantae; phylum Streptophyta; class Magnoliopsida; order Poales; family Poaceae; genus Saccharum; species Saccharum hybrid cultivar. The sequence continues at coordinate 19,491,888 of JAQSUU010000703.1, forward strand.
TGACCAGTTCAAGGCTGACTGGTCCTGAATTCCAAGGTGGACTCAAACTTGATTTGGGCCTCCACCTTGGTGACTCGAACCAGATAAGTTTTGGGCCTCCTTCTCGATTTGGATGCCCTTGCTGATCTCCTTAGCCTCCATGTAATTCTCCAAGCATGGTCATGACCTCATCAGATTGAACTAGACTCATTGACTCTCAATAGAGGCATCCAGTGAAGCCGCAATGTTAATTGTCATGAGTTACGGTAAGTAAAAAGATAAATCCTATTAATTCTCAAAATAATAAGAAACATATGCTTGGGAAAAGATTTATATTGGGGAAAGAATAAAGCAACTAGCCTCAAATGGTGTCAAGAAGCTGCTCAAAAAATTTCAGATTTTTCTGATAAACGAGCAAAAAGTTATGCCGTCGAGATCTCCACAAATCGAACTTACCGGTTACCTCTCGAAAGATCGGGCCAGTATTCATCAATAGAGGGTTCAAGAACTCGGTTCCAAAGGACTAATCGACACAGTGGAGGAGATCAAGAACAGGGGCCCTGGATCACTGTAAAAGGATTTGTCACCACAGTTACAATGAACGATTCAGTTTCTCGATGGAACACTAAACTCTAAACAAAACCCATTTGTCTAACAGCGGTGGCGGCTGTGTTTATAGTCTAAGACCCGACCTAGAGTTGGGAACGACCAGGGGTTGGGCGCCCACAACTTGGGCTTAAGGCCCGACATGATACAGGGCCAATCGGCCCAAAAGACGGCGACACAGCGCCCTGACAGACTCTGGATGGTGACTTGTTTTGACGATTCCTGTTGATTCCGAACATATTTTGACGTAGGACCACTTGGGTTGGCTTCCTTATCAAATAAGCTTTCCATCCACATATGGATCATCGAAAACGGAGTCCGTACGCGTCCTGGGTGACCAGTTCAAGGCTGACTGGTCCTGAATTCCGAGGTGGACTCAAACTTGATTTGGGCCTCCACCTTGGTGTCTCGAACCAGATAAGTTTTGGGCCTCCTTCTCGATTTGGATGCCCTTGCTGATCTCCTTGGCCTCCATGTAATTCTCCAAGCATGGTCATGACCTCATCAGATTGAACTAGACTCATTGACTCTCAATAGAGGCATCCAGTGAAGCCGCAATGTTAATTGTCATGAGTTACGGTAAGCAAAAAGATAAATCCTATTGATTCTCAAAATAATAAGAAACGTATGCTTGAGGAAATATTTATATTGGGGAAAGAATAAAGCAACTAGCCTCAAATGGTGTCAAGAAGCTGCTCAAAAAATTTCAGATTTTTCTGATAAACGAGCGAAAAGTTATGCCATCGAGATCTCCACAAATCGAACTTACCGGTTACCTCTCGAAAGATCGGGCCAGTATTCATCAATAGAGGATTCAAGAACTCGGTTCCAAAGGACTAATTGACACAGGGGAGGAGATCAAGAACAGGGGCCCTGGATCACTGTAAAAGGATTTGTCACCACAGTTACAATGAACGATTCAGTTTCTCGATGGAACACTAAACTCTAAACAAAACCCATTTGTCTAACAGCGGTGGCGGCTGTGTTTATAGTCTAAGACTCGACCTAGAGTTGGGAACGACCAGGGGTTGGGCGCCCACAACTTGGGCTTAAGGCCCGACATGATACAGGGCCAATCGGCCCAAAAGACGGCGACACAGCGCCCTGACAGACTCTGGATGGTGACTTGTTTTGACGATTCCTGTTGATTCCGAACATATTTTGACGTAGGACCACTTGGGTTGGCTTCCTTATCAAATAAGCTTTCCATCCACATATGGATCATCGAAAACGGAGTCCGTACGCGTCCTGGGTGACCAGTTCAAGGCTGACTGGTCCTGAATTCCGAGGTGGACTCAAACTTGATTTGGGCCTCCACCTTGGTGACTCGAACCAGATAAGTTTTGGGCCTCCTTATCGATTTGGATGCCCTTGCTGATCTCCTTGGCCTCCATGTAATTCTCCAAGCATGGTCATGACCTCATCAGATTGAACTAGACTCATTGACTCTCAATAGAGGCATCCAGTGAAGCCGCAATGTTAATTGTCATGAGTTACGGTAAGCAAAAAGATAAATCCTATTAATTCTCAAAATAATAAGAAACATATGCTTGAGAAAATATTTATATTGGGGAAAGAATAAAGCAACTAGCCTCAAATGGTGTCAAGAAGCTGCTCAAAAAATTTCAGATTTTTCTGATAAACGAGCGAAAAGTTATGCCATCGAGATCTCCACAAATCGAACTTACCGGTTACCTCTCGAAAGATCGGGCCAGTATTCATCAATAGAGGGTTCAAGAACTTGGTTCCAAAGGACTAATTGACACAGGGGAGGAGATCAAGAACAGGGGCCCTGGATCACTGTAAAAGGATCTATCACCACAGTTACAATAAACGATTCAGTTTCTCGATGGAAAAACTAAACTCTAAACAAAACCCGATTGTCTAACAGCGGTGGCGGCTGTGTTTATAGTCTAAGACTCGACCTAGGATTGGAAACGACTAGGGGTTGGGCACCCACAACTTGGGCTTAAGGCCCAACATGATACGTGGCCAATCGGCCCAAAAGACGGCGACACAGCGCCCTGACAGATTCCGGACGGTGACTTGTTTTGACGATTCCCGTTGATTCCGAATATATTTTTACGTAGGACCACCTGGGTTGGCTTCCTTATCAAATAAGCTTTCCATCCATATATGGATCATTAAAAACGGAGTTCGTACGCATCCTGGGTGACCAGTTCAAGGCAGACTGGTCCTGAATTCTTAGGTGGACTCAAACTTGATTTGGGCCTCCACCTTGGTGACTCGAACCGGATAAGTTTTGAGTCTCCTTCTCGATTTGGATGCCCTTGCTGATCTCCTTGGCCTCCATGTAATTCTTCAAGCATGATCATGGCCTCATCAGATTGAACTAGACTCATTGACTCTCAATAGAGGCATCCAGTGAAGCCACAATGTTAATTGTCATGAGTTACGGTAAGCAAAAAGATAAATCCTATTAATTCTCAAAATAATAAAAAACATATGCTTGAGAAAAGATTTATATTGGGAAAAGAATAAAACAACTAGCCTCAAATGGTGTCAAGAAGCTGCTAAAAAAATTTCAGATTTTTCTGATAAATGAGCGAAAAGTTATGCCGTCGAGATCTCCACAAATCGAACTTACCGGTTAAATCTTGAAAGATCGGGCCAGTATTCATTAATAGAGGGTTCAAGAACTCGGTTCCAAAGGACTAATCGACACAGTGGAGGAGATCAAGAACAGGGGCCCTGGATCACTGTAAAAGGATTTGTCACCACAGTTACAATGAACGATTCAGTTTCTCGATGGAAAACTAAACTCTAAACAAAACCCGATTGTCTAACAGCGGCGGTGGCTGTGTTTATAGTCTAAGACTCGACCTAGGGTTGGGAACGACCAGGGGTTGGGCGCCCACAACTTGGGCTTAAGGCCCGACAAGATACATGGCCAATCGGCCCAAAAGACGGCGACACAGCGCCCTGACAGATTCTAGACGGTGACTTGTTTTGACGATTTCCGTTCATTCCAAACATATTTTGATGTTGGACCACTTGGGTTGGCTTCCTTATCAAATAAGCTTTCCATCCATATATGGATCATCGAAAACGGAGTCCGTACGCGTCCTGGGTGACCAGTTCAAGGCAGACTGGTCCTGAATTCCGAGGTGGACTCAAACTTGATTTGGGCCTCCACCTTGGTGACTCGAACCGGATAAGTTTTGGGCCACCTTCTCGATTTAGATGCCCTTGCTGATCTCCTTGGCCTCCATGTAATTCTCCAAGCACGGTCATGACCTCATCAGATTGAACTAGACTCATTGACTTTCAATAGAGGCATCCAGTGAAGCCATAATGTTAATTGTCATGAGTTACGGTAAGCAAAAAGATAAATCCTATTAATTCTCAAAATAATAAGTAACATATGCTTGAGAAAAGATTTATATTGGGGAAAGAATAAAGCAACTAGCCTCAAATGGTGTCAAGAAGCTGCTCAAAAAATTTTAGATTTTTCTGATAAACGAGCGAAAAGTTATGTCGTCGAGATCTCCACAAATCGAACTTACCGGTTATCTCTCGAAATATCAGGACAGTATTCATCAATAGAGGGTTTAAGAACTCGGTTGCAAATGACTAATCGACATAGTGGAGGAGATCAAGAACAGGGGCCCTGGATCACTGTAAAAGGATTTGTCACCACAGTTACAATGAACGATTCAGTTTCTCGATGGAAAACTAAACTCTAAACAAAACTCGATTGTCTAACAGTGGTGGTGGCTATGTTTATAGTCTAAGACTCGACCTAGGGTTGGGAACGACCAGGGGTTGGGCGCCCACAACTTGGGCTTAAGGCCCGACATGATACATGGCCAATCGGCCCAAAAGACGGCGACACAGCGCCCTGACAGATTCTGGACGGTGATTTATTTTGATGATTCCCGTTGATTCCGAATATATTTTTACGTAGGACCACTTGGGTTGGCTTCCTTATCAAATAAGCTTTCCATCCATATATGGATCATCAAAAACGGAGTCCGTACGCGTCCTGGGTGACCAGTACAATGCAGACTGGTCCTGAATTCCGAGGTGGACTCAAACTTGATTTGGGCCTCCACCTTGGTGACTCGAACCGGATAAGTTTTGGGCCTCCTTCTCGATTTGGATGCCCTTGCTGATCTCCTTGGCCTCCATGTAATTCTCCAAGCATGGTCATGACCTCATCAGATTGAACTAGAAACATTGACTCTCAATAGAGGCATCCAGTGAAGCCTCAATGTTAATTGTCATGAGTTACGGTAAGCAAAAAGATAAATCCTATTAATTCTCAAAATAATAAAAACATATGCTTGAGAAAAGATTTATATTGGGAAAAGAATAAAACAACTAGCCTCAAATGGTGTCAAGAAGCTGCTAAAAAAATTTCAGATTTTTCTGATAAACGAGCGAAAAGTTATGCCGTCGAGATCTCCACAAATCGAACTTACCGGTTAAATCTTGAAAGATCGGGCCAGTATTCATCAATAGAGGGTTCAAGAACTCGGTTCCAAAGGACTAATCGACACAGTGGAGGAGATCAAGAACAGGGGCCCTGGATCACTGTAAAAGGATTTGTCACCAGAGTTACAATGAACGATTCAGTTTCTCGATGGAAAACTAAACTCTAAACAAAACCCGATTGTCTAACAGCGGCGGTGGCTGTGTTTATAGTCTAAGACTCGACCTAGGGTTGGGAACGACCAGGGGTTGGGCGCCCACAACTTGGGCTTAAGGCCCGACATGATACATGGCCAATCGGCCCAAAAGACGGCGACACAGCGCCCTGACAGATTCTGGACGGTGACTTGTTTTGACGATTTCCGTTCATTCCTAACATATTTGGACGTTGGACCACTTGGGTTGGCTTCCTTATCAAATAAGCTTTCCATCCATATATGGATCATCGAAAACGGAGTCCGTACGCGTCCTGGGTGACCAGTTCAAGGCAGACTGGTCCTGAATTCCGAGGTGGACTCAAACTTGATTTGGGCCTCCACCTTGGTGACTCGAACCGGATAAGTTTTGGGCCACCTTCTCGATTTAGATGCCCTTGCTGATCTCCTTGGCCTCCATGTAATTCTCCAAGCATGGTCATGACCTCATCAGATTGAACTAGACTCATTGACTCTCAATAGAGGCATCCAGTGAAGCCATAATGTTAATTGTCATGAGTTACGGTAAGCAAAAAGATAAATCCTATTAATTCTCAAAATAATAAGTAACATATGCTTGAGAAAAGATTTATATTGGGGAAAGAATAAAGCAACTAGCCTCAAATGGTGTCAAGAAGCTGCTCAAAAAATTTTAGATTTTTCTGATAAACGAGCGAAAAGCTATGTCGTCGAGATCTCCACAAATCGAACTTATCGGTTATCTCTCGAAATATCAGGACAGTATTCATCAATAGAGGGTTTAAGAACTCGGTTGCAAATGACTAATCGACATAGTGGAGGAGATCAAGAACAGGGGCCCTGGATCACTGTAAAAGGATTTGTCACCACAGTTACAATGAACGATTCAGTTTCTCGATGGAAAACTAAACTCTAAACAAAACTCGATTGTCTAACAGTGGTGGTGGCTATGTTTATAGTCTAAGACTCGACCTAGGGTTGGGAACGACCAGGGGTTGGGCGCCCACAACTTGGGCTTAAGGCCCGACATGATACATGGCCAATCGGCCCAAAAGACGGCGACACAGCGCCCTGACAGATTCTGGATGGTGATTTATTTTGATGATTCCCGTTGATTCCGAATATATTTTTACGTAGGACCACTTGGGTTGGCTTCCTTATCAAATAAGCTTTACATCCATATATGGATCATCAAAAACGGAGTCCGTACGCGTCCTGGGTGACCAGTACAATGCAGACTGGTCCTGAATTCCGAGGTGGACTCAAACTTGATTTGGGCCTCCACCTTGGTGACTCGAACCGGATAAGTTTTGGGCCTCCTTCTCGATTTGAATGCCCTTGCTGATCTCCTTGGCCTCCATGTAATTCTCCAAGCATGGTCATGACCTCATCAGATTGAACTAGAAACATTGACTCTCAATAGAGGCATCCAGTGAAGCCACAATGTTAATTGTCATGAGTTACGGTAAGCAAAAAGATAAATCCTATTAATTCTCAAAATAATAAGAAACATATGCTTGAGAAAAGATTTATATTGGGGAAAGAATAAAGCAACTAGCCTCAAATGGTGTCAAGAAGCTGCTTCAAAAATTTCAGATTTTTCTGATAAACGAGCGAAAAGTTATGCCGTCGAGATCTCCACAATTCGAACTTACCGGTTAACTCTCGGAAGATCGGGCCAGTATTCATCAATAGAGGGTTCAAGAACTCAGTTCCAAAGGACTAATCGACACAGTGGAGGAGATCAAGAACAGGGGCCCTAGATCACTGTAAAAGGATTTGTCACCACAGTTACAATGAACGATTCAGTTTCTCGATGGAAAACTAAACTCTAAACAAAACCCGATTGTCTAATAGTGGCGGCGGCTGTGTTTATAGTCTAAGACTCGACCTAGGGTTGGGAACGACCAGGGGTTGGGCGCCCACAACTTGGGCTTAAGGCCCGACATGATACATGGCCAATCGGCCCAAAAGACGGCAACACAGCGCCCTGACAGATTCTGGACGGAGATTTATTTTGATGATTTCCGTTGATTCCGAACATATTTGGACGTTGGACCACTTGGGTTGGCTTCCTTATCAAATAAGCTTTCCATCCATATATGGATCATCGAAAACGGAGTCCGTACGCGTCCTGGGTGACCAGTTCAAGGCAGACTGGTCCTGAATTCCGAGGTGGACTCAAACTTGATTTGGGCCTCCACCTTGGTGACTCGAACCAGATAAGTTTTGGGCCTCCTTCTTGATTTAGATGCCCTTGCTGATCTCCTTGGCCTCCATGTAATTCTCCAAGCATGGTCATGACCTCATCAGATTGAACTAGACTCAATGACTCTCAATAGAGGCATCCAGTGAAGCCATAATGTTAATTATCATGAGTTACGGTAAGCAAAAAGATAAATCCTATTAATTCTCAAAATAATAAGAAACATATGCTTGAGAAAAGATTTATATTGGGGAAAGAATAAAGCAACTAGCCTCAAATGGTGTCAAGAAGGTGCTCAAAAAATTTCAGATTTTTCTGATAAACGAGCGAAAAGTTATGTCGTCGAGATCTCCACAAATCGAACTTACCGGTTATCTCTCGAAATATCGGGCCAGTATTCATCAATGGAGGGTTTAAGAACTCGGTTCCAAATGACTAATCGACATAGTGGAGGAGATCAAGAACAGGTGCCCTAGATCACTGTAAAAGGATTTGTCACCACAGTTACAATGAACGATTCAGTTTCTCGATGGAAAACTAAACTCTAAACAAAACTCGATTGTCTAACAGCGGTGGCGGCTATGTTTATAGTCTAAGACTCGACCTAGGGTTGGGAACGACTAGGGGTTGGGCGCCCACAACTTGGGCTTAAGGCCCGACATGATACATGGCCAATCGGCCCAAAAGACGGCGACACAGCGCCCTGACAGATTCTGGACGATGATTTATTTTGATGATTCCCGTTGATTCCGAATATATTTTGATGTAGGACCACTTGGGTTGGTTTCCTTATCAAATAAGCTTTCCATCCATATATGGATCATCGAAAACGGAGTCCGTACGCGTCCTCGGTGACCAGTACAAGGCAGACTGGTCCTGAATTCCGAGGTGGACTCAAACTTGATTTGGGCCTCCACCTTGGTGACTCGAACCGGATAAGTTTTGGGCCTCCTTCTCGATTTGGATGCCCTTGCTGATCTCCTTGGCCTCCATGTAATATCCAAGCATGGTCATGACCTCATCAGATTGAACTAGACTCATTGACTCTCAATAGAGGCATCCAGTGAAGCCACAATGTTAATTGTCACGAGTTACGGTAAGCAAAAAGATTAATCCTATTAATTCTCAAAATAATAAGAAACATATGCTTAAGAAAAGATTTATATTGGGGAAAGAATAAAGCAACTAGCCTTAAATGGTGTCAAGAAGCTGCTCAAAAAATTTTAGATTTTTCTAATAAACGAGCGAAAAGTTATGCCGTCGAGACCTCCACAAATCGAACTTACCGGTTAACTCTCGGAAGATCGGGCCAGTATTCATCAATAGAGGGTTCAAGAACTCAGTTCCAAAGGACTAATCGACACAGTGGAGGAGATCAAGAACAGGGGCCCTGGATCACAGTAAAAGGACTTGTCATCACAGTTACAATGAACGATTCAGTTTCTCGATGGAAAACTAAACTTTAAACAAAACCCGATTGTCTAACAGCGGCGGCGGCTGTGTTTATATTCTAAGACTCGACCTAGGGTTGGGAACGACCAAGGGTTGGGTGCCCACAACTTGGGCTTAAGGCCCGACATGATACATGGCTAATCGGCCCAAAAGACGGCGACACAGCGCCCTGACAGATTCTGGACGGTGAATTGTTTTGACGATTCCCGTTGATTTTGAACATATTTTGACGTAGGACCACTCAGGTTGGCTTCCTTATCAAATAAGCTTTCCATCCATATATGGATCATCGAAAACGGAGTCCGTACGCGTCCTGGGTGACCAGTTCAATGCAGACTGGTCCTGAATTCCGAGGTGGACTCAAACTTGATTTGGGCCTCAACCTTGGTGACTCAGACGGATAAGTTTTGGGCCTCCTTCTCAATTTGGATGCCCTTGCTGATCTCCTTGGCCTCCTTGTAATTCTCCAAGCATGGTCATGGCCTCATCAGATTGAACTAGACTCATTGACTCTCAATAGAGGCATCCAGTAAAGCCACAATGTTAATTGTCATGAGTTACGGTAAGGAAAAAGATAAATTCTATTAATTCTCAAAATAATAAGAAACATATGCTTGAGAAAAGATTTATATTAGGGAAAGAATAAAGCAACTAGCCTCAAATGGTGTCAAGAAGCTGCTCAAAAAAATTTAGATTTTTCTGATAAACGAGCGAAAAGTTATGCCGTCGAGATCTCCACAAATCGAACTTACCGGTTACCTCTCGGAAGATCGGGCCAGTATTCATCAATAGAGGGTTCAAGAACTCGGTTTCAAAGGACTAACCGACACAGTGGAGGAGATCAAGAACAGGGGCCCAAGACCACTGTAAAAGGATTTGTCACCACAGTTACAATGAACGATTCAGTTTCTCGATAGAAAACTAAACTCTAAACAAAATCCGATTGTCTAACAGCGGCGGCGGCTGTGTTTATAGTCTAAGACTCGACCTAGGGTTGGAAACGACCAGGGGTTAGGCGCCCACAACTTGGGCTTAAGGCCCGACATGATACATGGCCAATCGGCCCAAAAGACGGTGACACAGCGCCCTGACAGATTCTGGATGGTGACTTGTTTTGACGATTCCCATTGATTCCGAACATATTTTGACGTAGGACCACTTGGGTTGGCTTCCTTATCAAATAAGCTTTCCATCGATATATGGATCATCGAAAACAGAGTCCGTACGCGACTTGGGTGACCAGTTCAAGGCAGACTGGTCCTGAATTCCGAGGTGGACTCAAACTTGATTTGGGCCTCCACCTTGGTGACTCGAACCGGATAAGTTTTGGGCCTCCTTCTCGATTTGGATGCCCCTGCTGATCTCCTTGGCCTCCATGTAATTCTCCAAACATGGTCATGACCTCATCAGATTGAACTAGACTCATTGACTCTCAATAGAGGCATCCAGTGAAGCCACAATGTTAATTGTCATGAGTTACGGTAAGCAAAAAGATAAATCCTATTAATTCTCAAAATAATAAGAAACATATGCTTGAGAAAAGATTTATATTGGGGAAAGAATAAAGCAACTAGCCTCAAATGGTGTCAAGAAGCTGCTCAAAAAATTTTATATTTTTCTGATAAACGAGCGAAAAGTTATGCCGTCGAGATCTCCACAAATCGAACTTACCGGCTACCTCTCGGAAGATCAAGCCAGTATTCATCAATAGAGGGTTCAAGAACTCGGTTTCAAAGGACTTATCGACACAGTGGAGGAGATCAAGAACAGGGGCCCTGGACCACTGTAAAAGGATTTGTCACCACAGTTACAATGAACGATTCAGTTTCTCGATGGAAAACTAAACTCTAAACAAAACCCGATTGTCTAACAGCGGCGGTGGCTGTGTTTATAGTCTAAGACTTGACCTAGGGTTGGGAACGACTAGGGGTTAGGCGCCCACAACTTGGGCTTAAGGCCCGACATGATACATGGCTAATCTGCCCAAAAGACGGTGACACAGCGCCCTGATAGATTCTAGACAGTGACTTGTTTTGACGATTCCTGTTGATTCCGAACATATTTTGATGTAGGACCACTTGGGTTGGCTTCCTTATCAAATAAGCTTTCCATCGATATATGGATCATCGAAAACAGAGTCCGTACGCGTCTTGGGTGACCAGTTCAAGGCAGACTGGTCCTGAATTCCGAGGTGGACTCAAACTTGATTTGGGCCACCAACTTGGTGACTCGAACCGGATAAGTTTTGGGCCTCCTTCTCGATTTGGATGCCCCTGCTGATCTCCTTGGCCTCCATGTAATTCTCCAAGCATGATCATGACCTCATCAGATTGAACTAGACTCATTGACTCTCAATAGAGGCATCCAGTGAAGCCACAATATTTATTGTCATGAGTTACGGTAAGCAAAAAGATAAATCATATTAATTCTCAAAATAATAAGAAACATATGCTTGAGAAAAGATTTATATTGGGGAAAGAATAAAGCAACTAGCCTCAAATGGTGTCAAGAAGCTGCTCAAAAAAATTCAGATTTTTCTGACAAACGAGCAAAAAGTTATGCCATCGAGATCTCCACAAATCGAACTTACCGGTTAACTCTCGGAAGATCGGGCCAGTATTCATCAATAGAGGGTTCAAGAACTCGGTTCCAAAGGACTAATTGACACAGTGGAGGAGATCAAGAACAGGGGCCCTGGATCACTGTAAAAGGATTTGTCACCACAGTTACAATGAACGATTCAGTTTCTCGATGGAAAATTAAACTTTAAACAAAACCTGATTGTCTAACAGCGGCGGCGGCTATGTTTATTGTCTAAAACTCGACCTAGGGTTGGGAACGACCAGGGGTTGGGCGCCCACAACTTGGGCTTAAGGCCCGACATGATACATTGCTAATCGGCCCAAAAGACGGCGACACAGCGTCCTGACAGATTCTGGACAGTGACTTGTTTTGACGATTCCCGTTGATTCTGAACTTATTTTGACGTAGGACCACTCGGGTTGGCTTCCTTATCAAATAAGCTTTCCATCCAAATATGGATCATCAAAAACGAAGTCCGTACGTGTCCTGGGTGACCAGTTCAATGTAGACTGGTCCTGAATTCCGAGGTGGACTCAAACTTGATTTGGGCCTCCACCTTGGTGACTCGAACCGGATAAGTTTTGGGCCTCCTTCTCGATTTGGATGCCCTTGCTGATCTGCTTGGCCTCCATGTAATTCTCCAAGCTTGGTCATGACCTCATCAGATTGAACTAGACTCATTGACTCTCAATAGAGGTATCCAGTGAAGCCACAATATTAATTTTCATGAGTTACGGTAAGGAAAAAGATAAATCCTATTAATTCTCAAAATAATAAGAAACATATGCTTGAGAAAAGATTTATATTGGGGAAAGAATAAAGCAACTAGCCTCAAATGGTGTCAAGAAGCTGCTTAAAAAATTTCATATTTTTCTAATAAACGAGCAAAAAGTTATGCCATTGAGATCTCCACAAATTGAACTTACCGGTTACCTCTCGAAAAATCAGGCCAGTATTCATCAATAGAGGGTTCAAGAACTCGGTTCCAAAGGACTAATCGACACAGTGGAGGAGATCAAGAACAGGGGCCCTGGATCACTTTAAAGGATTTGTCACCACTGTTACAATGAACGATTCAGTTTCTCGATGGAAAACTAAACTCTAAACAAAACCTGATCGTCTAACAGCGGCGGCTGCTGTGTTTATAGTCTAAGACTCGACCTAGGGTTAGGAACGACCAGGGGTTGGGCACCCACAACTTGGGCTTAAGGCCCGACATGATACATGACCAATCGGCCCAAAAGACGGCGACGCAGTGCCCTGACAGATTTTGGACGGTGATTTGTTTTGACGATTCCTGTTGATTCCGAACATATTTTGAGGTAGGACCACTTGGGTTGGCTTCCTTATCAAATAAGCTTTCCATCCATATATGGATCATCGAAAACGGAGTCCGTACGAGTCCTGGGTGACCAGTTCAAGGCAGACTGGTCCTGAATTCCGAGGTGAACTCAAACTTGATTTGGGCCTCCACCTTGGTGACTCGAACCGGATAAGTTTTGGGCATCCTTCTTGATTTGGATGCCCTTGCTGATCTCTTTGGCCTCCATGTAATTCTCCAAGCATGGCATGACCTCATCAGATTGAACTAGACTCATTGACTCTCAATAAAGGCATATAGTGAAGCCACAATGTTAATTGTCATGAGTTACGGTAAGCAAAAAGATAAATCCTATTAATTCTCAAAATAATAAGAAACATATGCTTGACAAAAGATTTATATTGGGGAAAGAATAAAGCAACTAGCCTTAAATGGTGTCAAGAAGCTGCTCAAAAAATTTCAGATTTTTCTGATAAACGAGCGAAAAGTTATGCCGTCGAGATCTCCACGAATCGAACTTACCGGTTACCTCTCAGAAGATTGGGCCAGTATTCATCAATAGAGGGTTCTAGAACTCGGTTCCAAAGGACTAATCAATACAATGGGGGAGATCAAGAACAGGGGCCCTAGATCACTGTAAAAGGATTTGTCACCACAGTTACAATGAATGATTCAGTTTCTCGATGGAAAACTATACTCTAAACAAAACTCGATTGTCTAACAGCGGTGGCGGCTATGTTTATAGTCTAAGACTCGACCTAGGGTTGGGAACGACCAGGGGTTGGGCGCCCACAACTTGGGCCTAAGGCCCGACGTGATACATGGCTAATCGGCCCAAAAGACGGCGACCCAGCGCCCTGACAGATTCTGGACGGTGACTTGTTTTGACGATTCCCGTTGATTCTTAACATATTTTGACGTAGGACCACTCGGGTTGGCTTTCTTATCAATTAAGCTTTCCATCCATATATGGATCATCAAAAACGGAGTCCGTACGCGTCTTGGGTGACCAGTTCAAGGCAGACTGGTCCTGAATTCCGAGGTGGACTCAAACTTGATTTGGGCCTCCACCTTGGTGACTCGAACCGGATAAGTTTTGGGCATCCTTCTTGATTTGGATGCCCTTGCTGATCTCTTTGGCCTCCATGTAATTCTCCAAGCATGGCATGAACTCATCAGATTGAACTAGACTCATTGACTCTCAGTAAAGGCATCTAGTGAAGCCACAATGTTAATTGTCATGAGTTACGGTAAGCAAAAAGATAAATCCTATTAATTCTCAAAATAATAAGAAACATATGCTTGACAAAAGATTTATATTGGGGAAAGAATAAAGCAACTAGCCTTAAATGGTGTCAAGAAGCTGCTCAAAAAATTTCAGATTTTTCTGATAAACGAGCGAAAAGTTATGCCGTCGAGATCTCCACGAATCGAACTTACCGGTTACCTCTCAGAAGATTGGGCCAGTATTCATCAATAGAGGGTTCTAGAACTCGGTTCCAAAGGACTAATCAATACAATGGGGGAGATCAAGAACAGGGGCCCTAGATCACTGTAAAAGGATTTGTCACCACAGTTACAATGAATGATTCAGTTTCTCGATGGAAAACTAAACTCTAAACAAAACTCGATTGTCTAACAGCGGTGGCGGCTATGTTTATAGTTTAAGACTCGACCTAGGGTTGGGAATGACCAGGGGTTGGGCGCCCACAACTTGGGCCTAAGGCCCGACGTGATACATGGCTAATCGGCCCAAAAGACGGCGACACAGCGCCCTGACAGATTCTGGACGGTGAGTTGTTTTGACGATTCCCGTTGATTCTTAACATATTTTGACGTAGGACCACTCGGGTTGGCTTTCTTATCAATTAAGCTTTCCATCCATATATGGATCATCGAAAACGGAGTCCGTACGCGTCTTGGGTGACCAGTTCAAGGCAGACTGGTCCTGAATTCCGAGGTGGACTCAAACTTGATTTGGGCCTCCACCTTGGTGACTCGAACCGTATAAGTTTTGGGCCTCTTTCTCGATTTGGATGCCCTTGCTGATCTCCTTGGCCTCCATGTAATTCTTCAAGCATGGTCATGACCACATCAGATTGAACTAGACTCATTGACTCTCAATAGAGGCATCTTGTGAAGCCACAATGTTAATTGTCATGAGTTACGGTAAGCAAGAAGATAAATCCTATTAATTCTCAAAATAATAAGAAACATATGCTTGAGAAAAGATTTATATTGGGGAAAGAATAAAGCAACTAGCCTCAAATGGTGTCAAGAAGCTGCTCAAAAAATTTCAGATTTTTCTGATAAACGTGCAAAAAGTTATGTCGTCGAGATCTCCACAAATCGAACTTACCGGTTACCTCTCAGAAGATCAGGCCAGTATTCATCAATAGAGGGTTCAAGAACTCGGTTCCAAAGGACTAATTGACACAGTGGAGGAGATCAAGAACAGGGGCCTTGGATCACTGTAAAAGGATTTGTCACTACAGTTATAATGAACGATTCAGTTTCTCGATGTAAAACTAAACTTTAAACAAAACCCGATTGTCTAACAGCGGTGGCGGCTGTGTTTATAGTCTAAGACTCGACCTAGGGTTGGGAACGACCAAGGGTTGGGTGCCCACAACTTGGGCTTAAGGCCCGACATGATACATGGCTAATCGGCCCAAAAGACGGCGCCACAGCGCCCTGACAGATTCTGGACAGTGACTTGTTTTGACGATTCCCGTTGATTCTGAACATATTTTGACATAGGACCACTCGGTTTAGCTTCCTTATCAAATAAGCTTTCCATCCATATATGGATCATCGAAAACAGAGTCCGTACGCATCCTGGGTGACCAGTTCAATGCAGACTGGTCCTGAATTCCGAGGTGGACTCAAACTTGATTTGGGCCTCCACCTTGGTGACTCGAACCGGATAAGTTTTGGGCCTCCTTCTCGATTTGGATTCCCTTGCTGATCTCCTTGGCCTCCATGTAATTCTCCAAGCATGGTCATGACCTCATCAGATTGAACTAGACTCATTGACTCTCAATAGAGGCATCCAGTGAAGCCACAATGTTAATTGTCATGAGTTACGGTAAGCAAAAAGATAAATCCTATTAATTCTCAAAATAATAAGAAACATATGCTTGAGAAAAGATTTATATTGGGGAAAGAATAAAGCAACTAGCCTCAAATGGTGTCAAGAAGCTGCTCAAAAAATTTTAGATTTTTCTAATAAACGAGCGAAAAGTTATGCCGTCGAGATCTCCACGAATCGAACTTACCGGTTACCTCTCAGAAGATTGGGCCAGTATTCATCAATAGAGGGTTCT
Organism: Saccharum hybrid cultivar R570; assembly: GCA_038087645.1. Taxonomy (NCBI): domain Eukaryota; kingdom Viridiplantae; phylum Streptophyta; class Magnoliopsida; order Poales; family Poaceae; genus Saccharum; species Saccharum hybrid cultivar. The sequence goes on from JAQSUU010000703.1 coordinate 19,507,989, forward strand.
AGAACTCGGTTCCAAAGGACTAATCAATACAATGGGGGAGATCAAGAACAGGGGCCCTAGATCACTGTAAAAGGATTTGTCACCACAGTTACAATGAATGATTCAGTTTCTCGATGGAAAACTAAACTCTAAACAAAACTCGATTGTCTAACAGCGGTGGCAGCTATGTTTATAGTCTAAGACTCGACCTAGGGTTGGGAACGACTAGGGGTTGGGTGCCCACAACTTGGGCCTAAGGCCCGACGTGATACATGGCTAATCGGCCCAAAAGACGGCGACACAGCGCCCTGACAGATTCTGGACGGTGACTTGTTTTGACGATTCCCGTTGATTCTTAACATATTTTGACGTAGGACCACTCGGGTTGGCTTTCTTATCAATTAAGCTTTCCATCCATATATGGATCATCGAAAACGGAGTCCGTACGCGTCTTGGGTGACCAGTTCAAGGCAGACTGGTCCTAAATTCCGAGGTGGACTCAAACTTGATTTGGGCCTCCACCTTGGTGACTCGAACCGTATAAGTTTTGGGCCTCTTTCTCGATTTGAATGCCCTTGCTGATCTCCTTGGCCTCCATGTAATTCTTCAAGCATGGTCATGACCTCATCAGATTGAACTAGACTCATTGACTCTCAATAGAGGCATCTTGTGAAGCCACAATGTTAATTGTCATGAGTTACGGTAAGCAAAAAGATAAATCCTATTAATTCTCAAAATAATAAGAAACATATGCTTGAGAAAAGATTTATATTGGGGAAAGAATAAAGCAACTAGCCTCAAATGGTGTCAAGAAGCTGCTCAAAAAATTTCAGATTTTTCTGATAAACGTGCAAAAAGTTATGCCGTCGAGATCTCCACAAATCGAACTTACCGGTTACCTCTCAGAAGATCAGGCCAGTATTCATCAATAGAGGGTTCAAGAACTCGGTTCCAAAGGACTAATTGACACAGTGGAGGAGATCAAGAACAGGGGCCTTGGATCACTGTAAAAGGATTTGTCACTACAGTTATAATGAACGATTCAGTTTCTCGATGGAAAACTAAACTTTAAACAAAACCCGATTGTCTAACAGCGGTGGCGGCTGTGTTTATAGTCTAAGACTCGACCTAGGGTTGGGAACGACCAAGGGTTGGGTGCCCACAACTTGGGCTTAAGGCCCGACATGATACATGGCTAATCGGCCCAAAAGACGGCGCCACAGCGCCCTGACAGATTCTGGACAGTGACTTGTTTTGACGATTCCCATTGATTCTGAACATATTTTGACATAGGACCACTCATTTTAGCTTCCTTATCAAATAAGCTTTCCATCCATATATGGATCATCGAAAACAGAGTCCGTACGCATCCTGGGTGACCAGTTCAATGCAGACTGGTCCTGAATTCCGAGGTGGACTCAAACTTGATTTGGGCCTCCACCTTGGTGACTCGAACCGGATAAGTTTTGGGCCTCCTTCTCGATTTGGATTCCCTTGCTGATCTCCTTGGCCTCCATGTAATTCTCCAAGCATGGTCATGACCTCATCAGATTGAACTAGACTCATTGACTCTCAATAGAGGCATCCAGTGAAGCCACAATGTTAATTGTCATGAGTTACGGTAAGCAAAAAGATAAATCCTATTAATTCTCAAAATAATAAGAAACATATGATTGAGAAAAGATTTATATTGGGGAAAGAATAAAGCAACTAGCCTCAAATGGTGTCAAGAAGCTGCACAAAAAATTTTAGATTTTTCTAATAAACGAGCGAAAAGTTATGCCGTCGAGATCTCCACAAATCGAACTTACCGGTTACCTCTCAGAAGATCAGGCCAGTATTCATCAATAGTGGGTTCAAGAACTTGGTTCCAAAGGACTAATTGACACAGTGGAGGAGATCAAGAACAGGGGCCTTGGATCACTGTAAAAGGATTTGTCACCACAGTTACAATGAATGATTCAGTTTCTCGATGGAAAACTAAACTCTAAACAAAACTCGATTGTCTAACAGCGGTGGCAGCTATGTTTATAGTCTAAGACTCGACCTAGGGTTGGGAACGACTAGGGGTTGGGTGCCCACAACTTGGGCCTAAGGCCCGACGTGATACATGGCTAATCGGCCCAAAAGACGGCGACACAGCGCCCTGACAGATTCTGGACGGTGACTTGTTTTGACGATTCCCGTTGATTCTTAACATATTTTGACGTAGGACCACTCGGGTTGGCTTTCTTATCAATTAAGCTTTCCATCCATATATGGATCATCGAAAACGGAGTCCGTACGCGTCTTGGGTGACCAGTTCAAGGCAGACTGGTCCTAAATTCCGAGGTGGACTCAAACTTGATTTGGGCCTCCACCTTGGTGACTCGAACCGTATAAGTTTTGGGCCTCTTTCTCGATTTGAATGCCCTTGCTGATCTCCTTGGCCTCCATGTAATTCTTCAAGCATGGTCATGACCTCATCAGATTGAACTAGACTCATTGACTCTCAATAGAGGCATCTTGTGAAGCCACAATGTTAATTGTCATGAGTTACGGTAAGCAAAAAGATAAATCCTATTAATTCTCAAAATAATAAGAAACATATGCTTGAGAAAAGATTTATATTGGGGAAAGAATAAAGCAACTAGCCTCAAATGGTGTCAAGAAGCTGCTCAAAAAATTTCAGATTTTTCTAATAAACGAGCGAAAAGTTATGCCGTCGAGATCTCCACAAATCGAACTTACCGGTTACCTCTCAGAAGATCGGGCCAGTATTCATCAATAGAGGGTTCAAGAACTCGGTTCCAAAGGACTAATTGACACAGTGGAGGAGATCAAGAACAGGGCCTTGGATCACTGTAAAAGGATTTGTCACTACAGTTATAATGAACGATTCAGTTTCTCGATGGAAAACTAAACTTTAAACAAAACCCGATTGTCTAACAGCGGTGGCGGCTGTGTTTATAGTCTAAGACTCGACCTAGGGTTGGGAACGACCAGGGGTTGGGTGCCCACAACTTGGGCTTAAGGCCCGACATGATACATGGCTAATCGGCCCAAAAGACGGCGCCACAGCGCCCTGACAGATTCTGGACAGTGACTTGTTTTGACGATTCCCGTTGATTCTAAACATATTTTGACATAGGACCACTCATTTTAGCTTCCTTATCAAATAAGCTTTCCATCCATATATGGATCATCGAAAACAGAGTCCGTACGCATCCTGGGTGACCAGTTCAATGCAGACTGGTCCTGAATTCCGAGGTGGACTCAAACTTGATTTGGGCCTCCACCTTGGTGACTCGAACCGGATAAGTTTTGGGCCTCCTTCTCGATTTGGATTCCCTTGCTGATCTCCTTGGCCTCCATGTAATTCTCCAAGCATGGTCATGACCTCATCAGATTGAACTAGACTCATTGACTCTCAATAGAGGCATCCAGTGAAGCCACAATGTTAATTGTCATGAGTTACGGTAAGCAAAAAGATAAATCCTATTAATTCTCAAAATAATAAGAAACATATGATTGAGAAAAGATTTATATTGGGGAAAGAATAAAGCAACTAGCCTCAAATGGTGTCAAGAAGCTGCACAAAAAATTTTAGATTTTTCTAATAAACGAGCGAAAAGTTATGCCGTCGAGATCTCCACAAATCGAACTTACCGGTTACCTCTCAGAAGATCGGGCCAGTATTCATCAATAGAGGGTTCAAGAACTCGGTTTCAAAGGACTAATCGACACAGTGGAGGAGATCAAGAACAGGGCCCTGGATCACTGTAAAAGGATTTGTCACACAGTTAGTATGAACGATTCAGTTTCTCGATAGAAAACTAAACTCTAAACAAAACTCGATTGTCTAACAGTGGCGGTGGCTGTGTTTATAGTCTAAGACTCGAACTAGGGTTAGGAAGGACCAGGGGTTGGGCGCCAACAACTTGGGCTTAAGGCCCGACATGATACATGGCCAATCGGCCCAAAAGACGGTGACACAGCGCCCTGACAGATTCTGGATGGTGAATTGTTTTGATGATTCCTGTTGATTTCAAACATATTTTGATGTAGGACCACCTGGGTTGGCTTCCTTATCAAATAAGCTTTCCATCCATATATGGATCATCGAAAACGGAGTCCGTACGTGTCTTGGGTGACCAGTTCAAGGCAGACTGGTCCTGAATTCCGAGGTGGACTCAAACTTGATTTGGGCCTCCACCTTGGTGACTCGAACCGTATAAGTTTTGGGCCTCTTTCTCGATTTGGATGCCCTTGCTGATCTCCTTGGCCTCCATGTAATTCTTCAAGCATGGTCATGACCTCATCAGATTGAACTAGACTCATTGACTCTCAATAGAGGCATCTTGTGAAGCCACAATGTTAATTGTCATGAGTTACGGTAAGCAAAAAGATAAATCCTATTAATTCTCAAAATAATAAGAAACATATGCTTGAGAAAAGATTTATATTGGGGAAAGAATAAAGCAACTAGCCTCAAATGGTGTCAAGAAGCTGCTCAAAAAATTTTAGATTTTTCTAATAAACGAGCGAAAAGTTATGCCGTCGAGATCTCCACAAATCGAACTTACCGGTTACCTCTCAGAAGATCGGGCCAGTATTCATCAATAGAGGGTTCAAGAACTCGGTTTCAAAGGACTAATCGACATAGTGGAGGAGATCAAGAACAGGGCCCTGGATCACTGTAAAAGGATTTGTCACCACAGTTAGTATGAACGATTCAGTTTCTTGATAGAAAACTAAACTCTAAACAAAACCCGATTGTCTAACAGCGGCGGTGGCTGTGTTTATAGTCTAAGACTCGAACTAGGGTTAGGAAGGACCAGGGGTTGGGCGCCCACAACTTGGGCTTAAGGCCCGACATGATACATGGCCAATCGGCCCAAAAGACGGTGACACAGCGCCCTGACAGATTCTGGACGGTGAATTGTTTTGATGATTCCTGTTGATTTCAAACATATTTTGATGTAGGACCACCTGGATTGGCTTCCTTATCAAATAAGCTTTCCATCCATATATGGATCATCGAAAACGGAGTCCGTACGTGTCTTGGGTGACCAGTTCAAGGCAGACTGGTCCTGAATTCCGAGGTGGACTCAAACTTGATTTGGGCCTCCACCTTGGTGACTCGAACCGTATAAGTTTTGGGCCTCTTTCTCGATTTGGATGCCCTTGCTGATCTCCTTGGCCTCCATGTAATTCTTCAAGCATGGTCATGACCTCATCAGATTGAACTAGACTCATTGACTCTCAATAGAGGCATCTTGTGAAGCCACAATGTTAATTGTCATGAGTTACGGTAAGCAAAAAGATAAATCCTATTAATTCTCAAAATAATAAGAAACATATGATTGAGAAAAGATTTATATTGGGGAAAGAATAAAGCAACTAGCCTCAAATGGTGTCAAGAAGCTGCACAAAAAATTTTAGATTTTTCTAATAAACGAGCGAAAAGTTATGCCGTCGAGATCTCCACAAATCGAACTTACCGGTTACCTCTCAGAAGATCGGGCCAGTATTCATCAATAGAGGGTTCAAGAACTCGGTTTCAAAGGACTAATCGACACAGTGGAGGAGATCAAGAACAGGGCCCTGGATCACTGTAAAAGGATTTGTCACACAGTTAGTATGAACGATTCAGTTTCTCGATAGAAAACTAAACTCTAAACAAAACCCGATTGTCTAACAGTGGCGGTGGCTGTGTTTATAGTCTAAGACTCGAACTAGGGTTAGGAAGGACCAGGGGTTGGGCGCCAACAACTTGGGCTTAAGGCCCGACATGATACATGGCCAATCGGCCCAAAAGACGGTGACACAGCGCCCTGACAGATTCTGGATGGTGAATTGTTTTGATGATTCCTGTTGATTTCAAACATATTTTGATGTAGGACCACCTGGGTTGGCTTCCTTATCAAATAAGCTTTCCATCCATATATGGATCATCGAAAACGGAGTCCGTACGTGTCTTGGGTGACCAGTTCAAGGCAGACTGGTCCTGAATTCCGAGGTGGACTCAAACTTGATTTGGGCCTCCACCTTGGTGACTCGAACCGTATAAGTTTTGGGCCTCTTTCTCGATTTGGATGCCCTTGCTGATCTCCTTGGCCTCCATGTAATTCTTCAAGCATGGTCATGACCTCATCAGATTGAACTAGACTCATTGACTCTCAATAGAGGCATCTTGTGAAGCCACAATGTTAATTGTCATGAGTTACGGTAAGCAAAAAGATAAATCCTATTAATTCTCAAAATAATAAGAAACATATGCTTGAGAAAAGATTTATATTGGGGAAAGAATAAAGCAACTAGCCTCAAATGGTGTCAAGAAGCTGCTCAAAAAATTTTAGATTTTTCTAATAAACGAGCGAAAAGTTATGCCGTCGAGATCTCCACAAATCGAACTTACCGGTTACCTCTCAGAAGATCGGGCCAGTATTCATCAATAGAGGGTTCAAGAACTCGGTTTCAAAGGACTAATCGACATAGTGGAGGAGATCAAGAACAGGGCCCTGGATCACTGTAAAAGGATTTGTCACCACAGTTAGTATGAACGATTCAGTTTCTTGATAGAAAACTAAACTCTAAACAAAACCCGATTGTCTAACAGCGGCGGTGGCTGTGTTTATAGTCTAAGACTCGAACTAGGGTTAGGAAGGACCAGGGGTTGGGCGCCCACAACTTGGGCTTAAGGCCCGACATGATACATGGCCAATCGGCCCAAAAGACGGTGACACAGCGCCCTGACAGATTCTGGACGGTGAATTGTTTTGATGATTCCTGTTGATTTCAAACATATTTTGATGTAGGACCACCTGGATTGGCTTCCTTATCAAATAAGCTTTCCATCCATATATGGATCATCGAAAACGGAGTCCGTACGTGTCTTGGGTGACCAGTTCAAGGCAGACTGGTCCTGAATTCCGAGGTGGACTCAAACTTGATTTGGGCCTCCACCTTGGTGACTCGAACCGTATAAGTTTTGGGCCTCTTTCTCGATTTGGATGCCCTTGCTGATCTCCTTGGCCTCCATGTAATTCTTCAAGCATGGTCATGACCTCATCAGATTGAACTAGACTCATTGACTCTCAATAGAGGCATCTTGTGAAGCCACAATGTTAATTGTCATGAGTTACGGTAAGCAAAAAGATAAATCCTATTAATTCTCAAAATAATAAGAAACATATGCTTCAGAAAAGATTTATATTGGGGAAAGAATAACGCAACTAGCCTCAAATGGTGTCAAGAAGCTGCTCAAAAAATTTCAGATTTTTCTGATAAACGTGCAAAAAGTTATGCCGTCGAGATCTCCACAAATCGAACTTACCGGTTACCTCTCAGAAGATCAGGCCAGTATTCATCAATAGAGGGTTCAAGAACTTGGTTCCAAAGGACTAATTGACACAGTGGAGGAGATCAAGAACAGGGGCCTTGGATCACTGTAAAAGGATTTGTCACCACAGTTATAATGAACGATTCAGTTTCTCGATGGAAAACTAAACTTTAAACAAAACCCGATTGTCTAACAGCGGCGGCGGCTGTGTTTATAGTCTAAGACTCGACCTAGGGTTGGGAATGACCAAGGGTTGGGTGCCCACAACTTGGGCTTAAGGCCCGACATGATACATGGCTAATCGGCCCAAAAGACGGCGCCACAGCGCCCTGATAGATTCTGGATAGTGACTTGTTTTGACGATTCCCGTTGATTCTGAACATATTTTGACATAGGACCACTCGGTTTAGCTTCCTTATCAAATAAGCTTTCCATCCATATATGGATCATCGAAAACAGAGTCCGTACGCATCCTGGGTGACCAGTTCAATGCAGACTGGTCCTGAATTCCGAGGGGACTCAAACTTGATTTGGGCCTCCTCCTTGGGGACTCGAACCGGATAAGTTTTGGGCCTCCTTCTCGATTTGGATTCCCTTGCTGATCTCCTTGGCCTCCATGTAATTCTCCAAGCATGGTCATGACCTCATCAGATTGAACTAGACTCATTGACTCTCAATAGAGGCATCCAGTGAAGCCACAATGTTAATTGTCATGAGTTACGGTAAGCAAAAAGATAAATCCTATTAATTCTCAAAATAATAAGAAACATATGCTTGAGAAAAGATTTATATTGGGGAAAGAATAAAGCAACTAGCCTCAAATGGTGTCAAGAAGCTGCTCAAAAAATTTTAGATTTTTCTAATAAACGAGCGAAACGTTATGCCGTCGAGATCTCCACAAATCGAACTTACCGGTTACCTCTCGGAAGATCGGGCCAGTATTCATCAATAGAGGGTTCAAGAACTCGGTTTCAAAGGACTAATCGACACAGTGGAGGAGATCAAGAACAGGGCCCTGGATCACTGTAAAAGGATTTGTCACCACAGTTAGAATGAACGATTCAGTTTCTCGATAGAAAACTAAACTCTAAACAAAACCCGATTGTCTAACGGCGGCGGTGGCTGTGTTTATAGTCTAAGACTCGAACTAGGGTTGGGAAGGACCAGGGGTTGGGCGCCCACAACTTGGGCTTAAGGCCCGACATGATACATGGCCAATCGGCCCAAAAGACGGTGACACAGCGCCCTGACAGATTCTGGACGGTGAATTGTTTTGATGATTCCTGTTGATTTCAAACATATTTTGACGTAGGACCACTTGGGTTGGCTTCCTTATCAAATAAGCTTTCCATCCATATATGGATCATCGAAAACGGAGTCCGTACGTGTCTTGGGTGACCAGTTCAAGGCAGACTGGTCCTGAATTCCGAGGTGGACTCAAACTTGATTTGGGCCTCCACCTTGGTGACTCGAACCGTATAAGTTTTGGGCCTCTTTCTCGATTTGGATGCCCTTGCTGATCTCCTTGGCCTCCATGTAATTCTTCAAGCATGGTCATGACCTCATCAGATTGAACTAGACTCATTGACTCTCAATAGAGGCATCTTGTGAAGCCACAATGTTAATTGTCATGAGTTACGGTAAGGAAAAAGATAAATCCTATTAATTCTCAAAATAATAAGAAACATATGCTTGAGAAAAGATTTATATTGGGGAAAGAATAAAGCAACTAGCCTCAAATGGTGTCAAGAAGCTCCTCAAAAAATTTCAGATTTTTCTGATAAACGTGCAAAAAGTTATGCCGTCGAGATCTCCACAAATCGAACTTACCGGTTACCTCTCAGAAGATCAGGCCAGTATTCATCAATAGAGGGTTCAAGAACTCGGTTCCAAAGGACTAATTGACACAGTGGAGGAGATCAAGAACAGGGGCCTTGGATCGCTGTAAAAGGATTTGTCACCACAGTTATAATGAACGATTCAGTTTCTCGATGGAAAACTAAACTTTAAACAAAACCTGATTGTCTAACAGCGGCGGCGGCTGTGTTTATAGTCTAAGACTCGACCTAGGGTTGGGAACGACCAAGGGTTGGGTGCCCACAACTTGGGCTTAAGGCCCGACATGATACATGGCTAATCGGCCCAAAAGACGGCGCCACAGCGCCCTGATAGATTCTGGACAGTAACTTGTTTTGACGATTCCCGTTGATTCTGAACATATTTTGACATAGGACCACTCGGTTTAGCTTCCTTATCAAATAAGCTTTCCATCCATATATGGATCATCGAAAACAGAGTCCGTACGCATCCTAGGTGACCAGTTCAATGCAGATTGGTCCTGAATTCCGAGGTGGACTCAAACTTGATTTGGGCCTCCACCTTGGTGACTCGAACCGGATAAGTTTTGGGCCTCCTTCTCGATTTGGATTCCCTTGCTGATCTTTTTGGCCTCCATGTAATTCTCCAAGCATGGTCATGACCTCATCAGATTGAACTAGACTCATTGACTCTCAATAGAGGCATCCAGTGAAGCCACAATGTTAATTGTCATGAGTTACGGTAAGCAAAAAGATAAATCCTATTAATTCTCAAAATAATAAGAAACATATGCTTGAGAAAAGATTTATATTGGGGAAAGAATAAAGCAACTAGCCTCAAATGGTGTCAAGAAGCTGCTCAAAAAATTTTAGATTTTTCTAATAAACGAGCGAAAAGTTATGCCGTCGAGATCTCCACAAATCGAACTTACCGGTTATCTCTCGGAAGATCGGGCCAGTATTCATCAATAGAGGGTTCAAGAACTCGGTTTCAAAGGACTAATCGACACAGTGGAGGAGATCAAGAACAGGGCCCTGGATCACTGTAAAAGGATTTGTCACCACAGTTAGAATGAACGATTCAGTTTCTCGATAGAAAACTAAACTCTAAACAAAACCCGATTGTCTAACAGCGGCAGTGACTGTGTTTATAGTCTAAGACTCGACCTAGGGTTGGGAAGGACCAGGGGTTGGGCGCCCACAACTTGGGCTTAAGGCCCGACATGATACATGGCCAATCGGCCCAAAAGACGGCGACACAGCGCCCTGATAGATTCTGGAGGGTGACTTGTTTTGATGATTCCCATTGATTCCGAACATATTTTGATGTAGGACCACTTGGGTTGGCTTCTTTATCAAATAAGCTTTCCATCCATATATGGATCATCGAAAACGGAGTCCGTACGTGTCTTGGGTGACCAGTTCAAGGCAGACTGGTCCTGAATTCCGAGGTGGACTCAAACTTGATTTGGGCCTCCACCTTGGTGACTCGAACCGGATAAGTTTTGGGCCTCCTTCTCGATTTGGATGCCCTTGCTGATCTCCTTAGCGTCCATGTAATTCTCCAAGATTGGTCATGACCTCATCAGATTGAACTAGACTCATTGACTCTCAATAGAGGCATCTTGTGAAGCCACAATGTTAATTGTCATGAGTTACGGTAAGCAAAAAGATAAATCCTATTAATTCTCAAAATAATAAGAAACATATGCTTGAGAAAAGATTTATATTGGGGAAAGAATAAAGCAACTAGCCTCAAATGGTGTCAAGAAGCTGCTCAAAAAATTTTAGATTTTTCTAATAAACGAGCGAAAAGTTATGCCGTCGAGATCTCCACAAATCGAACTTACCGGTTACCTCTCAGAAGATCGGGCCAGTATTCATCAATAGAGGGTTCAAGAACTCGGTTTCAAAGGACTAATCGACATAGTGGAGGAGATCAAGAACAGGGCCCTGGATCACTGTAAAAGGATTTGTCACCACAGTTAGTATGAACGATTCAGTTTCTCGATAGAAAACTAAACTCTAAACAAAACCCGATTGTCTAACAGCGGCGGTGGCTGTGTTTATAGTCTAAGACTCGAACTAGGGTTAGGAAGGACCAGGGGTTGGGCGCCCACAACTTGGGCTTAAGGCCCGACATGATACATGGCCAATCGGCCCAAAAGACGGTGACACAGCGCCCTGACAGATTCTGGACGGTGAATTGTTTTGATGATTCCTGTTGATTTCAAACATATTTTGATGTAGGACCACCTGGGTTGGCTTCCTTATCAAATAAGCTTTCCATCCATATATGGATCATCGAAAAAGGAGTCCGTACGTGTCTTGGGTGACCAGTTCAAGGCAGACTGGTCCTGAATTCCGAGGTGGACTCAAACTTGATTTGGGCCTCCACCTTGGTGACTCGAACCGTATAAGTTTTGGGCCTCTTTCTCGATTTGGATGCCCTTGCTGATCTCCTTGGCCTCCATGTAATTCTTCAAGCATGGTCATGACCTCATCAGATTGAACTAGACTCATTGACTCTCAATAGAGGCATCTTTTGAAGCCACAATGTTAATTGTCATGAGTTACGGTAAGCAAAAAGATAAATCCTATTAATTCTCAAAATAATAAGAAACATATGCTTCAGAAAAGATTTATATTGGGGAAAGAATAACGCAACTAGCCTCAAATGGTGTCAAGAAGCTGCTCAAAAAATTTCAGATTTTTCTGATAAACGTGCAAAAAGTTATGCCGTCGAGATCTCCACAAATCGAACTTACCGGTTACCTCTCAGAAGATCAGGCCAGTATTCATCAATAGAGGGTTCAAGAACTTGGTTCCAAAGGACTAATTGACACAGTGGAGGAGATCAAGAACAGGGGCCTTGGATCACTGTAAAAGGATTTGTCACCACAGTTATAATGAACGATTCAGTTTCTCGATGGAAAACTAAACTTTAAACAAAACCCGATTGTCTAACAGCGGCGGCGGCTGTGTTTATAGTCTAAGACTCGACCTAGGGTTGGGAATGACCAAGGGTTGGGTGCCCACAACTTGGGCTTAAGGCCCGACATGATACATGGCTAATCGGCCCAAAAGACGGCGCCACAGCGCCCTGATAGATTCTGGATAGTGACTTGTTTTGACGATTCCCGTTGATTCTGAACATATTTTGACATAGGACCACTCGGTTTAGCTTCCTTATCAAATAAGCTTTCCATCCATATATGGATCATCGAAAACAGAGTCCGTACGCATCCTGGGTGACCAGTTCAATGCAGACTGGTCCTGAATTCCGAGGTGGACTCAAACTTGATTTGGGCCTCCACCTTGGGGACTCGAACCGGATAAGTTTTGGGCCTCCTTCTCGATTTGGATTCCCTTGCTGATCTCCTTGGCCTCCATGTAATTCTCCAAGCATGGTCATGACCTCATCAGATTGAACTAGACTCATTGACTCTCAATAGAGGCATCCAGTGAAGCCACAATGTTAATTGTCATGAGTTACGGTAAGCAAAAAGATAAATCCTATTAATTCTCAAAATAATAAGAAACATATGCTTGAGAAAAGATTTATATTGGGGAAAGAATAAAGCAACTAGCCTCAAATGGTGTCAAGAAGCTGCTCAAAAAATTTTAGATTTTTCTAATAAACGAGCGAAACGTTATGCCGTCGAGATCTCCACAAATCGAACTTACCGGTTACCTCTCGGAAGATCGGGCCAGTATTCATCAATAGAGGGTTCAAGAACTCGGTTTCAAAGGACTAATCGACACAGTGGAGGAGATCAAGAACAGGGCCCTGGATCACTGTAAAAGGATTTGTCACCACAGTTAGAATGAACGATTCAGTTTCTCGATAGAAAACTAAACTCTAAACAAAACCCGATTGTCTAACGGCGGCGGTGGCTGTGTTTATAGTCTAAGACTCGAACTAGGGTTGGGAAGGACCAGGGGTTGGGCGCCCACAACTTGGGCTTAAGGCCCGACATGATACATGGCCAATCGGCCCAAAAGACGGTGACACAGCGCCCTGACAGATTCTGGACGGTGAATTGTTTTGATGATTCCTGTTGATTTCAAACATATTTTGACGTAGGACCACTTGGGTTGGCTTCCTTATCAAATAAGCTTTCCATCCATATATGGATCATCGAAAACGGAGTCCGTACGTGTCTTGGGTGACCAGTTCAAGGCAGACTGGTCCTGAATTCCGAGGTGGACTCAAACTTGATTTGGGCCTCCACCTTGGTGACTCGAACCGTATAAGTTTTGGGCCTCTTTCTCGATTTGGATGCCCTTGCTGATCTCCTTGGCCTCCATGTAATTCTTCAAGCATGGTCATGACCTCATCAGATTGAACTAGACTCATTGACTCTCAATAGAGGCATCTTGTGAAGCCACAATGTTAATTGTCATGAGTTACGGTAAGGAAAAAGATAAATCCTATTAATTCTCAAAATAATAAGAAACATATGCTTGAGAAAAGATTTATATTGGGGAAAGAATAAAGCAACTAGCCTCAAATGGTGTCAAGAAGCTCCTCAAAAAATTTCAGATTTTTCTGATAAACGTGCAAAAAGTTATGCCGTCGAGATCTCCACAAATCGAACTTACCGGTTACCTCTCAGAAGATCAGGCCAGTATTCATCAATAGAGGGTTCAAGAACTCGGTTCCAAAGGACTAATTGACACAGTGGAGGAGATCAAGAACAGGGGCCTTGGATCGCTGTAAAAGGATTTGTCACCACAGTTATAATGAACGATTCAGTTTCTCGATGGAAAACTAAACTTTAAACAAAACCTGATTGTCTAACAGCGGCGGCGGCTGTGTTTATAGTCTAAGACTCGACCTAGGGTTGGGAACGACCAAGGGTTGGGTGCCCACAACTTGGGCTTAAGGCCCGACATGATACATGGCTAATCGGCCCAAAAGACGGCGCCACAGCGCCCTGATAGATTCTGGACAGTAACTTGTTTTGACGATTCCCGTTGATTCTGAACATATTTTGACATAGGACCACTCGGTTTAGCTTCCTTATCAAATAAGCTTTCCATCCATATATGGATCATCGAAAACAGAGTCCGTACGCATCCTAGGTGACCAGTTCAATGCAGATTGGTCCTGAATTCCGAGGTGGACTCAAACTTGATTTGGGCCTCCACCTTGGTGACTCGAACCGGATAAGTTTTGGGCCTCCTTCTCGATTTGGATTCCCTTGCTGATCTTCTTGGCCTCCATGTAATTCTCCAAGCATGGTCATGACCTCATCAGATTGAACTAGACTCATTGACTCTCAATAGAGGCATCCAGTGAAGCCACAATGTTAATTGTCATGAGTTACGGTAAGCAAAAAGATAAATCCTATTAATTCTCAAAATAATAAGAAACATATGCTTGAGAAAAGATTTATATTGGGGAAAGAATAAAGCAACTAGCCTCAAATGGTGTCAAGAAGCTGCTCAAAAAATTTTAGATTTTTCTAATAAACGAGCGAAAAGTTATGCCGTCGAGATCTCCACAAATCGAACTTACCGGTTATCTCTCGGAAGATCGGGCCAGTATTCATCAATAGAGGGTTCAAGAACTCGGTTTCAAAGGACTAATCGACACAGTGGAGGAGATCAAGAACAGGGCCCTGGATCACTGTAAAAGGATTTGTCACCACAGTTAGAATGAACGATTCAGTTTCTCGATAGAAAACTAAACTCTAAACAAAACCCGATTGTCTAACAGCGGCAGTGACTGTGTTTATAGTCTAAGACTCGACCTAGGGTTGGGAAGGACCAGGGGTTGGGCGCCCACAACTTGGGCTTAAGGCCCGACATGATACATGGCCAATCGGCCCAAAAGACGGCGACACAGCGCCCTGATAGATTCTGGAGGGTGACTTGTTTTGATGATTCCCATTGATTCCGAACATATTTTGATGTAGGACCACTTGGGTTGGCTTCTTTATCAAATAAGCTTTCCATCCATATATGGATCATCGAAAACGGAGTCCGTACGTGTCTTGGGTGACCAGTTCAAGGCAGACTGGTCCTGAATTCCGAGGTGGACTCAAACTTGATTTGGGCCTCCACCTTGGTGACTCGAACCGGATAAGTTTTGGGCCTCCTTCTCGATTTGGATGCCCTTGCTGATCTCCTTAGCGTCCATGTAATTCTCCAAGATTGGTCATGACCTCATCAGATTGAACTAGACTCATTGACTCTCAATAGAGGCATCTAGTGAAGCCACAATATTAATTGTCATGAGTTACGGTAAGCAAAAAGATAAATCCTATTAATTCTCAAAATAATAAGAAACATATGCTTGAGAAAAGATTTATATTGGGGAAAGAATAAAGCAACTAGCCTCAAATGGTGTTAAGAAGCTGCTCAAAAAATTTTAGATTTTTCTAATAAACGAGCGAAAAGTTATGCCGTCGAGATCTCCACAAATCGAACTTACCGGTTACCTCTCGGAAGATCGGGCCAGTATTCATCAATAGAGGGTTCAAGAACTCGGTTTCAAAGGACTAATCGACACAGTGGAGGAGATCAAGAACAGGGCCCTGGATCACTGTAAAAGGATTTGTCACCACAGTTAGAATGAACGATTCAGTTTCTCGATAGAAAACTAAACTCTAAACAAAACCCGATTGTCTAACAGCGGCGGTGGCTGTGTTTATAGTCTAAGACTTGAACTAGGGTTGGGAAGGACCAGGGGTTGGGCGCCCATAACTTGGGCTTAAGGCCCGACATATTTTGACGTAGGACCACTTGGGTTGGTTTCCTTATCAAATAAGCTTTCCATCCATATATGGATCATCGAAAACGGAGTCCGTACGTGTCTTGGGTGACCAGTTCAAGGCAGACTGGTCCTGAATTCCGAGGTGGACTCAAACTTGATTTGGGCCTCCACCTTGGTGACTCGAACCGGATAAGTTTTGGGCCTCCTTCTCGATTTGGATGCCCTTGCTGATCTCCTTAGCCTCCATGTAATTCTCCAAGCATGGTTATGACCTCATCAGATTGAACTAGACTCATTGACTCTCAATAGAGGCATCTAGTGAAGCCACAATATTAATTGTCATGAGTTACGGTAAGCAAAAAGATAAATCCTATTAATTCTCAAAATAATAAGAAACATATGCTTGAGAAAAGATTTATATTGGGGAAAGAATAAAGCAACTAGCCTCAAATGGTGTCAAGAAGCTGCTCAAAAAATTTCAGATTTTTCTGATAAACGAGCGAAAAGTTATGCCGTCGAGATCTCCATAAATCGAACTTACCGGTTACCTCTCGGAAGATTGGGCCAGTATTCATCAATAGAGGGTTCAAGAACTCGGTTCCAAAGGACTAATCGACACAGTGGAGGAGATCAAGAACAGGGGCCCTGGATCACTGTAAAAGGATTTGTCACCACAGTTACAATGAACGATTCAGTTTCTCGATGTAAAACTAAACTTTAAACAAAACCCGATTGTTTAACAGCGGCGGCGACTGTGTTTATAGTCTAAGACTCGACCTAGGGTTGGGAACGACCAAGGGTTGGGCGCCCACAACTTGGGCTTAAGGCCCGACATGATACATGGCTAATCGGCCCAAAAGACAGCGACACAACGCCCTGACAGATTCTGGACAGTGACTTGTTTTGACGATTCCTGTTGATTCTGAACATATTTTGACGTAAGACCACTCGGGTTGGCTTCCTTACCAAATAAGCTTTCCATCCATATATGGATCATCGAAAACAGAGTCCGTACGCGTCCTGGGTGACCAGTTCAATGCAGACTGGTCCTGAATTCTGAGGTGGACTCAAACTTGATTTGGGCCTCCACCTTGGTGACTCGAACTGGATAAGTTTTGTGCCTCCTTCTCGATTTGGATTCCCTTGCTGATCTCCTTGGCCTCCATGTAATTCTCCAAGCATGGTCATGACCTCATCAGATTGAACTAGACTCATTGACTCTCAATAGAGGCATCCAGTGAAGCCACAATGTTAATTATCATGAGTTACGGTAAGCAAAAAGATAAATCCTATTAATTCTCAAAATAATAAGAAACATATGCTTGAGAAAAGATTTATATTGGGGAAAGAATAAAGCAACTAGCCTCAAATGGTGTCAAGAAGCTGCTCAAAAAATTTCAGATTTTTCTGATAAACGAGCGAAAAGTTATGCCGTCGAGATCTCCACAAATCGAACTTACCGGTTACCTCTCGGAAGATCAGGCCAGTATTCATCAATAGAGGGTTCAAGAACTCGGTTTCAAATGACTAATCGACACAGTGGAGGAGATCAAGAACAGGGCCCTGGATCACTGTAAAAGGATTTGTCACCACAGTTAGAATGAACGATTCAGTTTCTCGATAGAAAACTAAACTCTAAACAAAACCCGATTGTCTAACAGTGGCGGTGACTGTGTTTATAGTCTAAGACTCGACCTAGGGTTGGGAAGGACCAAGGGTTGGGCGCCCACAACTTGGGCTTAAGGCCCGACATGATACATGGCCAATCGGCCCAAAAGATGGCGACACAGCGCCCTGATAGATTCTGGAGGGTGACTTGTTTTGATGATTCCCATTGATTCCGAACATATTTTGATGTAGGACCACTTGGGTTGGCTTCTTTATCAAATAAGCTTTCCATCCATATATGGATCATCGAAAACGGAGTCCGTACGTGTCTTGGGTGACCAGTTCAAGGCAGACTGGTCCTGAATTCCAAGGTGGACTCAAACTTGATTTGGGCCTCCACCTTGGTGACTCGAACCGGATAAGTTTTGGGCCTCCTTCTCGATTTGGATGCCCTTGCTGATCTCCTTAGCCTCCATGTAATTCTCCAAGATTGGTCATGACCTCATCAGATTGAACTAGACTCATTGACTCTCAATAGAGGCATCCAGTGAAGCCACAATATTAATTGTCATGAGTTACGGTAAGCAAAAAGATAAATCCTATTAATTCTCAAAATAATAAGAAACATATGCTTGAGAAAAGATTTATATTGGGGAAAGAATAAAGCAACTAGCCTCAAATGGTGTTAAGAAGCTGCTCAAAAAATTTTAGATTTTTCTAATAAACGAGCGAAAAGTTATGCCGTCGAGATCTCCACAAATCGAACTTACCGGTTACCTCTCGGAAGATCGGGCCAGTATTCATCAATAGAGGGTTCAAGAACTCGGTTTCAAAGGACTAATCGACACAGTGGAGGAGATCAAGAACAGGGCCCTGGATCACTGTAAAAGGATTTGTCACCACAGTTAGAATGAACGATTCAGTTTCTCGATAGAAAACTAAACTCTAAACAAAACCCGATTGTCTAACAGCGGCGGTGGCTGTGTTTATAGTCTAAGACTTGAACTAGGGTTGGGAAGGACCAGGGGTTGGGCGCCCATAACTTGGGCTTAAGGCCCGACATATTTTGACGTAGGACCACTTGGGTTGGTTTCCTTATCAAATAAGCTTTCCATCCATATATGGATCATCGAAAACGGAGTCCGTACGTGTCTTGGGTGACCAGTTCAAGGCAGACTGGTCCTGAATTCCGAGGTGGACTCAAACTTGATTTGGGCCTCCACCTTGGTGACTCGAACCGGATAAGTTTTGGGCCTCCTTCTCGATTTGGATGCCCTTGCTGATCTCCTTAGCCTCCATGTAATTCTCCAAGCATGGTTATGACCTCATCAGATTGAACTAGACTCATTGACTCTCAATAGAGGCATCTAGTGAAGCCACAATATTAATTGTCATGAGTTACGGTAAGCAAAAAGATAAATCCTATTAATTCTCAAAATAATAAGAAACATATGCTTGAGAAAAGATTTATATTGGGGAAAGAATAAAGCAACTAGCCTCAAATGGTGTCAAGAAGCTGCTCAAAAAATTTCAGATTTTTCTGATAAACGAGCGAAAAGTTATGCCGTCGAGATCTCCATAAATCGAACTTACCGGTTACCTCTCGGAAGATTGGGCCAGTATTCATCAATAGAGGGTTCAAGAACTCGGTTCCAAAGGACTAATCGACACAGTGGAGGAGATCAAGAACAGGGGCCCTGGATCACTGTAAAAGGATTTGTCACCACAGTTACAATGAACGATTCAGTTTCTCGATGTAAAACTAAACTTTAAACAAAACCCGATTGTTTAACAGCGGCGGCGACTGTGTTTATAGTCTAAGACTCGACCTAGGGTTGGGAACGACCAAGGGATGGGCGCCCACAACTTGGGCTTAAGGCCCGACATGATACATGGCTAATCGGCCCAAAAGACAGCGACACAACGCCCTGACATATTCTGGACAGTGACTTGTTTTGACGATTCCTGTTGATTCTGAACATATTTTGACGTAGGACCACTCGGGTTGGCTTCCTTACCAAATAAGCTTTCCATCCAT
This sequence comes from Saccharum hybrid cultivar R570, assembly GCA_038087645.1. Classification (NCBI taxonomy): domain Eukaryota; kingdom Viridiplantae; phylum Streptophyta; class Magnoliopsida; order Poales; family Poaceae; genus Saccharum; species Saccharum hybrid cultivar. Next base: position 19,527,479 of record JAQSUU010000703.1, read on the forward strand.
ATATGGATCATCGAAAACAGAGTCCGTACGCGTCCTGGGTGACCAGTTCAATGCAGACTGGTCCTGAATTCCGAGGTGGACTCAAACTTGATTTGGGCCTCCACCTTGGTGACTCGAACTGGATAAGTTTTGTGCCTCCTTCTCGATTTGGATTCCCTTGCTGATCTCCTTGGCCTCCATGTAATTCTCCAAGCATGGTCATGACCTCATCAGATTGAACTAGACTCATTGACTCTCAATAAAGGCATCCAGTGAAGCCACAATGTTAATTATCATGAGTTACGGTAAGCAAAAAGATAAATCCTATTAATTCTCAAAATAATAAGAAACATATGCTTGAGAAAAGATTTATATTGGGGAAAGAATAAAGCAACTAGCCTCAAATGGTGTCAAGAAGCTGCTCAAAAAATTTCAGATTTTTCTGATAAACGAGCGAAAAGTTATGCCGTCGAGATCTCCACAAATCGAACTTACCGGTTACCTCTCGGAAGATCAGGCCAGTATTCATCAATAGAGGGTTCAAGAACTCAGTTTCAAATGACTAATCGACACAGTGGAGGAGATCAAGAACAGGGCCCTGGATCACTGTAAAAGGATTTGTCACCACAGTTAGAATGAACGATTCAGTTTCTCGATAGAAAACTAAACTCTAAACAAAACCCGATTGTCTAACAGCGGCGGTGACTGTGTTTATAGTCTAAGACTCGACCTAGGGTTGGGAAGGACCAGGGGTTGGGCGCCCACAACTTGGGCTTAAGGCCCGACATGATACATGGCCAATCGGCCCAAAAGACGGCGACACAGCGCCCTGATAGATTCTGGAGGGTGACTTGTTTTGATGATTCCCATTGATTCCGAACATATTTTGATGTAGGACCACTTGGGTTGGCTTCTTTATCAAATAAGCTTTCCATCCATATATGGATCATCGAAAACGGAGTCCGTACGTGTCTTGGGTGACCAGTTCAAGGCAGACTGGTCCTGAATTCCGAGGTGGACTCAAACTTGATTTGGGCCTCCACCTTGGTGACTCGAACCGGATAAGTTTTGGGCCTCCTTCTCGATTTGGATGCCCTTGCTGATCTCCTTAGCCTCCATGTAATTCTCCAAGATTGGTCATGACCTCATCAGATTGAACTAGACTCATTGACTCTCAATAGAGGCATCCAGTGAAGCCACAATATTAATTGTCATGAGTTACGGTAAGCAAAAAGATAAATCCTATTAATTCTCAAAATAATAAGAAACATATGCTTGAGAAAAGATTTATATTGGGGAAAGAATAAAGCAACTAGCCTCAAATGGTGTTAAGAAGCTGCTCAAAAAATTTTAGATTTTTCTAATAAACGAGCGAAAAGTTATGCCGTCGAGATCTCCACAAATCGAACTTACCGGTTACCTCTCGGAAGATCGGGCCAGTATTCATCAATAGAGGGTTCAAGAACTCGGTTTCAAAGGACTAATTGACACAGTGGAGGAGATCAAGAACAGGGCCCTGGATCACTGTAAAAGGATTTGTCACCACAGTTAGAATGAACGATTCAGTTTCTCGATAGAAAACTAAACTCTAAACAAAACCCGATTGTCTAACAGCGGCGGTGGCTGTGTTTATAGTCTAAGACTTGAACTAGGGTTGGGAAGGACCAGGGGTTGGGCGCCCATAACTTGGGCTTAAGGCCCGACATATTTTGACGTAGGACCACTTGGGTTGGTTTCCTTATCAAATAAGCTTTCCATCCATATATGGATCATCGAAAACGGAGTCCGTACGTGTCTTGGGTGACCAGTTCAAGGCAGACTGGTCCTGAATTCCGAGGTGGACTCAAACTTGATTTGGGCCTCCACCTTGGTGACTCGAACCGGATAAGTTTTGGGCCTCCTTCTCGATTTGGATGCCCTTGCTGATCTCCTTAGCCTCCATGTAATTCTCCAAGCATGGTTATGACCTCATCAGATTGAACTAGACTCATTGACTCTCAATAGAGGCATCTAGTGAAGCCACAATATTAATTGTCATGAGTTACGGTAAGCAAAAAGATAAATCCTATTAATTCTCAAAATAATAAGAAACATATGCTTGAGAAAAGATTTATATTGGTGAAAGAATAAAGCAACTAGCCTCAAATGGTGTCAAGAAGCTGCTCAAAAAATTTCAGATTTTTCTGATAAACGAGCGAAAAGTTATGCCGTCGAGATCTCCATAAATCGAACTTACCGGTTACCTCTCGGAAGATTGGGCCAGTATTCATCAATAGAGGGTTCAAGAACTCGGTTCCAAAGGACTAATCGACACAGTGGAGGAGATCAAGAACAGGGGCCCTGGATCACTGTAAAAGGATTTGTCACCACAGTTACAATGAACGATTCAGTTTCTCGATGTAAAACTAAACTTTAAACAAAACCCGATTGTTTAACAGCGGCGGCGACTGTGTTTATAGTCTAAGACTCGACCTAGGGTTGGGACGACCAAGGGATGGGCGCCCACAACTTGGGCTTAAGGCCCGACATGATACATGGCTAATCGGCCCAAAAGACAGCGACACAACGCCCTGACAGATTCTGGACAGTGACTTGTTTTGACGATTCCTGTTGATTCTGAACATATTTTGACGTAGGACCACTCGGGTTGGCTTCCTTACCAAATAAGCTTTCCATCCATATATGGATCATCGAAAACAGAGTCCGTACGCGTCCTGGGTGACCAGTTCAATGCAGACTGGTCCTGAATTCCGAGGTGGACTCAAACTTGATTTGGGCCTCCACCTTGGTGACTCGAACTGGATAAGTTTTGTGCCTCCTTCTCGATTTGGATTCCCTTGCTGATCTCCTTGGCCTCCATGTAATTCTCCAAGCATGGTCATGACCTCATCAGATTGAACTAGACTCATTGACTCTCAATAGAGGCATCCAGTGAAGCCACAATGTTAATTATCATGAGTTACGGTAAGCAAAAAGATAAATCCTATTAATTCTCAAAATAATAAGAAACATATGCTTGAGAAAAGATTTATATTGGGGAAAGAATAAAGCAACTAGCCTCAAATGGTGTCAAGAAGCTGCTCAAAAAATTTCAGATTTTTCTGATAAACGAGCGAAAAGTTATGCCGTCGAGATCTCCACAAATCGAACTTACCGGTTACCTCTCGGAAGATCAGGCCAGTATTCATCAATAGAGGGTTCAAGAACTCGGTTTCAAATGACTAATCGACACAGTGGAGGAGATCAAGAACAGGGCCCTGGATCACTGTAAAAGGATTTGTCACCACAGTTAGAATGAACGATTCAGTTTCTCGATAGAAAACTAAACTCTAAACAAAACCCGATTGTCTAACAGCGGCGGTGACTGTGTTTATAGTCTAAGACTCGACCTAGGGTTGGGAAGGACCAGGGGTTGGGCGCCCACAACTTGGGCTTAAGGCCCGACATGATACATGGCCAATCGGCCCAAAAGACGGCGACACAGCGCCCTGATAGATTCTGGAGGGTGACTTGTTTTGATGATTCCCATTGATTCCGAACATATTTTGATGTAGGACCACTTGGGTTGGCTTCTTTATCAAATAAGCTTTCCATCCATATATGGATCATCAAAAACAGAGTCCGTACATGTCTTGGGTGACCAGTTCAAGGCAGACTGGTCCTGAATTCCGAGGTGGACTCAAACTTGATTTGGGCCTCCACCTTGGTGACTCGAACCGGATAAGTTTTGGGCCTCCTTCTCGATTTGGATGCCCTTGCTGATCTCCTTAGCCTCCATGTAATTCTCCAAGATTGGTCATGACCTCATCAGATTGAACTAGACTCATTGACTCTCAATAGAGGCATCCAGTGAAGCCACAATATTAATTGTCATGAGTTACGGTAAGCAAAAAGATAAATCCTATTAATTCTCAAAATAATAAGAAACATATGCTTGAGAAAAGATTTATATTGGGGAAAGAATAAAGCAACTAGCCTCAAATGGTGTTAAGAAGCTGCTCAAAAAATTTTAGATTTTTCTAATAAACGAGCGAAAAGATATGCCGTCGAGATCTCCACAAATCGAACTTACCGGTTACCTCTCGGAAGATCGGGCCAGTATTCATCAATAGAGGGTTCAAGAACTCGGTTTCAAAGGACTAATCGACACAGTGGAGGAGATCAAGAACAGGGCCCTGGATCACTGTAAAAGGATTTGTCACCACAGTTAGAATGAACGATTCAGTTTCTCGATAGAAAACTAAACTCTAAACAAAACCCGATTGTCTAACAGCGGCGGTGGCTGTGTTTATAGTCTAAGACTTGAACTAGGGTTGGGAAGGACCAGGGGTTGGGCGCCCATAACTTGGGCTTAAGGCCCGACATATTTTGACGTAGGACCACTTGGGTTGGTTTCCTTATCAAATAAGCTTTCCATCCATATATGGATCATCGAAAACAGAGTCCGTACGTGTCTTGGGTGACCAGTTCAAGGCAGACTGGTCCTGAATTCCGAGGTGGACTCAAACTTGATTTGGGCCTCCACCTTGGTGACTCGAACCGGATAAGTTTTGGGCCTCCTTCTCGATTTGGATGCCCTTGCTGATCTCCTTAGCCTCCATGTAATTCTCCAAGCATGGTTATGACCTCATCAGATTGAACTAGACTCATTGACTCTCAATAGAGGCATCTAGTGAAGCCACAATATTAATTGTCGTGAGTTACGGTAAGCAAAAAGATAAATCCTATTAATTCTCAAAATAATAAGAAACATATGCTTGAGAAAAGATTTATATTGGGGAAAGAATAAAGCAACTAGCCTCAAATGGTGTCAAGAAGCTGCTCAAAAAATTTCAGATTTTTCTGATAAACGAGCGAAAAGTTATGCCGTCGAGATCTCCATAAATCGAACTTACCGGTTACCTCTCGGAAGATTGGGCCAGTATTCATCAATAGAGGGTTCAAGAACTCGGTTCCAAAGGACTAATCGACATAGTGGAGGAGATCAAGAACAGGGGCCCTGGATCACTGTAAAAGGATTTGTCACCACAGTTACAATGAACGATTCAGTTTCTCGATGTAAAACTAAACTTTAAACAAAACCCGATTGTTTAACAGCGGCGGCGACTGTGTTTATAGTCTAAGACTCGACCTAGGGTTGGGAACGACCAAGGGTTGGGCGCCCACAACTTGGGCTTAAGGCCCGACATGATACATGGCTAATCGGCCCAAAAGACAGCGACACAACGCCCTGACAGATTCTGGACAGTGACTTGTTTTGACGATTCCTGTTGATTCTGAACATATTTTGACGTAGGACCACTCGGGTTGGCTTCCTTACCAAATAAGCTTTCCATCCATATATGGATCATCGAAAACAGAGTCCGTACGCATCCTGGGTGACCAGTTCAATGCAGACTGGTCCTGAATTCCGAGGTGGACTCAAACTTGATTTGGGCCTCCACCTTGGTGACTCGAACTGGATAAGTTTTGTGCCTCCTTCTCGATTTGGATTCCCTTGCTGATCTCCTTGGCCTCCATGTAATTCTCCAAGCATGGTCATGACCTCATCAGATTGAACTAGACTCATTGACTCTCAATAGAGGCATCCAGTGAAGCCACAATGTTAATTATCATGAGTTACGGTAAGCAAAAAGATAAATCCTATTAATTCTCAAAATAATAAGAAACATATGCTTGAGAAAAGATTTATATTGGGGAAAGAATAAAGCAACTAGCCTCAAATGGTGTCAAGAAGCTGCTCAAAAAATTTCAGATTTTTCTGATAAACGAGCGAAAAGTTATGCCGTCGAGATCTCCACAAATCGAACTTACCGGTTACCTCTCGGAAGATCAGACCAGTATTCATCAATAGAGGGTTCAAGAACTCGGTTTCAAATGACTAATCGACACAGTGGAGGAGATCAAGAACAGGGCCCTGGATCACTGTAAAAGGATTTGTCACCACAGTTAGAATGAACGATTCAGTTTCTCGATAGAAAACTAAACTCTAAACAAAACCCGATTGTCTAACAGCGGCGGTGACTGTGTTTATAGTCTAAGACTCGACCTAGGGTTGGGAAGGACCAGGGGTTGGGCGCCCACAACTTGGGCTTAAGGCCCGACATGATACATGGCCAATCGGCCCAAAAGACGGCGACACAGCGCCCTGATAGATTCTGGAGGGTGACTTGTTTTGATGATTCCCATTGATTCCGAACATATTTTGATGTAGGACCACTTGGGTTGGCTTCTTTATCAAATAAGCTTTCCATCCATATATGGATCATCGAAAACGGAGTCCGTACGTGTCTTGGGTGACCAGTTCAAGGCAGACTGGTCCTGAATTCCGAGGTGGACTCAAACTTGATTTGGGCCTCCACCTTGGTGACTCGAACCGGATAAGTTTTGGGCCTCCTTCTCGATTTGGATGCCCTTGCTGATCTCCTTAGCCTCCATGTAATTCTCCAAGATTGGTCATGACCTCATCAGATTGAACTAGACTCATTGACTCTCAATAGAGGCATCCAGTGAAGCCACAATATTAATTGTCATGAGTTACGGTAAGCAAAAAGATAAATCCTATTAATTCTCAAAATAATAAGAAACATATGCTTGAGAAAAGATTTATATTAGGGAAAGAATAAAGCAACTAGCCTCAAATGGTGTTAAGAAGCTGCTCAAAAAAATTTAGATTTTTCTAATAAACGAGCGAAAAGTTATGCCGTCGAGATCTCCACAAATCGAACTTACCGGTTACCTCTCGGAAGATCGGGCCAGTATTCATCAATAGAGGGTTCAAGAACTCGGTTTCAAAGGACTAATCGACACAGTGGAGGAGATCAAGAACAGGGCCCTGGATCACTGTAAAAGGATTTGTCACCACAGTTAGAATGAACGATTCAGTTTCTCGATAGAAAACTAAACTCTAAACAAAACCCGATTGTCTAACAGCGGCGGTGGCTGTGTTTATAGTCTAAGACTTGAACTAGGGTTGGGAAGGACCAGGGGTTGGGCGCCCATAACTTGGGCTTAAGGCCCGACATATTTTGACGTAGGACCACTTGGGTTGGTTTCCTTATCAAATAAGCTTTCCATCCATATATGGATCATCGAAAACGGAGTCCGTACGTGTCTTGGGTGACCAGTTCAAGGCAGACTGGTCCTGAATTCCGAGGTGGACTCAAACTTGATTTGGGCCTCCACCTTGGTGACTCGAACCGGATAAGTTTTGGGCCTCCTTCTCGATTTGGATGCCCTTGCTGATCTCCTTAGCCTCCATGTAATTCTCCAAGCATGGTTATGACCTCATCAGATTGAACTAGACTCATTGACTCTCAATAGAGGCATCTAGTGAAGCCACAATATTAATTGTCATGAGTTACGGTAAGCAAAAAGATAAATCCTATTAATTCTCAAAATAATAAGAAACATATGCTTGAGAAAAGATTTATATTGGGGAAAGAATAAAGCAACTAGCCTCAAATGGTGTCAAGAAGCTGCTCAAAAAATTTCAGATTTTTCTGATAAACGAGCGAAAAGTTATGCCGTCGAGATCTCCATAAATCGAACTTACCGGTTACCTCTCGGAAGATTGGGCCAGTATTCATCAATAGAGGGTTCAAGAACTCGGTTCCAAAGGACTAATCGACACAGTGGAGGAGATCAAGAACAGGGGCCCTGGATCACTGTAAAAGGATTTGTCACCACAGTTACAATGAACGATTCAGTTTCTCGATGTAAAACTAAACTTTAAACAAAACCCGATTGTTTAACAGCGGCGGTGACTGTGTTTATAGTCTAAGACTCGACCTAGGGTTGGGAACGACCAAGGGTTGGGCGCCCACAACTTGGGCTTAAGGCCCGACATGATACATGGCTAATCGGCCCAAAAGACAGCGACACAACGCCCTGACAGATTCTGGACAGTGACTTGTTTTGACGATTCCTGTTGATTCTGAACATATTTTGACGTAGGACCACTCGGGTTGGCTTCCTTACCAAATAAGCTTTCCATCCATATATGGATCATCGAAAACAGAGTCCGTACGCGTCCTGGGTGACCAGTTCAATGCAGACTGGTCCTGAATTCCGAGGTGGACTCAAACTTGATTTGGGCCTCCACCTTGGTGACTCGAACTGGATAAGTTTTGTGCCTCCTTCTCGATTTGGATTCCCTTGCTGATCTCCTTGGCCTCCATGTAATTCTCCAAGCATGGTCATGACCTCATCAGATTGAACTAGACTCATTGACTCTCAATAGAGGCATCCAGTGAAGCCACAATGTTAATTATCATGAGTTACGGTAAGCAAAAAGATAAATCCTATTAATTCTCAAAATAATAAGAAACATATGCTTGAGAAAAGATTTATATTGGGGAAAGAATAAAGCAACTAGCCTCAAATGGTGTCAAGAAGCTGCTCAAAAAATTTCAGATTTTTCTGATAAACGAGCGAAAAGTTATGCCGTCGAGATCTCCACAAATCGAACTTACCGGTTACCTCTCGGAAGATCAGGCCAGTATTCATCAATAGAGGGTTCAAGAACTCGGTTTCAAATGACTAATCGACACAGTGGAGGAGATCAAGAACAGGGCCCTGGATCACTGTAAAAGGATTTGTCACCACAGTTAGAATGAACGATTCAGTTTCTCGATAGAAAACTAAACTCTAAACAAAACCCGATTGTCTAACAGCGGCGGTGACTGTGTTTATAGTCTAAGACTCGACCTAGGGTTGGGAAGGACCAGGGGTTGGGCGCCCACAACTTGGGCTTAAGGCCCGACATGATACATGGCCAATCGGCCCAAAAGACGGCGACACAGCGCCCTGATAGATTCTAGAGGGTGACTTGTTTTGATGATTCCCATTGATTCCGAACATATTTTGATGTAGGACCACTTGGGTTGGCTTCTTTATCAAATAAGCTTTCCATCCATATATGGATCATCGAAAACGGAGTCCGTACGTGTCTTGGGTGACCAGTTCAAGGCAGACTGGTCCTGAATTCCGAGGTGGACTCAAACTTGATTTGGGCCTCCACCTTGGTGACTCGAACCGGATAAGTTTTGGGCCTCCTTCTCGATTTGGATGCCCTTGCTGATCTCCTTAGCCTCCATGTAATTCTCCAAGATTGGTCATGACCTCATCAGATTGAACTAGACTCATTGACTCTCAATAGAGGCATCCAGTGAAGCCACAATATTAATTGTCATGAGTTACGGTAAGCAAAAAGATAAATCCTATTAATTCTCAAAATAATAAGAAACATATGCTTGAGAAAAGATTTATATTGGGGAAAGAATAAAGCAACTAGCCTCAAATGGTGTTAAGAAGCTGCTCAAAAAATTTTAGATTTTTCTAATAAACGAGCGAAAAGTTATGCCGTCGAGATCTCCACAAATCGAACTTACCGGTTACCTCTCGGAAGATCGGGCCAGTATTCATCAATAGAGGGTTCAAGAACTCGGTTTCAAAGGACTAATCGACACAGTGGAGGAGATCAAGAACAGGGCCCTGGATCACTGTAAAAGGATTTGTCACCACAGTTAGAATGAACGATTCAGTTTCTCGATAGAAAACTAAACTCTAAACAAAACCCGATTGTCTAACAGCGGCGGTGGCTGTGTTTATAGTCTAAGACTTGAACTAGGGTTGGGAAGGACCAGGGGTTGGGCGCCCATAACTTGGGCTTAAGGCCCGACATATTTTGACGTAGGACCACTTGGGTTGGTTTCCTTATCAAATAAGCTTTCCATCCATATATGGATCATCGAAAACGGAGTCCGTACGTGTCTTGGGTGACCAGTTCAAGGCAGACTGGTCCTGAATTCCGAGGTGGACTCAAACTTGATTTGGGCCTCCACCTTGGTGACTCGAACCGGATAAGTTTTGGGCCTCCTTCTCGATTTGGATGCCCTTGCTGATCTCCTTAGCCTCCATGTAATTCTCCAAGCATGGTTATGACCTCATCAGATTGAACTAGACTCATTGACTCTCAATAGAGGCATCTAGTGAAGCCACAATATTAATTGTCATGAGTTACGGTAAGCAAAAAGATAAATCCTATTAATTCTCAAAATAATAAGAAACATATGCTTGAGAAAAGATTTATATTGGGGAAAGAATAAAGCAACTAGCCTCAAATGGTGTCAAGAAGCTGCTCAAAAAATTTCAGATTTTTCTGATAAACGAGCGAAAAGTTATGCCGTCGAGATCTCCATAAATCGAACTTACCGGTTACCTCTCGGAAGATTGGGCCAGTATTCATCAATAGAGGGTTCAAGAACTCGGTTCCAAAGGACTAATCGACACAGTGGAGGAGATCAAGAACAGGGGCCCTGGATCACTGTAAAAGGATTTGTCACCACAGTTACAATGAACGATTCAGTTTCTCGATGTAAAACTAAACTTTAAACAAAACCCGATTGTTTAACAGCGGCGGCGACTGTGTTTATAGTCTAAGACTCGACCTAGGGTTGGGAACGACCAAGGGTTGGGCGCCCACAACTTGGGCTTAAGGCCCGACATGATACATGGCTAATCGGCCCAAAAGACAGCGACACAACGCCCTGACAGATTCTGGACAGTGACTTGTTTTGATGATTCCTGTTGATTCTGAACATATTTTGACGTAGGACCACTCGGGTTGGCTTCCTTACCAAATAAGCTTTCCATCCATATATGGATCATCGAAAACAGAGTCCGTACGCGTCCTGGGTGACCAGTTCAATGCAGACTGGTCCTGAATTCCGAGGTGGACTCAAACTTGATTTGGGCCTCCACCTTGGTGACTCGAACTGGATAAGTTTTGTGCCTCCTTCTCGATTTGGATTCCCTTGCTGATCTCCTTGGCCTCCATGTAATTCTCCAAGCATGGTCATGACCTCATCAGATTGAACTAGACTCATTGACTCTCAATAGAGGCATCCAGTGAAGCCACAATGTTAATTATCATGAGTTACGGTAAGCAAAAAGATAAATCCTATTAATTCTCAAAATAATAAGAAACATATGCTTGAGAAAAGATTTATATTGGGGAAAGAATAAAGCAACTAGCCTCAAATGGTGTCAAGAAGCTGCTCAAAAAATTTCAGATTTTTCTGATAAACGAGCGAAAAGTTATGCCGTCGAGATCTCCACAAATCGAACTTACCGGTTACCTCTCGGAAGATCAGGCCAGTATTCATCAATAGAGGGTTCAAGAACTCGGTTTCAAATGACTAATCGACACAGTGGAGGAGATCAAGAACAGGGCCCTGGATCACTGTAAAAGGATTTGTCACCACAGTTAGAATGAACGATTCAGTTTCTCGATAGAAAACTAAACTCTAAACAAAACCCGATTGTCTAACAGCGGCGGTGACTGTGTTTATAGTCTAAGACTCGACCTAGGGTTGGGAAGGACCAGGGGTTGGGCGCCCACAACTTGGGCTTAAGGCCCGACATGATACATGGCCAATCGGCCCAAAAGACGGCGACACAGCGCCCTGATAGATTCTGGAGGGTGACTTGTTTTGATGATTCCCATTGATTCCGAACATATTTTGATGTAGGACCACTTGGGTTGGCTTCTTTATCAAATAAGCTTTCCATCCATATATGGATCATCGAAAACGGAGTCCGTACGTGTCTTGGGTGACCAGTTCAAGGCAGACTGGTCCTGAATTCCGAGGTGGACTCAAACTTGATTTGGGCCTCCACCTTGGTGACTCGAACCGGATAAGTTTTGGGCCTCCTTCTCGATTTGGATGCCCTTGCTGATCTCCTTAGCCTCCATGTAATTCTCCAAGATTGGTCATGACCTCATCAGATTGAACTAGACTCATTGACTCTCAATAGAGGCATCCAGTGAAGCCACAATATTAATTGTCATGAGTTACGGTAAGCAAAAAGATAAATCCTATTAATTCTCAAAATAATAAGAAACATATGCTTGAGAAAAGATTTATATTGGGGAAAGAATAAAGCAACTAGCCTCAAATGGTGTTAAGAAGCTGCTCAAAAAATTTTAGATTTTTCTAATAAACGAGCGAAAAGTTATGCCGTCGAGATCTCCACAAATCGAACTTACCGGTTACCTCTCGGAAGATCGGGCCAGTATTCATCAATAGAGGGTTCAAGAACTCGGTTTCAAAGGACTAATCGACACAGTGGAGGAGATCAAGAACAGGGCCCTGGATCACTGTAAAAGGATTTGTCACCACAGTTAGAATGAACGATTCAGTTTCTCGATAGAAAACTAAACTCTAAACAAAACCCGATTGTCTAACAGCGGCGGTGGCTGTGTTTATAGTCTAAGACTTGAACTAGGGTTGGGAAGGACCAGGGGTTGGGCGCCCATAACTTGGGCTTAAGGCCCGACATATTTTGACGTAGGACCACTTGGGTTGGTTTCCTTATCAAATAAGCTTTCCATCCATATATGGATCATCGAAAACGGAGTCCGTACGTGTCTTGGGTGACCAGTTCAAGGCAGACTGGTCCTGAATTCCGAGGTGGACTCAAACTTGATTTGGGCCTCCACCTTGGTGACTCGAACCGGATAAGTTTTGGGCCTCCTTCTCGATTTGGATGCCCTTGCTGATCTCCTTAGCCTCCATGTAATTCTCCAAGCATGGTTATGACCTCATCAGATTGAACTAGACTCATTGACTCTCAATAGAGGCATCTAGTGAAGCCACAATATTAATTGTCATGAGTTACGGTAAGCAAAAAGATAAATCCTATTAATTCTCAAAATAATAAGAAACATATGCTTGAGAAAAGATTTATATTGGGGAAAGAATAAAGCAACTAGCCTCAAATGGTGTCAAGAAGCTGCTCAAAAAATTTCAGATTTTTCTGATAAACGAGCGAAAAGTTATGCCGTCGAGATCTCCATAAATCGAACTTACCGGTTACCTCTCGGAAGATTGGGCCAGTATTCATCAATAGAGGGTTCAAGAACTCGGTTCCAAAGGACTAATCGACACAGTGGAGGAGATCAAGAACAGGGGCCCTGGATCACTGTAAAAGGATTTGTCACCACAGTTACAATGAACGATTCAGTTTCTCGATGTAAAACTAAACTTTAAACAAAACCCGATTGTTTAACAGCGGCGGCGACTGTGTTTATAGTCTAAGACTCGACCTAGGGTTGGGAACGACCAAGGGTTGGGCGCCCACAACTTGGGCTTAAGGCCCGACATGATACATGGCTAATCGGCCCAAAAGACAGCGACACAACGCCCTGACAGATTCTGGACAGTGACTTGTTTTGACGATTCCTGTTGATTCTGAACATATTTTGACGTAGGACCACTCGGGTTGGCTTCCTTACCAAATAAGCTTTCCATCCATATATGGATCATCGAAAACAGAGTCCGTACGCGTCCTGGGTGACCAGTTCAATGCAGACTGGTCCTGAATTCCGAGGTGGACTCAAACTTGATTTGGGCCTCCACCTTGGTGACTCGAACTGGATAAGTTTTGTGCCTCCTTCTCGATTTGGATTCCCTTGCTGATCTCCTTGGCCTCCATGTAATTCTCCAAGCATGGTCATGACCTCATCAGATTGAACTAGACTCATTGACTCTCAATAGAGGCATCCAGTGAAGCCACAATGTTAATTATCATGAGTTACGGTAAGCAAAAAGATAAATCCTATTAATTCTCAAAATAATAAGAAACATATGCTTGAGAAAAGATTTATATTGGGGAAAGAATAAAGCAACTAGCCTCAAATGGTGTCAAGAAGCTGCTCAAAAAATTTCAGATTTTTCTGATAAACGAGCGAAAAGTTATGCCGTCGAGATCTCCACAAATCGAACTTACCGGTTACCTCTCGGAAGATCAGGCCAGTATTCATCAATAGAGGGTTCAAGAACTCGGTTTCAAATGACTAATCGACACAGTGGAGGAGATCAAGAATAGGGCCCTGGATCACTGTAAAAGGATTTGTCACCACAGTTAGAATGAACGATTCTGTTTCTCGATAGAAAACTAAACTCTAAACAAAACCCGATTGTCTAACAGCGGCGGTGACTGTGTTTATAGTCTAAGACTCGACCTAGGGTTGGGAAGGACCAGGGGTTGGGCGCCCACAACTTGGGCTTAAGGCCCGACATGATACATGGCCAATCGGCCCAAAAGACGGCGACACAGCGCCCTGATAGATTCTGGAGGGTGACTTGTTTTGATGATTCCCATTGATTCCGAACATATTTTGATGTAGGACCACTTGGGTTGGCTTCTTTATCAAATAAGCTTTCCATCCATATATGGATCATCGAAAACGGAGTCCGTACGTGTCTTGGGTGACCAGTTCAAGGCAGACTGGTCCTGAATTCCGAGGTGGACTCAAACTTGATTTGGGCCTCCACCTTGGTGACTCGAACCGGATAAGTTTTGGGCCTCCTTCTCGATTTGGATGCCCTTGCTGATCTCCTTAGCCTCCATGTAATTCTCCAAGATTGGTCATGACCTCATCAGATTGAACTAGACTCATTGACTCTCAATAGAGGCATCCAGTGAAGCCACAATATTAATTGTCATGAGTTACGGTAAGCAAAAAGATAAATCCTATTAATTCTCAAAATAATAAGAAACATATGCTTGAGAAAAGGATTATATTGGGGAAAGAATAAAGCAACTAGCCTCAAATGGTGTTAAGAAGCTGCTCAAAAAATTTTAGATTTTTCTAATAAACGAGCGAAAAGTTATGCCGTCGAGATCTCCACAAATCGAACTTACCGGTTACCTCTCGGAAGATCGGGCCAGTATTCATCAATAGAGGGTTCAAGAACTCGGTTTCAAAGGACTAATCGACACAGTGGAGGAGATCAAGAACAGGGCCCTGGATCACTGTAAAAGGATTTGTCACCACAGTTAGAATGAACGATTCAGTTTCTCGATAGAAAACTAAACTCTAAACAAAACCCGATTGTCTAACAGCGGCGGTGGCTGTGTTTATAGTCTAAGACTTGAACTAGGGTTGGGAAGGACCAGGGGTTGGGCGCCCATAACTTGGGCTTGAGGCCCGACATATTTTGACGTAGGACCACTTGGGTTGGTTTCCTTATCAAATAAGCTTTCCATCCATATATGGATCATCGAAAACGGAGTCCGTACGTGTCTTGGGTGACCAGTTCAAGGCAGACTGGTCCTGAATTCCGAGGTGGACTCAAACTTGATTTGGGCCTCCACCTTGGTGACTCGAACCGGATAAGTTTTGGGCCTCCTTCTCGATTTGGATGCCCTTGCTGATCTCCTTAGCCTCCATGTAATTCTCCAAGCATGGTTATGACCTCATCAGATTGAACTAGACTCATTGACTCTCAATAGAGGCATCTAGTGAAGCCACAATATTAATTGTCATGAGTTACGGTAAGCAAAAAGATAAATCCTATTAATTCTCAAAATAATAAGAAACATATGCTTGAGAAAAGATTTATATTGGGGAAAGAATAAAGCAACTAGCCTCAAATGGTGTCAAGAAGCTGCTCAAAAAATTTCAGATTTTTCTGATAAACGAGCGAAAAGTTATGCCGTCGAGATCTCCATAAATCGAACTTACCGGTTACCTCTCGGAAGATTGGGCCAGTATTCATCAATAGAGGGTTCAAGAACTCGGTTCCAAAGGACTAATCGACACAGTGGAGGAGATCAAGAACAGGGGCCCTGGATCACTGTAAAAGGATTTGTCACCACAGTTACAATGAACGATTCAGTTTCTCGATGTAAAACTAAACTTTAAACAAAACCCGATTGTTTAACAGCGGCGGCGACTGTGTTTATAGTCTAAGACTCGACCTAGGGTTGGGAACGACCAAGGGTTGGGCGCCCACAACTTGGGCTTAAGGCCCGACATGATACATGGCTAATCGGCCCAAAAGACAGCGACACAACGCCCTGACAGATTCTGGACAGTGACTTGTTTTGACGATTCCTGTTGATTCTGAACATATTTTGACGTAGGACCACTCGGGTTGGCTTCCTTACCAAATAAGCTTTCCATCCATATATGGATCATCGAAAACAGAGTCCGTACGCGTCCTGGGTGACCAGTTCAATGCAGACTGGTCCTGAATTCCGAGGTGGACTCAAACTTGATTTGGGCCTCCACCTTGGTGACTCGAACTGGATAAGTTTTGTGCCTCCTTCTCGATTTGGATTCCCTTGCTGATCTCCTTGGCCTCCATGTAATTCTCCAAGCATGGTCATGACCTCATCAGATTGAACTAGACTCATTGACTCTCAATAGAGGCATCCAGTGAAGCCACAATGTTAATTATCATGAGTTACGGTAAGCAAAAAGATAAATCCTATTAATTCTCAAAATAATAAGAAACATATGCTTGAGAAAAGATTTATATTGGGGAAAGAATAAAGCAACTAGCCTCAAATGGTGTCAAGAAGCTGCTCAAAAAATTTCAGATTTTTCTGATAAACGAGCGAAAAGTTATGCCGTCGAGATCTCCACAAATCGAACTTACCGGTTACCTCTCGGAAGATCAGGCCAGTATTCATCAATAGAGGGTTCAAGAACTCGGTTTCAAATGACTAATCGACACAGTGGAGGAGATCAAGAATAGGGCCCTTGATCACTGTAAAAGGATTTGTCACCACAGTTAGAATGAACGATTCAGTTTCTCGATAGAAAACTAAACTCTAAACAAAACCCGATTGTCTAACAGCGGCGGTGACTGTGTTTATAGTCTAAGACTCGACCTAGGGTTGGGAAGGACCAGGGGTTGGGCGCCCACAACTTGGGCTTAAGGCCCGACATGATACATGGCCAATCGGCCCAAAAGACGGCGACACAGCGCCCTGATAGATTCTGGAGGGTGACTTGTTTTGATGATTCCCATTGATTCCGAACATATTTTGATGTAGGACCACTTGGGTTGGCTTCTTTATCAAATAAGCTTTCCATCCATATATGGATCATCGAAAACGGAGTCCGTACGTGTCTTGGGTGACCAGTTCAAGGCAGACTGGTCCTGAATTCCGAGGTGGACTCAAACTTGATTTGGGCCTCCACCTTGGTGACTCGAACCGGATAAGTTTTGGGCCTCCTTCTCGATTTGGATGCCCTTGCTGATCTCCTTAGCCTCCATGTAATTCTCCAAGATTGGTCATGACCTCATCAGATTGAACTAGACTCATTGACTCTCAATAGAGGCATCCAGTGAAGCCACAATATTAATTGTCATGAGTTACGGTAAGCAAAAAGATAAATCCTATTAATTCTCAAAATAATAAGAAACATATGCTTGAGAAAAGGTTTATATTGGGGAAAGAATAAAGCAACTAGCCTCAAATGGTGTTAAGAAGCTGCTCAAAAAATTTTAGATTTTTCTAATAAACGAGCGAAAAGTTATGCCGTCGAGATCTCCACAAATCGAACATACCGGTTACCTCTCGGAAGATCGGGCCAGTATTCATCAATAGAGGGTTCAAGAACTCGGTTTCAAAGGACTAATCGACACAGTGGAGGAGATCAAGAACAGGACCCTGGATCACTGTAAAAGGATTTGTCACCACAGTTAGAATGAACGATTCAGTTTCTCGATAGAAAACTAAACTCTAAACAAAACCCGATTGTCTAACAGCGGCGGTGGCTGTGTTTATAGTCTAAGACTTGAACTAGGGTTGGGAAGGACCAGGGGTTGGGCGCCCATAACTTGGGCTTGAGGCCCGACATATTTTGACGTAGGACCACTTGGGTTGGTTTCCTTATCAAATAAGCTTTCCATCCATATATGGATCATCGAAAACGGAGTCCATACGTGTCTTGGGTGACCAGTTCAAGGCAGACTGGTCCTGAATTCCGAGGTGGACTCAAACTTGATTTGGGCCTCCACCTTGGTGACTCGAACCGGATAAGTTTTGGGCCTCCTTCTCGATTTGGATGCCCTTGCTGATCTCCTTAGCCTCCATGTAATTCTCCAAGCATGGTTATGACCTCATCAGATTGAACTAGACTCATTGACTCTCAATAGAGGCATCTAGTGAAGCCACAATATTAATTGTCATGAGTTACGGTAAGCAAAAAGATAAATCCTATTAATTCTCAAAATAATAAGAAACATATGCTTGAGAAAAGATTTATATTGGGGAAAGAATAAAGCAACTAGCCTCAAATGGTGTCAAGAAGCTGCTCAAAAAATTTCAGATTTTTCTGATAAACGAGCGAAAAGTTATGCCGTCGAGATCTCCATAAATCGAACTTACCGGTTACCTCTCGGAAGATTGGGCCAGTATTCATCAATAGAGGGTTCAAGAACTCGGTTCCAAAGGACTAATCGACACAGTGGAGGAGATCAAGAACAGGGGCCCTGGATCACTGTAAAAGGATTTGTCACCACAGTTACAATGAACGATTCAGTTTCTCGATGTAAAACTAAACTTTAAACAAAACCCGATTGTTTAACAGCGGCGGCGACTGTGTTTATAGTCTAAGACTCGACCTAGGGTTGGGAACGACCAAGGGTTGGGCGCCCACAACTTGGGCTTAAGGCCCGACATGATACATGGCTAATCGGCCCAAAAGACAGCGACACAACGCCCTGACAGATTCTGGACAGTGACTTGTTTTGACGATTCCTGTTGATTCTGAACATATTTTGACGTAGGACCACTCGGGTTGGCTTCCTTACCAAATAAGCTTTCCATCCATATATGGATCATCGAAAACAGAGTCCGTACGCGTCCTGGGTGACCAGTTCAATGCAGACTGGTCCTGAATTCCGAGGTGGACTCAAACTTGATTTGGGCCTCCACCTTGGTGACTCGAACTGGATAAGTTTTGTGCCTCCTTCTCGATTTGGATTCCCTTGCTGATCTCCTTGGCCTCCATGTAATTCTCCAAGCATGGTCATGACCTCATCAGATTGAACTAGACTCATTGACTCTCAATAGAGGCATCCAGTGAAGCCACAATGTTAATTATCATGAGTTACGGTAAGCAAAAAGATAAATCCTATTAATTCTCAAAATAATAAGAAACATATGCTTGAGAAAAGATTTATATTGGGGAAAGAATAAAGCAACTAGCCTCAAATGGTGTCAAGAAGCTGCTCAAAAAATTTCAGATTTTTCTGATAAACGAGCGAAAAGTTATGCCGTCGAGATCTCCACAAATCGAACTTACCGGTTACCTCTCGGAAGATCAGGCCAGTATTCATCAATAGAGGGTTCAAGAACTCGGTTTCAAATGACTAATCGACACAGTGGAGGAGATCAAGAATAGGGCCCTTGATCACTGTAAAAGGATTTGTCACCACAGTTAGAATGAACGATTCAGTTTCTCGATAGAAAACTAAACTCTAAACAAAACCCGATTGTCTAACAGCGGCGGTGACTGTGTTTATAGTCTAAGACTCGACCTAGGGTTGGGAAGGACCAGGGGTTGGGCGCCCACAACTTGGGCTTAAGGCCCGACATGATACATGGCCAATCGGCCCAAAAGACGGCGACACAGCGCCCTGATAGATTCTGGAGGGTGACTTGTTTTGATGATTCCCATTGATTCCGAACATATTTTGATGTAGGACCACTTGGGTTGGCTTCTTCATCAAATAAGCTTTCCATCCATATATGGATCATCGAAAACGGAGTCCGTACGTGTCTTGGGTGACCAGTTCAAGGCAGACTGGTCCTGAATTCCGAGGTGGACTCAAACTTGATTTGGGCCTCCACCTTGGTGACTCGAACCGGATAAGTTTTGGGCCTCCTTCTCGATTTGGATGCCCTTGCTGATCTCCTTAGCCTCCATGTAATTCTCCAAGATTGGTCATGACCTCATCAGATTGAACTAGACTCATTGACTCTCAATAGAGGCATCCAGTGAAGCCACAATATTAATTGTCATGAGTTACGGTAAGCAAAAAGATAAATCCTATTAATTCTCAAAATAATAAGAAACATATGCTTGAGAAAAGGTTTATATTGGGGAAAGAATAAAGCAACTAGCCTCAAATGGTGTTAAGAAGCTGCTCAAAAAATTTTAGATTTTTCTAATAAACGAGCGAAAAGTTATGCCGTCGAGATCTCCACAAATCGAACATACCGGTTACCTCTCGGAAGATCGGGCCAGTATTCATCAATAGAGGGTTCAAGAACTCGGTTTCAAAGGACTAATCGACACAGTGGAGGAGATCAAGAACAGGACCCTGGATCACTGTAAAAGGATTTGTCACCACAGTTAGAATGAACGATTCAGTTTCTCGATAGAAAACTAAACTCTAAACAAAACCCGATTGTCTAACAGCGGCGGTGGCTGTGTTTATAGTCTAAGACTTGAACTAGGGTTGGGAAGGACCAGGGGTTGGGCGCCCATAACTTGGGCTTAAGGCCCGACATATTTTGACGTAGGACCACTTGGGTTGGTTTCCTTATCAAATAAGCTTTCCATCCATATATGGATCATCGAAAACGGAGTCCGTACGTGTCTTGGGTGACCAGTTCAAGGCAGACTGGTCCTGAATTCCGAGGTGGACTCAAACTTGATTTGGGCCTCCACCTTGGTGACTCGAACCGGATAAGTTTTGGGCCTCCTTCTCGATTTGGATGCCCTTGCTGATCTCCTTAGCCTCCATGTAATTCTCCAAGCATGGTTATGACCTCATCAGATTGAACTAGACTCATTGACTCTCAATAGAGGCATCTAGTGAAGCCACAATATTAATTGTCATGAGTTACGGTAAGCAAAAAGATAAATCCTATTAATTCTCAAAATAATAAGAAACATATGCTTGAGAAAAGATTTATATTGGGGAAAGAATAAAGCTGCTCAAAAAATTTCAGATTTTTCTGATAAACGAGCGAAAAGTTATGCCGTCGAGATCTCCATAAATCGAACTTACCGGTTACCTCTCGGAAGATTGGGCCAGTATTCATCAATAGAGGGTTCAAGAACTCGGTTCCAAAGGACTAATCGACACAGTGGAGGAGATCAAGAACAGGGGCCCTGGATCACTGTAAAAGGATTTGTCACCACAGTTACAATGAACGATTCAGTTTCTCGATGTAAAACTAAACTTTAAACAAAACCCGATTGTTTAACAGCGGCGGCGACTGTGTTTATAGTCTAAGACTCGACCTAGGGTTGGGAACGACCAAGGGTTGGGCGCCCACAACTTGGGCTTAAGGCCCGACATGATACATGGCTAATCGGCCCAAAAGACAGCGACACAACGCCCTGACAGATTCTGGACAGTGACTTGTTTTGACGATTCCTGTTGATTCTGAACATATTTTGACGTAGGACCACTCGGGTTGGCTTCCTTACCAAATAAGCTTTCCATCCATATATGGATCATCGAAAACAGAGTCCGTACGCGTCCTGGGTGACCAGTTCAATGCAGACTGGTCCTGAATTCCGAGGTGGACTCAAACTTGATTTGGGCCTCCACCTTGGTGACTCGAACTGGATAAGTTTTGTGCCTCCTTCTCGATTTGGATTCCCTTGCTGATCTCCTTGGCCTCCATGTAATTCTCCAAGCATGGTCATGACCTCATCAGATTGAACTAGACTCATTGACTCTCAATAGAGGCATCCAGTGAAGCCACAATGTTAATTATCATGAGTTACGGTAAGCAAAAAGATAAATCCTATTAATTCTCAAAATAATAAGAAACATATGCTTGAGAAAAGATTTATATTGGGGAAAGAATAAAGCAACTAGCCTCAAATGGTGTCAAGAAGCTGCTCAAAAAATTTCAGATTTTTCTGATAAACGAGCGAAAAGTTATGCCGTCGAGATCTCCACAAATCGAACTTACCGGTTACCTCTCGGAAGATCAGGCCAGTATTCATCAATAGAGGGTTCAAGAACTCGGTTTCAAATGACTAATCGACACAGTGGAGGAGATCAAGAACAGGGCCCTGGATCACTGTAAAAGGATTTGTCACCACAGTTAGAATGAACGATTCAGTTTCTCGATAGAAAACTAAACTCTAAACAAAACCCGATTGTCTAACAGCGGCGGTGACTGTGTTTATAGTCTAAGACTCGACCTAGGGTTGGGAAGGACCAGGGGTTGGGCGCCCACAACTTGGGCTTAAGGCCCGACATGATACATGGCCAATCGGCCCAAAAGACGGCGACACAGCGCCCTGATAGATTCTGGAGGGTGACTTGTTTTGATGATTCCCATTGATTCCGAACATATTTTGATGTAGGACCACTTGGGTTGGCTTCTTTATCAAATAAGCTTTCCATCCATATATGGATCATCGAAAACGGAGTCCGTACGTGTCTTGGGTGACCAGTTCAAGGCAGACTGGTCCTGAATTCCGAGGTGGACTCAAACTTGATTTGGGCCTCCACCTTGGTGACTCGAACCGGATAAGTTTTGGGCCTCCTTCTCGATTTGGATGCCCTTGCTGATCTCCTTAGCCTCCATGTAATTCTCCAAGATTGGTCATGACCTCATCAGATTGAACTAGACTCATTGACTCTCAATAGAGGCATCCAGTGAAGCCACAATATTAATTGTCATGAGTTACGGTAAGAAAAAAGATAAATCCTATTAATTCTCAAAATAATAAGAAACATATGCTTGAGAAAAGATTTATATTGGGGAAAGAATAAAGCAACTATCCTCAAATGGTGTTAAGAAGCTGCTCAAAAAATTTTAGATTTTTCTAATAAACGAGCGAAAAGTTATGCCGTCGAGATCTCCACAAATCAAACTTACCGGTTACCTCTCGGAAGATCGGGCCAGTATTCATCAATAGAGGGTTCAAGAACTCGGTTTCAAAGGACTAATCGACACAGTGGAGGAGATCAAGAACAGGGCCCTGGATCACTGTAAAAGGATTTGTCACCACAGTTAGAATGAACGATTCAGTTTCTCGATAGAAAACTAAACTCTAAACAAAACCCGATTGTCTAACAGCGGCGGTGGCTGTGTTTATAGTCTAAGACTTGAACTAGGGTTGGGAAGGACCAGGGGTTGGGCGCCCATAACTTGGGCTTAAGGCCCGACATATTTTGACGTAGGACCACTTGGGTTGGTTTCCTTATCAAATAAGCTTTCCATCCATATATGGATCATCGAAAACGGAGTCCGTACGTGTCTTGGGTGACCAGTTCAAGGCAGACTGGTCCTGAATTCCGAGGTGGACTCAAACTTGATTTGGGCCTCCACCTTGGTGACTCGAACCGGATAAGTTTTGGGCCTCCTTCTCGATTTGGATGCCCTTGCTGATCTCCTTAGCCTCCATGTAATTCTCCAAGCATGGTTATGACCTCATCAGATTGAACTAGACTCATTGACTCTCAATAGAGGCATCTAGTGAAGCCACAATATTAATTGTCATGAGTTACGGTAAGCAAAAAGATAAATCCTATTAATTCTCAAAATAATAAGAAACATATGCTTGAGAAAAGATTTATATTGGGGAAAGAATAAAGCAACTAGCCTCAAATGGTGTCAAGAAGCTGCTCAAAAAATTTCAGATTTTTCTGATAAACGAGCGAAAAGTTATGCCGTCGAGATCTCCATAAATCGAACTTACCGGTTACCTCTCGGAAGATTGGGCCAGTATTCATCAATAGAGGGTTCAAGAACTCGGTTCCAAAGGACTAATCGACACAGTGGAGGAGATCAAGAACAGGGGCCCTGGATCACTGTAAAAGGATTTGTCACCACAGTTACAATGAACGATTCAGTTTCTCGATGTAAAACTAAACTTTAAACAAAACCCGATTGTTTAACAGCGGCGGCGACTGTGTTTATAGTCTAAGACTTGACCTAGGGTTGGGAACGACCAAGGGTTGGGCGCCCACAACTTGGGCTTAAGGCCCGACATGATACATGGCTAATCGGCCCAAAAGACAGCGACACAACGCCCTGACAGATTCTGGACAGTGACTTGTTTTGACGATTCCTGTTGATTCTGAACATATTTTGACGTAGGACCACTCGGGTTGGCTTCCTTACCAAATAAGCTTTCCATCCATATATGGATCATCGAAAACAGAGTCCGTACGCGTCCTGGGTGACCAGTTCAATGCAGACTGGTCCTGAATTCCGAGGTGGACTCAAACTTGATTTGGGCCTCCACCTTGGTGACTCGAACTGGATAAGTTTTGTGCCTCCTTCTCGATTTGGATTCCCTTGCTGATCTCCTTGGCCTCCATGTAATTCTCCAAGCATGGTCATGACCTCATCAGATTGAACTAGACTCATTGACTCTCAATAGAGGCATCCAGTGAAGCCACAATGTTAATTATCATGAGTTACGGTAAGCAAAAAGATAAATCCTATTAATTCTCAAAATAATAAGAAACATATGCTTGAGAAAAGATTTATATTGGGGAAAGAATAAAGCAACTAGCCTCAAATGGTGTCAAGAAGCTGCTCAAAAAATTTCAGATTTTTCTGATAAACGAGCGAAAAGTTATGCCGTCGAGATCTCCACAAATCGAACTTACCGGTTACCTCTCGGAAGATCAGGCCAGTATTCATCAATAGAGGGTTCAAGAACTCGGTTTCAAATGACTAATCGACACAGTGGAGGAGATCAAGAACAGGGCCCTGGATCACTGTAAAAGGATTTGTCACCACAGTTAGAATGAACGATTCAGTTTCTCGATAGAAAACTAAACTCTAAACAAAACCCGATTGTCTAACAGCGGCGGTGACTGTGTTTATAGTCTAAGACTCGACCTAGGGTTGGGAAGGACCAGGGGTTGGGCGCCCACAACTTGGGCTTAAGGCCCGACATGATACATGGCCAATCGGCCCAAAAGACGGCGACACAGCGCCCTGATAGATTCTGGAGGGTGACTTGTTTTGATGATTCCCATTGATTCCGAACATATTTTGATGTAGGACCACTTGGGTTGGCTTCTTTATCAAATAAGCTTTCCATCCATATATGGATCATCGAAAACGGAGTCCGTACGTGTCTTGGGTGACCAGTTCAAGGCAGACTGGTCCTGAATTCCGAGGTGGACTCAAACTTGATTTGGGCCTCCACCTTGGTGACTCGAACCGGATAAGTTTTGGGCCTCCTTCTCGATTTGGATGCCCTTGCTGATCTCCTTAGCCTCCATGTAATTCTCCAAGATTGGTCATGACCTCATCAGATTGAACTAGACTCATTGACTCTCAATAGAGGCATCCAGTGAAGCCACAATATTAATTGTCATGAGTTACGGTAAGAAAAAAGATAAATCCTATTAATTCTCAAAATAATAAGAAACATATGCTTGAGAAAAGATTTATATTGGGGAAAGAATAAAGCAACTATCCTCAAATGGTGTTAAGAAGCTGCTCAAAAAATTTTAGATTTTTCTAATAAACGAGCGAAAAGTTATGCCGTCGAGATCTCCACAAATCGAACTTACCGGTTACCTCTCGGAAGATCGGGCCAGTATTCATCAATAGAGGGTTCAAGAACTCGGTTTCAAAGGACTAATCGACACAGTGGAGGAGATCAAGAACAGGGCCCTGGATCACTGTAAAAGGATTTGTCACCACAGTTAGAATGAACGATTCAGTTTCTCGATAGAAAACTAAACTCTAAACAAAACCCGATTGTCTAACAGCGGCGGTGGCTGTGTTTATAGTCTAAGACTTGAACTAGGGTTGGGAAGGACCAGGGGTTGGGCGCCCATAACTTGGGCTTAAGGCCCGACATATTTTGACGTAGGACCACTTGGGTTGGTTTCCTTATCAAATAAGCTTTCCATCCATATATGGATCATCGAAAACGGAGTCCGTACGTGTCTTGGGTGACCAGTTCAAGGCAGACTGGTCCTGAATTCCGAGGTGGACTCAAACTTGATTTGGGCCTCCACCTTGGTGACTCGAACCGGATAAGTTTTGGGCCTCCTTCTCGATTTGGATGCCCTTGCTGATCTCCTTAGCCTCCATGTAATTCTCCAAGCATGGTTATGACCTCATCAGATTGAACTAGACTCATTGACTCTCAATAGAGGCATCTAGTGAAGCCACAATATTAATTGTCATGAGTTACGGTAAGCAAAAAGATAAATCCTATTAATTCTCAAAATAATAAGAAACATATGCTTGAGAAAAGATTTATATTGGGGAAAGAATAAAGCAACTAGCCTCAAATGGTGTCAAGAAGCTGCTCAAAAAATTTCAGATTTTTCTGATAAACGAGCGAAAAGTTATGCCGTCGAGATCTCCATAAATCGAACTTACCGGTTACCTCTCGGAAGATTGGGCCAGTATTCATCAATAGAGGGTTCAAGAACTCGGTTCCAAAGGACTAATCGACACAGTGGAGGAGATCAAGAACAGGGGCCCTGGATCACTGTAAAAGGATTTGTCACCACAGTTACAATGAACGATTCAGTTTCTCGATGTAAAACTAAACTTTAAACAAAACCCGATTGTTTAACAGCGGCGGCGACTGTGTTTATAGTCTAAGACTTGACCTAGGGTTGGGAACGACCAAGGGTTGGGCGCCCACAACTTGGGCTTAAGGCCCGACATGATACATGGCTAATCGGCCCAAAAGACAGCGACACAACGCCCTGACAGATTCTGGACAGTGACTTGTTTTGACGATTCCTGTTGATTCTGAACATATTTTGACGTAGGACCACTCGGGTTGGCTTCCTTACCAAATAAGCTTTCCATCCATATATGGATCATCGAAAACAGAGTCCGTACGCGTCCTGGGTGACCAGTTCAATGCAGACTGGTCCTGAATTCCGAGGTGGACTCAAACTTGATTTGGGCCTCCACCTTGGTGACTCGAACTGGATAAGTTTTGTGCCTCCTTCTCGATTTGGATTCCCTTGCTGATCTCCTTGGCCTCCATGTAATTCTCCAAGCATGGTCATGACCTCATCAGATTGAACTAGACTCATTGACTCTCAATAGAGGCATCCAGTGAAGCCACAATGTTAATTATCATGAGTTACGGTAAGCAAAAAGATAAATCCTATTAATTCTCAAAATAATAAGAAACATATGCTTGAGAAAAGATTTATATTGGGGAAAGAATAAAGCAACTAGCCTCAAATGGTGTCAAGAAGCTGCTCAAAAAATTTCAGATTTTTCTGATAAACGAGCGAAAAGTTATGCCGTCGAGATCTCCACAAATCGAACTTACCGGTTACCTCTCGGAAGATCAGGCCAGTATTCATCAATAGAGGGTTCAAGAACTCGGTTTCAAATGACTAATCGACACAGTGGAGGAGATCAAGAACAGGGCCCTGGATCACTGTAAAAGGATTTGTCACCACAGTTAGAATGAACGATTCAGTTTCTCGATAGAAAACTAAACTCTAAACAAAACCCGATTGTCTAACAGCGGCGGTGACTGTGTTTATAGTCTAAGACTCGACCTAGGGTTGGGAAGGACCAGGGGTTGGGCGCCCACAACTTGGGCTTAAGGCCCGACATGATACATGGCCAATCGGCCCAAAAGACGGCGACACAGCGCCCTGATAGATTCTGGAGGGTGACTTGTTTTGATGATTCCCATTGATTCCGAACATATTTTGATGTAGGACCACTTGGGTTGGCTTCTTTATCAAATAAGCTTTCCATCCATATATGGATCATCGAAAACGGAGTCCGTACGTGTCTTGGGTGACCAGTTCAAGGCAGACTGGTCCTGAATTCCGAGGTGGACTCAAACTTGATTTGGGCCTCCACCTTGGTGACTCGAACCGGATAAGTTTTGGGCCTCCTTCTCGATTTGGATGCCCTTGCTGATCTCCTTAGCCTCCATGTAATTCTCCAAGATTGGTCATGACCTCATCAGATTGAACTAGACTCATTGACTCTCAATAGAGGCATCCAGTGAAGCCACAATATTAATTGTCATGAGTTACGGTAAGAAAAAAGATAAATCCTATTAATTCTCAAAATAATAAGAAACATATGCTTGAGAAAAGATTTATATTGGGGAAAGAATAAAGCAACTATCCTCAAATGGTGTTAAGAAGCTGCTCAAAAAATTTTAGATTTTTCTAATAAACGAGCGAAAAGTTATGCCGTCGAGATCTCCACAAATCGAACTTACCGGTTACCTCTCGGAAGATCGGGCCAGTATTCATCAATAGAGGGTTCAAGAACTCGGTTTCAAAGGACTAATCGACACAGTGGAGGAGATCAAGAACAGGGCCCTGGATCACTGTAAAAGGATTTGTCACCACAGTTAGAATGAACGATTCAGTTTCTCGATAGAAAACTAAACTCTAAACAAAACCCGATTGTCTAACAGCGGCGGTGGCTGTGTTTATAGTCTAAGACTTGAACTAGGGTTGGGAAGGACCAGGGGTTGGGCGCCCATAACTTGGGCTTAAGGCCCGACATATTTTGACGTAGGACCACTTGGGTTGGTTTCCTTATCAAATAAGCTTTCCATCCATATATGGATCATCGAAAACGGAGTCCGTACGTGTCTTGGGTGACCAGTTCAAGGCAGACTGGTCCTGAATTCCGAGGTGGACTCAAACTTGATTTGGGCCTCCACCTTGGTGACTCGAACCGGATAAGTTTTGGGCCTCCTTCTCGATTTGGATGCCCTTGCTGATCTCCTTAGCCTCCATGTAATTCTCCAAGCATGGTTATGACCTCATCAGATTGAACTAGACTCATTGACTCTCAATAGAGGCATCTAGTGAAGCCACAATATTAATTGTCATGAGTTACGGTAAGCAAAAAGATAAATCCTATTAATTCTCAAAATAATAAGAAACATATGCTTGAGAAAAGATTTATATTGGGGAAAGAATAAAGCAACTAGCCTCAAATGGTGTCAAGAAGCTGCTCAAAAAATTTCAGATTTTTCTGATAAACGAGCGAAAAGTTATGCCGTCGAGATCTCCATAAATCGAACTTACCGGTTACCTCTCGGAAGATTGGGCCAGTATTCATCAATAGAGGGTTCAAGAACTCGGTTCCAAAGGACTAATCGACACAGTGGAGGAGATCAAGAACAGGGGCCCTGGATCACTGTAAAAGGATTTGTCACCACAGTTACAATGAACGATTCAGTTTCTCGATGTAAAACTAAACTTTAAACAAAACCCGATTGTTTAACAGCGGCGGCGACTGTGTTTATAGTCTAAGACTCGACCTAGGGTTGGGAACGACCAAGGGTTGGGCGCCCACAACTTGGGCTTAAGGCCCGACATGATACATGGCTAATCGGCCCAAAAGACAGCGACACAACGCCCTGACAGATTCTGGACAGTGACTTGTTTTGACGATTCCTGTTGATTCTGAACATATTTTGACGTAGGACCACTCGGGTTGGCTTCCTTACCAAATAAGCTTTCCATCCATATATGGATCATCGAAAACAGAGTCCGTACGCGTCCTGGGTGACCAGTTCAATGCAGACTGGTCCTGAATTCCGAGGTGGACTCAAACTTGATTTGGGCCTCCACCTTGGTGACTCGAACTGGATAAGTTTTGTGCCTCCTTCTCGATTTGGATTCCCTTGCTGATCTCCTTGGCCTCCATGTAATTCTCCAAGCATGGTCATGACCTCATCAGATTGAACTAGACTCATTGACTCTCAATAGAGGCATCCAGTGAAGCCACAATGTTAATTATCATGAGTTACGGTAAGCAAAAAGATAAATCCTATTAATTCTCAAAATAATAAGAAACATATGCTTGAGAAAAGATTTATATTGGGGAAAGAATAAAGCAACTAGCCTCAAATGGTGTCAAGAAGCTGCTCAAAAAATTTCAGATTTTTCTGATAAACGAGCGAAAAGTTATGCCGTCGAGATCTCCACAAATCGAACTTACCGGTTACCTCTCGGAAGATCAGGCCAGTATTCATCAATAGAGGGTTCAAGAACTCGGTTTCAAATGACTAATCGACACAGTGGAGGAGATCAAGAACAGGGCCCTGGATCACTGTAAAAGGATTTGTCACCACAGTTAGAATGAACGATTCAGTTTCTCGATAGAAAACTAAACTCTAAACAAAACCCGATTGTCTAACAGCGGCGGTGACTGTGTTTATAGTCTAAGACTCGACCTAGGGTTGGGAAGGACCAGGGGTTGGGCGCCCACAACTTGGGCTTAAGGCCCGACATGATACATGGCCAATCGGCCCAAAAGACGGCGACACAGCGCCCTGATAGATTCTGGAGGGTGACTTGTTTTGATGATTCCCATTGATTCCGAACATATTTTGATGTAGGACCACTTGGGTTGGCTTCTTTATCAAATAAGCTTTCCATCCATATATGGATCATCGAAAACGGAGTCCGTACGTGTCTTGGGTGACCAGTTCAAGGCAGACTGGTCCTGAATTCCGAGGTGGACTCAAACTTGATTTGGGCCTCCACCTTGGTGACTCGAACCGGATAAGTTTTGGGCCTCCTTCTCGATTTGGATGCCCTTGCTGATCTCCTTAGCCTCCATGTAATTCTCCAAGATTGGTCATGACCTCATCAGATTGAACTAGACTCATTGACTCTCAATAGAGGCATCCAGTGAAGCCACAATATTAATTGTCATGAGTTACGGTAAGCAAAAAGATAAATCCTATTAATTCTCAAAATAATAAGAAACATATGCTTGAGAAAAGATTTATATTGGGGAAAGAATAAAGCAACTAGCCTCAAATGGTGTTAAGAAGCTGCTCAAAAAATTTTAGATTTTTCTAATAAACGAGCGAAAAGTTATGCCGTCGAGATCTCCACAAATCGAACTTACCGGTTACCTCTCGGAAGATCGGGCCAGTATTCATCAATAGAGGGTTCAAGAACTCGGTTTCAAAGGACTAATCGACACAGTGGAGGAGATCAAGAACAGGGCCCTGGATCACTGTAAAAGGATTTGTCACCACAGTTAGAATGAACGATTCAGTTTCTCGATAGAAAACTAAACTCCAAACAAAACCCGATTGTCTAACAGCGGCGGTGGCTGTGTTTATAGTCTAAGACTTGAACTAGGGTTGGGAAGGACTAGGGGTTGGGCGCCCATAACTTGGGCTTAAGGCCCGACATGATACATGGCCAATCGGCCCAAAAGACGGTGACACAGCGCCCTGATAGATTCTGGACGGTGAATTGTTTTGATGATTCCGGTTGATTTCAAACATATTTTGACGTAGGACCACTTGGGTTGGCTTCCTTATCAAATAAGCTTTCCATCCATATATGGATCATCGAAAACGGAGTCCGTACGTGTCTTGGGTGACCAGTTCAAGGCAGACTGGTCCTGAATTCCGAGGTGGACTCAAACTTGATTTGGGCCTCCACCTTGGTGACTCGAACCGGATAAGTTTTGGGCCTCCTTCTCGATTTGGATGCCCTTGCTGATCTCCTTAGCCTCCATGTAATTCTCCAAGCATGGTTATGACCTCATCAGATTGAACTAGACTCATTGACTCTCAATAGAGGCATCTAGTGAAGCCACAATATTAATTGTCATGAGTTACGGTAAGCAAAAAGATAAATCCTATTAATTCTCAAAATAATAAGAAACATATGCTTGAGAAAAGATTTATATTGGGGAAAGAATAAAGCAACTAGCCTCAAATGGTGTCAAGAAGCTGCTCAAAAAATTTCAGATTTTTCTGATAAACGAGCGAAAAGTTATGCCGTCGAGATCTCCATAAATCGAACTTACCGGTTACCTCTCGGAAGATTGGGCCAGTATTCATCAATAGAGGGTTCAAGAACTCGGTTCCAAAGGACTAATCGACACAGTGGAGGAGATCAAGAACAGGGGCCCTGGATCACTGTAAAAGGATTTGTCACCACAGTTACAATGAACGATTCAGTTTCTCGATGTAAAACTAAACTTTAAACAAAACCCGATTGTTTAACAGCGGCGGCGACTGTGTTTATAGTCTAAGACTCGACCTAGGGTTGGGAACGACCAAGGGTTGGGCGCCCACAACTTGGGCTTAAGGCCCGACATGATACATGGCTAATCGGCCCAAAAGACAGCGACACAACGCCCTGACAGATTCTGGACAGTGACTTGTTTTGACGATTCCTGTTGATTCTGAACATATTTTGACGTAGGACCACTCGGGTTGGCTTCCTTACCAAATAAGCTTTCCATCCATATATGGATCATCGAAAACAGAGTCCGTACGCGTCCTGGGTGACCAGTTCAATGCAGACTGGTCCTGAATTCCGAGGTGGACTCAAACTTGATTTGGGCCTCCACCTTGGTGACTCGAACTGGATAAGTTTTGTGCCTCCTTCTCGATTTGGATTCCCTTGCTGATCTCCTTGGCCTCCATGTAATTCTCCAAGCATGGTCATGACCTCATCAGATTGAACTAGACTCATTGACTCTCAATAGAGGCATCCAGTGAAGCCACAATGTTAATTATCATGAGTTACGGTAAGCAAAAAGATAAATCCTATTAATTCTCAAAATAATAAGAAACATATGCTTGAGAAAAGATTTATATTGGGGAAAGAATAAAGCAACTAGCCTCAAATGGTGTCAAGAAGCTGCTCAAAAAATTTCAGATTTTTCTGATAAACGAGCGAAAAGTTATGCCGTCGAGATCTCCACAAATCGAACTTACCGGTTACCTCTCGGAAGATCAGGCCAGTATTCATCAATAGAGGGTTCAAGAACTCGGTTTCAAATGACTAATCGACACAGTGGAGGAGATCAAGAACAGGGCCCTGGATCACTGTAAAAGGATTTGTCACCACAGTTAGAATGAACGATTCAGTTTCTCGATAGAAAACTAAACTCTAAACAAAACCCGATTGTCTAACAGCGGCGGTGACTGTGTTTATAGTCTAAGACTCAACCTAGGGTTGGGAAGGACCAGGGGTTGGGCGCCCACAACTTGGGCTTAAGGCCCGACATGATACATGGCCAATCGGCCCAAAAGACGGCGACACAGCGCCCTGATAGATTCTGGAGGGTGACTTGTTTTGATGATTCCCATTGATTCCGAACATATTTTGATGTAGGACCACTTGGGTTGGCTTCTTTATCAAATAAGCTTTCCATCCATATATGGATCATCGAAAACGGAGTCCGTACGTGTCTTGGGTGACCAGTTCAAGGCAGACTGGTCCTGAATTCCGAGGTGGACTCAAACTTGATTTGGGCCTCCACCTTGGTGACTCGAACCGGATAAGTTTTGGGCCTCCTTCTCGATTTGGATGCCCTTGCTGATCTCCTTAGCCTCCATGTAATTCTCCAAGATTGGTCATGACCTCATCAGATTGAACTAGACTCATTGACTCTCAATAGAGGCATCCAGTGAAGCCACAATATTAATTGTCATGAGTTACGGTAAGCAAAAAGATAAATCCTATTAATTCTCAAAATAATAAGAAACATATGCTTGAGAAAAGATTTATATTGGGGAAAGAATAAAGCAACTAGCCTCAAATGGTGTTAAGAAGCTGCTCAAAAAATTTTAGATTTTTCTAATAAACGAGCGAAAAGTTATGCCGTCGAGATCTCCACAAATCGAACTTACCGGTTACCTCTCGGAAGATCGGGCCAGTATTCATCAATAGAGGGTTCAAGAACTCGGTTTCAAAGGACTAATCGACACAGTGGAGGAGATCAAGAACAGGGCCCTGGATCACTGTAAAAGGATTTGTCACCACAGTTAGAATGAACGATTCAGTTTCTCGATAGAAAACTAAACTCTAAACAAAACCCGATTGTCTAACAGCGGCGGTGGCTGTGTTTATAGTCTAAGACTTGAACTAGGGTTGGGAAGGACTAGGGGTTGGGCGCCCATAACTTGGGCTTAAGGCCCGACATGATACATGGCCAATCGGCCCAAAAGACGGTGACACAGCGCCCTGATAGATTCTGGACGGTGAATTGTTTTGATGATTCCGGTTGATTTCAAACATATTTTGACGTAGGACCACTTGGGTTGGCTTCCTTATCAAATAAGCTTTCCATCCATATATGGATCATCGAAAACGGAGTCCGTACGTGTCTTGGGTGACCAGTTCAAGGCAGACTGGTCCTGAATTCCGAGGTGGACTCAAACTTGATTTGGGCCTCCACCTTGGTGACTCGAACCGTATAAGTTTTGGGCCTCTTTCTCAATTTGGATGCCCTTGCTGATCTCCTTGGCCTCCATGTAATTCTTCAAGCATGGTCATGACCTCATCAGATTGAACTAGACTCATTGACTCTCAATAGAGGCATCTTGTGAAGCCACAATGTTAATTGTCATGAGTTACGGTAAGCAAAAAGTTAAATCCTATTAATTCTCAAAATAATAAGAAACATATGCTTGAGAAAAGATTTATATTGGGGAAAGAATAAAGCAACTAGCCTCAAATGGTGTCAAGAAGCTGCTCAAAAAATTTCAGATTTTTCTGATAAACGTGCAAAAAGTTATGCCGTCGAGATCTCCACAAATCGAACTTACCGTTTACCTCTCAGAAGATCAGGCTAGTATTCATCAATAGAGGGTTCAAGAACTCGGTTCCAAAGGACTAATTGACACAGTGGAGGAGATCAAGAATAGGGGCCTTGGATCGCTGTAAAAGGATTTGTCACCACAGTTATAATGAACGATTCAGTTTCTCGATGGAAAACTAAACTTTAAACAAAACCTGATTGTCTAACAGCGGCGGCAGCTGTGTTTATAGTCTAAGACTCGACCTAGGGTTGGGAACGACCAAGGGTTGGGTGCCCACAACTTGGGCTTAAGGCCCGACATGATACATGGCTAATCGGCCCAAAAGACGGCGCCACAGCGCCTTGATAGATTCTGGACAGTGACTTGTTTTGACGATTCCCGTTGATTCTGAACATATTTTGACATAGGACCACTCGGTTTAGCTTCCTTATCAAATAAGCTTTCCATCCATATATGGATCATCGAAAACAGAGTCCGTACGCATCCTGGGTGACCAGTTCAATGCAGACTGGTCCTGAATTCCGAGGTAGACTCAAACTTGATTTGGGCCTCCACCTTGGTGACTTGAACCGGATAAGTTTTGGGCCTCCTTCTCGATTTGGATTCCCTTGCTGATCTCCTTGGCCTCCATGTAATTCTCCAAGCATGGTTATGACCTCATCAGATTGAACTAGACTCATTGACTCTCAATAGAGGCATCCAGTGAAGCCACAATGTTAATTGTCATGAGTTACGGTAAGCAAAAAGATAAATCCTATTAATTCTCAAAATAATAAGAAACATATGCTTGAGAAAAGATTTATATTGGGGAAAGAATAAAGCAACTAGCCTCAAATGGTGTCAAGAAGCTGCTCAAAAAATTTTAGATTTTTCTAATAAACGAGCGAAAAGTTATGCCGTCGAGATCTCCACAAATCGAACTTACCGGTTACCTCTCGGAAGATCGGGCCAGTATTCATCAATAGAGGGTTCAAGAACTCGGTTTCAAAGGACTAATCGACACAGTGGAGGAGATCAAGAACAGGGCCCTGGATCACTGTAAAAGGATTTGTCACCACAGTTAGAATGAACGATTCAGTTTCTCGATAGAAAACAAAACTCTAAACAAAACCCGATTGTCTAACAGCGGCGGTGGTTGTGTTTATAGTCTAAGACTCGAACTAGGGTTGGGAAGGACCAGGGGTTGGGCGCCCACAACTTGGGCTTAAGGCCCGACATGATACATGGCCAATCGGCCCAAAAGACGGTGACACAGCGCCCTGATAGATTCTGGACGGTGAATTGTTTTGATGATTCCGGTTGATTTCAAACATATTTTGACGTAGGACCACTTGGGTTGGCTTCCTTATCAAATAAGCTTTCCATCCATATATGGATCATCGAAAACGGAGTCCGTACGTGTCTTGGGTGACCAGTTCAAGGCAGACTGGTCCTGAATTCCGAGGTGGACTCAAACTTGATTTGGGCCTCCACCTTGGTGACTCGAACCGTATAAGTTTTGGGCCTCTTTCTCGATTTGGATGCCCTTGCTGATCTCCTTGGCCTCCATGTAATTCTTCAAGCATGGTCATGACCTCATCAGATTGAACTAGACTCATTGACTCTCAATAGAGGCATCTTGTGAAGCCACAATGTTAATTGTCATGAGTTACGGTAAGCAAAAAGTTAAATCCTATTAATTCTCAAAATAATAAGAAACATATGCTTGAGAAAAGATTTATATTGGGGAAAGAATAAAGCAACTAGCCTCAAATGGTGTCAAGAAGCTGCTCAAAAAATTTCAGATTTTTCTGATAAACGTGCAAAAAGTTATGCCGTCGAGATCTCCACAAATCGAACTTACCGTTTACCTCTCAGAAGATCAGGCTAGTATTCATCAATAGAGGGTTCAAGAACTCGGTTCCAAAGGACTAATTGACACAGTGGAGGAGATCAAGAATAGGGGCCTTGGATCGCTGTAAAAGGATTTGTCACCACAGTTATAATGAACGATTCAGTTTCTCGATGTAAAACTAAACTTTAAACAAAACCCGACTGTTTAACAGTGGCGGCGGCTGTGTTTATAGTCTAAGACTCGACCTAGGGTTGGGAACGACCAAGGGTTGGGCGCCCACAACTTGGGCTTAAGGCCCGACATGATACATGGCTAATCAGCCCAAAAGACGGCGACACAGCGCCCTGACAGATTCTGGACAGTGACTTGTTTTGACGATTCCCGTTGATTCTGAACATATTTTGACGTAGGACCACTCGGGTTGGCTTCCTTACCAAATAAGCTTTCCATCCATATATGGATCATCGAAAACAGAGTCCGTACGCGTCCTGGGTGACCAGTTCAATGCAGACTGGTCCTGAATTCCGAGGTGGACTCAAACTTGATTTGGGCCTCCACCTTGGTGACTCGAACTGGATAAGTTTTGTGCCTCCTTCTCGATTTGGATTCCCTTGCTGATCTCCTTGGCCTCCATGTAATTCTCCAAGCATGGTCATGACCTCATCAGATTGAACTAGACTCATTGACTCTCAATAGAGGCATCCAGTGAAGCCACAATGTTAATTATCATGAGTTACAGTAAGCAAAAAGATAAATCCTATTAATTCTCAAAATAATAAGAAACATATGCTTGAGAAAAGATTTATATTGGGTAAAGAATAAAGCAACTAGCCTCAAATGGTGTCAAGAAGCTGCTTAAAAAATTTCAGATTTTTCTGATAAACGAGCGAAAAGTTATGCCGTCGAGATCTCCACAAATCGAACTTACCGGTTACCTCTCGGAAGATCAGGCCAGTATTCATCAATAGAGGGTTCAAGAACTCGGTTTCAAAGGACTAATCGACACAGTGGAGGAGATCAAGAACAGGGCCCTGGATCACTGTAAAAGGATTTGTCACCACAGTTAGAATGAACGATTCAGTTTCTCGATAGAAAACTAAACTCTAAACAAAACCCGATTGTCTAACAGCGGCGGTGACTGTGTTTATAGTCTAAGACTCGACCTAGGGTTGGGAAGGACCAGGGGTTGGGCGCCCACAACTTGGGCTTAAGGCCCGACATGATACATGGCCAATCGGCCCAAAAGACGGCGACACAGCGCCCTGACAGATTCTGGATGGTGACTTGTTTTGATGATTCCCATTGATTCCGAATATATTTTGATGTAGGACCACTTGGGTTGGCTTCTTTATCAAATAAGCTTTCCATCCATATATGGATCATCGAAAACGGAGTCCGTACGTGTCTTGGGTGACCAGTTCAAGGCAGACTGGTCCTGAATTCCGAGGTGGACTCAAACTTGATTTGGGCCTCCACCTTGGTGACTCGAACCGGATAAGTTTTGGGCCTCCTTCTCGATTTGGATGCCCTTGCTGATCTCCTTTGCCTCCATGTAATTCTCCAAGCTTGGTCATGACCTCATCAGATTGAACTAGACTCATTGACTCTCAATAGAGGCATCCAGTGAAGCCACAATATTAATTGTCATGAGTTATGGTAAGCAAAAAGATAAATCCTATTAATTCTCAAAATAATAAGAAACATATGCTTGAGAAAAGATTTATATTGGGGAAAGAATAAAGCAACTAGCCTCAAATGGTGTCAAGAAGCTGCTCAAAAAATTTTAGATTTTTCTGATAAACGAGCGAAAAGTTATGCCGTCGAGATCTCCACAAATCGAACTTACCGGTTACCTCTCGGAAGATCAGGCCAGTATTCATCAATAGAGGGTTTAAGAACTCGGTTCCAAAGGACTAATCGACACAGTGGAGGAGATTAAGAACAGGGGCCCTGGATCACTGTAAAAGGATTTGTCACCACAGTTACAATGAACGATTCAGTTTCTCGATGAAAAACTAAACTCTAAATAAAACCTGATTGTCTAATAGCGGCGGCGGCTGTGTTTATAGTCTAAGACTTGACCTAGAGTTGAGAACGACCAGGGGTTGGGCACCCACAACTTGGGCTTAAGGCCCGACATGATACATGGCCAATCGGCCCAAAAGACGGTGACACAGTGACCTGACAGATTCTGGATGGTGATTTGTTTTGACGATTCCCATTGATTTCGAACATATTTTGATGTAGGACTACTTGGGTTGGCTTCCTTATCAAATAAGCTTTTCATCCATATATGGATTATCGAAAACAGAGTCCGTACGCGTCCTGGGTGACCAGTTCAAGGCAGACTGGTCCTGAATTCTGAGGTGGACTCAAACTTGATTTGGGCCTCCACCTTGGTGACTCGAACCGGATAAGTTTTGGGCCTCCTTCTCGATTTGGATGCCCTTGCTGATCTCCTTGGCCTCCATGTAATTCTCTAAGCATGGTCATGACCTCATCAGATTGAAATAGACTCATTGACTCTCAATAGAGGCATCTAGTGAAGCCACAATGTTAATTGTCATGAGTTACGGTAAGCAAAAAGATAAATCCTATTAATTCTCAAAATAATAAGAAACATATACTTGAGAAAAGATTTATATTAGGGAAAGAATAAAGCAACTAGCCTCAAATGGTGTCAAGAAGCTGCTCAAAAAATTTCAGATTTTTCTAATAAACGAGCGAAAAGTTATGCCGTCGAGATCTCCACAAATCGAACTTACCGGTTACCTCTCGGAAGATCAGGCCAGTATTCATCAATAGAGGGTTTAAGAACTCGGTTCCAAAGGACTAATCGACACATTGGAGGAGATCAAGAACAGGGGCCCTGGATCACTGTAAAAGGATTTGTCACCACAGTTACAATGAACGATTCAGTTTCTCGATGGAAAACTAAACTCTAAACAAAACCTGATTGTCTAACAGCGGCGGCGGCTGTGTTTATAGTCTAAGACTCGGCCTAGGGTTGGGAACGACCAGGGGTTGGGCGCCCACAACTTGGGCTTAAGGCCCGACATGATACATGGCCAATCGGCCCAAAAGACGGCGACACAGCGCCCTGACATATTCTGGACGGTGAATTGTTTTGACGATTCCCGTTGATTTCGAACATATTTTGATGTAGGACCACTTGGGTTGGCTTCCTTATCAAATAAGCTTTCCATCCATATATGGATCATCAAAAACGGAGTCCGTACGCGTCCTGGGTGACCAGTTCAAGGCAGACTGGTCCTGAATTCCGAGGTGGACTCAAACTTGATTTGGGCCTCCACCTTGGTAACTCGAACCGGATAAGTTTTGGGGCTCCTTCTCGATTTGGATGCCCTTGCTGATCTCCTTGGCCTCCATGTAATTCTCCAAGCATGGTCATGACCTCATCAGATTGAACTAGACTCATTGACTCTCAATAGAGGCATCCAGTGAAGCCACAATGTTAATTGTCATGAGTTACGGTAAGCAAAAAGATAAATCCTATTAATTCTCAAAATAATAAGAAACATATGCTTGAGAAAAGATTTATATTGGGGAAAGAATAAAGCAACTAGCCTCAAATGGTGTCAAGAAGCTGCTTAAAAAATTTCAGATTTTTCTGATAAACGAGCGAAAAGTTATGCCGTCGAGATCTCCACAAATCGAACTTACCGGTTACCTCTCAGAAGATCGGTCCAGCATTCATCAATAGAGGGTTCAAGAACTCGGTTCCAAAGGACTAATCAACACAGTGAAGGAGATCAAGAACAGGGGCCCTGGATCACTGTAAAAGGATTTGTCACCACAGTTACAATGAACGATTCGGTTTCTCGTTGAAAAACTAAACTCTAAACAAAACCCGATTGTCTAACAGCGGTGGTGGCTGTGTTTATAGTCTAAGACTCGGCCTAGGGTTGGAAACGACCAGGGGTTGGGCGCCCACAACTTGGGCTTAAGGCCCGACATGATACATGGCTAATCGGCCCAAAAGACGGCGACACAGCGCCCTGACAGATTCTGGACGGTGACTTGTTTTGACGATTCCTGTTGATTCCGAACATGTTTTGACGTAGGACCACTCGGGTTGGCTTTCTTATCAAATAAGCTTTCCATCCATATATGGATCATCGAAAACGGAGTCCGTATGCGTCCTGGGTGACTAGTTCAAGGCAGACTGGTCCTGAATTCCGAGGTGGACTCAAACTTGATTTGGGCCTCCACCTTGGTAACTCGAACCGGATAAGTTTTGGGCCTCCTTCTCGATTTGGATGCCCTTGCTGATCTCCTTGGCCTCCATGTAATTCTCCAAGCATGGTCATGACCTCATCAGATTGAGCTAGACTCATTGACTCTCAATAGGCCTCCAGTGAAGCCACAATGTTAATTGTCTTGAGTTACGGTAAGCAAAAAGATAAATCCTATTAATTCTCAAAATAATAAGAAACATATTCTTGAGAAAAGATTTATATTGGGGATAGAATAAAGCAACCAGCCTCAAATGGTGTCAAGAAGCTGCTCAAAAAATTTCAGATTTTTCTAATAAACGAGCGAAAAGTTATACCGTCGAGATCTCCACAAATCAAACTTTCCGGTTACCTCTCGGAAGATCGGGCCAGTATTCATCAATAGAGAGTTCAAGAACTCGGTTTTAAAGGACTAATCGACACAGTGGAGGAGATCAAGAACAGGGGCCCTAGATCACTATAAAAGGATTTGTCACCACAGTTACAATGAACGATTCAGTTTCTCGATGGAAAACTAAACTCTAAACAAAACCCAATTGTCTAACAGTGGCGGCGGCTGTGTTTATAGTCTAAGACTCGACCTAGGTTTGGAAACGACCAGGGGTTGGGCACCCACTACTTGGGCTTAAGGCCCGACATGATACATGGCCAATCGGCCTAAAAGACGGTGACACAGCGCCTTGACAGATTCTGGACGGTGACTTGTTTTGACGATTCCCGTTGATTCCGAACATATTTTGACGTAGGACCACTTGGGTTGGCTTCCTTAACAAATAAGCTTTCCATCCATATATGGATCATCGAAAACGGAGTCCGTACGCATCCTGGGTGACCAGTTCAAGGCAGACTGGTCCTGAATTCCGAGGTGGACTCAAACTTGATTTGGGCCTCCACCTTGGTGACTCGAACCGGATAAGTTTTGGGCCTCCTTCTCGATTTGGATGCCCTTGCAGATTTCCTTGGCCTCCATGTAATTCTCCAAGCATGGTCATGACCTCATCAGATTGAACTAGACTCATTGCCTCTCAATAGAGGCATCCAGTGAAGCCACAATGTTAATTGTCATGAGTTACGGTAAGCAAAAAGATAAATCCTAATAATTCTCAAAATAATAAGAAACACATGCTTGAGAAAAGATTTATATTGGGGAAAGAATAAAGCAACTAGCCTCAAATGGTGTCAAGAAGCTGCTCAAAAAATTTCAGATTTTTCTGATAAACGAGCGAAAAGTTATGCCATCGAGATCTCCACAAATCGAACTTACCGGTTAGCTCTCGGAAGATCGGGCCAGTATTCATCAATAGAGGGTTCAAGAACTCAGTTCCAGAGGACTAATCGACAGAGTGGAGGAGATCAAGAACAGGGGCCCTGGATCACTGTAAAAGGATTTGTCACCACAGTTACAATGAACGATTCAGTTTCTCGATGGAAAACTAAACTCTAAACAAAACCCGATTGTCTAACAGCGGCGGCGGCTGTGTTTATAGTCTAAGACTCGACCTAGGGTTGGGAACGACCAGGGGTTGGGCGCCCACAACTTGGGCTTAAGGCCCGACATGATACATGGCCAATCGGCCCAAAAGACGGCGACACAGCGCCCTGACAGATTCTGGACGGTAAATTGTTTCGACGATTCCTATTGATTCCGTACATATTTTGATGTTGGACCACTTGGGTTGGCTTCTTTATCAAATAAGCTTTCCATCCATATATGGATCATCAAAAACGGAGTCCATACGCATCCTAGGTGACCAGTTCAAGGCAGACTGGTCCTGAATTCCGAGGTGGACTCAAACTTGATTTGGGCCTCCACCTTGGTGACTCGAACCGGATAAGTTTTAGGCCTCCTTCTCGATTTGGATGCCCTTGCTGATCTCCTTGGCCTTCATGTAATTCTCCAAGTATGGTCATGACCTCATTAGATTGAACTAGACTCATTGACTCTCAATAGAGGCATCTAGTGAAGCCACAATGTTAATTGTCATGAGTTACGGTAAGCAAAAAGATAAATCCTATTAATTCTCAAAATAATAAGAAACATATGCTTGAGAAAAAGATTTATATTGGGGAAAGAATAAAGCAACTAGCCTCAAATGGTGTCAAGAAGCTGCTCAAAAAATTTCAGATTTTTCTGATAAACGAGCAAAAAGTTATGCCGTCGAGATCTCCACAAATCGAACTTACCGGTTACCTCTCGGAAGATCAGGCCAGTATTCATCAATAGAGGGTTCATGAACTCGGTTCCAAAGGACTAATCAACACAGTGGAGGAGATCAAGAACAGGGGCCCTGGATCACTGTAAAAGGATTTGTCACCACAGTTACAATGAACGATTCGGTTTCTCGATGGAAAACTAAACTCTAAACAAAACCCGATTGTCTAACAGCGGCGGTGGCCGTGTTTATAGTCTAAGACTCGACCTAGGGTTGGGAACGACCAGGGGTTGGGCGCCCACAACTTGGGCTTAAGGCCCGACATGATACATGGCCAATCGGCCCAAAAGACGGCGACACAGCGCCCTGACAGATTCTGGGTGGTGACTTGTTTTGACGATTCCCATTGATTCCGAACATATTTTGACGTAGGACCACTTGGGTTGGCTTCCTTATCAAATAAGCTTTCCATCCATATATGGATCATCAAAAACGGAGTCCGTACGCGTCCTGGGTGACCAGTTCAAGGCAGACTGGTCCTGAATTCCGAGGTGGACTCAAACTTGATTTGGGCCTCCACCTTGGTGACTCGAACCAGATAAGTTTTGGGCCTCCTTCTCGATTTGGATGCCCTTGCTGATCTCCTTGGCCTCCATGTAATTCTCCAAGCATGGTCATGACCTCATCAGATTGAACTAGAAACATTGACTCTCAATAGAGGCATCCAGTGAAGCCACAATGTTAATTGTCATGAGTTACGGTAAGCAAAAAGATAAATCCTATTAATTCTCAAAATAATAAGAAACATATGCTTGAGAAAAGATTTATATTGGGGAAAGAATAAAGCAACTAGCCTCAAATGGTGTCAAGAAGCTGCTCAAAAAATTTCAGATTTTTCTGATAAACGAAAGAAAAGTTATGCCGTCGAGATCTCCATAAATAGAACTTACCGGTTACCTCTCGGAAGATCAGGCCAGTATTCATCAATAGAGGGTTCAAGAACTTGGTTCCAAAGGACTAATCGTCCCAGTGGAGGAGATCAAGAACAGAGGCCCTGGATCACTGTAAAAGGATTTGTCACCATAGTTACAATGAACGATTCGGTTTCTCGATGGAAAACTAAACTCTAAACAAAACCCGATTGTCTAACAGCGGCGGTGGCTGTGTTTATAGTCTAAGACTCGACCTAGGGTTGGGAACGACCAGGGGTTGGGCGCCCACAACTTCGGCTTAAGGCCCAACATGATACATGGCCAATCGGGCCAAAAGACGGCGACACAGCGCCCTGACAGATTCTGGACGGTGACTTGTTTTGACGATTCCCGTTGATTCCGAACATATTTTGACGTTGGACCACTTGGATTGGCTTCCTTATCAAATAAGCTTTCCATCCATATATGGATCATCGAAAACGGAGTCGTACGCGTACTGGGTGACCAGTTCAAGGCAGACTGATCCTAAATTCCGAGGTGGACTCAAACTTGATTTGGGCCTCCACCTTGGTGACTCGAACCGGATAAGTTTTGAGCCTCATTCTCGATTTGGATGCCCTTGCTGATCTCCTTGGCCTCCATGTAATTCTCCAAGCATGGTCATGACCTCATCAGATTGAACTAGACTCATTGACTCTCAATAGAGGCATCTAGTGAAGCCACAATGTTAATTGTCATAAGTTACGGTAAGCAAAAAGATAAATCCTATTAATTCTCAAAATAATAAGAAACATATGCTTGAGAAAAGATTTATATTGGGGAAAGAATAAAGCAACTAGACTCAAATGGTGTCAAGAAGCTACTCAAAAAATTTCAAATTTTTCTGATAAACGAGCGAAAAGTTATGCCGTCGAGATCTCCACAAATCGAACTTACCGGTTACCTGTCGGAAGATCAGGCCAGTATTCATCAATAGAGGGTTCAAGAACTCGGTTCCAAAGGACTAATTGACACAGTGGAGGAGATCAAGAACAGGGGCCCTGGATCGCTGTAAAAGGAT
Source organism: Saccharum hybrid cultivar R570 (assembly GCA_038087645.1). Classification (NCBI taxonomy): domain Eukaryota; kingdom Viridiplantae; phylum Streptophyta; class Magnoliopsida; order Poales; family Poaceae; genus Saccharum; species Saccharum hybrid cultivar. The sequence goes on from JAQSUU010000703.1 coordinate 19,572,005, forward strand.
TTGTCACCACAGTTACAATGAACGATTCGGTTTCTCGATGGAAAACTAAACTCTAAACAAAACCCGATTGTCTAACAGCGGCGGTGGCTGTGTTTATAGTCTAAGACTCGACCTAGGGTTGGGAACGACCAGGGGTTGGGCGCCCACAACTTGGGCTTAAGGCCCGACATGATACATGGCCAATCGGCCCAAAAGACGGCGACACAGCGCCCTGACAGATTCTGGGTGGTGACTTGTTTTGACGATTCCCATTGATTCCGAACATATTTTGACGTAGGACCACTTGGGTTGGCTTCCTTATCAAATAAGCTTTCCATCCATATATGGATCATCGAAAACAGAGTCCGTACGCGTCCTGGGTGACCAGTTCAAGGCAGACTGGTCCTGAATTCCGAGGTGGACTCAAACTTGATTTGGGCCTCCACCTTGGTGACTCGAACCGGATAAGTTTTGGGCCTCCTTCTCGATTTGGATGCCCTTGCTGATCTCCTTGGCCTCCATGTAATTCTCCAAGCATGGTCATGACCTCATCAGATTGAACTAGAAACATTGACTCTCAATAGAGGCATCCAGTGAAGCCACAATGTTAATTGTCATGAGTTACGGTAAGCAAAAAGATAAATCCTATTAATTCTCAAAATAATAAGAAACATATGCTTGAGAAAAGATTTATATTGGGGAAAGAATAAAGCAACTAGCCTCAAATGGTGTCAAGAAGCTGCTCAAAAAATTTCAGATTTTTCTGATAAACGAAAGAAAAGTTATGCCGTCGAGATCTCCATAAATCGAACTTACCGGTTACCTCTCGGAAGATCAGGCCAGTATTCATCAATAGAGGGTTCAAGAACTTGGTTCCAAAGGACTAATCGTCCCAGTGGAGGAGATCAAGAACAGAGGCCCTGGATCACTGTAAAAGGATTTGTCACCATAGTTACAATGAACGATTCGGTTTCTCGATGGAAAACTAAACTCTAAACAAAACCCGATTGTCTAACAGCGGCGGTGGCTGTGTTTATAGTCTAAGACTCGACCTAGGGTTGGGAACGACCAGGGGTTGGGCGCCCACAACTTCGGCTTAAGGCCCGACATGATACATGGCCAATCGGGCCAAAAGACGGCGACACAGCGCCCTGACAGATTCTGGACGGTGACTTGTTTTGACGATTCCCGTTGATTCCGAACATATTTTGATGTTGGACCACTTGGATTGGCTTCCTTATCAAATAAGCTTTCCATCCATATATGGATCATCGAAAACGGAGTCCGTACGCGTCCTGGGTGACCAGTTCAAGGCAGACTGATCCTAAATTCCGAGGTGGACTCAAACTTGATTTGGGGCTCCACCTTGGTGACTCGAACCGGATAAGTTTTGAGCCTCCTTCTCGATTTGGATGCCCTTGCTGATCTCCTTGGCCTCCATGTAATTCTCCAAGCATGGTCATGACCTCATCAGATTGAACTAGACTCATTGACTCTCAATAGAGGCATCTAGTGAAGCCACAATGTTAATTGTCATAAGTTACGGTAAGCAAAAAGATAAATCCTATTAATTCTCAAAATAATAAGAAACATATGATTGAGAAAAGATTTATATTGGGGAAAGAATAAAGCAACTAGACTCAAATGGTGTCAAGAAGCTACTCAAAAAATTTCAAATTTTTCTGATAAACGAGCGAAAAGTTATGCCGTCGAGATCTCCACAAATCGAACTTACCGGTTACCTGTCGGAAGATCAGGCCAGTATTCATCAATAGAGGGTTCAAGAACTCGGTTCCAAAGGACTAATTGACACAGTGGAGGAGATCAAGAACAGGGGCCCTGGATCGCTGTAAAAGGATTTGTCACCACAGTTACAATGAACGATTCGGTTTCTCGATGGAAAACTAAACTCTAAACAAAACCCGATTGTCTAACAGCGGCGGTGGCTGTGTTTATAGTCTAAGACTCGACCTAGGGTTGGGAACGACCAGGGGTTGGGCGCCCACAACTTGGGCTTAAGGCCCGACATGATACATGGCCAATCGGCCCAAAAGACGGCGACACAGCGCCCTGACAGATTTTGGGTGGTGAATTGTTTTGACGATTCCCATTGATTCCGAATATATTTTGACGTAGGACCACTTGGGTTGGCTTCCTTATCAAATAAGCTTTCCATCCATATATGGATCATCGAAAACAGAGTCCGTACGCGTCCTGGGTGACCAGTTAAGGCAGACTGGTCCTGAATTCCGAGGTGGACTCAAACTTGATTTGGGCCTCCACCTTGGTGACTCGAACCGGATAAGTTTTGGGCCTCCTTCTCGATTTGGATGCCCTTGCTGATCTCCTTGGCCTCCATGTAATTCTCCAAGCATGGTCATGACCTCATCAGATTGAACTAGAAACATTGACTCTCAATAGAGGCATCCAGTGAAGCCACAATGTTAATTGTCATGAGTTACGGTAAGCAAAAAGATAAATCCTATTAATTCTCAAAATAATAAGAAACATATGCTTGAGAAAAGATTTATATTGGGGAAAGAATAAAGCAACTAGCCTCAAATGGTGTCAAGAAGCTGCTCAAAAAATTTCAGATTTTTCTGATAAACGAAAGAAAAGTTATGCCGTCGAGATCTCCATAAATCGAACTTACCGGTTACCTCTCGGAAGATCAGGCCAGTATTCATCAATAGAGGGTTCAAGAACTTGGTTCCAAAGGACTAATCGTCCCAGTGGAGGAGATCAAGAACAGAGACCCTGGATCACTGTAAAAGGATTTGTCACCATAGTTACAATGAACGATTCGGTTTCTCGATGGAAAACTAAACTCTAAACAAAACCCGATTGTCTAACAGCGGCGGTGGCTGTGTTTATAGTCTAAGACTCGACCTAGGGTTGGGAACGACCAGGGGTTGGGCGCCCACAACTTCGGCTTAAGGCCCGACATGATACATGGCCAATCGGGCCAAAAGACGGCGACACAGCGCCCTGACAGATTCTGGACGGTGACTTGTTTTGACGATTCCCGTTGATTCCGAACATATTTTGACGTTGGACCACTTGGAGTGGCTTCCTTATCAAATAAGCTTTCCATCCATATATGGATCATCGAAAACGGAGTCCGTACGCGTCCTGGGTGACCAGTTCAAGGCAGACTGATCCTGAATTCCGAGGTGGACTCAAACTTGATTTGGGCCTCCACCTTGGTGACTCGAACCGGATAAGTTTTGAGTCTCCTTCTCGATTTGGATGCCCTTGCTGATCTCCTTGGCCTCCATGTAATTCTCCAAGCATGGTCATGACCTCATCAGATTGAACTAGACTCATTGACTCTCAATAGAGGCATCTAGTGAAGCCACAATGTTAATTGTCATAAGTTACGGTAAGCAAAAAGATAAATCCTATTAATTCTCAAAATAATAAGAAACATATGCTTGAGAAAAGATTTATATTGGGGAAAGAATAAAGCAACTAGACTCAAATGGTGTCAAGAAGCTACTCAAAAAATGTCAAATTTTTCTGATAAACGAGCGAAAAGTTATGCCGTCGAGATCTCCACAAATCGAACTTACCGGTTACCTGTCGGAAGATCAGGCCAGTATTCATCAATAGAGGGTTCAAGAACTCGGTTCCAAAGGACTAATTGACACAGTGGAGGAGATCAAGAACAGGGGCCCTGGATCACTGTAAAAGGATTTGTCACCACAGTTACAATGAACGATTCGGTTTCTCCATGGAAAACTAAACTCTAAACAAAACCCGATTGTCTAACAGCGGCGGTGGCTGTGTTTATAGTGTAAGACTCGACCTAGGGTTGGGAACGACCAGGGGTTGGGTGCCCACAACTTGGGCTTAAGGCCCGACATGATACATGGCCAATCGGCCCAAAAGACGGCGACACAGCGCCCTGATAGATTCTAGACGGTGAATTGTTTTGACGATTCCCGTTGATTCCGAACATATTTTGACGTAGGACCACTTGGGTTGGCTTCCTTATCAAATAAGCTTTCCATCCATATATGGATCATCGAAAACGGAGTCCGTACGCGTCCTGGGTGACCAGTTCAAGGCAGACTGATCCTGAATTCCGAGGTGAACTCAAACTTGATTTGGGCCTCCACCTTGGTGACTCGAACCGGATAAGTTTTGAGCCTCCTTCTCGATTTGGATGCCCTTGCTGATCTCCTTGGCCTCCATGTAATTCTCCAAGCATGGTCATGACCTCATCAGATTGAACTAGACTCATTGACTCTCAATAGAGGCATCCAGTGAAGCCACAATGTTAATTGTCATGAGTTACGGTAAGCAAAAAGATAAATCCTATTAATTCTCAAAATAATAAGAAACATATGCTTGAGAAAAGATTTATATTGGGGAAAGAATAAAGCAACTTGCCTCAAATGGTGTCAAGAAGCTGCTCAAAAAATTTCAGATTTTTCTGATAAACGAGCGAAAAGTTATGCCGTCGAGATCTCCACAAATCGAACTTACCGGTTACCTCTCGGAAGATCAGGCCAGTATTCATCAATAGAGGGTTCAAGAACTTGATTCCAAAGGACTAATCGACATAGTGGAGGAGATCAAAAACAGGGGCCCTAGATCACTGTAAAAGGATTTGTCACCACAGTTACAATGAACGATTCAGTTTCTCGATGGAAAACTAAACTCTAAACAAAACCCGATTGTCTAACAGCGGCGGCGGCTGTGTTTATAGTCTAAGACTCGACCTAGGGTTGGGAACGACTAGGGGTTGGGCGCCCACAACTTGGGCTTAAGGCCCGACATGATACATGGCCAATCGGCCCAAAAGACGGCGACACAGCGCCCTGATAGATTCTGGACGGTGACTTGTTTTGACGATTCCCGTTGATTCCGAACATATTTTGACGTTGGACCACTTGGGTTGGCTTCCTTATCAAATAAGCTTTCCATCCATATATGGATCATCAAAAACGGAGACCGTACGCGTCCTGGGTGACCAGTTCAAGGCAGACTGATTCTGAATTCCGAGGTGGACTCAAACTTGATTTGGGCCTCCACCTTGGTGACTCGAACCGGATAAGTTTTGAGCCTCCTTCTCGATTTGGATGCCCTTGCTGATCTCCTTGGCCTCCATGTAATTCTCCAAGCATGGTCATGACCTCATCAGATTGAACTAGACTCATTGACTCTCAATAGAGGCATCCAGTGAAGCCACAATGTTAATTGTCATGAGTTACGGTAAGCAAAAAGATAAATCATATTAATTCTCAAAATAATAAGAAACATATGCTTGAGAAAAGATTTATATTGGGGAAAGAATAAAGCAACTAGACTCAAATGGCGTCAAGAAGCTGCTCAAAAAATTTCAGATTTTTCTGATAAACGAGCGAAAAGTTATGCCGTCGAGATCTCCACAAATCGAACTTACCGGTTACCTGTCGGAAGATCAGGCCAGTATTCATCAATAGAGGGTTCAAGAACTCGGTTCCAAAGGACTAATCGACACAGTGGAGGAGATCAAGAACAGGGGCCCTGGATCACTGTAAAAGGATTTGTCACCACAGTTACAATGAATGATTCGGTTTCTCGATGGAAAACTAAACTCTAAACAAAACCCGATTGTCTAACAGCGGCGGTGGCTGTGTTTATAGTGTAAGACTCGACCTAGGGTTGGGAACGACCAGGGGTTGGGTGCCCACAACTTGGGCTTAAGGCCCGACATGATACATGGCCAATCGGCCCAAAAGACGGCGACACAGCGCCCTGATAGATTCTAGACGGTGAATTGTTTTGACGATTCCCGTTGATTCCGAACATATTTTGATGTAGGACCACTTGGGTTGGCTTCCTTATCAAATAAGCTTTCCATCCATATATGGATCATCGAAAACGGAGTCCGTACGCATCCTGGGTGACCAGTTCAAGGCAGACTGATCCTGAATTCCGAGGTGGACTCAAACTTGATTTGGGCCTCCACCTTGGTGACTCGAACCGAATAAGTTTTGAGCCTCCTTCTCGATTTGGATGCCCTTGCTGATCTCCTTGGCCTCCATGTAATTCTCCAAGCATGGTCATGACCTCATCAGATTGAACTAGACTCATTGACTCTCAATAGAGGCATCCAGTGAAGCCACAATGTTAATTGTCATGAGTTACGGTAAGCAAAAAGATAAATCCTATTAATTCTCAAAATAATAAGAAACATATGCTTGAGAAAAGATTTATATTGGGGAAAGAATAAAGCAACTAGCCTCAAATGGTGTCAAGAAGCTGCTCAAAAAATTTAGATTTTTCTGATAAACGAGCGACAAGTTATGCCGTCGAGATCTCCACAAATCGAACTTACCGGTTACCTCTCGGAAGATCAGGCCAGTATTCATCAATAGAGGGTTCAAGAACTCGGTTCCAAAGGACTAATCGACACAGTGGAGGAGATCAAGAACAGGGGCCCTGGATCACTGTAAAAGGATTTGTCACCACAGTTACAATGAACGATTCAGTTTCTCGATGGAAAACTAAACTCGAAACAAAACCTGATTGTCTAATAGCGGTGGCGGCTATGTTTATAGTCTAAGACTTGACCAAGGGTTGGGAACGACCATGGGTTGGGCGCCCACAACTTGGGCTTAAGGCCCGACATGATACATCACCAATCGGCCCAAAAGACGGCGACTTGTTTTGATGATTCCTATTGATTCCGAATATATTTTGATGTAAGACCATTGGGTTGGCTTCCTTATCAAATAAGCTTTCCATCCATATATGGATCATCAAAAACGGAGTCCGTACGCGTCCTGGGTGACCAGTTCAAGGCAGACAGGTCCTGAATTCCGAGGTGGACTCAAACTTGATTTGGGCCTCCACCTTGGTGACTCGAACCGGATGAGTTTTGGGCCTCCTTCTCGATTTGGATGCCCTTGCTGATCTTCTTGGCCTCCATGTAATTCTTCAAGCATGGTCTTGACCTCATCAGATTGAACTAGACTCATTGACTCTCAATAGAGGCATCCAGTGAAGCCACAATGTTAATTGTCATGAGTTACGGTAAGCAAAAAGATAAATCCTATTAATTCTCAAAATAATAAGAAACATATGCTTGAGAAAAGATTTAAATTGGGGAAAGAATAAAGCAACTAGCCTCAAATGGTGTCAAGAAGCTGCTCAAAAAATTTCAGATTTTTCTGATAAACGAGCGAAAAGTTATGCCTGTTTTACCGAAGGTATCTCAAGTTATGTTTTTCGGAAGGCACAATACGGTAGTTAGGGCAAAACGTCCCTAAACTCCAACACCGATCACAAGATGGTTCCTGTGACTAACAGCAGTAGGTATTCGCCTGATGATGTAAGGAAGGCTGCGATGCAGGCAAAATAAGAGCGGCTGACAACCTATCTAGGATTTCCGCGGTGGCGAGAAGTTACACGAGGCGGCTAGCGGGGCAAGTCGAGTAATGTGGTGGCTTTGACTTGTTGTTTGGAAACGGTGGATGAGATAGCGGCGGAAAACGAAAATCACAGCAACGGGCGATTGAACTACGACTACGAACACAATCCTAAACCAGCAACAAGACTCGATCATGGACACAAACTCAACAATGCGAATCTGAAACGAAATTGCAAAGGCACAAAGGTGATAGGACAGTGGAAATTGAAATAGTATTGGGATTTTTATGGACTCTAGGTAATGAACAAATATGAATCTAAGGCAAACGAGAGTATACCTCGCGGTAAACCTGAAATATCTTATACCAATTGATGAATACTGGTCCGATCTTCCGAGAGGTAACCGGTAAGTTCGATTTGTGGAGATCTCGACGTTGGCGATCCGGCTTCAAATCAGACACAATTCGAACCCTGCAACCGTTACACCATTGCTCCATTGGTTATCAACCAAGCACAACTTGATTGACCTTGCCAAGAAGGCTTTTTCTGCAAGCGAATCGAACAGCACAAGCAAGAAGGTAAAAACACGCAATCTGAAATTGCAAATACGAATGTTGCGAATATCAACAGAGGGTTCAAGAAGTCGGTTCCAAAGGACTAATCGACACAGTGGAGGAGATCAAGAACAGGGGCCCTTGTCACGGAACCGCCCAAATTATAAGAACAAAAGTACAAAAACAATCGCCGGGGCAATTAAATTCCCGTACTTAAGCTCCTATAACTCCGGTAGTCCAATAAAATCACGAGGGATTTCAAACCAACCAACATCCAAGCCAAGATCGTAGTGGTCCAACATAACAGGTCATATGTTACATCCATTTCATAAGTAATTCAACATATATCGGAGTTCGGTAGAGTTATTACAACTCAAGTTCAAAAGTAGCGAAAGCAAAGTAGTTTGAAAACTAATATCACCTTAATTTAAATACATGCCAGTACCAAAGTCAAATTCCCATAAAAGCAAGAGAGACAAGATAGCGCAGACGGATCATGCCCATGATCACACTCCGCCACTACAGCCGGAGTCTTCAATTTCTTGCAGTAGCTATGTTATACCACAACCTGCAACAAGTGGGAATAAACCCTGAGTACGAGAAGGTACTCAGCTAGACTTACCCGTCATAAACCAGAAATAATGACACCAAGGAGTATGCAAGGCTTTCTTTCAGTGGGCTAGCTTGACTCATTTGCGAAAAGCATAAGTTATCATGAATAAACTAATTTAAGTATTTTTGCATCAGCTTTATTATAACCTATTCAATCTAGGTAAGCACCTATGCTAAAGCAATCACTTGATTAACCATTAACATCAAAGGTTACCATTTCAGGTTTAGCATTTCCAACATCATCCACATAACCATCATGTTCCATAATCATTACTACGATGCAGTAGCTCGAGTCAAGTGTTCACTATCCAGTGAACGATGGCGATTCGAATCGATTATTAACCAGCTGGTAAGTTATTCCTCACACAAACCTCACTCACCCGCTAAAGTGAGGTGTTGGTCACCGAGTCAACCATTCAGGTAAAGTCGCGAGCTTGCCAGGAACCACATGTACCCGGGGGCCGCCCGACTGCTCTTTGGCCTTATCATCGCGCCCCCGTATCCTGCCACTACTGCTCCGGTACAGTGCGTTGCGGGCAATCCACTCGGCCCGAATAATCTCCCAGCTTCGCGGTCGAAAGGTACCTTATTCGGCCAGCTAAATGTGAGGCATGCGTTCAACATGACCCGAGGGACAACAACGGACGGTCCTTAATCGACACAGGCGGAAACTACAAGCACCTCAGAACCCTGTCTGGTTGCCCAATACTTATTCCGCCCGGTCTCCAGTTATCCATCAACACTTGGTTATTTCCAGGATATCATCCATTCCATAGCTAAAGTTTTCCAGTAACCACCTATAGTTGTCGGTGACAGGAAATCACCGATCGCTTACCGGTCTAAGCAGGGCTAAGCATTTATTCGATCCTGAACTAAAATAGGATTTCAGGCATATTTACGGGACAAGGAAAGTATATATATGCAGCAAGTGTTTTCAATCGACTCCTATAACTTAATGCAACAATACACATATAACATATATATACCCAATTGCTTTTGTAAAGTAGGAGGCTTAGAATGCTCCGGGGCTTGCCTGGGATCCGACACAAGTCAGTAGTTGTCAGATGACACTCGCTGAGTACTTCCATCTTCGGGATAGTTCCACCAAACACCGTCTTCGGGTTTGGCTTCAACAACTCATCCTTCACGTGGTGCATCTAGCGAACCTAAATGAGATGCAAGATGCATGCGTATGAATATGATGAATGGTAACAAGAGATGCATCACATAATCATGCATGTAAACACACGATTAAGACATAGACACCAAAAGCTAATTAGCTAACCTCACACAACCAATTAAAGAGGGCAAGCACATTAAGCCTAACACAAGTTTGACAAGATCACAAGTATCTTAACTTGACCATCATCAAGGGTATAAGCCACACTTAGCAACACATGGAGTAAACAACCATAACTCGCATCTGACAATTTCTAGACTGCAACAACAGCTACATGTTTGGATCATAACTGGAGTTATACAAATCCAATAGCAATGCAACAAGACATTCTGGAAATCTTATGAAATTGTCTATAATTCATCTTTAATCATCTTAGCATGATTCTTAAGTTAACCAAGTCAAACATGCATAATTACAGAATCTGGTCCAGAGATTCCAGAGAACAACTATTTCTGGAACCCAACTTGAAACAGTCATTACTCACAAACTATAATGCCAAATGCCACCAAAATTTAACACAAGCTAGATTAATGAGTTATCTACAACTTTGTTATAAGCATGTTTCTCAGCAAACATCAATTTCATGGCGCAATTACCAAAGTCCCAGAAACTGTCCCGGAGAGCATCAATTGCAAGAATAAATATTAACTTATATTCCAAACATACATTTGGCCACAACCAATGTAACCATCATAAAGTGTATGTTAAATGATCACCAAAAAGCATAGTGCTTATCATTAAATAATTTCTTTTAAAGCATTTCTTAATTTATTTAAATAGCAAGGTGAAATAATAAACATATATCAAAAAGTCCATAATAAAATCTATAAAAATTACAGTAGCTCTTACATACACCCAATAGTCCACTGTACAAATTTCAAGCTATTTGGAAATGTATATCAACCACTATGAAAAAGACAAATTGCTATTGCAAGAATTCATGTGAGAGCAAGATACACTAATAACTCACTCATATTGCAACCAAAATTCATGAAATAATTACCACACATTAAAAATCATATTAATAGCATGCCACAAAAATTTCACTTCATTTGGAGCCCTAGATCTACAGTTATGAAAATGACAAATACATCTAGCATTAAAAACCTAGCTGCACAAATCCATTTTTACAGAGAAAACTTTAAACTAAAATATGCCATATTATAGATCTACTGCATAGAGAATTTCACAAGGATTCCAAAAAGTCCTTATTTACTATTTTATGATTTTTCTACAATTTACTATGAATTTCCAAAGATTCAGCAAAATCATTACAAACCAGTCCTTACGGCACTATTCCTCTGAGTCTATGACAGTGCAGAAAACCCCTTGGATTTAGTCGAATGCCTGCGCGAGGTCCCTAGTCGCGATTTCAGCAGGGGGGGTCGTCGGGAGCTCACTGTTCCGGCGAAGGAGGCCACGCCGGCGGCCGGGGAGTGGCGGGGAAGCACCGGGAGGCCTGCGCGAACTCGTTGGTGGCCGCGGCTCACCCCGAGGTGGCCCGAGGAGGCGGGGCCACGCGGAGCAGCGGCTCACCAGCGGCGGCTCGCCTGGCCACAGGGCTCCGGCGGCTTTCGACTTGGGCAAGCGTGCGCGCGAGGTGCAGCACGACGAGGTGAAGGCGGTGGTGCACGTGGCTGCGGTCGTGGGGGCTTGGAGCGGCGAGGGCACCGGCGGCAGCGAGCTTGGCCGGCCGTCCATGGTGGCTCCGCGCTCTGCGTGCGCGAGAGCGCTAGCAGAGAGGAGAAACGAGCGAGGAGGAGAGCCGAGGCGAGTGAGGGAGGCCGGCCATCCATTATGGGGAGAGCGGAGGCGCTAGGACGCGCGTTGGCATGGAGCAGGGAGGTGGGGCGCTGCTGCCCTGCATGGTGGCCACGCGCCCATTACGTCGAGCACGTGGCGTGCGTCGGCGTGGCCGGAGAGGGAGGCGATTTTGGGCCGCTTCTGGGCCGAATTGGACCTCGGACCAAAAACCAAAGTTGTAGCCCATGAGTTGCTCTACAATTTTCGTTAAGTGGCCAAGGTCATTAGGCCAACGGATTAAGAGATAAAATCATGCCAAGATGACAATGCCAACATGTTGACGGAGGTCACGGAAACTCGCATTCGGAGGTCAAAACCTGATCAAACTTAATCCAACTTTTTGTATGCTCTTCTCCAAGATGTAAGCTCCAACTTTTATTTTTGGCTCAACTAAAGTTGCTTAACGAAAACACGAGAACGCGACATGCCAACGTCGACGACGATGAATTCCAGACTTAGAAAAATTCTAAGTCTGAAAACAGCCGCTGATTCAATCTTCGAGCCTCTGTTTGACTTATTTCCAAGTTGATCTAGCTCTTGGTCCAAAAACAAAGTTTGTTATACATGATATGGACTACAACTTTCATTTAAGGTCCAACCTCAAAACTGGTATAGAAGCTACTGTTCTACTTTGACCAAAGTAGGATCACGATAAAGCTTAAATTATCTTTTTTTTTGATCGATTGGAGCATTTTCTGGGCATTTGCTCAACACGAACCTTTCTTGACTTTTGTTGTAGAGTCCATATAGAGTCATTTGGGAAAGGTTGCAAGGTTTGGTTGATGACCTATATTTCCATCCACTTAATAATGCAATTCCAGCACTTAGTAAAGTCATTCCAACAAGCATATAACTTATCATTTCATGTGACTTTTTGATTCCAAACGTCATGAAACTTTTCCAGGGATCAATATAGATAGGTACTAAGGTGAGACACATGAAGATATTGCAATAACTCCACCCAAGCATATATCTTGAAAATGGCCTATATATAAAGCAAGGGTGCAACATCCAAGTTTAGGTTGGGGCTCGCTTCCATAGGTTTGACCTTGACATCATCATTACCACTTAATCTACCATATTTGAGCTCAATCCCACTGCTTAACTGGTGGCAAACACCTCGGGTGTTACAGCCCTCCCCCCTTAAAAGAATCGCGTCCCGAGATTCGGTGCGAAGAACTTTCCAAGGGAAGAGAAGCATGTTATCCAATTCCAACATCTGCAAGCGCATCAGGCTACTTAGCTTCAAGTAGCAGAGAGGCTAATTTGGAAGACAACTTTCTGGTACTCACTCTACACAAAAAAATTTTTGTCTGAAGAATTTCCTTCACTGACTTTCATGAAGCATTGTTAGTTTAGGAGGAATCCAAGACAGTACTGTACTTCGTTCACGGTGCACGGAGAGTACTACGAGCATGGACTAATTACTCATAGCATTTACTTTTCTAGTGGCATCACATGTGCAACTTCCGATAAGGGTTGGATCCATATATGAGATAATCATTCTTTGAGGCTATCAGAAACCGTCTAACCAATAGACAATGTCCATCCCGGTCATAGACTACTCACTCACTCAGATGCCAACTGATGGAAAACTACATATTGTTCCACGTGTGCAGTTCTCTTTCTCTGATGCCAACACTGTATTATCTGAGTCTGCTGAGGGAACAGTGAAAGTGATAGCTGACTCTGTCGGTTCTGGATTTCTGCCAAATGTTACCTAAGAAGATTCTCTTATACAAAGGCACATAGGGGTGCAATTAGTCTTTCCAAGGGTACTAAGGGTTGTCTAACAGCAAGATACCTATCAATTACAAGTTCTTGGCATGCATTACAAACATAACCTCCCAATGCAAAGGATGATCGCCGTCAACAGAGAAATCACCGATTCTGTACCCTGTTGTTTTCTGTTCATATCACATAATCTACTGCTCCAATATGCACAAATATTGGTGGGCATATAGATCCATGGGTCTTCTAACCACTTGCCAAAATTGAGCTCAAACAGACATCGTTTGACAATCCAACAACCCATCCACCAAAATAGCTCTGTTCTGAAATGGCAGCAAACCAAGCTGACAAGACATCTCTCAAATCCTATGTTTTACTCAACCAATACTCATATCAACTTAAGACATTGAAGGGTCCTCAGCAAGGAATGAGGTTACCAAGTTTGGGTCACAATCCAACTTCGTTTGAGTCACTAACCGTTGACTTGAAGATAACCGGTGTAGTGCCACAAAAATTCTGGACAGATTTCGTGTTCTTCCTTTTCTTTTGCTTCACATGTTGAGGCGTGTGTTTTGCACTCTCTGATCTTTCTCATAGTAGCAGAAGCCTTTTGTCTCGCTGAGGATGGAGGTGATAGTCTTCCTGATAGGTTTCTCAGGGAATAATTTACGCCGTTGATCTAGACAGTAACTTGATGATGCACAAGCATTGGAGTTGTGGGCTATTTTCACAGAGCACAAAGCATTATTCCACACGGAGGGCATCCCTACGTAGATAAGGAACCATTTCTGAATATTTTCTGGCACTTCGTCCAATAGAACCTTGAACCAAAACCCTTTGAGGTACTTAGGGGCACAATGATGCCGATCGAAACTAGGGACATGCTTTCTCTAGTTCTTTACTTGGCTAATACAACATCTTGCACTATACATGTGATTGTCCAAGATGGAATTGACTTGCTAGCGCATTTGGAGAAGATACAACACCTGCATTGCTGACCGGCTTCATGGCCTCTTTGCTTACTATTGTTCGTTGAGACATAACCATCATGTCTATCAAAGAATTGTTATGTGACTGGAGATTAACCTTCTTACTGGTAATTAATTAGTTGTCTCTCAATTCTCAAAGTTCCAACATTTACTCTTGACCACCACAATAATTACAGTCGAGGCACAAACAAGTGGTCGACATTGAAGTCTATAGATAAAGAGTCACACCAGAGAGAGTTGATTTCATCTGTATGACTATCATCCATACAAGGATCAAGACATTGATAGTTAGGTCATATGCACCATGTGACGATCAGTTCTTTTCCAATGGATAACTTGTCCAATCATTTAGTGTTAGGTGCCCATTCGATTCAACAGGGATGGCATACATTACTCAATCGATGACCGACGTCGTACAAGGGCACATAGGGAGAGTCACTTGTCTACCACCTCTTGCAGTCTGTTAAAGCTTATGCCGGTGACTGTTCTTCAAAGGTCATCTTCTTAGCAACTTCAAGGGATATCTACTACATAAGGTCTAAGATATGAATCTTTAGATAAGATATAGGGAGATAACCAAGGAAAACGGTCACGAAAAATAACACATCGGTTGTTGTTTCATAATGGATCATAAATAGCAACTTTGATACCAGCGCGTGCCGAGCAGCACAACCTTGTGTGCGCGCCCACAGGAGGCTCTCGGTTTCGTCGTGGCACCACAAAATGCTAATCGTAACACCATTATTAAACGCACAAACAAAGTGGAATTTCAAGTGGCACCGATTAGGTGGTAAGAACAAGCACCAGACAAGGGAGGAGTAGCAAGCAAGGGTAGTTACAAGGTTTAGAGTCAACAAGGAGGCGATTCGAAGATTAAAACACAGCGCAAGAGAACATAGCTTAATTGCCGAAGACAACTGAGCAAGGGTTCTTGGTTATGTTGAACAACAACATGAGATCAAGATTAATAATGTTGAGAGATGTCAGAAGTTGAGATGGACTTAACAAACTTTCAAACAAAATGATACACCGATCGGAGATTGGGTCGATAAGATAGCCACCTAATTTCGCAAGCAAAGATTTCTAGATCAGACAACGAGAGATTAGCGTTGCTCGGATCATCTGTAGGAGAGACAATCGGGAGGTCCAACATGGAATTGGCTATGGTCTCCAAAACTTGGCAAGCAACAACTGTGGTTAAGATCGACGTTTGTTAGGACTTAACTTGGTTGGTCAATCAAACAAGGGCATTCTCCAAAAAGGTAGCGGATGTCCAAGGCCTAAGCAAACATATAAGGGAACTACGCTAGGGCCTATGGTTCAAGCAAGGCATGGATACAAAAACATTCAAGGGCTAGCAACCACGTCTACAGGCTCTGGCTCCTACGAGAGAATCTAATTAGAGACGACAACCATGCGATTACGTAACATGAGCGTTGATCTAGGATAAAGCATCTTCAACACTCATATGCTCACCGAGGACAAAAGAGAGGTCAACTATGACACTACCTAGATAACAAGCATCTACACAACATCACAGTTTTAAGCAGACACTTGAGATTATTAGTCAGGTTAGCTTAAGCATCCAATACTAAGCAGAAGGCTCACACCTAACAAGAATTTATCCAACAAGAACTAACTACAAGTTTAGCTAAAACAAAAGCATGCTAAAGTAATCAACTTAGTGAATGCACATCAAACACAAGTTACTTATTTATTAGGACAAAGGTGGGAGGAGCATAGTTATATGCACAAAGCAACAATCATGATGACGCATGCTTCGTCCTATTTGTCCTCACAAGATTGCCAGCCTAAGGTGACAATCACGTTCTATGTCGGTGGCATATCACGCATTCTCTCGATATAGAGCTAGTCGTCAGCTACATTCAACTTACGCATTCGTGGTTAGCGTACCTGCAGAAAATTCCATTGCAGCCCAACAATTCCCAATATAGCACATTATGAAAGTAGTAAACTAAATACTCTCCATACATACATCCCCTGATGCATATACTTCGGTATCATAGCTACCCAACAAATGTACCCACAATTAAGTACTTTCATAATTACATGGTTAAACATGTAATTATGTCAGTAACCATAGCTAACTCTCCCCTAGACCAATGGTTGAACGGTCATGCTCTCCTAGCTCACACTTACCTTGGCGTAGGTGCGACGTTGCAAGAATGTAACTCTAGCGACATATATGGCTATTTCATATATGAAGGTTACCACTACCATTCGACCACAGGGTAACAATGCGGTCAAGTTATCACTCATACATACCTTGGCTTGGACGTAGATGCAAAAATTTAAAACCCCCAAGTTAGTACTTAATTAAGCCACCTAAGGGTCCTTAATTGGGCATAAAGAAAATGACCACTGGCATACTTAGATTTAAAATTCAGATTTGAACAAACCTATATATGTAGTAGCTATAAGTTGTCAAAAACTGATTTTTGCAAACAAAACCTTTGTTTTCAATACACATATGACATGTTTAGTGTTGAACCTTGCTCCGATGCCAGCTGTCACGGAACCGCCCAAATTATAAGAACAAAAGTACAAAAACAATCGCCGGGGCAATTAAATTCCCGTACTTAAGCTCCTATAACTCCGGTAGTCCAATAAAATCACGAGGGATTTCAAACCAACCAACATCCAAGCCAAGATCGTAGTGGTCCAACATAACAGGTCATATGTTACATCCATTTCATAAGTAATTCAACATATATCGGAGTTCGGTAGAGTTATTACAACTCAAGTTCAAAAGTAGCGGAAGCAAAGTAGTATGAAAACTAATATCACCTTAATTTAAATACATGCCAGTACCAAAGTCAAATTCCCATAAAAGCAAGAGAGACAAGATAGCGCAGACGGATCATGCCCATGATCACACTCCGCCACTACAGCCGGAGTCTTCAATTTCTTGCAGTAGCTATGTTATACCACAACCTGCAACAAGTGGGAATAAACCCTGAGTACGAGAAGGTACTCAGCTAGACTTACCCGTCATAAACCAGAAATAATGACACCAAGGAGTATGCAAGGCTTTCTTTCAGTGGGCTAGCTTGACTCATTTGCGAAAAGCATAAGTTATCATGAATAAACTAATTTAAGTATTTTTGCATCAGCTTTATTATAACCTATTCAATCTAGGTAAGCACCTATGCTAAAGCAATCACTTGATTAACCATTAACATCAAAGGTTACCATTTTAGGTTTAGCATTTCCAACATCATCCACATAACCATCATGTTCCATAATCATTACTACGATGCAGTAGCTCGAGTCAAGTGTTCACTATCCAGTGAACGATGGCGATTCGAATCGATTATTAACCAGCTGGTAAGTTATTCCTCACACAAACCTCACTCACCCGCTAAAGTGAGGTGTTGGTCACTGAGTCAACCATTCAGGTAAAGTCGCGAGCTTGCCAGGAACCACATGTACCCGGGGGCCGCCCGACTGCTCTTTGGCCTTATCATCGCGCCCCCGTATCCTGCCACTACTGCTCCGGTACAGTGCGTTGCGGGCAATCCACTCGGCCCGAATAATCTCCCAGCTTCACGGTCGAAAGGTACCTTATTCGGCCAGCTAAATGTGAGGCATGCGTTCAACATGACCCGAGGGACAACAACGGACGGTCCTTAATCGACACAGGCGGAAACTACAAGCACCCCAGAACCCTGTCTGGTTGCCCAATACTTATTCTGCCCGGTCTCCAGTTATCCATCAACACTTGGTTATTTCTAGGATATCATCCATTCCATAGCTAAAGTTTTCCAGTAACCACCTATAGTTGCCGGTGACAGGAAATCACCGATCGCTTACCGGTCTAAGCAGGGCTAAGCATTTATTCGATCCTGAACTAAAATAGGATTTCAGGCATATTTACGGGACAAGGAAAGGATATATATGCAGCAAGTGTTTTCAATCAACTCCTATAACTTAATGCAACAATACACATATAACATATATATACCCAATTGCTTTTGTAAAGTAGGAGGCTTAGAATGCTCCGGGGCTTGCCTGGGATCCGACACAAGTCAGTAGTTGTCAGATGACACTCGCTGAGTACTTCCATCTTCGGGATAGTTCCACCAAACACCGTCTTCGGGTTTGGCTTCAACAACTCATCCTTCACGTGGTGCATCTAGCGAACCTAAATGAGATGCAAGATGCATGCGTATGAATATGATGAATGGTAACAAGAGATGCATCACATAATCATGCATGTAAACACACGATTAAGACATAGACACCAAAAGCTAATTAGCTAACCTCACACAACTAATTAAAGAGGGCAAGCACATTAAGCCTAACACAAGTTTGACAAGATCACAAGTATCTTAACTTGACCATCATCAAGGGTATAAGCCACACTTAGCAACACATGGAGTAAACAACCATAACTCGCATCTGACAATTTCTAGACTGCAACAACAGCTACATGTTTGGATCATAACTGGAGTTATACAAATCCAATAGCAATGCAACAAGACATTCTGGAAATCTTATGAAATTGTCTATAATTCATCTTTAATCATCTTAGCATGATTCTTAAGTTAACCAAGTCAAACATGCATAATTACAGAATCTGGTCCAGAGATTCCAGAGAACAACTATTTCTGGAACCCAACTTGAAACAGTCATTACTCACAAACTATAATGCCAAATGCCACCAAAATTTAACACAAGCTAGATTAATGAGTTATCTACAACTTTGTTATAAGCATGTTTCTCAGCAAACATCAATTTCATGGTGCAATTACCAAAGTCCCAGAAACTGTCCAGGAGAGCATCAATTGCAAGAATAAATATTAACTTATATTCCAAACATACATTTGGCCACAACCAATGTAACCATCATAAAGTGCATGTTAAATGATCACCAAAAAGCATAGTGCTTATCATTAAATAATTTCTTTTAAAGCATTTCTTAATTTATTTAAATAGCAAGGTGAAATAATAAACATATATCAAAAGTCCATAATAAAATCTATAAAAATTACAGTAGCTCTTACATACACCCAATAGTCCACTGTACAAATTTCAAGCTATTTGGAAATGTATATCAACCACTATGAAAAAGACAAATTGCTATTGCAAGAATTCATGTGAGAGCAAGATACACTAATAACTCACTCATATTGCAACCAAAATTCATGAAATAATTATCACACATTAAAAATCATATGAATAGCATGCCACAAAAATTTCACTTCATTTGGAGCCCTAGATCTACAGTTATGAAAATGACAAATACATCTAGCATTAAAAACCTAGCTGCACAAATCCATTTTTACAGAGAAAACTTTAAACTAAAATATGCCATATTATAGATCTACTGCATAGAGAATTTCACAAGGATTCCAAAAAGTCCTCATTTACTATTTTATGATTTTTCTACAATTTACTATGAATTTCCAAAGATTCAGCAAAATCATTACAAACCAGTCCTTACGGCACTATTCCTCTGAGTCTATGACAGTGCAGAAAACCCCCTGGATTTAGTCGAATTCCTGCGCGAGGTCCCTAGTTGCGATTTTAGCAGGGGGGGTCGTCAGGAGCTCACTGTTCCGGTGAAGAAGGCCACGCCGGCGGCCGGGGAGTGGCGGGGAAGCACCGGGAGGCCTGCGCGAACTCATTGGTGGCCGCGGCTCACCCCGAGGTGGCCCGAGGAGGCGGGGCCATGCGGAGCAGCGGCTCACCGGCGGCGGCTCGCCTGGCCGCAGGGCTCCGGCGGCTTTTGACTTGGGCAAGCGTGCACGCGAGGTGCAGCACGACGAGGTGAAGGCGGTGGTGCACGTGGCTGCGGTCGTGGGGGCTTGGAGCGGCGAGGGCACCGGCGGCAGCGAGCTTGGCCGACCGTCCATGGCGGCTCCGCGCTCTGCGTGCGCGAGAGCGCTAGCAGAGAGGAGAAACGAGCGAGGAGGAGAGCCGAGGCGAGTGAGGGAGGCTGGCCATCCATTATGGGGAGAGCGGAGGCGCTAGGACGCGCGTTGGCATGGAGCAGGGAGGTGGGGCGCTGCTGCCCTGCATGGTGGCCACGCGCCCATTACGTCGAGCACGTGGCGTGCGTCGGTGTGGCCGGAGAGGGGGGCGATTTTGGGCCGCTTCTGGGCCGAATTGGACCACGGACCAAAAACCAAAGTTGTAGCCCATGAGTTGTTCTACAATTTTCGTTAAGGGGCCAAGGTCATTAGGCCAACGGATTAAGAGATAAAATCATGCCAAGATGACAATGCTAACATGTTGACGGAGGTCACGGAAACTTGCATTCGGAGGTCAAAACCTGATCAAACTTAATCCAACTTTTTGTATGCTCTTCTCCAAGATGTAAGCTCCAACTTTTATTTTTGGCTCAACTCAAGTTGCTTAACGAAAACACGAGAACGCGACATGCCAACGTCGACGACGATGAATTCCAGACTTAGAAAAATTCTAAGTCTGAAAACAGCCGCTGATTCAATCTTCGAGCCTCTGTTTGACTTATTTCCAAGTTGATCTAGCTCTTGGTCCAAAAACAAAGTTTGTTCTACAAGATATGGACTACAACTTTCATTTAAGGTCCAACCTCAAAACTGGTATAGAAGCTACTGTTCTACTTTGACCAAAGTAGGATCACGATAAAGCTTAAATTATCTTTTTTTGATCGATTGGAGCATTTTCTGGGCATTTGCTCAACACGAACCTTTCTTGACTTTTGTTGTAGAGTCCATCTAGAGTCATTTGGGCAAGGTTGCAAGGTTTGATTGATGACCTATATTTCCATCCACTTAATAATGCAATTCCAGCACTTAGTAAAGTCATTCCAACAAGCATATAACTTATCATTTCATGTGACTTTTTGATTCCAAACGTCATGAAACTTTTCCAGGGATCAATATAGATAGGTACTAAGGTGAGACACATGAAGATATTGCAATAACTCCACCCAAGCATATATCTTGAAAATGGCCTATATATAAAGCAAGGGTGCAACATCCAAGTTTAGGTTGGGGCTCGCTTCCATAGGTTTGACCTTGACATCATCATTACCACTTAATCTACCATATTTGAGCTCAATCCCACTGCTTAACTGGTGGCAAACACCTCGGGTGTTACAGCCCTAGATCACTGTAAAAGGATTTGTCACCATAGTTACAATGAACGATTTTGTTTCTCGATGGAAAACTAAACTCTAAACAAAACCCAATTGTCTAACAGCGGCAGTGGCTGTGTTTATAGTCTAAGACTCGACCTAGGGTTGGGAATGACTAGGGGTTAGGCGCCCACAACTTGGGCTTAAGGCCCGACATGATACATGGCCAATCGGCCCAAAAGACGGCGACACAGCGCCCTGACAGATTCTGGATGGTGACTTGTTTTGACGATTCCTATTGATTTCGAATATATTTTGATGTAGGACCACTTGGGTTGGCTTCCTTATCAAATAAGCTTTCTATCCATATATGGATCATCGAAAATGGTGTCCATACGCGTCCTGGGTGACCAGTTCAAGGCAGACTAGTCCTGAATTCCGAGGTGGACTCAAACTTGATTTGGGCCTCCACCTTGGTGACTCGAACCAGATAAGTTTTGGGCCTCCTTCTCGATTTGGATGCCCTTGCTGATCTCCTTGGCCTCCATGTAATTCTCCAAGCATGGTCATGACCTCATCAGATTGAACTAGACTCATTGACTCTCAATAGAGGCATCCAGTGAAGCCACAATGTTAATTGTCATGAGTTATGGTAAGCAAAAAGATAAATCCTATTAATTCTCAAAATAATAAGAAACATATGCTTGAGAAAAGATTTATATTGGGGAAAGAATAAAGCAACTAGCCTCAAATGGTGTCAAGAAGCTGCTCAAAAAATTTTAGATTTTTCTGATAAACGAGCGAAAAGTTATGCCATCGAGATCTCCACAAATCGAACTTACCGGTTACCTCTCGGAAGATCAGGCCAGTATTCATCAATAGAGGGTTCAAGAACTCGGTTCCAAAGGACTAATCGACACAGTGGAGGAGATCAAGAACAGGGGCCCTAGATCACTGTAAAAGGATTTGTCACCACAGTTACAATGAACGATTCAGTTTCTCGATGGAAAACTAAACTCGAAACAAAACCCGATTGTCTAATAGCGGTGGCAGCTATGTTTATAGTCTAAGACTCGACCTAGGGTTGGGAACGACCAGGGGTTGGGCGCCCACAACTTGGGCTTAAGGCCCGACATGATCCATGGCCAATCGGCCCAAAAGACGGCGACACAGCGCCCTGACAGATTCTGGACGGTGACTTGTTTTGACGATTCCCGTTGATTCCCAACATATTTTGACGTAGGACCACTTGGGTTGGCTTCCTTATCAAATAAGCTTTCCATCCATATATGGATCATCAAAAACGGAGTCCGTACGCGTCCTGGGTGACCAGTTCAAGGCAGACTGGTCCTGAATTCCGAGGTGGACTCAAACTTGATTTGGGCCTCCACCTTGATGACTTGAACCGGATAAGTTTTGGGCCTCCTTCTCGATTTGGATGCCCTTGCTGATCTCCTTGGCCTCCATGGAATTCTTCAAGCATGGTCATGACCTCGTCAGATTGAACTAGACTCATTGACTCTCAATAGAGGCATCCTATGAAGCCACAATGTTAATTGTCTTGAGTTACGGTAAGCAAAAAGATAAATCCTATTAATTCTCAAAATAATAAGAAATATATGCTTGAGAAAAGATTTATATTGGGGAAAGAATAAAGAAACTAGCCTCAAATGGTGTCAAGAAGCTGCTCAAAAAATTTTAGATTTTTCTGATAAACGAGCGAAAAGTTATGCCTGTTTTACCGAAGGTATCTCAAGTTATATTTTCCGGAAGGCACAATACGGTAGTTAGGGCAAAACGTCCCTAAACTCCAACACCGATCACAAGATGGTTCCTGTGACTAACAGCAGTAGGTATTCGCCTGATGATGTAAGGAGGGCTGCAATGCAGGCAAAATAAGAGCGGTTGACAACCTATCTAGGGTTTCCGCGGTGGCGAGAAGTTACACGAGGCGGCTAGCGGGGCAAGTAGAGTAATGTGGTGGCTTCGACTTGTTGTTTGGAAACGGTGGATGAGATAGCGGCGGAAAAAAATCACAGCAACGGGTGATTGAACTACGACTATGAACACAATCCTAAACCAGCAACAAGACACGATCATGGACACAAACTCAACAATGCGAATCTGAAACAAAATTGCAAAGGCACAAAGGTGATAGGACAGCGGAAATTGAAATAGTATTGGGCTTTTTATGGACTCTAGGTAATGAACAAATATGAATCTAAGGCAAACGAGAGTATACCTCGCGGTAAACCTGAAATATCTGATACCAATTGATGAATACTGGCCCGATCTTCCGAGAGGTAACCGGTAAGTTCGATTTGTGGAGATCTCGACGTTGGCGATCCGGCTTCAAATTAGACACAATTCGAACCCTGCAACCGTTACACCATTGCTCCGTTGGTTATCAACCAAGCACAACTTGATTGACCTTGCCAAGAAGGCTTTTCCTACAAGCAAATCGAAGAGCACAAGCAAGAAGGTAAAAACACGCAATCTGAAATTGCAAATATGAATGTTGCGAATATCAATAGAGGGTTCAAGAAGTCGGTTCCAAAGGACTAATCGACACAGTGGAGGAGATCGAGAACAGGGGCCCTAGATCACTGTAAAAGGATTTGTCACCATAGTTATAATGAACGATTCCGTTTCTCGATCAAAAACGGAGTCCGTACGTGTCCCGGGTGACCGGTTCAAGGCAGACTGGTCCTGAATTCTGAGGTGGACTCAAACTTGATTTGGGCCTCCACCTTGGTGACTCGAACCAGATAAGTTTTGGGCCTCTTTCTCGATTTGGATGCCCTTACTGATCTCTTGGGCCTCTATCTAATTCTCCAAGCACGGTCGTGACCTCATCAGATTGAACTAGACTCATTGACTCTTAATAGAGGCATCCAGTGAAGCCACAATGTTAATTGTCATGAGTTACGTTAAGCAAAAAGATAAATCCTATTAATTCTCAAAATAATAAGAAACATATGCTTGAGAAAAGATTTATATTAGGGAAAGAATAAAGCAACTAGCCTCAAATGGTGTCAAGAAGCTGCTTAAAAAATTTCAAATTTTTCTGATAAACGAGCGAAAAGTTATGCCGTCGAGATCTCCACAAACTGAACTTACCGGTTACCTCTCGAAAGATCAGGCTAGTATTCATCAATAGAGGGTTTAAGAACTCAGTTCCAAAGGACTAATTGACACAATGGAGGAGATCAAGAACAGGGGCCCTGGATCATTGTAAAAGGATTTGTCACCACAGTTACAATGAACGATTCGGTTTCTCGATGGAAAACTAAACTCTAAACAAAACCCGATTGTCTAACAGCGGCGGCGGCTGTGTTTATAGTCTAAGACTCGACCTAGGGTTGGGAACGACCAGGGGTTAGGCGCCCACAACTTGGGCTTAAGGCCCGACATGATACATGGCCAATCGGCCCAAAAGACGGCGACATAGCGCCCTGACAGATTCTGGACGGTGACTTGTTTTGACGATTCCTGTTGATTCCGAACATATTTTGTTGTAGAACCACTTGGGTTGGCTTCCTTATCAAATAAGCTTTCCATCCATATATGGATCATCGAAAACGGAGTCCGTACGCGTCCTGGGTGACCAGTTCAAGGCAGACTGGTCCTGAATTCCGAGGTGGACTCAAACTTGATTTGGGCCTCCACCTTGGTGACTCGAACCAGATAAGTTTTGGGCCTCCTTCTCAATTTGGATGCCCTTGCTGATCTCCTTGGCCTCCATGTAATTCTCCAAGCATGGTCATGACCTCATCAGATCGAACTAGACTCATTGACTCTCAATAGAGGCATCTAGTGAAGCCACAATGTTAATTGTCATGAGTTACGGTAAGCAAAAAGATAAATCCTATTAATCCTCAAAATAATAAGAAACATATGCTTGAGAAAAGATTTATATTGGGGAAAGAATAAAGCAACTAGCCTCAAATGGTGTCAAGAAGCTGCTCAAAAAATTTCAGATTTTTCTGATAAACGAGCGAAAAGTTATGCCGTCGAGATCTACACAAATCGAACTTACTGATTACCTCTCGGAAGATCAGGCCAGTATTCATCAATAGAGGGTTCAAGAACTCGGTTCCAAAGGACTAATTGACACAGTGGAGGAGATCAAGAACAGGGGCCCTGGATCACTGTAAAAGGATTTGTCACCACAGTTACAATGAACGATTCGGTTTCTCAATGAAAAACTAAACTCTAAACAAAACCCGATTGTCTAACGGCGGCGGTGGCTATGTTTATAGTCTAAGACTCGACCTAGGGTTGGGAACGACTAGGGGTTGGGCGCCCACAACTTGGGCTTAAGGCCCGACATGATACATGGCCAATCGGCCCAAAAGACGGCGACATAGCGCCCTGACAGATTCTAGACGGTGACTTCTTTTGACGATTCCCGTTGATTCCGAACATATTTTGATGTAGGACCACTTGGGTTGGCTTCCTTATCAAATAAGCTTTCCATCCATATATGGATCATCGAAAACAGAGTTCGTACGCGTCCCGGGTGACCAGTTCAAGGCAGACTGGTCCTGAATTCCGAGGTGGACTCAAACTTGATTTGGGCCTCCACCTTGGTGACTCGAACCGGATAAGTTTTGGGCCTCCTTCTCGATTTGGATGCCCTTGCTGATCTCCTGTGCCTCTATGTAATTCTCCAAGCATGGTCGTGACCTCATCAGATTGAACTAGACTCATTGACTCTCAATAGAGGCATCCAGTGAAGCCACAATGTTAATTGTCATGAGTTACGGTAAGCAAAAAGATAAATCCTATTAATTCTCAAAATAATAAGAAACATATGCTTGAGAAAAGATTTATATTGGGGAAAGAATAAAGCAACTAGCCTCAAATGGTGTAAGAAGCTGCTTAAAAAATTTTAAATTTTTCTGATAAACGAGAGAAAAGTTATGCCGTCGAGATCTTCACAAATCAAACTTACCGGTTACCTCTCGGAAGATCAGGCCAGTATTCATCAATAGAGGGTTTAAGAACTCAGTTCCAAAGGACTAATCGACACAGTGGAGGAGATCAAGAACAGGGGCCTGGATCACTGTAAAAGGATTTGTCACCACAGTTACAATGAACGATTCGGTTTCTCGATGGAAAACTAAACTCTAAACAAAACCCGATTGTCTAACAGTGGCGGCGGCTGTGTTTATAGTCTAAGACTCGACCTAGGGTTGGGAACGACCAGGGGTTAGGCACCCACAACTTGGGCTTAAGGCCCGACATGATACATGGCCAATCGGCCCAAAAGACGGCGACACAGCGCCCTGACAGATTCTGGACGGTGACTTGTTTTGACGATTCTTGTTGATTCTGAACATATTTTGATGTAGGACCACTTGGGTTGGCTTCCTTATCAAATAAGTTTTCCATCCATATATGGATCATCAAAAACGGAGTCCGTACGCGTCCTAGGTGACCAGTTCAAGGCAGACTGGTCCTGAATTCCGAGGTGAACTCAAACTTGATTTGGGCCTCCACCGTGGTGACTCGAACCAGATAAGTTTTGGGCCTCCTTCTCAATTTGGATGCCCTTGCTGATCTCCTTAGCCTCCATGTAATTCTCCAAGCATGGTCATGACCTCATCAGATTGAACTAGAAAGATTGACTCTCAGTAGAGGCATCCAGTGAAGCCACAATGTTAACTGTCATGAGTTACGGTAAGCAAAAAGATAAATCCTATTAATTCTCAAAATAATAAGAAACATATGCTTGAGAAAAGATTTATATTGGGGAAAGAATAAAGCAACTAGCCTCAAATGGTGTCAAGAAGCTGCTCAAAAAATTTCAGATTTTTTTGATAAACGAGCGAAAAGTTATGCCGTCGAGATCTCCACAAATCGAACTTACCGGTTACCTCTCGGAAGATCAGGCCAGTATTCATCAATAGAGGGTTCAAGAACTCGGTTCCAAAGGACTAATCGACACAGTGGAGGAGATCAAGAACAGGGGCCCTGGATCACTTTAAAAGGATTTGTCACCACAGTTACATTGAACGATTCGGTTTCTCGATGGAAATCTAAACTCTAAACAAAGCCCGATTGTCTAACAGCGGCGGTGGCTGTGTTTATAGTCTAAGACTCGACCTAGGGTTGGGAACGACCAGGGGTTGGGCGCCCACAACTTGGGCTTAAGGCCCGACATGATACATGGCCAATCGGCCCAAAAGACGGCGACACAGCGCCCTGATAGATTCTGGATGGTGACTTGTTTCAATGATTTCCGTTGATTCCAAACATATTTTGACGTAGGACCACTTAGGTTGGCTTCCTTATCAAATAAGCT
The DNA here is from genome assembly GCA_038087645.1 of Saccharum hybrid cultivar R570. Classification (NCBI taxonomy): domain Eukaryota; kingdom Viridiplantae; phylum Streptophyta; class Magnoliopsida; order Poales; family Poaceae; genus Saccharum; species Saccharum hybrid cultivar. The sequence goes on from JAQSUU010000703.1 coordinate 19,599,612, forward strand.
TTTCATCCATATATGGATCATTGAAAACGGAGTCCGTACGCGTCCTAGGTGACCAGTTCAAGGCAGACTGGTCCTGAATTCCGAGGTGAACTCAAACTTGATTTGGGCCTCCACCTTGGTGACTCGAACCGGATAAGTTTTGGGCCTCCTTCTCGATTTGGATGCCCTTGCTAATCTCCTTGGCCTCCATGTAATTCTCCAAGCATGGTCATGACCTCATCAGATTGAACTAGACTCATTGACTCTCAATAGAGGCATCCAGTGAAGCCACAATTTTAATTGTCATGAGTTACGGTAAGCAAAAAGATAAATCCTATTAATTCTCAAAATAATAAGAAACATATGCTTGAGAAAAGATTTATATTGGGGAAAGAATAAAGCAACTAGCCTCAAATGGTGTCAAGAAGCTGCTCAAAAATTTTTAGATTTTTCTGATAAACGAGCGAAAAGTTATGCCGTCGAGATCTCCACAAATCGAACTTACTGGTTACCTCTCGGAAGATCAGGCCAGTATTCATCAATAGAGGGTTCAAGAACTCGGTTCCAAAGGACTAATCGACATAGTGGAGGAGATCAAGTACAGGGGCCCTGGATCACTGTAAAAGGATTTGTCACCACAGTTACAATGAACGATTCAGTTTCTCGATGGAAAACTAAACTCTAAACAAAACCCGATTGTCTAACGGTGGTGGCGGCTATGTTTATAGTCTAAGACTCGACCTAGGGTTGGGAACGAGTAGGGGTTGGGCGCCCACAACTTGGGCTTAAGGCCCGACATGATACATGGCCAATCGGCCCAAAAGACGGCGACACAGCGCCGTGACAGATTCTGGATAGTGAATTGTTTTGACGATACCTGTTGATTCCGAACATATTTTGATGTAGGACCACTTGGGTTGGCTTCCTTATCAAATAAGCTTTCCATCCATATATGGATCATCAAAAACGGAGTCCGTACGCGTCCCGGGTGACCAGTTTAAGGCAGACTGGTCCTGAATTCCGAGGTGGACTCAACTTGATTTGGGCCTCCACCTTAGTGACTCGAACCGGATAAGTTTTGGGCCTCCTTCTCGATTTGGATGCCCTTGCCGATCTTCTTGGCCTCCATGTAATTCTCCAAGCATGGTCGTGACCTCATCAAATTGAACTAGACTCATTGACTCTCAATAGAGGCATCTAGTGAAGCCACAATGTTAATTGTCATGAGTTACGGTAAGCAAAAAGATAAATCCTATTAATTCTCAAAATAATAAGAAACATATGCTTGAGAAAAGATTTATATTGGGGAAAGAATAAAGCAACTAGCCTCAAATGGTGTCAAGAAGCTGCTCAAAAAATTTCAAATTTTTCTGATAAATGAGCAAAAAGTTATGCCGTCGAGATCTCCACAAATCGAACTTACCGGTTACCTCTCGGAAGATCAGGCCAGTATTCATCAATAGAGGGTTTAAGAACTCGGTTCTAAAGGACTAATCGACATAGTGGAGGAGATCAAGAACAGGGGCACTGGATCACTGTAAAAGGATTTGTCACCACAGTTACAATGAACGATTCAGTTTCTCGATGGAAAACTAAACTCTAAACAAAACCCGATTGTCTAACAGCGGCGGCGGCTATGTTTATAGTCTAAGACTCGACCTAGGGTTAGAAACGACCAGGGGTTAGGCGCCCATAACTTGGGCTTAAGGCCCGACATGATACATGGCCAATCGGCCCAAAAGACGGCGACACAGCGCCCTGACAAATTCTGGATGGTGAATTGTTTTGATGATACCTGTTGATTCTGAACATATTTTGATGTAGGACCACTTGGGTTGGCTTCCTTATCAAATAAGCTTTCCATCCATATATGGATCATCGAAAACAGAGTCCGTACGCGTCCTGTGTGACCAGTTCAAGGCAGAATAGTCCTGAATTCCGAGGTGGACTCAAACTTGATTTGGGCCTCCACCTTGGTGACTCGAACTAGATAAGTTTTGGGCCTCCTTCTCGATTTGGATGCCCTTGCTGATCTCCTTGGTGTCCATGTAATTCTCCAAGCATGGTCATGACCTCATCAGATTGAACTAGAAACATTGACTCTCAATAGAGGCATCCAGTGAAGCCACAATGTTAATTGTCATGAGTTACGGTAAGCAAAAAGATAAATCCTATTAATTCTCAAAATAATAAGAAACATATGCTTGAGAAAAGATTTATATTGCGGAAAGAATAAAGCAACTAGCCTCAAATGGTGTCAAGAAGCTGCTCAAAAAATTTCAAATTTTTCTGATAAACGAGCAAAAAGTTATGCCGTCGAGATCTCCACAAATCGAACTTACCGGTTACCTCTCGGAAGATCAGGCCAGTATTCATCAATAGAGGGTTTAAGAACTCGGTTCTAAAGGACTAGTGGACACAGTGGAGGAGATCAAGAACAGGGGCACTGGATCACTGTAAAAGGATTTGTTACCACAGTTACAATGAACGATTCGGTTTCTCGATGGAAAACTAAACTCTAAACAAAACCCGATTGTCTAACAGCGGCGGCGGCTGTGTTTATAGTCTAAGACTTGACCTAGGGTTAGGAACGACCAGGGGTTAGGCGCCCACAACTTGGGCTTAAGGCCCGACATGATACATGGCCAATCGGCCCAAAAGACGGCGACACAGCGCCCTGACAGATTCTGGATGGTGACTTGTTTTGACGATTCCTATTGACTCCGAACATATTTTGATGTAGGACCACTTGGGTTGGCTTCCTTATCAAATAAGCTTTCCATCCATATATGGATCATCGAAAACAGAGTCCGTACGCGTCCTGGGTGACCAGTTCAAGGCAGACTAGTCCTGAATTCCGAGGTGGACTCAAACTTGATTTGGGCCTCCACCTTGGTGACTCGAACCAGATAAGTTTTGGGCCTCCTTCTCGATTTGGATGCCCTTGCTGATCTCCTTGGCGTCCATATAATTCTCCAAGCATGGTCATGACCTCATCAGATTGAACTAGACTCATTGACTCTCAATAGAGGCATCCAGTGAAGCCACAATGTTAATTGTCATGAGTTACGGTAAGCAAAAAGATAAATCCTATTAATTCTCAAAATAATAAGAAACATATGCTTGAGAAAAGATTTATATTGGGGAAAGAATAAAGCAACTAGCCTCAAATGGTGTCAAGAAGCTGCTCAAAAATTTTTAGATTTTTCTGATAAACGAGCGAAAAGTTATGCTGTCGAGATCTCCACAAATCGAACTTACTGGTTACCTCTCGGAAGATCAGGCCAGTATTCATCAATAGAGGGTTCAAGAACTCAGTTCTAAAGGACTAATCGACATAGTGGAGGAGATCAAGAACAGGGGCACTGGATCACTGTAAAAGGATTTATCACCACAGTTACAATGAACGATTCAGTTTCTCGATGGAAAACTAAACTCTAAACAAAACCCGATTGTCTAACAGCGGCGGCGGCTATGTTTATAGTCTAAGACTCGACCTAGGGTTAGAAACGACCAAGGGTTAGGCGCCCATAACTTGGGCTTAAGGCCCGACATGATACATGGCCAATCGGCCCAAAAGACGGCGACACAGCGCCCTGACAAATTCTGGATGGTGAATTGTTTTGACGATACCTGTTGATTCTGAACATATTTTGATGTAGGACCACTTGGGTTGGCTTCCTTATCAAATAAGCTTTCCATCCATATATGGATCATCGAAAACAGAGTCCGTACGCGTCCTGTGTGACCAGTTCAAGACAGAATAGTCCTGAATTCCGAGGTGGACTCAAACTTGATTTGGGCCTCCACCTTGGTGACTCGAACCAGATAAGTTTTGGGCCTCCTTCTCGATTTGGATGCCCTTGCTGATCTCCTTGGTGTCCATGTAATTCTCCAAGCATGGTCATGACCTCATCAGATTGAACTAGAAACATTGACTCTCAATAGAGGCATCCAGTGAAGCCACAATGTTAATTGTCATGAGTTACGGTAAGCAAAAAGATAAATCCTATTAATTCTCAAAATAATAAGAAACATATGCTTGAGAAAAGATTTATATTGCGGAAAGAATAAAGCAACTAGCCTCAAATGGTGTCAAGAAGCTGCTCAAAAAATTTCAAATTTTTCTGATAAACGAGCAAAAAGTTATGCCGTCGAGATCTCCACAAATCGAACTTACCGGTTACCTCTCGGAAGATCAGGCCAGTATTCATCAATAGAGGGTTTAAGAACTCGGTTCTAAAGGACTAGTGGACACAGTGGAGGAGATCAAGAACAGGGGCACTGGATCACTGTAAAAGGATTTGTTACCACAGTTACAATGAACGATTCGGTTTCTCGATGGAAAACTAAACTCTAAACAAAACCCGATTGTCTAACAGCGGCGGCGGCTGTGTTTATAGTCTAAGACTCGACCTAGGGTTAGGAACGACCAGGGGTTAGGCGCCCACAACTTGGGCTTAAGGCCCGACATGATACATGGCCAATCGGCCCAAAAGACGGCGACACAGCGCCCTGACAGATTCTGGATGGTGACTTGTTTTGACGATTCCTATTGACTCCGAATATATTTTGATGTAGGACCACTTGGGTTGGCTTCCTTATCAAATAAGCTTTCCATCCATATATGGATCATCAAAAACAGAGTCCGTACGCGTCCTGGGTGACCAGTTCAAGGCAGACTAGTCCTGAATTCCGAGGTGGACTCAAACTTGATTTGGGCCTCCACCTTGGTGACTCGAACCAGATAAGTTTTGGGCCTCCTTCTCGATTTGGATGCCCTTGCTGATCTCCTTGGCGTCCATGTAATTCTCCAAGCATGGTCATGACCTCATCAGATTGAACTAGACTCATTGACTCTCAATAGAGGCATCCAGTGAAGCCACAATGTTAATTGTCATGAGTTACGGTAAGCAAAAAGATAAATCCTATTAATTCTCAAAATAATAAGAAACATATGCTTGAGAAAAGATTTATATTGGGGAAAGAATAAAGCAACTAGCCTCAAATGGTGTCAAGAAGCTGCTCAAAAATTTTTAGATTTTTCTGATAAACGAGCGAAAAGTTATGCTGTCGAGATCTCCACAAATCGAACTTACTGGTTACCTCTCGGAAGATCAGGCCAGTATTCATCAATAGAGGGTTCAAGAACTCGGTTCTAAAGGACTAATCGACATAGTGGAGGAGATCAAGAACAGGGGCACTGGATCACTGTAAAAGGATTTGTCATCACAGTTACAATGAACGATTCAGTTTCTCGATGGAAAACTAAACTCTAAACAAAACCCGATTGTCTAACAGCGGCGGCGGCTATGTTTATAGTCTAAGACTCGACCTAGGGTTAGAAACGACCAGGGGTTAGGCGCCCATAACTTGGGCTTAAGGCCCGACATGATACATGGCCAATCGGCCCAAAAGACGGCGACACAGCGCCCTGACAAATTCTGGATGGTGAATTGTTTTGACGATACCTGTTGATTCTGAACATATTTTGATGTAGGACCACTTGGGTTGGCTTCCTTATCAAATAAGCTTTCCATCCATATATGGATCATCGAAAACAGAGTCCGTACGCGTCCTGTGTGACCAGTTCAAGGCAGAATAGTCCTGAATTCCGAGGTGGACTCAAACTTGATTTGGGCCTCCACCTTGGTGACTCGAACCAGATAAGTTTTGGGCCTCCTTCTCAATTTGGATGCCCTTGCTGATCTCCTTGGTGTCCATGTAATTCTCCAAGCATGGTCATGACCTCATCAGATTGAACTAGAAACATTGACTCTCAATAGAGGCATCTAGTGAAGCCACAATGTTAATTGTCATGAGTTACGGTAAGCAAAAAGATAAATCCTATTAATTCTCAAAATAATAAGAAACATATGCTTGAGAAAAGATTTATATTGCGGAAAGAATAAAGCAACTAGCCTCAAATGGTGTCAAGAAGCTGCTCAAAAAATTTCAAATTTTTCTGATAAACGAGCAAAAAGTTATGCCGTCGAGATCTCCACAAATCGAACTTACCGGTTACCTCTCGGAAGATCAGGCCAGTATTCATCAATAGAGGGTTTAAGAACTCGGTTCTAAAGGACTAGTGGACACAGTGGAGGAGATCAAGAACAGGGGCACTGGATCACTGTAAAAGGATTTGTTACCACAGTTACAATGAACGATTCGGTTTCTCGATGGAAAACTAAACTCTAAACAAAACCCGATTGTCTAACAGCGGCGGCGGCTGTGTTTATAGTCTAAGACTCGACCTAGGGTTAGGAACGACCAGGGGTTAGGCGCCCATAACTTGGGCTTAAGGCCCGACATGATACATGGCCAATCGGCCCAAAAGACGGCGACACAGCGCCCTGACAGATTCTGGATGGTGACTTGTTTTGACGATTCCTATTGACTCCGAATATATTTTGATGTAGGACCACTTGGGTTGGCTTCCTTATCAAATAAGCTTTCCATCCATATATGGATCATCGAAAACAGAGTCCGTACGCGTCCTGGGTGACCAGTTCAAGGCAGACTAGTCCTGAATTCCGAGGTGGACTCAAACTTGATTTGGGCCTCCACCTTGGTGACTCGAACCAGATAAGTTTTGGGCCTCCTTCTCGATTTGGATGCCCTTGCTGATCTCCTTGGCGTCCATGTAATTCTCCAAGCATGGTCATGACCTCATCAGATTGAACTAGACTCATTGACTCTCAATAGAGGCATCCAGTGAAGTCACAATGTTAATTGTCATGAGTTACGGTAAGCAAAAAGATAAATCCTATTAATTCTCAAAATAATAAGAAACATATGCTTGAGAAAAGATTTATATTGGGGAAAGAATAAAGCAACTAGCCTCAAATGGTGTCAAGAAGCTGCTCAAAAATTTTTAGATTTTTCTGATAAACGAGCGAAAAGTTATGCTGTCGAGATCTCCACAAATCGAACTTACTGGTTACCTCTCGGAAGATCAGGCCAGTATTCATCAATAGAGGGTTCAAGAACTCGGTTCTAAAGGACTAATCGACATAGTGGAGGAGATCAAGAACAGGGGCACTGGATCACTGTAAAAGGATTTGTCACCACAGTTACAATGAACGATTCAGTTTCTCGATGGAAAACTAAACTCTAAACAAAACCCGATTGTCTAACAGCGGCGGCGGCTATGTTTATAGTCTAAGACTCGACCTAGGGTTAGAAACGACCAGGGGTTAGGCGCCCATAACTTGGGCTTAAGGCCCGACATGATACATGGCCAATCGGCCCAAAAGACGGCGACACAGCGCCCTGACAGATTCTGGATGGTGAATTGTTTTGACGATACCTGTTGATTCCGAACATATTTTGATGTAGGACCACTTGGGTTGGCTTCCTTATCAAATAAGCTTTCCATCCATATATGGATCATCGAAAACAGAGTCCGTACGCGTCCTGTGTGACCAGTTCAAGGCAGAATAGTCCTGAATTCCGAGGTGGACTCAAACTTGATTTGGGCCTCCACCTTGGTGACTCGAACCAGATAAGTTTTGGGCCTCCTTCTCGATTTGGATGCCCTTGCTGATCTCCTTGGTGTCCATGTAATTCTCCAAGCATGGTCATGACCTCATCAGATTGAACTAGAAACATTGACTCTCAATAGAGGCATCCAGTGAAGCCACAATGTTAATTGTCATGAGTTACGGTAAGCAAAAAGATAAATCCTATTAATTCTCAAAATAATAAGAAACATATGCTTGAGAAAAGATTTATATTGCGGAAAGAATAAAGCAACTAGCCTCAAATGGTGTCAAGAAGCTGCTCAAAAAATTTCAAATTTTTCTGATAAACGAGCAAAAAGTTATGCCGTCGAGATCTCCACAAATCGAACTTACCGGTTACCTCTCGGAAGATCAGGCCAGTATTGATCAATAGAGGGTTTAAGAACTCGGTTCTAAAGGACTAGTGGACACAGTGGAGGAGATCAAGAACAGGGGCACTGGATCACTGTAAAAGGATTTGTTACCACAGTTACAATGAACGATTCGGTTTCTCGATGGAAAACTAAACTCTAAACAAAACCCGATTGTCTAACAGCGGCGGCGGCTGTGTTTATAGTCTAAGACTCGACCTAGGGTTAGGAACGACCAGGGGTTAGGCGCCCATAACTTGGGCTTAAGGCCCGACATGATACATGGCCAATCGGCCCAAAAGACGGCGACACAGCGCCCTGACAGATTCTGGATGGTGACTTGTTTTGACGATTCCTATTGATTCCGAATATATTTTGATGTAGGACCACTTGGGTTGGCTTCCTTATCAAATAAGCTTTCCATCCATATATGGATCATCGAAAACAGAGTCCGTACGCGTCCTGGGTGACCAGTTCAAGGCAGACTAGTCCTGAATTCCGAGGTGGACTCAAACTTGATTTGGGCCTCCACCTTGGTGACTCGAACCGGATAAGTTTTGGGCCTCCTTCTCGATTTGGATGCCCTTGCTGATCTCCTTGGCGTCCATGTAATTCTCCAAGCATGGTCATGACCTCATCAGATTGAACTAGAAACATTGACTCTCAATAGAGGCATCCAGTGAAGCCACAATGTTAATTGTCATGAGTTACGGTAAGCAAAAAGATAAATCCTATTAATTCTCAAAATAATAAGAAACATATGCTTGAGAAAAGATTTATATTGGGGAAAGAATAAAGCAACTAGCCTCAAATGGTGTCAAGAAGCTGCTCAAAAAATTTCAAATTTTTCTGATAAACGAGCAAAAAGTTATGCCGTCGAGATCTCCACAAATCGAACTTACCGGTTACCTCTCAGAAGATCAGGCCAGTATTCATCAATAGAGGGTTCAAGAACTCGGTTCTAAAGGACTAGTGGACACAGTGGAGGAGATCAAGAACAGGGGCCCTGGATCACTGTAAAAGGATTTGTTACCACAGTTACAATGAACGATTCGGTTTCTCGATGGAAAACTAAACTCTAAACAAAACCCGATTGTCTAACAGCGGCGGCGGCTATGTTTATAGTCTAAGACTCGACCTAGGGTTAGAAACGACCAGGGGTTAGGCGCCCATAACTTGGGCTTAAGGCCCGACATGATACATGGCCAATCGGCCCAAAAGACGGCGACACAGCGCCCTGACAGATTCTGGATGGTGAATTGTTTTGACGATACCTGTTGATTCCGAACATATTTTGATGTAGGACCACTTGGGTTGGCTTCCTTATCAAATAAGCTTTCCATCCATATATGGATCATCGAAAACAGAGTCCGTACGCGTCCTGTGTGACCAGTTCAAGGCAGAATAGTCCTGAATTCCGAGGTGGACTCAAACTTGATTTGGGCCTCCACCTTGGTGACTCGAACCAGATAAGTTTTGGGCCTCCTTCTCGATTTGGATGCCCTTGCTGATCTCCTTGGTGTCCATGTAATTCTGCAAGCATGGTCATGACCTCATCAGATTGAACTAGAAACATTGACTCTCAATAGAGGCATCCAGTGAAGCCACAATGTTAATTGTCATGAGTTACGGTAAGCAAAAAGATAAATCCTATTAATTCTCAAAATAATAAGAAACATATGCTTGAGAAAAGATTTATATTGCGGAAAGAATAAAGCAACTAGCCTCAAATGGTGTCAAGAAGCTGCTCAAAAAATTTCAAATTTTTCTGATAAACGAGCAAAAAGTTATGCCGTCGAGATCTCCACAAATCGAACTTACCGGTTACCTCTCGGAAGATCAGGCCAGTATTCATCAATAGAGGGTTTAAGAACTCGGTTCTAAAGGACTAGTGGACACAGTGGAGGAGATCAAGAACAGGGGCACTGGATCACTGTAAAAGGATTTGTTACCACAGTTACAATGAACGATTCGGTTTCTCGATGGAAAACTAAACTCTAAACAAAACCCGATTGTCTAACAGCGGCGGCGGCTGTGTTTATAGTCTAAGACTCGACCTAGGGTTAGGAACGACCAGGGGTTAGGCGCCCATAACTTGGGCTTAAGGCCCGACATGATACATGGCCAATCGGCCCAAAAGACGGCGACACAGCGCCCTGACAGATTCTGGATGGTGACTTGTTTTGACGATTCCTATTGACTCCGAATATATTTTGATGTAGGACCACTTGGGTTGGCTTCCTTATCAAATAAGCTTTCCATCCATATATGGATCATCGAAAACAGAGTCCGTACGCGTCCTGGGTGACCAGTTCAAGGCAGACTAGTCCTGAATTCCGAGGTGGACTCAAACTTGATTTGGGCCTCCACCTTGGTGACTCGAACCAGATAAGTTTTGGGCCTCCTTCTCGATTTGGATGCCCTTGCTGATCTCCTTGGCGTCCATGTAATTCTCCAAGCATGGTCATGACCTCATCAGATTGAACTAGACTCATTGACTCTCAATAGAGGCATCCAGTGAAGCCACAATGTTAATTGTCATGAGTTACGGTAAGCAAAAAGATAAATCCTATTAATTCTCAAAATAATAAGAAACATATGCTTGAGAAAAGATTTATATTGGGGAAAGAATAAAGCAACTAGCCTCAAATGGTGTCAAGAAGCTGCTCAAAAATTTTTAGATTTTTCTGATAAACGAGCGAAAAGTTATGCTGTCGAGATCTCCACAAATCGAACTTACTGGTTACCTCTCGGAAGATCAGGCCAGTATTCATCAATAGAGGGTTCAAGAACTCGGTTCTAAAGGACTAATCGACATAGTGGAGGAGATCAAGAACAGGGGCACTGGATCACTGTAAAAGGATTTGTCACCACAGTTACAATGAACGATTCAGTTTCTCGATGGAAAACTAAACTCTAAACAAAACCCGATTGTCTAACAGCGGCGGCGGCTATGTTTATAGTCTAAGACTCGACCTAGGGTTAGAAACGACCAGGGGTTAGGCGCCCATAACTTGGGCTTAAGGCCCGACATGATACATGGCCAATCGGCCCAAAAGACGGCGACACAGCGCCCTGACAGATTCTGGATGGTGAATTGTTTTGACGATACCTGTTGATTCCGAACATATTTTGATGTAGGACCACTTGGGTTGGCTTCCTTATCAAATAAGCTTTCCATCCATATATGGATCATCGAAAACAGAGTCCGTACGCGTCCTGTGTGACCAGTTCAAGGCAGAATAGTCCTGAATTCCGAGGTGGACTCAAACTTGATTTGGGCCTCCACCTTGGTGACTCGAACCAGATAAGTTTTGGGCCTCCTTCTCGATTTGGATGCCCTTGCTGATCTCCTTGGTGTCCATGTAATTCTCCAAGCATGGTCATGACCTCATCAGATTGAACTAGAAACATTGACTCTCAATAGAGGCATCCAGTGAAGCCACAATGTTAATTGTCATGAGTTACGGTAAGCAAAAAGATAAATCCTATTAATTCTCAAAATAATAAGAAACATATGCTTGAGAAAAGATTTATATTGCGGAAAGAATAAAGCAACTAGCCTCAAATGGTGTCAAGAAGCTGCTCAAAAAATTTCAAATTTTTCTGATAAACGAGCAAAAAGTTATGCCGTCGAGATCTCCACAAATCGAACTTACCGGTTACCTCTCGGAAGATCAGGCCAGTATTGATCAATAGAGGGTTTAAGAACTCGGTTCTAAAGGACTAGTGGACACAGTGGAGGAGATCAAGAACAGGGGCACTGGATCACTGTAAAAGGATTTGTTACCACAGTTACAATGAACGATTCGGTTTCTCGATGGAAAACTAAACTCTAAACAAAACCCGATTGTCTAACAGCGGCGGCGGCTGTGTTTATAGTCTAAGACTCGACCTAGGGTTAGGAACGACCAGGGGTTAGGCGCCCATAACTTGGGCTTAAGGCCCGACATGATACATGGCCAATCGGCCCAAAAGACGGCGACACAGCGCCCTGACAGATTCTGGATGGTGACTTGTTTTGACGATTCCTATTGATTCCGAATATATTTTGATGTAGGACCACTTGGGTTGGCTTCCTTATCAAATAAGCTTTCCATCCATATATGGATCATCGAAAACAGAGTCCGTACGCGTCCTGGGTGACCAGTTCAAGGCAGACTAGTCCTGAATTCCGAGGTGGACTCAAACTTGATTTGGGCCTCCACCTTGGTGACTCGAACCGGATAAGTTTTGGGCCTCCTTCTCGATTTGGATGCCCTTGCTGATCTCCTTGGCGTCCATGTAATTCTCCAAGCATGGTCATGACCTCATCAGATTGAACTAGAAACATTGACTCTCAATAGAGGCATCCAGTGAAGCCACAATGTTAATTGTCATGAGTTACGGTAAGCAAAAAGATAAATCCTATTAATTCTCAAAATAATAAGAAACATATGCTTGAGAAAAGATTTATATTGGGGAAAGAATAAAGCAACTAGCCTCAAATGGTGTCAAGAAGCTGCTCAAAAAATTTCAAATTTTTCTGATAAACGAGCAAAAAGTTATGCCGTCGAGATCTCCACAAATCGAACTTACCGGTTACCTCTCAGAAGATCAGGCCAGTATTCATCAATAGAGGGTTCAAGAACTCGGTTCTAAAGGACTAGTGGACACAGTGGAGGAGATCAAGAACAGGGGCCCTGGATCACTGTAAAAGGATTTGTTACCACAGTTACAATGAACGATTCGGTTTCTCGATGGAAAACTAAACTCTAAACAAAACCCGATTGTCTAACAGCGGCGGCGGCTATGTTTATAGTCTAAGACTCGACCTAGGGTTAGAAACGACCAGGGGTTAGGCGCCCATAACTTGGGCTTAAGGCCCGACATGATACATGGCCAATCGGCCCAAAAGACGGCGACACAGCGCCCTGACAGATTCTGGATGGTGAATTGTTTTGACGATACCTGTTGATTCCGAACATATTTTGATGTAGGACCACTTGGGTTGGCTTCCTTATCAAATAAGCTTTCCATCCATATATGGATCATCGAAAACAGAGTCCGTACGCGTCCTGTGTGACCAGTTCAAGGCAGAATAGTCCTGAATTCCGAGGTGGACTCAAACTTGATTTGGGCCTCCACCTTGGTGACTCGAACCAGATAAGTTTTGGGCCTCCTTCTCGATTTGGATGCCCTTGCTGATCTCCTTGGTGTCCATGTAATTCTGCAAGCATGGTCATGACCTCATCAGATTGAACTAGAAACATTGACTCTCAATAGAGGCATCCAGTGAAGCCACAATGTTAATTGTCATGAGTTACGGTAAGCAAAAAGATAAATCCTATTAATTCTCAAAATAATAAGAAACATATGCTTGAGAAAAGATTTATATTGCGGAAAGAATAAAGCAACTAGCCTCAAATGGTGTCAAGAAGCTGCTCAAAAAATTTCAAATTTTTCTGATAAACGAGCAAAAAGTTATGCCGTCGAGATCTCCACAAATCGAACTTACCGGTTACCTCTCGGAAGATCAGGCCAGTATTGATCAATAGACGGTTTAAGAACTCGGTTCTAAAGGACTAGTGGACACAGTGGAGGAGATCAAGAACAGGGGCACTGGATCACTGTAAAAGGATTTGTTACCACAGTTACAATGAACGATTCGGTTTCTCGATGGAAAACTAAACTCTAAACAAAACCCGATTGTCTAACAGCGGTGGCGGCTGTGTTTATAGTCTAAGACTCGACCTAGGGTTAGGAACGACCAGGGGTTAGGCACCCATAACTTGGGCTTAAGGCCCGACATGATACATGGCCAATCGGCCCAAAAGACGGCGACACAGCGCCCTGACAGATTCTGGATGGTGACTTGTTTTGACGATTCCTATTGATTCCGAATATATTTTGATGTAGGACCACTTGGGTTGGCTTCCTTATCAAATAAGCTTTCCATCCATATATGGATCATCGAAAACAGAGTCCGTACGCGTCCTGGGTGACCAGTTCAACGCAGACTAGTCCTGAATTCCGAGGTGGACTCAAACTTGATTTGGGCCTCCACCTTGGTGACTCGAACCGGATAAGTTTTGGGCCTCCTTCTCGATTTGGATGCCCTTGCTGATCTCCTTGGCGTCCATGTAATTCTCCAAGCATGGTCATGACCTCATCAGATTGAACTAGAAACATTGACTCTCAATAGAGGCATCCAGTGAAGCCACAATGTTAATTGTCATGAGTTACGGTAAGCAAAAAGATAAATCCTATTAATTCTCAAAATAATAAGAAACATATGCTTGAGAAAAGATTTATATTGGGGAAAGAATAAAGCAACTAGCCTCAAATGGTGTCAAGAAGCTGCTCAAAAAATTTCAAATTTTTCTGATAAACGAGCAAAAAGTTATGCCGTCGAGATCTCCACAAATCGAACTTACCGGTTACCTCTCAGAAGATCAGGCCAGTATTCATCAATAGAGGGTTCAAGAACTCGGTTCTAAAGGACTAGTGGACACAGTGGAGGAGATCAAGAACAGGGGCCCTGGATCACTGTAAAAGGATTTGTTACCACAGTTACAATGAACGATTCGGTTTCTCGATGGAAAACTAAACTCTAAACAAAACCCGATTGTCTAACAGCGGCGGCGGTTGTGTTTATAGTCTAAGACTCGACCTAGGGTTGGGAACGACCAGGGGTTGGGCGCCCACAACTTGGGCTTAAGGCCCGACATGATACATGGCCAATCGGCCCAAAAGACGGCGACACAGCGCCCTGACAGATTCTAGACGGTGACTTATTTTGACGATTCCCGTTGATTTCGAATATATTTTGATGTTGGACCACTGGGGTTGGCTTTCTTATCAAATAAGCTTTCCATCCATATATGGATCATCGAAAACGGAGTCCGTACGCGTCCTGGGTGACCAGTTCAAGGTAGACTGGTCATGAATTCCGAGGTGGACTCAAACTTGATTTGGGCCTCCACCTTGGTGACTCGAACCGGATAAGTTTTGGGCCTCCTTCTCGATTTGGATGCCCTTGCTGATCTCCTTGGCCTCCATGTAATTCTCCAAGCATGGTCATGACCTCATCAGATTGAACTAGACTCATTGACTCTCAATAGAGGCATCCAGTGAAGCCACAATGTTAATTGTCATGAGTTACGGTAAGCAAAAAGATAAATCCTATTAATTCTCAAAATAATAAGAAACATATGCTTGAGAAAAGATTTATATTGGGGAAAGAATAAAGCAACTAGCCTCAAATGGTGTCAAGAAGCTGCTCAAAAAATTTTAGATTTTTCTGATAAATGAGCGAAAAGTTATGCCGTCGAGATCTCCACAAATCGAACTTACCAGTTACCTCTGAGAAGATCAGGCCAGTATTCATCAATAGAGGGTTTAAGAACTCGGTTCTAAAGGACTAGTCGACACAGTGGAGGAGATCAAGAACAGGGGCCCTGGATCACTGTAAAAGGATTTGTCACCACAGTTACAATGAACGATTTGGTTTCTCGATGGAAAACTAAACTCTAAACAAAACCCGATTGTCTAACAGCGGCGGCGGCTGTGTTTATAGTCTAAGACTCGACCTAGGGTTGGGAACGACCAGGGGTTGGGCGCCCACAACTTGGGCTTAAGGCCCGACATGATACATGGCCAATCGGCCCAAAAGACGGCGATACAGCGCCCTGACAGATTCTAGACGGTGACTTATTTTGACGATTCCCGTTGATTCCGAATATATTTTGACGTTGGACCACTGGGGTTGGCTTTCTTATCAAATAAGCTTTCCATCCATATATGGATCATCGAAAACGGAGTCCGTACGCGTCCTGTGTGACCAGTTCAAGGTAGACTGGTCATGAATTCCGAGGTGGACCCAAACTTGATTTGGGCCTCCACCTTGGTGACTCGAACCGGATAAGTTTTGGGCCTCCATCTCGATTTGGATGCCCTTGCTGATCTCCTTGGCCTCCATGTAATTCTCCAAGCATGGTCATGACCTCATCAGATTGAACTAGAAACATTGACTCTCAATAGAGGCATCCAGTGAAGCCACAATGTTAATTGTCATGAGTTACGGTAAGCAAAAAGATAAATCCTATTAATTCTCAAAATAATAAGAAACATATGCTTGAGAAAAGATTTATATTGGGGAAAGAATAAAGCAACTAGCCTCAAATGGTGTCAAGAAGCTGCTCAAAAAATTTCAGATTTTTCTGATAAACGAGCGAAAAGTTATGCCGTCGAGATCTCCACAAATCGAACTTACCGGTTACCTCTCGGAAGATCAGGCCAGTATTCATCAATAGAGGGTTCAAGAACTCGGTTCCAAAGGACTAATCGACATAGTGGAGGAGATCAAGAACAGGGGCCCTAGATCACTGTAAAAGGATTTGTCACCACAGTTGCAATGAACGATTCGGTTTCTCGATGGAAAACTAAACTCTAAACAAAACCCGATTGTCTAACAGCGGTGGCGGCTGTGTTTATAGTCTAAGACTCGACCTAGGGTTGGGAACGACCAGGGGTTGGGCGCCCACAACTTGGGCTTAAGGCCCGACATGATACATGGCCAATCGGCCCAAAAGACGGCGACACAGCGCCCAGACAGATTTTAGACGGTGACTTGTTTTGACGATTCCCGTTGATTCCGAACATATTTTGATGTAGGACCACTTGAGTTGGCTTCCTTATCAAATAAGTTTTCCATCCATATATGGATCATCGAAAACGGAGTCCGTACGCGTCCTAGGTGACCAGTTCAAGGCAGACTAGTCCTGAATTCCGAGGTGGACTCAAACTTGATTTGGGCCTCCACCTTGGTGACTCGAACCGGATAAGTTTTGGGCCTCCTTCTCGATTTGGATGCCCTTGCTGATCTCCTTGGCGTCCATGTAATTCTCCAAGCATGGTCATGACCTCATCAGATTGAACTAGACTCATTGACTCTCAATAGAGGCATCCAGTGAAGCCACAATATTAATTGTCATGAGTTACGGTAAGCAAAAAGATAAATCCTATTAATTCTCAAAATAATAAGAAACATATGCTTGAGAAAAGATTTATATTGGGGAAAGAATAAAGCAACTAGCCTCAAATGGTGTCAAGAAGCTGCTCCAAAAATTTCAAATTTTTCTGATAAACGAGCGAAAAGTTATGCCGTCGAGATCTCCACAAATCGAACTTACCGGTTACCTCTCGGAAGATCAGGCCAGTATTCATCAATAG